>JANHMN010000003.1:101691593-101732897 GCA_030674055.1 Rhabdomys pumilio
TCGGGTGGTTGTAGCTCGGGTAGTAACAGCTCGGGTGGTTGTAGCTCCGGTGGTAGAATGCTGCCCAGGACTCACACAGCCCTGGGTTCAGTCTCCAGCACTAGATTAAAGCAGATACTGTGGTGTACCTGTAATCCTGGCTCACAGGAAGTAAAGGCTCTCAAGAAAATCAGAAGGTAATGGTCACTCTCAGCTATACAGTGAATTTGCTTCCACTATGGGCAACATGAGATGCTGTTTCAAATTATCATTTTAAAAAAATCAATGGTTTTCCCTTATAGCAATAACAAACATATTAAAAGAGAAATTGGGAAAACATCACATTCATAATTGCCTAAACAAAAAGACAAAGAAAACAAGTAAACCACCTTGGAACACGTGTAACCAAAATAATGAAATGCATCTAGAATTAAAAATTTTAAATACCAAAGAAAGAAACTGAGGAAGACACTAGACAATAGACAGATGTCCCATTCTCATTGATTGGAAGAATTAATATCGTGAAAGCAGATATACTACCAAAAGCATTGTACAATTTCAATGCAATTTCCATCAAAATTCCAACGCTATTCTTCATATAAATAAGGAAAAAAGCCTAGCATGGAAGCATAAAAGATCCTGAACAGCCAAAGCAATACTGAGCAAAAAGATCTGGTGGTTTCACTATACCTGATCTCAAAACTATACTGCAGAGACATCATAACAAATATACACCATAGAGCAATGAACAGAGGAGTCAGATGTAAACCCACACAACTGTAACCACTATTTTTAAAACCAAGATATCAAAAGGATACAGTGGATAAAATACAAGTTTCTCAGTCAATGCTGTGGAGGAAAGTGAGTATGTATACATAGGTCAAATACCTCAACACAAGACCTGAAACTGATTCTGTTGGAAAGGAAAATAAAGAAAACACTCCAAGATACAGATGTAGGTAAAGATTCCCAGACTAGGATGAACAATACAGGCACCTCATGGATCCAACTGGAAATCACAGAGTAAATAGCTGCAAACAGCAAAAGAAACAGCTAATTGATTAGGAGAGAGCCTCAAGAGTGGAAGAAAACAATATTTAGCCATGTTTTGATTCAAATGTGAAATATCCCCCATAGGCTTACATGTTTGAGACACTCGGTCCTGCTGCTTGCAAGGCTTATAGGAGGAGGAGCCTTTCCAGAGGAAATATGTCACTGGGGGCGGGGCCTTCAGGTCTGGTAGCCCAACCCCACTTCCTGTTCCTCTTTCCCCGTTTGCTGAGTGTGGCTACGGTGTGATGAGCTAGCCTCCTGCTCCCACCACCGTGCCCTCCATACCTGCTGCCAGCATGGACTGCATCATTCTTGACTGTAAGCCAAACTAAACCATTTCTCCCTTAAGATGCTTATTGTCAGGGCATTTTGTCATTGCAACAGGAAAGAACTAAGATGTTGTCCATCTAACAGAGGATTACTCTCCCGAATACATAAGGGACAACAACAACAACAAAAACCTAAACAGAAAAATCTGACAACTGAATCAATAATGGAGAGAATGAAATGAACAGATGGTTCTCGAAAGGTTAAGAACGAGTGACCAGTGTACATTAAAAGAAGGTTCAGTGTCACTAGTCACCAACATCATTACAAAAATAATAATAATCACAAGTGCTGGTGAGGATGCAGACAAAAAGGACCCTGTGTGCACTAATGGAGAAAATATTAAGAATTCTGTCCAGCCTCTAAAAACATCAGTATAGGGGTTTCTCACAAAACTAAAATGAGATCTACTATAAGATTCATGGGGGTGAGGGGGAGCTGGAGAGATGGCTCAGTGGTTAAGAGCACTGACTGTTCTTCCAGAGGTCCTGAGTTCAATTCCCAGCAACCACATGGTGGCTCACAACCATCTGTAATGGGATCTGATGCCCTCTTCTGGTGTGTCTGAAGACAGCTAAGGTGTACTCACATAAATAAAATAAATCTTAAAAAAAGGCTTTTATATATATAAAAAAAAGATTCATCCATACCAACTTGCTGGATGTACCTGACGTCTCTAAGTCAATATATCACAGAAATACCTGCACATCCCTGTTTATGTGACGCTTAGCTCACCATAGCTAAGTTATGGAACCAGCCTAGGCTCCCATCAACAGAGGAATGAATGGATAAGGAAAATACACTATTAATATAAACACAGTAGACTATTAAAGAAGAGTGTTGTTGTTTACAGGACATTGATGTAACTGGAGAGCATCATATTAAACACAAGTCAATCTTAGACAGATACTAGGTGTTTTCTGTAATGTGTGACTCCTAGATTTTGTGCAGATACAGAAAATCATGTATGCATATATGACATTGAAAGTATATCTGAAACTAGCTAGGGGGACAAAGAAGACTAACAGGGCTGGATAAATACAAAAGAAAGTAGAGGTCTGTGATGTATATTCAACATGTATTATACACTTATATATAAAAATACCATGTATAGTGCACATATTCAGTCATCTTTAAAGTGTCTGTCCATGTGAGTGCAGTTCCCATGGAGGCCAGTAGAGGGAGCTGGATTCCCTAAAGCGAGAATTAAAGGTGAATCTGAGCTGCTGGACATGGGTCTAAACTTAGGACCTCTGCAAGAGTAGCAAGTTCAGCCATCTCTCTAGTCCATATTTTATTTTTATTTTTTAAAAAATGAAGTTGGCCCTCCATATCTACAGGCTATACATCTATAGATTTATCCAACCAAGAACTAAATACTTTCTCAGAAAAATGTTGCATGTGTACTGAAAAGGTTCAGACATTGCTGCTTGCAAGTGACCCAGGGAAACATACACACACACAGCACTACACTGCAGTGGGTATTAGAAAGAATCTAGAGGTTATTTAAAGTGCCTGTGGGGATATCAGCAAGCGATGTGCATGTCCCATGACATTTTATATAGAGGACCCCACAAGCTGTAGACTTGAGTATAATGGGGGAGGGAGGTATCCTGGATCCCTTCCCCCACAGGTGTCTGTATTGCTTGGTAACCTTAAGGTCAGAATTAACAAAGCTTTGGCTCAGGAATCTGCTATGCTGGGGGTGTTTAGGGACTGCTCATATCACAGGAAAATGAAGGCTAGTCAAGGGCCCTTTTGTGAGCCCAATTTCCACATGACACCTGTGCTGTTATATTCTTAGCCTAAACTGAACCCCAACTGGAGTTAATGTGAACCCTGATCCATTGGCAAGTGAGTTTATAGGCAGCTACAAGGTAAATGACATGTTGGAGTGATGCCATGTGTTTTAGAGGTTGACATCATAGAGACTAAACATCTCGGCCTCGGGCACACTGTCCTTGGTACCCTCCCAGCATCCAATTTCATTATACAATAGAGAGTCCTGAGCCAGTGTGTACCAGTGTCCACAGGAACGGAAGGAGACAGGGAGTGGACAGGGCGGGTGCTAGCTGGTACATCAGAAACAAAAGATGATGGGCTGCCCTGAGAGGCCAGACTTTCAAACTGTGCTTGGAGCAGGCACACTCCCCCTGCTGGTCTCCTCTTCTGGCAGCCACAGCCCCAGAATACAGTTCCTTCTTGGGTATCATGAACAAACCAAAACTATGCCCGTGGGTGCAAATGACTCCCTTCCCTTCAGAAGCAATTAAAGATTTAAATAAGTGATCACTCCAGAAAGCAGATAATTCATCCCACCTCGAACTTGCTACCTGCCTCACTGCTGTGCCCCTGATGTGCCTTAGCTGTTTGCCACCACAACACTATTGTTTGGGAAAATATGCCCATCTGGTTCCATGACTGTTGAAACTTGCCTGCGACATGATGAGCCATTTGCGGGGGTGCCACCGCTGAGGGAATTAGTCGCTATTAAAATCATGTTCAAACCAGGGCGTTGCCAAGGTGCCGACATCTGGGGAAGCTGCCCGGAGGCTTTTGGCTCTCTAACAAAGACTTGGGGATGGCAGGAGTTCTGTAGGGCTTCTAAATCATGGATGGACAATTTGAGACCAGAAGTCGCCTGGAGATCATGCCAAACCTGTGGGTTTTTAAAAAGCTTTTAACACACACACACACACACACACACACACACACACACACACACACAGAGAGAGAGAGAGAGAGAGAGAGAGAGAAAGAGAGAGAGAGAGAGAGACAGAGAGAGAGAGAGAGAGAGAGAGAGAGAGAGAGAGAGAGAGAGAGACTGACTTGGCCTAATGTGGTCAGGAAAGAGAAACTTCAAGACAGAGACAGGAGGAAGAGAAGGGAGCAAGGTAAAGAAAAGCATGAGTCCTTGACCCATTTTTTTCCTTTTCTCCTGTGCACAACTGTTAAGAAACACCTATATAGCATTTAATATACAAAGTAGCATGTTCTCGCTTGTGACTGAAGTTGTAAATGTCCTAAAGTCAGACAAGTGGATGGCAGAGTGACGTGTGTACCACATCCCTACACCAGACATGTCTACACTCTTCATCTGAGTCAAGTCTGGATTGGCCTGGCAGAGGTGACTGGCTGGAGACAGGAACAGGGTGTTTGCTGACAGCCTCAAGTCCCTCTGGTTTTCATTTGGGATGCCCCAGGACACTGGTCCTCAGCCACAGACTGGTGCTGCCAGTGGTTTCTGTCCCAGGCCGATGGGTAAGCTCCCCTGCCATTTCATTCTCCATCCCACCCAGTTCCTCATCTCCAGATGGGAGAGGAGCTGTAAAGTTAAGGGGGGAGTGAGCATGAGCTGGGAGTGCGCAGAAGCAGGGGGCTGAACTTGTTCAATGTGCCCCCTGGATTGGCCCCTAGACTACTGATGAACAGAGGGTTCTGTTGAGCTAGAGACATTGTTCAGTGGTTAAGATCACTAGTGGCTCTTCTGAGGACACAGATTCAATTCCCAGCACCCACATGGTGGCTCAACCTCAATTAGAGAGAATCTGATGCTCTTCTCTGGCCTCCTCAGGCACCTGGGCACACACATGATACACAGACCAAATGCAGGCAAAACATCCATATGAATTCATTTTTTAAAAGTTTAATAACCCATATAGGCATTTGTACACTTATGTGTCTGAATGTGTGTGTGGCGGGGGGGAAGGATGTGCATACATGTGGGTGTGAAAGCTAGAGAATAGCCCTGGGGTCATCCTCAGAACACCATGCCCCTCCTTTAAGATAGGGCCTCACATTATCTAGACCTCAACAATTACACCAGACTGGCTGGCCAGGAAGGATCAGGAGTCCTCCTATCTTTGCCTCTCCAGGTCTGGGATTCCAAAAAATGCACCATCATGCCTGAATTTTGAACATAGATTCTGCAGACTGAACTCAGATCATCCTGCTTGACCAACAAGCACTTCCTGACTGAGCTCCCAAGCTCTATTTTTTTCTTCTTTTGGGAACTAACTTGTTTCATTTTTTTTTCCCAAAGGGTCAAAAAGCCACCTGAAACCTTTGTTCAACATGATTATGGATTATGAATCCAGTTCTTGTCCAATAACTCAGCCAGGTGGGGAAGAGAAAAAGAAAATAGAACTAACCGCTAACCCTCTTCATGATGTGAGAAGGCAAAGCATTAAAAAAAATGTGCATTACAGTTTTAGAACCTTCTGTGTGTATTCACACGTGTATGGGCATGCATGCCACGTCACACAGGCAGGGGTCAGAGGTCACCTGCAGGAGCTGGTTTTCTCCTCCTACCGTGTGATCTCAGGGATTAAGCTCAGCTCACTGGGTTCCAAGGCAGGTATGTGTGTCCACCGAGCCCTCTGGACAGCCCACCGGCATTTTTATGTGTACATTTCAAACGTCTCATTGTTAAACAACCTCCCATCATGTAATGTATGGCACATTGTTGATTTTTAAAAAACTGATATGTAATTACTTGAAGCCTATTCAAGGAGTTGTAAATGGCAGACACACAGCTAGCACCACGCTCTACTTAAGAAGGTACATCGGTATGTCTGCTTTAGGGAGTCAAACAGTTGACACTTGTTTTTGACTTCTGAAAGTTAGGTTTCGATCTCACGCAATATTTAGACTTGATGTATTGCCTTAATCTCTTATTCATTACTCAGTATTTTTTTCTGCAGCTGAACTAAGTCTGTAAATGGAAGGCTTTTTATTTATTTTTATTTCCCGTGAAGTAAGCGCTAAGCTTTTATCAAACAACATTTAGACAAAAGCAAATGAAAGGGAGTCTAAAATAAACTTTCAGAAAAACAAAATATCTTGTCTTTGTGTTCACAATGAGTTATAGAACCCTCGCTGGGTTGGGGTGACAAGCACGTGACTTTTTTTCCTTTTTGGTCTCTGTAAGATCAGAAGCTGTCAGAAAGAAATTGGGGCTGAACATTGAGCCACGTGATTCTCTTTATGAACACAAATTGTTACACTTATGAAAAAGAAAGTTACTATTGGTTGGGGATGTGGCCCGTTGCTAGAGTGCTTGTCTAGGGTCCAGTCCCCAGTGTGGTGTAAAACTGGGTGTAGTGATGACGGCTGTAATCCCAGTACTGGGAAGGCAGAGGCAGGAGGATCAAAAGTTGAAGGTGAGTCTTGGCTACATGTTTGAGGCCACCCTGGGCTACATGAGACCCTGTGGCAAAAGCAAAAAGTTCATGTTTTGAAACTAGACTTGAATTTATCACCTTTTCTTTTAAATGCAAACTATACAAATGAGACATGGATTAAGACTAAATGAATGAGCATGCTTGGCAAGTTCCTTCCCTTGACTGAAGACAAAAACAGAGAGGGCATACCTCCCCTGAGATCAGGTACCTCCCAGCATGCTTTTCATGAATGCTAGGCATTTAATTTCAGAGGAGAGAGAGAGAAAGGGATTGGCAGGTTCTCTTCTTTTGTAAGAGAAGGGCAGTTGTGGCCTCTGCTTAGATGCCAAAGAAAGCCCCCAAACCTAGAGAGCATGCTGGCCAGTAAAGACAGAAGCAGCAGAGGCGTGGACTCCATCTTTCCATGCTGCCGTTTAAGTGTGAATACTGAGGCAGAACCTTTGCTCTCATGGCCGTGTTGAGGTAACAAAGGCAAAGGAATGATTCTTTTCCTTTCAGTTTCTGCGTGCTCAGAAGCTTCCAGGAGGAAATCGGGGTTGAATATTGAACAACCTGATTCTCATTGTGAGCACAAACAAAAAAGCTGAAAACCCATAGCCAGACCACGAGGAATGGAAAAACTTAAATGGGTATTTCTAACTCAGCAAAGGCGCGCTGCTGAACTTACATGTCCACTCCGGCTTCCGGCACCCCTCGGCAGACTCTCATTTTTCCTTCTTCCGTGCTCTGTTTCTCTCAAGACTTCATCACCTCTCAAGAAACCTGACCACCTGGCTGGCTTCTCTCTGTCTCTCCACTCTACCTCTCTGTCCTTCCAAGTCACACTCATGCACTGTCACCTCACTGCCAAGATCTGATTAAGGCCCTTGTGTTGCTTCATCTGGACATGTGTTTAGCATCCTTACATGCCCCCCACCGACCCCCAATCCCTCTGCTGGTCTCTGAGTATAAGCCTGCCAGAGCACTATCACAAAAGCAGAAGCCATTTTAATTGTTCAAGGACTCTGTGTCCTTGAGCAACCGTTTCTAGCGCTGGCTGCTTGTTAGAACCAATCACCTGAGGTAATTTTAAGGTCTCAGTATCACAGCTGCTCACCAAACCAATTAAACCAGTATCTCTGAGTGCAATCAAGACGTGTGTGTGTGTGTGTGTGTGTGTGTGTGTGTGTGTGTGTGTGTGTTTACAACTGGCTAACTGCTGCTCAAGCCTAGGCTAGGAGCTGCTATTGCACACAGGGGGCTCTCAGCTGGGTTCTGCAGGCACAGGCTGTACTCACGCTCTGAAGCTCCGGCAGCAGGAGATATCTTTGAGGTTCTTACGATTTCTCTGTTCTCACCTCTGTGACTGGGCATGGCTCCCTGGAACTCCCTTCCTCCTCTCCTGACCTGAACATCCTCTATCCATTGGGTGGGATAGAAAGCTAAGTCACTGGGGATTTTTTTTTTAACCTACATATTTTTAAAAACTGCCAAGTAACAGACATCACATCATGTCCATTCCAATTGTCAGCAGCCTTCCATTTAACCCACCCATCGCTCCAACATCTGACAATACTCCCGGGACCATCATTAGGCTTCTCTGGGATGTTCTATTTCACCCTGCTCTGGACCCAGGTCTGCATCTCCCTCATGGATGAGACACTCAAGCATTGCTGGGTCCAGGGTCCCACACTAGCTCCCCATTCAGCCTCCTTTTCTTTCAGCTTTCCTCTGTGTTCACTACTAGGCATGGTCTCTTGGCATGGATGCATGGATGCTGCTGCTGCTAGCACATTGCTGGCACAGTGGTCCCATAGACAATGTCACTCTCCTTAAAGTTCCTACCATAGAAACAGCTACAGATGCCTGCTACTTTGGATCCATTAGTGAGAGACATTTGAAGATAAGCTGGTCTAAGCAGCACCAGGATTCAGCAAGGTTGACATACAGAAGGTGAGAGTCACTAGACCAGACAGGAGACATACCGCCAACCATCTCCACCCATCCATAGCAGGCACAGCTAAGTAATCCTGGCCTCTTAACTCCAAGCTCCCGAATGCTTTCAATATACACACTCCACCCATGAGTAGCTGAGATGTATTTACCATCTTGGCATTAAATGTCTCGCACAGCCAGCCGAGTTCTTCGCACACCATAGATACATCATGAGTACCCAAAACTGAATTGAGGCTACATTTGAAGTTTGTTACATTTAGTGATCCAGTGCTCGACAGGCATGTGCAGAGCTCTGGGTTGGTTCTCTACCACTGAAGTAAAAACAACATAGCTACACTTGAATTTAGCATCAAAACAGATCCAAGGTTAGGCATCTGCATGTGAAATCGATTAGGATTTAGAAATTCTTTGTAGATGCAGTTTTAAAAGTCAGGAAACCAAAGGGTCAGAGCCCAGAACAGGTCCTAACTGATTGTCTCAGCTCTAGTCTGGACCTTATTCTGAAGCCTCTGCTGACTTCCCACTGCTCGGGTGATAGACAGGGTATTCTCATTTGCTGTGACTGTCAGGTCCTGCCCCTGTCCCTCTCCAGCCTCATATCCATGCGTCTCTCCCTGAGTAACTAAAGCACTCTACACACACCCTATCTTCTAATCTTCACCATCCAACCATGAACTTGGCTTGTTTATCCAATTTTATAGATGAGAAATTCTCACCTGATCCTCAGGGAGATTATGGGAATTAGCTGAGGTCCCAGGTCTGCCAAGTTTCCCCCATAGGCCTTTGAATCCCTTGCTGGCTAGCTCTGAGTACTGTGTGTGCCTGTGGATGAGGAATACAGTTTTGGGCTGACCCATACCCGAACCAAGCAGAATGGAACTGGCTATTGGTCCACTGGAATTTATATTGCGAGAGCCAGGGGCAGGGGGCACTAGTCATCTGGGCCACTCTCAGCCTCTTGTGTGGCACAGTGATAACAGAAGCGTGTAGTTGTGTAGTGTGTATGACAACAGCTGACACCCTCAAGAGGAGAAAAGCCAAGCACGCTGCACTCCGACACTTCCTGCTTGCCTTTCTTTCTCACCCCACCCTCCATCTTCTGTGTTCATAGTTCTTCATGTTTTAACACCTGAAAAGAAAGAATACTGGGGAGAAGGTCTCCTTAGTAAGCCAGCCACTTTCTCGGGAGCTCTGGAATACATACAATACAGCTGGTCTCTTCTCAGGCCCTGTCTCCAGCTGGAATTCCCACCTGTATGTGACATCTGTCTATGGCAACATAGGGGGTCACAGGATACCCTCTGCCATCGTAGCAAACACTCTCTTCTTGGAATACAAATGTCTAAGTCTGTCCTGACAGCATCCTCCCATCACAGGGCAGTACCTTCTGCCAGGCAGTGGCATTGGACTCAGCTGAAAAGTCAGAAGAACCCAAGCTTCAAAGGACATATGGTGTCAAGCTGCTAGGTGGGTGCCCACACTGGTCACATGAAGAACAATGGCTCTTTCTGTTCTGCTGCTCACTGTGGCTCTGCAGTCTGTAACCAGCCTGTATTCTGCAGGATAGCAAGAGGCTGGAAGAAGGGAAAGAATCTGTGGAGCTGCACCCCCTGCCTTCCTTACACACACACACCCTCACCACCGCTAAGACTCTGGCAGGCTCTGAAGATAAACAGCACACCCTTTCCCAGAAGGGGCTCGGGTTGCAACACGGCACAGCTATTATTCAGCTGAAGGGCGCAGCAGGGCTTCCTCCTTTTAGGGTAGATGTGCTGGGTTTTGTAAAGAATGACAGGGAATTTGACATACCACCAGTCCATCACGCGCGCAAGCATACACACAAGCACACACACAAGCACACACACACACACACACACACACACACACACACACACACACACACAGTGTAGAAAGGGCTCTGACTTTGGGTGACTTTTCCTTGCCCCTTTGAAGGAGGTTGAGTTTGTGACTGTATTCGGAAGGTCTGGCTGAAAAGAAGGTGTTTCAGAACCTTTCATTTTTAAAAGATTTATTTTTACTTATTAAAATAAGTGTGTGTGTGTGTGTGTGTGTGTGTGTGTGCGCGTGCACGAGTGCACAAAGATGCACGGGTGTTGCCTGCATGTATGTCTGTGCATAACATGTGTGCCTGGTGCCTACAGAACCTAGAAGAGAATGTCAAATCCCCTGTGTCTGCAGATATGGACAGTTGTTCACTGCCATATGGGTGCTTGGAATTGAACCTGGGTCCTCTGGAAGAGCAGCAAGTGCTCTTAACCACTGGGCCATCTCTCTAGCCCCAGTGTCTAAGTTTTAAGAGCTTCCGCAGAGTCTGGCTCTATGGCTTCAAATTTTCAGGCAAGAAAGAAGATCAGCTCTGCATGTCTATCTTCACATGGTAACTACTGTTAATAACGTATCATATCTTGTTTAAATGGCCTCAACACCCACACACATGCACACACACACACACACACACACACACACACACAGACCTGTTAGTGTTGTACCTATTCATCTGCCTGCTTAAATCATTTAACAGTGAGTTTTATACTCTAAACATTTTTGAAGAACTTAAAGATTTTTAAAATTTTTTATGTACAAAGACTAGCATGGTGTTTCAGTGGATTGACAGTCTTGAATAATCCAGCCGAGGTCCAACTTAGTAAAGCCTGTGTCCTAGTGCATAGACAGAAACATTGACAGCACAAATTCAGTCCATACTTCCAGATCAGACTATGGAGGTTAGGACATAGGCAGCAAATTCAAGAACCCTGGTGACTCCTGTAGAGCTGCCAGTAACACATCTTGCTTTCAGATGGCCAAGGAAGAAAAACAAAACAAAACAAAACCAAAAAAAGCAAAGGTTAGAAAATACCATATTTTAACTTGTCAATTGTGCTTTTGTAAAAACCAAGATGAAGGTAGAAATAAATGAATCTGATAGAAAGGTGAAGAGGAAACAGGAAGAGGCAGAGGGGGGAAGAGGAGGAGGAGGGAGAAGAGGAGGAAGAAGAGGAAGGAAAGGAGGAAGAGGAAGGGAAGAGAAGGCACCGCTTCTGCAGGGTAGTCAGTATGGTGGCACATGCCTGTAATCCCAGTATGTGGGAGACTGAAGCAGGAGGATCACAAACCAAGGCCAGCCTATACTGGATAGTGGCACCCTACTTCAGAAAAGAGAAGCTTCTGTAGTGAGTGTGTGACCATCCTTCATCCTCTGAAGCAGGGTACTTTCTGCATTGCAATTGTGGCTGTGAACATGAGGGATCCAAATTCTGAGTTATCCTGAGGCTGTCTACAATAATCCTCTAACTTTAAATGAGCTATAAGAAGGATTAGCTAACAATGAGTAAGCCCACCTAAGTAAAAAACTGCGCATAGGATTGGCATTTGTCTGTATACAGTGCTTCCACTCTCAGGGCCAGTGAAACTAGACATAGCCAAAGCCCAAATCGGCATCTTTATTGTGTGTGTACTTTGTAGGACCCAGGCCAACTGTGTCTCACTGCCTTCCAGTAATAAAAACTGTTCTTGACTTTGGAGAATAAAAATTGAGAGTCAGAGAATTCCCCTAAATAATTCTCATGTATATTTATATTTGGTAAAATACACATGAACTCTTGGTAAGTGAGTACATGTGTACATGGGGGGGAGGTTCTTCCTTGATTGCTGTCTACTTTATTAGTGTTATTTTAATTTCATTGTGTGCATTCACGTGTCTGTGTGTTGTGCCTGTGTGTACATGTGCTTGCATGTGTGTGTGCATGTGTGTGTGTGTCTGTGTGATGGAACACTTGCATGCCATGGAACAAGTGCAGAGGACAGCTAACTTTCAGGAGTTAATCATTTTCTACCATGGGATCAAGAAATCTAACTGAGGTTGTCAGGTTTGCATGGCAAGCATTTTTACCCATGGAGGCATCTTGCTGGCCCTCCATCTTGTTTTTTGAGACAGAATCTCTCTTTAAACCTGAAGCTCACGGATTGGCTAAATTATCTGGTCTATAAGGCCCTGAGGCCTGCCAATCTCTGCCCTCCAGCATGGAGGTTTTATATATCTCCACTGCTGGCTTTTTCTCTCTTGTTTTTTTTCTGGAGCTGGTAGGAAATGGGAGTCCAGATCCTTGCCCATGCTGGTTGTATTCTGTTCTTATGAATTATATTCCCAAGTCTTTCCACAAAGTACATTTTTTAAGAAAAAAAAAAGAGGAAAGAACCCATGCTTAATACTGATTTTATTCACATAAAATAGCAGTGGCTAAAATGTCCTACATGCTGTGTATAAATGTGGACCTGCGTACACAAACCACACCATGGCACACAAGAAGTCAGGGAGTGAATAACCGATCTACGTGGGCTGAGGACTTGTGCTTATAGGGTGGGCGACAGGAGAGGGCCAAGTTCTTGTTTGACTGACGGTAGCTGTCGTCTTCCCCCCCAACCCCCAACTCATTTTTCCTTGCAATCACCCACTCCTAATTCATCGCTCTCTTGACAAAAAAAAAAAATCTCTGATTCTCCCATGCTTCCTGTTTCTACTTTCTGTTTTGAAACAGGTCTCACTTAGTTGCCTGGGTTTAAATTCATGCTGTGGTCCATGTGAGCCTTGGGTTTGCAGGTCTAGCTGGGATGGCAGGTCTGTACCACTTGCTCAGGCTCACTTACACTGGTCGATGTTCTCAGTGTTTGCTGTGTGCATGCTGCATGCTGAGACTGCTCCTGCCTGAGATGTGGCTCTCCCGATCCATCTCCCATGAGACAGCTGCTCACAGGATGGGAAGTGCTATGGTTTGGGGGTTTGGTTTCATTTGTGTGTTTTGAGACAGTCTCGCTCTGTATCACAGGCTGGCTTCAAACTCACAATTGCCTTCCTGTCTTAGCATGCTGAGTGATAAAATTCAGGGAGTGAACTATCATGCAGGGAAGTAATATGCATTTTTTAAATCGAAGAGAAGGCCAACGTGATCCAAGAGAGATGGTAGAGTGTAGCTGCTGTGACAGGCAGGAGCTAACTCACAGAGCGAAAGAGGGAATCTGTAGAAATACAGAACTTTAGTCTGGGCATGAGTCAACTTACTGAGAATATTCACCGCTGCCTGACTGCACAGAATGCTGGGTTCCACAGAGAAAGGCTCTGCATTAGGGGAGCCTCCAAGTGTGGACTGGACACATAGAAGTTACATAAAAGGAAGTTGGCATGATATGATCTTTTACGTTCATGGTCCTCAGCAATCTGTTACAACAGGAAGATGTAGTCATTACCAAATATCAGCAAATGGTCATTCAATTTAACATTAAGGCTTTTGTGATGATAAAGGGAAGGGTTGAGACAGCTGGAAAGGAGGTGGTCATACTGGCACAGCATTGTTCTGGGTGTAGGCTCCTGACAGCCGCCCACCTTCATGACCCTCAGCTGTGTTGAAGGAAAAAGTCCTTCCTCTTTTTTCCTTCCTTCCTTCCTTCCTTTCTTTCTTTCTTTCTTTCTTTCTTTCTTTCTTTCTTTCTTTCTTTCTTTCTTTCAGGTTGGTCCTTTGAGCCTTCAGCACTTACTGACTAAGCTCCTTGCCAGAGTCTTGGAGGAGACCAGAGAGATCCTTCTGGTCCTCGGAGACTTGGCACTTGGTGGCAGATGCCTCTTGCTAAACATTCTTTTGTCTTCTGGGCACTAACAGGCAAATGACCTTATTCTACCATGAGGTTCAACCACGATGTCCTGACTCACCAGGAGCCCCAAGGTGGGTAAGACTGACCATGGGCTGAGACCTCTGGAGCTGTGAGAGAAAATAGACTCTTCTCCTTTTACGTGAATCATCTCAGCTGTGCTGCCACACTGATAGAAAGCCAATGGACACATGCCTTCATGTGTCGAAGTAGAAATTAAGAAATACCTGCTCAGGGACCCTTGCCCTCCAGCCCTTAACACTTAGAACAAATCCATGTTCTAGTTAGGTTTTGTCAACTTTCCTCCATTATATTGATCTGTATCTGTGAGGCATTTTCCTGATGTTAATTACTACAGGAGAGCCCAACCCTCGGCAGGTGGTCTGCAGGTATAAGGTGGCTGAGCAAGCCAGAAGAAGCAAGCCAGTGTGCAGCTTCTCCATGGTCTCTGCTGCAGTTCCTGCATCCAGGTTCCTGCCTTGGGCCTCTGCCTTGGCTTCTTTCCATGATGAACTATGACCTGTAAGCCTAGTAAACCCTTTCTTGTCTTGAAGTTGGTTTGGTCAATGTTTTGTCATAGCAACCAAGAAGCAAACTAGGACAATCCTTGTGTCTTAGTAAGGGTTTTACTGCTGTGAACAGACTCCATGACCAAGGCAACTCTTATAAGGACAACATTTAACTGGGGCTGGCTTACAGGTTCAGAGGTTCAGTCCATTATCATCAAGGTGGGAGCATGGCAACATCTAGGTGGGCACTGTACAAGCAAAGCTGAGAGTTCTACATCTTCATCTGAAGGTTGCTAATGGAAAACTGACTTCCAGATAGCTAAGATGGGGGTCTTAAGCCCACACCCACAGTGACACACCTACTCCAACAAGGCCACACCTCCTAATAGTGCCACTCCGTGGGCTGAGCATATATAAACAATCACACTCTGTTCTCCACATCACTTCCTTTGGGTCATACATAAGGGAGAAGTTATCTTATTCCATTTTGATCAATAGTCACTAACTTAAGAGTAGCAAAGAGAGGTTATAACAGCCACCTGTCTGCACTCTGTGGACTCAGCCACAGGGAGTTGTCTGGGTGCCCTTTACAAAGACACTAATCTCATTTTTGAGGGTTCCGGCTAATCAGACTTTGAGGCCTGTGTCCTACCACCATCCTAAGGCAGTCAGACTACAGTGGGATTTCAGCATGAAAACTGAAGAGGACAGGGCTCTGCTCCGAAAGAGTTCCTTCTGAAAATCTCTCTGTTCCTTCCTCACACACATCAGCCAGCATCCTGAGGGCCACATGTTCTTGCCTCCAAATTTCACCATTTTAGAATGCCACCAGCCAGCTCCACAGCTGCACCATCTCAGATGTCCCCAGTTTTGTCTGATCTTGGAAGCTAGGAAGGTTGAGACTGGTTAGCACTCAGATGGGAGAAGGTGATCAGTCAGCCTGGAGTAGAATTCTCCTTAAAATTTTTAGAAATTTAATTTATTATTATCATTATCATTATGTGTGTGTATGTGTTTTTGTGTGTGTGCACGTGAGCGCGCGCGCGCGCGCATGCGTGTGCGCACACACACACATGCCATGGTGCACATGTGAAGTCAGGTAACAACTTTTGAGAGGTAATTCTTTCCTTCCATGTGAATTCCAGAGATCAAATTCAGGTCATCTGACTTGAACATCACATAATTTGCTCACTGGGCCATCCCACCAGCCCAGAAGGATCTATCTCAATGACCTCATCTTAATTTGATTACCTCGCTAATGACCCTGGTTCCAAATATGGTCACATTCTGAGGTATTATTTTGGGAAACACAATTTGCCTCATAACATGGTCTGTCACTATGACAATATAATCCTACTTAAGAAAAACACATGAGCCCTCAGGTAAAAAGAGGCGGTGTACGAAGGCACAGGCTACCGTGAGGATTAAATAAAATAATACCCAGAAAGGCTTGCAGTCAGGCTGGGTGTGGTGGTGCACACTTTATTTTTTTTTATTGGATATTTTAATTACATTTCAGATGCCAATCCCTTTCCCCATTTCCCTTCCCCAGAAAACCCCTATCCCGTGCCCCCACTTTTCCATTTGGCTTTTATACAGTTTTTTAAATGTTAATCAAGGGCTTTGTAAGTATGGTAATGCTCAATCAGAAGTGTAACCTAATACCCAATCTAGCTATGTAAGCTATCTTTGTCTAGTGGAGACACGTGAACTTCTGCCTCCATGCCCCCTCTCTCTTTCTCTCTCTTTTTCTCTCTCATTACCGAGCTTCTCATCTACTTCATCTTCTCCTCTCCTTACTCCATCTTTTCCTCTCCGTGCTCCTTTCCCCTTAGCTCCTCCTACATGTTACCCTTCCTGTTAAAATAAAGCTTTTCTCTCAGAATACAATTAGAGCACAATTATTTCTATTTGTACCAGTGAGGTACAAGATAGTCTTAATACCCAGTCCATCCTTTTGTTGACTAGCCAGAACCTCTGCTGTCTCTCTTGACTAGAACACTTAGTTTTGAACCTGGCTTTTTCTTGGCTTTAGAATGAATGTCAGCTGAGAACCCTCCACTCAGATCTTTTCTCTCAAGGTAAATAGCCTGGATTGGCTATGAGTCTATAGGTCTTCAATGCCGTCAGAAATCCAGAATGACTATATTAACTGAATTTATGGGAAGCAATAAGCATAGCTTCTAAAACTTAGCCAATTTATAGAGACTGCTGAACACCTGGACAACCCCTATACTACTGAACGTTGGAGCATAAAATCTTCAGCCTTCTGGCCCAAACTCATCTGACAGACTTTAGTGCTGCAGAATTATTAAGGGTTGGTTACTCTGTCTAGGCAGATATAATCAGTCGACTATTCTGCAAGTGTGTCCTTTTCTGTAGATGGAGAGAGGCAATTCTTGCCTGGTGGCTGTCTCACCACAACAGGAGTAACTCCAATGATGCTCAATTTCTTCTTAGAATCCAAGACAGGAAGCTGTCAGGAGCAGACAGGTCTCTAATCAAAATGAACATTAATATAGAAATATTTGTGACGACAATTCTATGGATTTCTGACGTTTTGAAATCCAACTATCCATGTAAGGTAACCTGGACTGCTGTCTGTTATCTCCTCTCAGCTATTTCTAAATGAAATATAGAAAACACCCTAACAATAAACTCAAAGTCATGAAGTTGCTATAGTCCCTTAATTCACAGGCTAGTCATCCCAAGTCAGTTAAAAAAGTTAAAGAAGGACTGGGTCTAAGTCTTGTATTTCTAAATGTGTTATACAGGCACAATGCCCATGAGAGTATCAATATTCATTTCACTTTCATATCGATGAGAGGCTTATACCAATGAAAACCTTAAATTTGAAATCCAAGTGAATTTTGTACCATTTAAGAAATTGTAACTTCATCTTGATACTAAATTATACAGATTTCTACCAATAGGTTATGGCTATGCCATAAATCCTAGCTAATCCTCCCTGTTCCAACAAAAGCACTGCTGTTCCCCAGAGAGACAGCCCCATATTAACCACCTTAGTCCCCAAGCCTGGGGAATAGGGACGTTAACTCTTCTTTAACTTCTTCAAGCTGATTACGGGCGTCAAGACATCAGAAGAGGGGTGGGGGGAAGAGCAAATTGATAGGCCTCCGACGCTGTCACTGCATCCAGATGGAACTCCCAGACACCGGAGGTTTGAATAGGTCCTCTCGTTTTGCTTGATGAGTAGATACAGCAAGGCTGTGCATTCTGCAATATACAATTCTCTGGACAAGTTTTAGTATCAAGAAAAAAAAATTTTTTTTCCTAGAGGGCTGACATTTTTTTTAAAGATGTTGGTTCTAACAACTTTTCCCCCCTTTTATGTAGTTGGTTATAATATTTACATTTCAATTTTTATCCTCTTATCCTATTTCCCCCACCACCCAGGAACCCCTTATCCCATCCCCCCTCCTTATATCCCTTCTATGAGACTGTGCCCGAACCCACCCCCAACCCCCACTACCCCCTCCTCACCCTCCCCCCCTTCTGTGTTGGTTTCTCATGGGACCAAGAATCTCCTCTCCCACCCATGCCCAACAAGGCCGTCCTCCCCTATGTATACTTCTAGAGTCGTAGGTTCCTCCCTATGTGCTCCCAGGCTGGTGGTTCAGACCCTGGGGGGCTCTGGATTGTTTGGTATTGTTGGTTTCCTCTTGGGGTCACAAACCCTTTCTGCTCCCTCAGTCTTCTAAGTTCTCCCTTGGGAAACCCTTGATCATATCAGTGGTTAGCTGTGAACATCGTCCTCTGAATGTGTCAGTCTCTGGCAGATCTCTAAGGAGACAGCTATAATATATTCTTGACAGCATACATTTCCAGTCATATACATCAACGTCTAGCTTAGGTGACAGTACATGGGATGGATGTCCAGGTGGAATGGTCTCCTCATGGCTCCTCCTTCAGTTTCTGTCCCATGTTTTGTTTCCATAATTGCTCCCTTGAGTATTTTTGTTACTGGTTCTAAGTAGAACTGAGGCATCCCCTCTTGGTCTTTCTTCTTCATGAGCTTCACGTGGTCTGTGGGTTGAGTCTTCGCTATTCTAAGTTTTTGGGCTAACATCCGCTTAACAGTGAGTAAATATCATGTGTGTTCTTTTGTGATTGGGTTAACTCACTCATGATGGTAATTTCTAGATCCATCCATTTGACTATAAATTTCTCGAATTCATTATTTTTAATAGCTGAGTAATACTCCATTGTGTAGATGTACCACATTTTTTGTATCCATTCTTCCGTTGAGGGACATCTTGGTTCTTTCCAGCTTCTGGCTATTATAAATAAGATTGCTATGAACATAGTGGAGCATATGTCCTTGTTATATGTTGGAGCGTCTTTTGGGTATATGCCCAGGAGTGGTATAGCTGGATCCTCAGGTAATGCTATGTCCAGTTTTCTGAGGAACCGCCAGACTGATTTCCTGAGTGGTTGTACCAGCTTTCAATCCCACCAGCAGTGGAGGAGTGTTCCTCTTTCTCCGCATCCTCGCCAGCATCTACTATCACCTGAGTTTTTGACCTTAGCCATTTTGACTGGTGTGAGATGGTATCTCAGGGTTGTTTTGATTTGCATTTCCCTGATGACTAAGGATGTTGAGCATTTCTTAAGGTGCTTCTCAGCCATTTGAATTTCCTCTGTTGAGAATTCTTTGTTTAGCTCTGTTCCCCATTTTTAATAGGGTTATTTGGTTGTCTGGAGTATAATTTCTTGAGTTCTTTGTATATCTTGGATATTAGCCCTCTATTGGATGTGGGATTGGTTAAGATCTTTTCCCACTCTGTTAGTTGCCATTTTGTCTTATTGACAATGTCCTTTGCCTTACAGAAGCTTTGCAATTTTATGAGGTCCCATTTGTCAGTTCTTGATCTTAGAGCATAAGCCATTGGTGTTCTGTTCAGAAACTTTTCCCCTGTGCCTAGGTATTCGAGGGTCTTACCCACCTTCTCTTCTATTAGTTTCAGTGTATCTGGTTTTAAGTGAAGGTCTTTTATTCACTTGGATTTGAGCTTTGTACAAGGAGATAAGCATGGATCGATTTGCATTTTTCTACATGCTGACCTCCAGTTGAACCAGCACCATTTGCTAAAAATTTTGTCCTTTTTCCACTGGATGGTTTTAGCTCCTTTGTCAAAGATCAAGTGACCATGGGTATGTGGGCTCATTTCTGGGTCTTCAATTCTATTTCATTGATCTTCTTGCCTGTATCTGTACCAATACCATGCAGTTTTTATTATTATTGCCCTGTAGTACAGTTTGAGGTCAGGGATGGTGATTCCCCCCGAAGTTCTTTTGTTGTTGAGAATAGTTCTCGCTATCCTGGGTTTTTTGTTGTTCCAAATAAATTTGCAAATTGCTCTTTCTCTCTCTGTGAAGAATTGATTTGGAATTTTGATGGGGATTGCATTGAATCTATAGATTGCTTTTGGCAAGATGGCCATTTTAACTAAATTAATCCTGCCAATCCATGAGCATGGGAGATCTTTCCATCTTCTGAGGTCTTCTTCTACTTCTTTCTTCAGAGACTTGAAATTATTGTCATACAGATCTTTTGCTTGCTTGGTTAGGTTCACTCCAAGATATTTTATATTGTTTGTGACTATTGTGAAGGGTGTCATTTCCCTAAATTCTTTCTCAGCCTGTTTATCATTTGAGTATAGGAAGGCTACTGATTTGTTTGACTTGATTTTATATCCAGCCACTTTACTGAAGTTGTTTATCAGGTTTAGGAGTTCTCTGATGGAAATTTTTAGGTCACTTAAGTATACTATCATATCATCTGCAAATAGAGAAATTTTGACTTCTTCTTTTCCTATTTGTATCCCTTTGACTTCCTTTTGTTGTCTAATCACTCTAGCTAGGACTTCCAGTACTATATTGAATAGGTAGGGTGAGAGTGGACAGCCTTGTCTAGTCCCTGATCTTAGTGGGATTGCTTCAAGTTTCTCTCCATTTAGTTTGATGTTGGCTACTGGCTTGCTGTATATTGCTTTTACTATGTTTAGGTATGGACCTTGAATTCCTGCTCTTTCCAGGACTTTTAACATGAAGGGATGTTGAATTTTGTCAAATGCTTTCTCAGCATCCAGTGAGATGATCATGTGATTTTTTTTCTTTGAGTTTATTTATGTAGTTGATTACATTGATGGATTTTCGAATATTGAACCAACCCTGCATTCCTGGGATAAAGCCTACTTGATCATGATGGATGATTGCTTTGATGTGTTCTTGGATTCTGTTTGCGAGAATTTTATTGAGTATTTTTGCATCAATATTCATAAGACAGATTGGTCTGTAGTTCTCTTTCTTTGTTGGGTCTTTGTGAGGCTTTGGTATGAGCGTATAGCTTCGTAGAATGAATTGGGCATTGTTCCTTCTGTTTCTATTCTGTGGAATAGTTTGGAGAGAATTGGTATTAGGTCTTCCTGGAAGGTCTGGTAGAATTCTACACTAAAACCATCTGGCCCCGGACTTTTTTTGGTGGGGAGATTTTTGACGACTGCTTCTATTTCTTTAGGGGTTATAGGGCTGTTTAGATGGTTTATCTGCTCCTCGTTTAGCTTTGGTACCTGGTATCTATCTAGAAAGCTGTCCATTTCATCCAGATTTTCCAATTTTGTTGAGTATAGGCCTTTGTAATAGGATCTAACAAATTTTTTAATTTCCTCTGTTTCTGTTGTTATGTCTCCCTTTTCAGTTCTAATTTTATTGATTTGAGTGCTGTCTCTGCGCCCTTTGGTTAGTCTGGCTAAGGGTTTATCTATCTTGTTGATTTTCTCAAAGAACCAACTCCTGGTTTTGTTGATCTTTTGTATAGTTCTTTTTGTTTCAACTTGGTTGATTTCGGCCCTGAGTTTGATTATTTCCTGCCGTCTACTTCTCTTGGGTATATTAGCTTCTTTTTGTTCTAACCCTTTCAGGTGTGCTGTCAAGTTGTTAATGTACGCTCTTTCCATTTTCTTTTTGTGGGCACTTAGAGCTATGATTTTTCCTCTCAGTACTGCTTTCATGGAGTCCCATAAATTTTGATATGAAGTGTCCTCATTTTCATTTAAATCTAAAAAGTCTTTAATTTCTTTCTTTATTTCTTCCTTGACCAAGTTATCATTGAGTAGAGCATTGTTCAGTTTCCATGTGTATGTGGGCTTTCCGTTGTTTTTGTCCATCTCAAAGACGAGTCTTAGTCCATGGTGGTCTGATAGAGTACAGAAGATTATTTCAATCTTTTTGTATCTGTTGAGGCTGTTTTGTGACCAATTACATGGTCTATTTTGGAGACAGTACCATGAGGTGTTGAGAAAAAGGTATATTCTTTTGTTTTAGGATGAAATGTTCTATAGATGTCAGTTAAGTCCAATTGGTTCATAACTTCTGTTAATTTCATTGTGTCTCGATTTAGTTTCTGTTTCCATGATCTGTCCATAGCTGAGAGTGGGGTGTTGAAATCTCCCACTATTATTGTGTGGGGTGTAATGTATGCTTTAAGTTTTAGTAAAGTTTCTTTTATGTATGTGGGTGCCTTTGCATTTGGAGCATAGATGTTCAGAATTGCAAGCTCCTCTTGGTACACTTTTCCTTTGATGAATATGAAGTGTCCTTCTTTATCTTTTTTGATTACTATTGGTTGAAAATTGATTTTATTTGATATTAGAATGGCTACTCCAGCTTGTTTCTTGGGACCATTTGCTTGTAAGATTGTATTCCATCCTTTTACTCTGAGGTAGTGTTTGTCTTTTTCACAGAGGTGTGTTTCCTGTATGCAGCAAAATTCTGGGTTGTGTTTATGTATCCAGTCTGATAGTCTATGTCTTTTTATTGGAGAGTTGAGTCCATTGATATTAAGAGATATTAAGGAATAATGAATGTTGTTTCCTGTTATTTTTGTTATTATTGGCGTTGGAGTTATGTTTGTGTAGGGGTCTTCTTTTAGTGTTGTTGGAAGATTACTTTCTTGCTTTTTCTAGGTTGTAGTCTCCCTCCTTGTGTTGGAGTTTTCCCCCAATTATCCTTTGAAGTGCTGGATTTGTGTTAAGATATTGTGCAAATTTAATTTTATCATGGAATATTTTGGTTTCTCCATCAATATTGATTGAAAGTTTTGCTGGGTATAGTAGTCTGGGCTGGCATTTATGTTCTCTTAGGGTCTGTATGATATCCGTCCAGGATCTTCTGGCTTTTATAGTCTCTGGTGAGAAGTCTGGTGTAATTCTTATAGGTCGTCCTTTATATGTTACTTTACCTTTTTCCCTTACTGCTTTTAGTATTTTTTCTTTGTTTTGTACATTTGATATTTTGATTATTATGTGATGGGAGGTATTTCTCTTCTGGTCTAAAGTATTTGGAGTTCTGTAGGCTTCTTGTATATTTATGGACATCTCTTTCTGTAGGTTAGGAAAGTTTTCCTCTATAATTTTGTTGAAGATATTTACTGGCCCTTTAAGTTGGGAGTCTTCCCCCTCATCTATACCTATTATCCTTACGTTTGACCTTCTCATTGTGTCCTGGATCTTCTGTATGTTTTGGGTTAGTAGCTTTTTGCATTTTGCATTTTCTTTGACAGTTGTGTCGATGTTTTCCATGGTATCTTCTGCACATGAGATTCTCTCTTCTATCTCTTGTATTCTGTTGGTGATACTTGTGTCTATGACTCCTGATCCTTTTTTTAGGTTTTCTATCTCCAGGGTAGTCTCCCTTTGTAATTTCTTTATTGTTTCTACTTCTGTTTTTAAATCTTGGGAGGTTTTGTTTGATTCCTTCTGCTGTTTGGTTATTTTTTCTTCCAATTCCCTAAGGGATTTTTGTGTTTCCCCTTTAAGGGTTTCTATCTTTCTGTCTGTGTTCTCCTTAATTTCTTTGAGAGTGTTATTTATGTCCTTCTTAAAGTCCTCTAGCATCATCATGAGAAGAGATTTTAATTCTGAGTCCTGTTTTTCTGGTGTGATGGGATGTTCAGGACTTGCTATGATGGGGAAACTGGGTTCTGATGTTGCCATGTAACTTTGGATTCTGTTGCTTACGTTCTTGTGCTTGCCTTTTGCCATTTGGTCAACACTAGTGCTCCCTGTACTTTCTGTCTCTGAGGCCTCCCTTTCCAGTTATCTTGCTTGTTTCTGGTCTCCTTGGGGTCCCAATGTCTCTGTGATCTTCTCTAGCTGCTCTGAGTACGATAATAGCTCTAGGATAACTCAGAATATGGTGTCTCCTAGGTAGCAGTCCAGCTAGGTGTCCACTGTTCTAGGTGTAATGTCTCTTCTAGGATGTCTCAGGCTAATGTGTCCACTGCTCTGAGTGCCGTGGCTCCTCTATTATGTCTCGTGATATGTTGTATGCTGCTCTGAGTTACTTTGGTCCTCTGCCACTCTGGGTTCAGTGGATCCTCTACTGCTCTGGGTTCCTTGCACCCTCTAGGGTGGGTCAGGAGGGATCCGGTGCCCCCAGAAGCAGACCAGGCGGGTTTCTGCTTCAGGCCTCAGATTCGGGAGAGAGGCGGAAGGGGTGTGCTATTCCGCAGGGGTGGGGTTTGGGGTACTGCTGGAATCTGAGCACTCCATGCACTCAGCTCTGGGCCTAGGGCAGTGAGCGGGTCTTCTTACCTACTGCTCTGGGTTCCTTGCACCCTCAAGGATGGGTCAGGAGGGATCTGGTGCCCTCAGAAGCAGACCGGGCGGGGTTCTGCTGGAATCTGAGCACTCCCTGCACTCAGCTCTGGGCCTACTGCTCTGGGTTCCTTGGTGGTGCACACTTTAAATCACAGCACTCAGGAGGCAAAGGTAGACAGTCTCTGTGGTTTGAGGCTAGCCTGATCTACAGAGACGGTTCTGGGCTAGCCAGGGTAATTAACACAGTTTAGTTTCCATTCCTATGTTCCCAGGTCACCAGCCAATCTTTTCTATAGTGTTAAAGGTTAAGTTTTCAAAGATAGAATCATACTGTACAAATACAAGATACACACACATGCACACACATACACATGCACACAAATCATGCACATACACACATGCATACACACAATAGCTTTGAAAAAATATACAAATAAGTACAGAATGACTCTGTCTCCCTACTTCTTCTGTACCTTAAGGAGTGTTTTGTATTAGCTCTTCTGCAACTTAAATATTTGTAGATTGACCCCCAATACAGTAGAAGCTGTATCCAATGGATGTACCAGACACTCACTCCATAAGTATGCATGTGCACAGAATTCATATATACAACACACATACATATGACACTCAGAGCTTCTCAGAGATTCTCCTATCAGAGGAAATCTTAGACAGGTAAGCCTTCTTACATTCTCCTGTTTTTCAAGCAAGGTGGTGCCAAAGCTAAACCCACGAAGCTCCCAAGTATAAAGTTGTTGTTTTTTTTAAAATAACAACAACAACAACAACAAAAACAATATTAGAGACTCAGGAGATGGCTCAGTAGGTAAAGTACCTGTCACACAAACACGAGGGCCAGAGTTTTATCCTTAGCACCTATGTAAAAAGCCATGGGCCACAAAAAGTAGAGCCTGGATGCACAGGCAACCATAGTTCCAACATAGGGAAGAGAGCTCACTGGCCAGCCAGTCCAGCTGAATTGATGTGCTCAAGGTTCCATGAGAGATCTTGTATCAAAAACTCGGATGGAGAATGACAGAGGAAGATACCTGACACGGGCCTCTGGCTTCCACAAGCCTGCAAACACACATATGTGCAAGTGCACCTGCATGTACACGTGTATACACATACGATAAATTAATAAAAAAATAAATGTTTTAAAACAAGCCGAGCATCTCACCTTGATAAAACAAACACATTATTAAGAATATATTGAGAGAGGCTGGCGCAATGACTCGCAGGTTAATAACTCTTGCTATGCTTCCAGAGAACTCAGGTTCAGTTCCCAGCATCCACATATAGACACACAGTCACCTCTAACTTTAGTTTCGGAGGCTCTGACACACTCTTCTGACCTCCACCAGCACCAGGCCCACAATTAGTGATATACATACATGAGGGCAAACACTCATACACACACACACACACTATGTATATATATATATACATATATATATATATATATATATATATATATGTATTTTTTTAAAGGAGAATGTACTGAGAGGGGCAGTGGCTCAGCAGCTAAGAGCCCATACTGTTCTTCCAGTGGGACTTTAATGAGTTCCCAACACTCGCATCAGGTAGCTCACAACCACCTACCTGTAACTCCGACTCCAGGACTGTCCTCCTCAACCTCTACTGACCTCTGCACTCATACACACACACACACACACACACACACACACACACACAATTAAAAGTAATCAAAGCAAATTGTTCAAAGAAGAAAAACCTCTCTATAAGCCCATGATGATGTCAAAGCCCCTGTGGCAATCAATGGCTTTTCCAGGAGGCGACTCTGAAGAACAGCAAAGAGTCAGCCGTCACCACCCCTCTGCTTGTCCTGCATCTGAGGTGAGAAGCAGGCTCAGCAGAAGAAACCTTATGTTCTTTCCCACTGCTATCCCTTCTAGCCTAGCCCCACCCACGCAGTCACTTGGTGCTTTCTCCTTCCTCCTAGAGCTACAGTTCTGAGTGATCCAAGGCTCTTCTCTGTCGCCCTTGCACCTGGCAGTATGCCCTGCCAAGGGCAAACCTCAGTTTACTTAGTCAGGTTAAACTGCATTAAATCTAACAGAATTCCTTTTTGGGTCTTAGCCTTCAGAAGAGTGGGCGGCATTGCTCATGCCTTACTGCCTTTTAGCCTCACCCACAAATGCAGCTTTCTTTCAGCTGCTAACTCCGACTTAGAGGCAATTGCATAAACACACCTCAACAAGACAAAGGTCAATTGCCTCCCCTTTGACTAGGCTGCAGCATGCAGAGCTTGGAAAGTCACAGAGGTACCATTTAGTGGAAGAAAGGCCTACACAATTAATCAGATTTTCAACTACTAATTACATATTAGTGCTAAGTAATAGTTCCCTCTTCTCGTTGGGCATAGCTGAGCCTTCCATAAATGCATTCTTCCCACTGTAGAGACTGAGAACTTTGTGGGAAAAGGGCCCACGCCTGGATGAGGTACAACCCTCAGAGCCCAATAACGTTAATCATAACTGGCAGATGCTAGGTGTGCTGCACTTTACAGAGTACTGTTTTTTACAGGCCATCATTTCATTCTTGCCAAGCACCCTGTGAAGAGTGGTCTTCATTCACATTTTAAACACAAAGTTATAAGCCAATGAGGTGATGCTAAATGGGAATAGGCAAGACTTGGGCTCACATCATCTGACAACAAATCAAAATCTCTTCTGGAGAAGGGAATTGCAGTGAGAGTTTTTGTTTCTTTAAAAACCCAGTTGTGTGATTATGGTTTTGTTTTGATCCCAGGTGTGGGAAATGGGGCTATTTCAGACTGTCCACAATGGCTAACTATGATTGTCTCATGCTCTAAGAAGGGCGTGATTTTTGCCAGCTGTAGGTAGTTTAATTCTGGAGACTATGGAGAGGGGCAGGAGGGAAGAAAAGAAGAAAGAGGAAGAGGAGGAGGAAGAAGAGGAGAAGTAAGAAGAGGAGGAGGAGGAAGAGGAGAAGAAGTATGGAGCAGAGACTAAAGGAAAGGCCATCTAGAGACTGCCACACCAGGGGATCCATCCCATATACAGTCATCAAACCCAGACACTATTGTGGATGCCAAGAAGTACTTGCTGACAGGAGCCTGATATAGCTATCTCCTGAGAGGCTCTGCCAGAGCCTGACAAATACAGAGGTGGATGTTCCCAGACAACCATTGGACTGAGCACAGGGTTCTCAATGGAGGAGTTAAAGGACTGAAGGAGCTGAAAGGGTTTGCAACCCCATAGGAAGAACAACAATATCAACCAACCAGACTCCTCCCCCAGAGCTCCCAGGGACTAAACCACCAACCAAAGAGTACACATGGAGGAACCCATGGCTCCAGCTGCATATGTGGCAGAGGATCGCCTTGTCAGGTATCCATGGGAGGAGAGACCCTTGGTCCTGTGAAGTCTCCATGCCCCAGTGTAGGGGAATGCCAGGGCAGGGAGGTGGGAGTAGGTGGGTGGATGGAGGAGTATCCTTATAGAAGCAGGGGGAGGGAGGGTGGGATAGGGGTTCTGGAGGGGAAACTGGGAAAGGGGATAACATTTGAAATGTAAATAAAGAAAATATCCAATAAAAGAAAAAAGAAGAGGAAGAGGGGGAGGAACTAGAGGAGAAGTAGGAGAGGGAGGAAGAAGAAGAGGAGGAAGAAGAGGAGGAGGAAGATTACTGCTCCCCACCGCCTGCTGCTCCTGGTTGGTATTGTTGTGGTCTAAGGAAAAGAAGTTGGAGATACTCTAATGATGAAGACTGGACTGGCCCCAAGGATCTCTGTATCCCTTATCAGCAAGAAGAAGCCTATAGAGGCCGTGTCCCCTCTTTTCCCAATAACCATCTTACTCTCCTACCTAGTGTTTGTGGTTTAGAAGGGATTAGGGTAGAATAGAGGTTAGAAGAGAGGTAGAGATATAAGAACCTAATAAAATATAAAACAAATAAACCAACAGGGGAAAGCAGAGTTAGGCTTGCAGAATCATGAGCACACAGGGTAGAAAGGACCTGGTAAGCTCTCCATTTAGGAAACTAGTGATATGACCCCCTCCATCTCTGAGGATTAACCTCACATTACCTAGTCACAGCAATGCCCAGTGTCTCATGTGCATAAGTCATAGGACTTAGTAGAAAACACAAGGTAAACGCTAACCTTGTATTGAACTTAACACTTGCCAGGCCTCGATTTTTTTAAAAAAGCATAATTTTTTTTTTAATTTTTAAAATAATTTTTTAAAAAACATTTTTTATTTTTAAAACACAATTTATTTTGTTATTTTTAATTATGTATATGCACATGTGTCTATGTAAGGATGTATGTACATGAGGCATCAGGTAAGTTCCCAGAGGATAGAAAAATAAAGAATAAAAAATACTCAAAGATATAATGGCTAAATTTGATGAAAGAAATGCCTATAGATTCAAGCAGCTTTGTGCACAGCAAAGGATAATAGCCTCTCATAAAAAAAAAAAAGATGCACGATAAATTTGGAAGATGAAGAAACGCTTTTAACAGTGTAAGTGGGAGACTATCTATAGAAGAAAAACATTTCAAATGACAGTGAATTTCTCATCAGAAATAGTGGAAACTAGAATGAAGCCATGCAATAATATTCCAGTTTGGCAAGAAAAGAACTGTCAACCTAAAATTCTATACCCATCAAAAGTATCCTTCAAGAATGAAGGTGAAATCAAAACACCCTCAGATAAAGGAAAACCAAGTGAATGTGTTCACAGAAGACTCACTCCAAAGAGTGACCAAAGGAAGTGGTAAGAAATGGAATTGTAGAACATAAGAAAGTAAGATAGAATCCACATTTCTTTGTATTTTTAATAACTATATAGGCATAGTAAGAGAGACACACTGATTTACCACCTCTTTTGTTTTCTTAATTATGTGTTACAGTATCAGTTAAACTGACAACACAATTTGATGCAGTTTGAAACTAAAGTGAAATACTTTAGTGATTATATTATAAGCAAGGAGACAACAAAACAAAGAAAACAAGTGTACTGGCTGGTTTTGTGTCAACTTGATACAAGCTGGAGTTATCACAGAGAGAGGAGCTTCAGTTGAGGGAATGCCTCCATGTGATCCAGCTGTAAGGCATTTTATCAATTAGTAATCAAGGCAGGAGGAGTCCTTGTGGGTAGTGCCATCCCTGGGCCGGTAGTCTTGGATTCTATAAGAAAGCAAGCTGAGCAAGCCAGGGGGAGCATGCCAGTAAGTAACATCCCTCCATGGCCTCTGCATCAGCTCTTGCTTCCTGACCTGCCTATGCCTAAGTTCCAGTCCTTACTTCCTTTGCAATTGAACAGCAATGTGGAAGTGTAAGCTGAATAAACCCTTTCCTCCCCAACTTGCATCTTGTTCATGATGTTTGTACAGGAATAGAAACCCTGACCAAGACAACAAAGTTTTTACATTTTACATGAATTAGTAAAAATAATGTGACATTTAAAGGGTTATATATGATATAACATCTCAGATAAGTAAGTTTAATGGTGTAGCAATAACCTAAAAAGCAGTCAAAGCAATACATTAAAAAAAAACATGGATAAATCAAAAACGGCATACCAAATATTAGTCAAGTAATTCACAGGAAGACATGTGAAAGAAAACAGACAAGTCAGAAGCAGAGAATGAAAGCAGGGCAGACTGGAATCCTGACATCAAAGGCATTAATTGTACTAGAATAAATATACCAAGTAAAAGACAAATTGGTAGAGTGGATTAAAACCTACAACTTGGCTATATGCTACCTATAAGAAACTGACTTCAAAGGCGGTAATAGAGGCAGGTTGAAAGCAAGAAGAAAAGCTGAACAAGTTTTTCACCACTACTTTTGCAAATCACTACAAACGCCGTAGCTCCAGGTAACATTGTTGCATAGCTCTGTAAATCTTCAGTCTGACAGAAGTCTTAGGAGGCTAAAGGAGGCTAAAGTCAAGGCGGTGGAAAGACTCACATTCACTTCTGGAAACTACGGGAAAATGATATCCTGTCTCTCCCGTCTTGCCAGCATCAGGAGGGTATCCTTATTCTTTGGCTCAAGGTTATCCTTTCTTCTTTGTCAAAGTCCCAAAGGACAGGAGAGTCCTTCTCACACTGCAGCAGCCAGACCTCTCCTTCTACCTCCCCTTTCCACTACCAAGAACATGTGATCACATTGAATCCAGCTGGATAACCCCAGAGCCTTTCTCGATCCTGAAATCCTTAATCACACCCACCACACTTTTGTTCTATAAGGTCACACATCTGCAGGTTCTGAAAATAAGAACAGTAATAGCTTCAGGGGGTCATTTTTTTTTTTTTTGCCTGCAACAAAAAAAGTTGTATCACTCCAACATTAATTTGGAAAAAAAAAAGCAGGTAAGATTAAATAGGCCAATGACACAATTGAGTGGACTATGGAGGGATAAAGGATAACGTGAAAGGATGCAATCCACTGAAAGCACAGCAACAAACCACACAGCTACAAACTATGTCTTCCTCCATTTTTGTTGTAGTAAAACATCTGTGGCTGGGTACTTCTAGAAACATCTCTTCAGCTCGTGATTCTGGAGTTCAGGAAGTCCAAGCACCCATTTCTGTCCATCACTTATGAGTGCCCACAGTACCCACTGGAAACTTCTCTCTGAAGTGCTGTGTTCAGATGATATGCAGAAGCCCTGCTACGGCTGTGCTCAAGGGCTCTCTCAATGGCCTCTCCATCTTTTCATCTTCAGCAGACATCTGAGGGAGGCAGGAAGCAGGGAATCTGTCACCCTTGATTTATAGATAGGAACATTCACTATCAGTTGTGATGTCAGCTCACTGTGGGTTCGACATTAGAACTAGGGCTTCTCTGCCTATTATTTCCCCATCTCAACCACACTAATGCAAGATGGTAGGTATTCAGGCTTGGCAGTAACAGGCTCAGCTCTACCATTCGGCAGCTGCACCCCCTTAGAGGTGCTCCTTAGTGGCTCTCTGATTCAGTTTCTTTCTCTATAGAGTCAAAATGATAATAGTTCCTACCATACTGACTCCTACAAAGTTTCAATGTGTTAATGCCAGATGGCACCCTTAAAATAGTGCCCCAACCCTTATAACTTAAGCTTAATAACTGGCAGTTGACATTAAACTGTACTCTTATCCCAAGTAAATGACTGATAGAAAGAGCGATAATGTAACAGTTAAGACTATTCGCTGGCTATTTTTTCAGAGCTACCTAGTTCAGTTCCTAGCACCCAGGTCAGATGGTTTAAAACCATCTGAAACTCCAGATTAAGGGGATCTAACATCTTTGGTCTGTGCTGGTGCTGAAAGCAGGTGGTACACAGACATACATGCAGGTAAAGAAAACACATTTTTTAAAATATATATATATATATATATATATATATATATATATATATATATAACACAGTAATTATTGGCTCAATTTAGTAAGTGATGCTTCTTCCCTAAGTCCTTCAACATCAGATATCCGTTACTATTCATGCAATGCAAATAAATAGAAATACTTAAAATTCTGCTCAAGAGACAGAATTAATACATTTGTCTAAAGACTCAAATCACCTCAAAGGATGAACCTTTCTACATGCATTTAAAAAAATAAATAAGACTCACTTCACACCCTTCTTGCTGAGCACAGAGGCATGCTGTCTGTCACTGGTTTCTTGTATTTTTCTTCCCTTTCTCTGGTCAGTGACCATATGTCAGGATGAGCAAGTGTTTTAATGTTGCCAGGTGGACAGGGCTTAAAAAGACAGTAATCAGTTAGCACCCACAACAATGCCCCATTTTTCATCTGCTCAGCAATCATGGATTAATTATGAGCCTCATCTCTCCAACAGGTGGTACACGTGGTCACATGACCATAGCAGAGTTGCCTCCAAAATCAGCCAGATAAGCAGTCTATGCTAATTTCAAATGGCCATCAGCTTTGTATACAAGGGTCAGGGCAGGGATATAATTTAAGGATGCTCTTTGTGTGTCTTAGATCCTCAAGTTTGCCAACAGTGATGGTGAAGCTACTCTAAACAGCCCCTCAATGGCACGTCTGCCTAGGTTAGACCAGGTTAGTCAAGGATGTCTCTGGTTCCTTGATACCATACATCATGTGTCTCTTCATTATCTTCTTGACATTCACCAATTCTGGTGGCTTTTCCAGGGATTTTAAAGAAGCTTTGAGTTGAAGCATTCTCTTGATCACACAGACAACTAAAGCATGTATTGAAATTGTATCTTTCAGCCCATCTCTTATGCTTCAAAATGATGTAGAAAACACTTTCAGACTATGTGTTATGATCTGGGAGCTACATCAGGGCATAAAATCCAAAGAATAAGAAGAGTTGAGGCTGGACATCCAAAGTAAGCAGTTGTGTTTGAGCCACGACATGGCCCCAAAGCACAGCTCATGAGGTGAACAAGTTCAGCCAGGGCTTTCCTGCATGACAGTCACTTATTTGAAAGATAGACAGTCAGATTGTGCATATTCAAAATTAGAATTTCAGCAGTCTTTTTTTTTTTAAATGAACAAATTCCACTCCTTACTTCCAGGAAAGGAGTTGCTTAGATTTTAGGTTGGTTGGTTGGTTGGTTGGTTGGTTGATTGGTTGGTTGGTTGGTTGGTTGGTTGGTTGGTTGGTTTGCACTGTTAACTCAAAGTTAGAATTTTAGAAAATGTGTATTCACAGCTATATTGTCTTGATAAATGTAAGCTCTGGAGCTGCATATAGTGGCACATGCCTATAATCCTAGCACTCAGTAGGCAGAGGCAGGAGGATTGCTATGTGTTTGAGACCAACCTGGTCTACATAGTGAGTAACAGACAAGCCAAAGTTATATAGCCAGAGATCCTGCCACAAAGGAGGAGGATGCAGAGGAAGGTTGAAAAAAGACAGAAGGAATTAGAAATTAGAGAAGAAATTAGAAACAGCACAAGCCATGGAGAGCAAACCAGAACTCTTCTCTATAGAGGACTCGGCCATCAGAGTCACAGAGAAGGTATTCTATTTTCATTCTGTTACTGGACAAATACCATGATGAAGCAACTTAGGGAGGAAAAGGTTTATTTAACTCCTACTTCCAGGCCATGGTCAATGACTAAAGGAGGTAAGGGCAGAGAGTTGAGCAGAAACTCCAACGCAGGCCTAATTGCTAGTCCATGCACCATGGCATCTGATGAGGAAATTCCCACAGCCAAAAAAGTACAGCAGAAACCATGGAGGAATGATACTCGATGGCTTTTGAAAAGTTGTGTCTGACTATCTGTCTTATGCAGCCCAGAACCACCTGGCTGGTTCTGGTGTGGAATGGTGCTGCCCACAGTGGGCTGGACTCTCATGCATCAGTGAAAGCAATCATGATGATCCCCCACAGACACACCCACTGGTCAGTCTGATCTGGGTACTCTCTTAATCCAGACTCCCTTCTCAGGCAATTCTAGGCTGTTTCAAGTCAACGATTAAGTCTAACTGGGACATTGGGTAAAGTTGGAGGTATATGGAGATCCTAAAGGAACCCAGGTCTGGGACAACAGCAGTAGTCAGGTAAGGCTTGCAGGCAGCTAACCTTGGCAGTTCTAGCTCTGGCTAACCCTAGGGCCACATCTGTCTTCTTGTCTACAACTTAATTCAGACTGGTTATCAGAGTGTATTCTTTTATTTTAATATTTCCTATAACTTGTGTGAAATTTATTATTTAATATATTAACATTCCATTCCAGGTACCTTAGGAAGAAAGACTGCTAAGCTTGATACTAGTGTGGACAAACTTGTGTGTGTATGTTAAACTGGAGCCTTCTTCTGTTGTGAGGAAGTTTGCTCTAGCCAATTAAGACACACCTTTGCCTCCTGGGCCTGATCACTGTCATGGCTCTCATTGAAAGCCTGTATCAAGCTCTTTAGAATAAGGGACAGTTCCATGGATGCAACTCACACTCTGAGCTAAAAAACATGGATTGGTTCTTTTTTCTTTTCTTCCTTTCTTTCTTTCTTTCTTTCTTTCTTTCTTTCTTTCTTTCTGATTCATTTATTTTTATCCTATATGGATTATTTTGCCAGCATGTATGTCTGTGTGAGGGTGTAAGATCCCCTGAAACTGGAGTTGCAGAAAGTTGTGAACTACCATGTGAGCACTGGGAATTGAACCCAGGTCCTCTGGAAGAGCAGTCCATGCTCTTAACCACTTAGTCAACTCCCCAGCCCTTAGACCTAGATTCCTTAATCTCCAGACTATTTGACAGATGCTTTTGTCAAATGCAGCAAAGTCAATAATTATTTAAAAAGAAGTATAAATAGACGACCAATACAAATTTAGTTTTTGTATATTTATAATTGTGTTTAAATTACCTCTTGATTAAAATGAACAAAACAGATTCCAGGCCATCCAGATGGGTCAACAGGTAAAGGAACTTGCTGCCAAGTCTAACAAAATGAGTTCCACCTCTGGGACCCACAAAGGTAAAAGGAGAAAACGGACTTCCCTAAGTTATCCCATGACCTCCATAAGAATATGTGCGTGTGTGTCTGTGTGTGTGTGTGTGTGTATGTGTGTGTGTGATATACACACACACACACACAAACTCCAATCTGACCCCAATGTCTTTGTCATTATTAAATGAAAAATACAATTTATAAATGTAAATGTACTTTCTTTGTTGATGCACTGTGGACTAATCCCAAGGCTTCAGTCATGCTAGGCACAAATACATGCCACTACATCTTAGGCCTTTCTTTTTACTTTTGAATTTCTTGGTAGGATCTCACTAATTTTCCCTAGGCTGTCCTTGAACTTTCTACCCTTCTACTTCAGCCTCCTGAGTAGTTGGGGTGTCAGACCGCTCCCACCAGACCTGGCTTTTAAATATAATATTTCAAATTTGATCAGTATTGTTGATAGTGTCTCACAGATCTCCAATGACAAGACAAGATGTTATCACCTTTCAATGGTTATTGTTACATGCTAGGCTTTGACCTAACAATCTATATAGAAAGTTGGTTCCTCCAAATATCTCCTTTTAAAAATTTCCTTACCTGCCGATGGAAGAATATATGCTCTATTTCCTCCTTACATGGCAGTATTCTGATACTGAAAATTGAGATGATATGGCGGTTTGATTGAAAATGGCCCCCATAGACCAAGTTTGAATACCTGTTCTCCAGCTGATGGAACTGTTTGGGCAGGATTAGGAGGTGTGGCTTTGTTAGAAGAGGTGTGTAACTGGGGGTGTGAAGTTTCAAGACTCTAACTCCCAATTCTCTCTCTCTCTCTGCCTCAGGGACATGGGTAGAAATGTCAGCTCTCAACTGTTCTTTCACTTGACCACCATGGGCTTTAACCCTCTGAAACTGTAAGCCCAATTAAACTCTCTTTTATCAGTTGCCTTGGTCATGGCATTTTATCACAGAACCAGACAAGTAACTAAGACATCAGACAATCAAGCAAGTCTGAAAATCCATTCACTTCTTTTTCAAGTTAACAAAATGGAGTCTTGTCTTCCAGAAACAGGAAGGGCTCATTCCATAGTAGAGATACTTTAGAATTTTTCTCCTCAAAATACTTACTTCTGTATGCAGCATGGCCATTTCTAAACAGCTTTCATATTAACACATAAGGAGAATAACACATTTAATATATTACAGTTTATAATTCACAAATTTTACTCCATAATTAAGCTGTGTGTGTGTGTGTGTGTGTGTGTGTGTGTGTGTGTGTACCATGGCACATGTGTGGAGGTCAGAAGACTACCTCAGGTGTGGGTTCTTACTCTCCACCTTGTTTGAGACTGAGTCTCTTGTTATTTGTCAACGTGTACACCAGGCTAAGTGGTCCACGAGCTTCTGGAGGTTCTCCTGTCTGCCTCCTATCTCACCATAGGATAGCTGGGATAGCAGATGCAGGCTGCCATGTCTGGCTTCTGTGGATCCAGGGATCTGAACTGGAATCATCTTACTTGCAGAGAAATTGCTTACCACAAAGTTATCTCACCAGCCCTCAGCTGACATTTTTGTAATAGTAAAGTGTTATCAAGGAAGGGGCTGGCACATTGATTTATAGCTTATTGCACGTGATGGTAATCATCTCATAATGCTGTTTTGAGGAGCTGCGAGGAACACACATACTCCCAACACACGTAGCTCTCAATTACACTAGTGCATAATGGGAGTTTTCATAATTTATCAGTTCAGGGATAATTGGATTTGTTGAAAGGTGAAAAAACAATCCAATTGTTCTTTCCTGTCACCTCCAATGTGACTGGAAGAAAGTCTTCCTTGTCAGCAGACTCTGCATTTGCCACCACTGGGTAACTAGCCTTGGTGAGCTTTTGTGTTCCCAGAGTCAGATTTCCATATCATTAGAATATATTACGCCACAGCCTTTAAAGTGTCACTTGAACCATATCTTTGTCACAGATTCATCCAAGACTTGCAAGCCAACAAGGGAGGTGGCTCCTCTAGTAAAGTCTCAAACACTGGACTTTCAGACCAAGCAGCCTGAAGTGCTACTTCATGTGAAGCTTGTCAAGAACTCACAGAAGGACAGGGGTTCTAGGCTGCTGTTTCTGTAGGCCTTTAGATACCGGGGTTTTATCGTTGTTTGTATGTAAGTCCTACATAAATTGATAGTTTACTTCTTCATTATTTCTACAAATGGAAGCACAATGGGTGTAAGGGTGTGGTTTTGTTTGTGTTTTTTACATCTGTGTGTGTGTGCATATGTGTGTATAACACACATGTGGAAGTCTGAGGACAACCTGCAGGCTTTGTTCTTTCCTCCCACCATCTGGAACTAAGTGGTCCTCAACCTTCCTAATGACCCTTTAATATAGCTCCTCAAGTTGTGGTGACCATTGACTGTGAAAATGTTTTCACTGCTACTTGCTAACTGTAATTTGGCTACTGTTACGAATTGTGATGGAAACATCTGATAGGCAACCCTTGTCAAAGGGTCGTGTGACCCCAAAGGGGTCCAGACCCACAGTTCAGAACTGCCACTTGACAGGCTAGCCAGACAGTGCCTTTACCTGCTCAGCTTTCACACACCTGAAGCTGATGTGCGAAGTGTCCTCTTTGACTCACTGCTGTGAACACTTTTCACCATTGCTTTCTCAAAACCACATCTTGGCTGTCAGTGGTTTCCTACTCAGAAAGGTCGTGTCTTCTCTTAAGGAAGCCACGGGGGTGGGAGGGGAGTGGCGGGATACCACACAGGGAGGATGGGGGAGGATTTTAGTCATCGGTGAGTTACAGTTCATAAAAGCTGTACTGCAGTAACCTTCCTAACTTAACCATCGTGCAGAATTTCAAACAAGCTTTATTAACATTTGAAATGATTTCAAAATAATCACTTTAAAAACTTCCCATTGGCTTAGATTTTTATAATGTGTTGGGTTGCAATCAATCGACTATAAAATAATGCCTCTTATCTTGTGCTCGCCTTCTATAAGACAGGCCCACGACTTCATACTGGGAAGTCGCAGCTATGTTAAAATGCTGTTAAGGTGCTGGAAGTCCCTGGTTAAACATTGCCCAATACCTTCTCTGGATTCCTGCCTAACAGGAAGGCACCAGTTTCTATGAAGATGTTAGAGGCTGTGATAGAGCCATCTTTCATGTGAAGCACTTAAGAAAGACATCTCTGGAATTCCTGGCTTCCTCTTGAAAGTGGATTTGAGAATTAGTGTTTCACAGATCACTTTGTGAGGTCTGCCCTGCCCTCTGCTGGTCTTCACAGTAAACACAGTCACCGTTCACGTTTGTTTCATGTGGATGACAAGAACAGAAAAGTTTTGCCAACTCTTCACTGAACACCCTCACTGTGTCAGGCAACAGGCAGAGTGCAGCATCTTCATTTCTACTTAATAGTCACCGTAATCTATGGGACAAAACATGCTTCTGCTCCTGTTTCACGTTAGAGGAAGACACTTAAGACACCGAGCCAAGCATTGAGGACACAGAGTGGATAACGTCCTACAGCATCTGTCCTGGCCTAACACTAAAGCCCACAGCAGTTCCTCCCTGTCTCCTTGCCTCCAACTTGCTTGACTTCTGACAATGTCTAAGCAGTTTACAGTGCATGTTGCCCTCCTTGTTGCAGAAAGCCACACAGACGCACATGCAAACACAAATGCTCAACATGGCCACAGCACATCCTGAAGGTGAGAGAACCACTCAAAGGCTAACTTAGGAAATCAGACTTTGTAGATGTTGATGTTTTTTCCTGGTCAAATGGGCACTGAGGCCATGGCTTCTCAGTGTGCCCAGCAGTGGGTGACCTCTCAGTGTGCCCAGCAGTGGGTGACCTCTCAGAGTGCCCAGCAGTGGGTGACCTCTCAGAGTGCCCAGCAGTGGGTGACCTCTCAGAGTGCCCAGCAGTGGGTATTGCATGGCAATTTATTCTTTTCCCCTATTTTTTAAAATTTAAAGTTAAATTTTTATTTTATTTTGCATGTATCATGTGGAAAGGGTAGGTGTGTGTACATCCTGTGGTCCAAGTGTAGAAGTCAGGGGACAGCTTTTAGGAGCCAGTTGTCTCCTTTCTCCTTTGTATGGGCTCTGGGAGTCGGGACTCCGTTCATCAGAATTGTTTGAGATGCATGTTTACCCACTAAACTAACTCCTTTCTTTTCTTTCCTCTTTTCCTGAGACAAGGCCTCACTACATAGCTGAGGCTGCCTTCAGAGTTGTGCTTTTCCTGCCTAAATCTCCTAAATGCTACAAACAGGAGCTGGAGAGTTAGCTCAGTGGTTAAAAGTACTAGCTATTCGTCCAGAGGAGCCAGATTCAGTCTGAGCACCCACATGGCAGCTCATTACCTGCTGTCACTCTAGTCCCAAGAGAATCCAATTCCCTCTTTTGGCCTACTTAGGCACTGTGCACAGACACTCATGCAGACAAATGCCCCTACACATAAAAACTTAAAATAGAAAACCCCCAAATGCTAGGATTATATCTGTGTGCTTCCGTGTCCGGTTGCCTGACCATCCCTAGGTTATCGCCTGGTTCTGTGGGAGTGAGGTTTTTACCAGGCGATCACTTTACCCAGCTGCTCTACAAGGCCTCAAGGGAGTGAATTTTTAAACAGGAGGCACTAGTGTTGCTGTAGGAATTCAAAGGAGCTGCATAGAAACCTTCAGTTGTTTCCAGAAGCTATGAGGTTGACAGGAAATCAGGCACAGCCTGACAGGACACTTCGTAGGTGATCACAGGAGACTCCTGGTGTGCCTATGCCTCTGTGAAAGCCATGGGTCTCTAAAGGAGTCATTTCCAGTTGGCCTAGGCTGCGGTGTTCTAGGCCCATAGTTTATGGTCTTTGGTTGCTATGTATTTGAAACATTTCACCCCAGAACAATATCAGGTCATATCATAGTGGATGCAAAAACCTCATTTATCGTCTAACTCCATGCTTCATTTCATGCTTCTTTCCTGTCAGTCACACTGTTGGAATGGAAGTACAATATATGCAAATTTTTTCCAAGGGAATTTTCTCTCCGAATCCCCAGCTGGGTCTCATGGGAACAATCTTCCTGTTGTGATATCAGATCTCCAAGTACAGTCATCTTCCAAACACATCTGCTGGCTGGGACAGCAGGCACTTTCCCAGCTATTACTGGGTGCTTCCGTGGCATGATGTGAAGGCTATTTCAGTGCAGCATCAGGACGGGGAAGAGGGAACAGGTGAGAAGGTTGCCAACAAGCAGTGTGGAGTGGTGAGTCAGAGCTCTGACCAGTGCATTCCCAGAGGGGCTAATTTCGTGTCTTAATCTAGAATCTGAATGTTCTCCTTTTTTAAAACAAACAAACAAAAACCTCTCTGGTTTAAAATCTGGTCCCACCCTCTGGATGGTCAAATCTAGTAATCAAGGAAGCTACAGGTTATCAGCAAAGAACAGTTGTTAGGCTCTGAGCAAGTAAGAAAGAGACTACAAAGAATGGTTATTGGAATCTACAAAGCATAGTGATATGCCTGGACCTTATCAGGCAAGGGAATCACTACCACCCTAGGCCAGAAGGAAGGGAGGGAAGGGAAGAGAGAGAGAGAGGGAGGGGGTAGGGAGGGAGAAGGAAGGAGGCAGGAATGACAGAAGGAAAGGGCAGATTATCAGAACTTAAAAAAAACCAGCTGGAGTTGTGGTCATCTCTTGAAGGACATAGCCAGTCTGTCGCTTGGCAGAGGTGACTTAGGAAAACAAACATCCTGTGCACTCTTTCTTCCTGCCCTCTGCCCCTTGCCTATGCTTCCCATTGGGCAAACCCAGCCTGGGGACAAAAGAATGAAGGGTCACAAAAGTCAGGCTTGAAGAGCTCAGGGCAGGACAGAGACGGGGTTCAAAAGATCTTCAGAACCACGAGAAAACAGAGTCAAAGGGCCCTTCCTCCCTGTGGGAATTACACTTGAGGTAATGTTGTAGATTAGCCAGGGATGTAGGTTTATACTCAAAGAGACCAATATCCAAACACCAGGTCTAGCAGTCTGTGACCTTGAGCTCATCAGCTACATCTCGTGCCTCTGTTTCTTCATTTATATAAGGAATGCAGGCATCTGTCATGGTCCACTTCAGTACCAGCGCTGAGGCTTCTGTTGATAAAATGAACTCATGCCAAGGGCAAGCGATGTGGTAGCAGCTGGAATCATTGGCTTGACTTCTACCCAACTCGCTGATGATGGTCACAGATTCCAGATTAGCTGCTTTTCAGGAAAATACTGTCCCTGAGTTGCTCTGAGTATTATCATCTTAGTGACAAAGGTCACCTCCCACCTTCCAAAGGCTCTGTCTTTCTGAAGTCCTGGGAGGAAGTGGAATGCAGATGAAGAGTAGCCATGTGTTCACACCTGTCCTGCCCCTTTTCTGTTGCTATAGAACAAATGAGCTTTCGAAGCCTCACCTACAACCATAGAATGGGGACAGGTGATCACTTGCAAGGAATGGCTGGCCTCCCTTCCCAGCTTCCTCACCCCAACCTCAAGAGAGTATAGCCTTTCATGTTCTTATATCAGATCTCTGGATTTTGCTTATAGACATATGTCTGTCACAAGCATAGTCCCCC
>JANHMN010000003.1:101738684-101766195 GCA_030674055.1 Rhabdomys pumilio
GTGTGTGTGTGTGTGTGTGTGTGTGCGCGCGCGCGCATGTGTATGTGCATATATATATATATATATATGATCTATATACATGCTCCTGTGGGATGTGTATTGTGTGTTCAGTTGCATGTACACATGTGTATACATACTTAGGGAGGTCAGAGGTCAGTGACAAACATCTTTAACTGTTCTCCACTTGATGAATCATCACTATTTTGGAGTTTTAATGTGTTTTTTATTTTTTTAAAGAGGTTTTATTTTTTATGTCTATGAGTGTTTTGCTTGCATGCCTGGTACCCTGGGAGAACAGAAGAGGGAGTTGGATTCTTGGAGCTAGAGCTGGAATTCTAGATAGATGTAGGTGCTAGAAATTGACCCCAGGTTCTCTGCAAGATAAGGAAGTACTCTTATCCACAAAGCCATTTCTCCAGCCCCATCGTTTTTGTTTTTGGAGATGAGGTCTCGTATAGCCTAGGCTGAGCCTGCTGTTTCTGTCTCCCATGTGTTGACTTATAGGTACTTACCATCACACCTAGATTCCCATCTTATTTTTTTAAAACAGTCTTCTATTGAACCTGGCACTCACAGATTCAGCTAGGTTGACTGGCCAATGAGCTCTGAAATTGCCTGACTCTACCCTTAACCCCCTAATGCAGGGATTATATATGTGCACCACATCCAGCTTTGAGATGGATTCTGGGATCTGAATCCAGGTTCTCTTGTATGTGTGTCAAACACTCTCCTCATGGAGCCACCTCCCAGCCTTGAACACCCGTCCTTGACAACACATGTCCTTGCCCACATGTTGGCAAGGACAGCACATGAAGCCACAGCATCCCTGGGCAAACATGGGATTCTAGTTTCTGGTTTGTTGCTGTGACAAAACACTGACTAAAAGCAACTTAGGGAGGGGAAAGGGATTATTTGGCTTATGGGTCACAATTCATCACTGATGGAAGCCAGGGCAGGGACTCAAGGTAAAAACCTGGAGGCAGGAGCTAAAGCAAAACCCACAGAGAAATGCTGCCTACTGGTTTCCCTGTGTCTTGCTCTGTTTCCTTTCTTATACAACCTAGGACCATTTGCCAAGGGGTGGCTCTGCCCACAGTGGTCTGGGTCCTCCTGCATCAATAGTTAGTCATGGAAATGTCCACAGACATGTCAATGTGATAGAGGCAATCCCTCAGCTGAAGTTCCCTCTTCTCAAATGATGCTAGCGCGTGTCAAGTTGACAAAAACTAACCAGCACACGCAGTTTCCAGTGAAGGTTATGATGAACACTTGCCCCAACAGACAGTCACCCAGCCACCAACCTACTCTTTCCTGTGTCCCTCTCTGCACCTTGACTGCAGTGCCAGGAGCTTTTTCTCCTGTCCACCCCCACACAAGGACATAAAAGCCCCTTTCTCCTAGCTTGCCGCTTAATTACAACTTACCGCTCCTTGTCCCAGCACTGCCATGGCAACAAGTAGCATTGGTACAAGAGTCAAAGCGAGAAAGGTTGCCTAGCAACAGAGTAGTAAGCCGAATTCAAAGATCCCAGAGGCCCAAGTTCTAGTTTTGGTTCTGACTACCTGGGACCCAGTAGATAAAAACCTAGCTCCTTCTGAACTTTGATTAGTTTTTGGTTTGGTTTTGTTATTTGTAAAACAAAGGCAGTGACATTAGTCTCAGAGGACTATTGTCAAAAACAGCTCATTCCACACATTCTGGGTCACTGTTGTAGGGGTAGAAAAATTACACGTGTGGACTAATCGAAAAGGAAACCAATGTCAAAACCAGATTACTTTCTGATGACTGAGCTGCAAGAGTCTCTTTGGTGCTTTCTTTTTGTTCCCATCTCTTCCCTGCAGTCTCTTTGATACTGTCTCTTGGGAGGATCATTAAGTGTGTCAGTTATAATTCAACTGTAGGTGTTGTTCAGCTTTATCTCTAGGAATCTTTGTTATGGAAATACCTGAAGATGTTTCCAAGCTGGAAACTGAATATGAACCCAAGAGGCCATTGAAGAGGGACACAACATGTGAAGCGGTGGGGCCTGGGGGATGCAGTGCAGTTTGAGAGGAGTCATTTGTCCAGTAATTACTGTTCTTACTTTTTTCTCCCCCCTACCCCCCCCCTCTCTCTCCCTCTCCAAGTCGGGTTTGCTACGTAGCCAAGTATGACCTTAAACTTCTGATCTTCCTGCGTCCATCTCCTGAGTGCTGGGAGCTGGGAGTCTAAGCATGTACCACCATGCTCAGTTTAATGCTATGCTGAGGATCGAACCCAGGTCCTGCACATCCTAGGAAGGTCCTACACCAACTGTGTCACATCCTCAGCACTTAGGATTTGAGGGTCACTGAATATTGCATGCTGCTAATTGTTCACTGTGGTCCCCTAAAGCCCTGTGAAAAGGCCATGTCCTTTGTAACAGCAAGATACTAGAAAACAAAATGGCCAGTTTTTCTTAAAATTAAAGTAACATTCTGTAGGGTAAAAAGGTGGCTCTTTATTCAGCAACACAGCAGGGGTCACTAAAACACATCGTGTAGCCAATGAAGGCAAATTGCAGACACATCCTTTCTAAACATGTACCTACAAACATATCTCAAAAAGCCTTGGAGGACTTGTCTCAGAGTATAAACGTATAAACAGTTATTCCCAAGTCACTTCTTGGTGCTTCCAGAAGAGGTGATAGATGCTTAAATATCCTTAAATTTTGCGTATTCTACTCCACCCACTTGAAAAGCTAGCCAGGGCCGGATAAACACCTTTACCTCACTGGCATACAGCAGTGGGGCTCACGTTACTCTCCGAGTCCTTGTTATTTCTAACACAGCGTTGGCATTTTAATCAGTTGCTTCTGTGTTTCACACTCAGCCTCCCCGGTAGATGAGCTCTGGGGTTGCAGAATCATCTTTTTTATTGCTTACTCCAGTGCATCCCCAGCCTCCCTGGGGCATTCATTAAAACAGGAGATTGAAACCTTGGTGGAAGAAGCTGAAGCCACCTCAGCTGCTGTGGGTTCATAGCCACTCTTGTTGAACAAGCATGCTTTAAGGGAGAGTCGGAAAGCCAAGCAGGGGTAGAGAAGAAGCTGGGTGGAAACTGCCTGACCATAATTCAAACAAACGCAAAACAAATCGGGATGTTGGCATGACATTCAGAATCTGGGCAGCAGGTGGCGCACGTGATCTAATTTTCTTAGACCATTCCCTGAGCGATGTCACAGAGAGAAGGACCTTAGGGGAACCAGTAAGGTGGAGAATGTCATTCTCAAGTGCCGATCTCCAGGCAGATGCTGCGTCCTCTGCCCCAGGATGTCAACCTAGCCTCTGCCTTCCACCCTTTGTTCTCACCCTCTCCATTCTTTCCTTGCTCCCTCTGAAACCACATTTTTCTCATGGAGCACCAGCGCTCTCATCCCACTAGGGACAATGGGTATTTGTAAAACTGACCAAAGGAGCAGAGGCTACCCCGGGACTCAGTTGTGTGCTGGTTAGTTCCTCCCACCCCTTTGTCAAGCCAGGATCGTTTAGGAATAGGGATCATCATCTGAGGCTTGAGGTGTTGCTCGCTCGTTAGACTGCTTGTCTAGCACACAGGAAAGCTGGGGTTCTGGTCTCATAAGCTCATAAGCCAGACATGGTGGCTGTCTTCGTTGGCTTTCTGTTGCTGTGATTCAGACCATGGCCAAAAGCAACTTGGGAAGGGTGTTTGGCTTATACTTCCACACATAGTCCATCTCTAAGGAACTCAGGGCAGGAATTTGAGCAGGAACCTGAAGGCAGGAAGTGAAGCAGAGGCTGTGGAGAAGTGCTGCTTACTGCCTTGCTCTCCATGGCTTGCTCAGCCCGAGTTCTCACATAACTCGGAGTCACCTGCCCAGGAGTGGCATTTCATACAGTGGCCTGGACGCTTCCACATTAATCATTAATCAAGAAAACATCACACAGACTTACTTGCAGGTTAATCTGATAGAAACATACAAACATATTCTTTTTTAACTGAAGTTCCCTCTCCAAGATGACCCTGGCTTGTGTCAGGACAGTGACACATATCTGCAATCCCACAACTTGGAGGTAGAAACGGGAAGATTAAAAGTTCAAGGTCATTCTCAACTATATTGTGAGTTTGAGGCCAGCTTGGACTACAGGAAACCCTGTCTAAAGAAAATTAATAATAATCCTTAGGTCCTTAACGACTGGAGCTGGTGGTGTGTGGGTCCAGTGACCGGCATAGAAGTGGGGGGGTGGGGTGGAAAACAGAAGTAATGAAGAAATGCTGCCAATGGGGGAGGGGCAGGAGAGGAGGAGCTCATGGTGGCTAGGCCATCCCTGAGAGACTGAGGTTAGCAGTGTGGGAAGCAGAGAGGAGTATAAGACCGTAAATCTGTTGCTCTAGTCTCCAGAGTAGGAGGTAGGAACAGTGGACTGGAAGAAGACGCTGCCTGGGAGACAGGCATGGGAAGATCCAGTTCAGAAGTTGTGGAGCAAGTAATTCCCGAGGGTCTGTTGTAAGGCTCGGAGGTGGAAGGGGCGTGTGTGGCAGGGTTTCGATCAAGGGTACAGAGGGTGTTCCTAAAAAGGCCAGACTGTAAGGGATGTAAAGGCTCAGCTGACTGATGCCCGAGTTCTTGGCTATTTTAAACAAGCCCGAGTAGCACAGAAGATTCTGCAGCCACTCTCTCTTCAAGGAGGGTGGGTACCAGGCCTAGTAGCTGCAGATGGGAAGTCTGCTGTCCTCTGATGCTCTGGAACTAGCAAGCAAGACAGATGGACTGGAAATAGCCTTGGGGGCTGGCAAGATGGAATAGCTGGTGTTGAACAGGCCTGATGACGTGAGTTCAAACCCTGGATCCCACAGCAGAAGGGAGAACCAGCTCCTAAAAGTTGTCTGGGTCCATACCCCCCACAAATGTGCACAGTAGCAGTAATTTAATTTAATTTTTTTCAAAAAGAAGACTGTCTTAGAATGCTGAGCACACACTATCTATGCTGGTGAAGGTGATCTTAGCCTGGAAACTGAGTCCATCACAGAGAGACACATTCAAGGCGGTACGTCTTTAGAAAGCAACAGTGGCCTCCTGACCTCGAGAATCAGAGTTGGGCTGCTTTATTTTTCCTACTTCGCCTGCCTTCCAGATTCTCACAGACTCACAATGAGCACACACTTTGAGACTCTGCCTCCCCCTCCTCTGCATAGCACATCAAGTATTTTCCACATTGTTCTGTCTTCTTAATCAGAGCTAACCTTCAATGGCTTATGAATACCTGCTGCTGCTCTCACTTGGAAGGTTTTTTTTTTTTTCATGAATGTATGAATGTCTAACCTTATGCATTCGCACACATATAAATTACACAGATACGCACGCTTGTCTGTGTATGTATATCATGGATTAGCCTCAACCCCCAAATATATCTTAAGACCTGTTGATCTCTTCTAAGTCTTTCGCCTTACAAGCAGAATAATTATCAGCAAGCTGGCTGAAACTCTACCCTTTTCTCACCCACTCAGGAAAACAGGCAAGCGAGTGAAAATGGTGTTATTGTAAAAAAATAAATAAATAACCTTGAATCTACTCCAACTCATAACAAAAGTGGCTCATTTGAAAACCCGGCTTGGTTACTGTTCAGAAAACAAATGGCATCCAGGAATACAGTTCAAATCCAAGTGCGGCAGCCAGCAACCCCAGTGCTAGTGCTGGGTCCACAGGCCACTTGGGGAAGGCAGACTCCTGAAGCAGCAAGGTCTAAAGGTCACACACCTCAACAGGAAGTGGCACCTGCCTCTCCAAGGAGGCTGTCACTCAAAGCAAAAAAAAAAAAAAAAAAAAAAGAGTCTATTTCAGATAGGACAAAATGCTCAATCCAGGACTTGGGGACTGATGTCCACCCTTCAGTGGCTTAAACTTGGTATACAAAGTGTATATCCACAGATGCTGCTTGCCAAGAAGGCCTCTCAGGACCCTCTGCAAGGTTTGTGACTGTTTGCACGTGTCTGGGTGCCAAAGAAGGTTTTGGAGCAGATGACATCATCTGAATATGCATTGGTTTGGAAGTTTCAGTAGGACGGGGAAAGAGTAGAGAAACTGGAGAATGTGGTGGATGCCAAGCAGGGAAGGTAGACAGTATCAACACAGTAGACAGCCACTGCAAACTTGGACAGCAAGAAGAGGCAGGAGTGGCCTGATTCTGAGTTTTCTCGCAGTCTCCAGGCTGATACGCAGCTTGGTCACACGGGTGACCGCACCCTTCCTGCAGCTTGTGCCATGTGTCATCACAGTGTAAAATGTTACTCTGTGACTGAGAACAGGACTACTGAGTCAAGAGATTTCCCAAAATGACAGGTTTGGGGAGGAAATTAAAATAAAAAATAGCACCTGCTGACAAACCTGACCACCTGAGTTGGATCCATGGGGCCCTCTTTGTAGGGAGAAATAACTGACTCTCGCAAGTCGCCCCCTGATCTCCCCACCCTTATTGTGACATAAAACCTTCCCCCAACTAATACACTAAATAAATAAATAAATAAATAAATAAATAAATAAATAAATGTGTGCTAAAGAAAATTAAGCCAAATCCCTGTGAGGAACAGATTTCCTCAGACAACACTTTTGCCAGCTTGGTATTAAATTATTAGACATTAAGGGCCCCTGTGTAAGGACTCAGTTGATTATAGGATCCATTCTCAACTTTGTGACCTTAAGTGGAGGTGGGGAGCATAGTTTGTCTGGCCTCAGCTTCTTTATCTAGAAAATGGCATAATAATTTCAACCTCGGCATCAGTGGTGAAGACTCAATGGATGAAATGTACAGTGGTCCTGATGAGGTGCCTCAGGGCATCCCTGCCTTCTCTTCATCCTGTGAGGCCCTTTAAGAGTTAACTCACAGAACAAATAGGCACTAAAAACTGTGGGGTTTGGAAGGAGAAGCTAGTGGGTGGACTTCCAGGCAGAGAGGGAAGTCGAATGAGATGCTACCCATTAAGGCTGACTAATTCCCCGGGAATTAAGTGAAAGACAAAGGAGCTTAATTCAATGGGATCTCAAAGAAACAGTGTGTGTGCTTGTGAGTCCTTTCCAAAGCCCACAGCCTCCTCAACAGGGCAGGGCCGCTGTGGGTGGGACTAAGGGCTTCATAACAACAGCAGGGATTCTAATCTCTCAGAAAGAGCTGGGTAGCTGGGAACAGGGCTGGGGTGGGTACACTTCCCTGTGACTCTCCAGCTCTAGGCTAAAGTCCTCAAGTTTGGGGAGGTCCCTTGGCCATGCTGAATCAATTGACAGCCTAGGCTGATTCACAGCTTGAGAAGCTGACAGCTTGCAGCAGACCGGCTGGCCACCGGCAGCCCAATGGTGAGCTCATTAACCACAGTGGACCCTAAGCTATGCCGTGTCGCCCAGGCTGCTTCAGTCTGTGAGGCAGAGAGGCTTCATGCCCGAGTCAGGAGTGCACCAGCTTCCAAAATCATTGTCTCTAGAAGGGAGTTCCAAAGGCACTTGTCACTGAGTTCTTGGTGGTACAAACATCCTGTCACCTTCCCTGCAAAAGGCTAATCACAAGTGATGTCATTCTGTCCCTTAGTGAGAAGAGCACATGATTACATTCACAAAGTAGAATGCCAGCCTTGGTCAGACACTGGGCCCTAATCTGAGGTTTTGAAAATATGGTTGTCATTAAGAAGCCAGATGGAGACCTTCCTGTCTGTGGTACAGAAATCCACAAGACACAGCTGGCCTGCCTGACCTCAAAAAGGGCTTCTAGCTGGACTGCCTGACTTGAAGAGTGTCTGTCCCTGATAGAGGCAGACAGCAAGACAACCAGACACACTCATGCAAGGCCAGGGGCAATGGTGCATGCCTCTGATCTCAGCACTTGGGAGGCTAAGGCAAGGGGATCCAAACCCAGCTTGTGCTGTGCTCTGAGGTACTGTCTCAAAAGATAAAAAGTATAAATGAAAGAAAAAAGGAGGCAGGAAAACATTCGCACACATACACACACCCTATCTGTACACACACACACACACACACACACACACACACACGCACGCACACGCACGCACATATACATACATACACACTCACACACACATTATCTATTTTTTTAAAAAAAAATCAAAAAACAAAATACATTCCTTCACGGAAATCTGTTGATTCATTGGATGACCAACTGGGCTACAGAACTCCAGAGTTTAATGGTGTCCCTTAAGGACAACCACATACCAAGAAGGTGTCTCTTGGGTGTGGGTGACCTGAAACAATCACTATTTGCTAACTTGCTCTTTCAGGGAAGTGTGTCAGCCTTGGGTGAGCAAGTCTACCACTGGAGTACACACTTTTCCTCAGAGAGGCTCCTGCTCTCTGTGGCTCACAGTGCTTTGATGAGTCAGTGAACTGCCTTTGAAATAGAGGTTCCTTCCCAGAATCCTCTTCTAAAACACTTTCATAATGCTGTTATGTTTCTAGTCCTACAGGAGTTCAGGAAAGCTGAATTCTGCATCCTGTTGGATGTCTTCTCCTCTTTTTCCCTTTCTTCTTTTCTTCTTCTTCTTCTTCTTCTTCTTCTTCTTCTTCTTCTTCTTCTTCTTCTTCTCTTCTTCTTCTTCTTCTTCTTCTTCTCCTTCTCCTCCTCCTCCTCCTCCTCCTCCTCCTCCTTCTCCTTCCTCTTCCTCTTCCTCTTCTTCTTCCTTTTTTCTTCTTCTTCTTTGTTCCTTTTCTCCTCTTATTGATTTATTTTTCTGATGAACACATGCCATGTACAGGAGGGCAGGATGGAATGGTCTTGTCGGGGCTGTGGACTTGATCTAGGTAGGTCATTTGCTGGCTTCCTTCATGAGTCAGGCATGGTTTAAGACCTGTCTCCCTCACTAAACTTGATGCAGGCTGCTGACCTCAGCTACCTGGGAGAATGGGGCCCTCTGGGAATGGAGAACTGACAGCAGTTCTCCTCACTAAAGTCCCTTTTTATTTTGAAATCACATATGCTTGGCTTTTATACTCTTAAGAAACATGGAGTCAGAGCAACTTTCCATTCTAAATTAAATAAGGCAAAATACACGTGTGTTGCCATGAGTTTGTGATCTTCATTCTGTAGAAACTGGGATGCTCGACAAGGCAGGAAAAGCATGGGTCTTTCTGGGTCATTGGCATTGCCTCTGATAGGGTGTGAAGGGCAGTGAGGCCCTCTGACTGGTTGTCTTCTTGACATCCATGATTCCTGCCTTACTGTCGTCAGAGTCTTGAGACTATGGAAGCATTCCTGTGACTGCAGAGATCACTTCATAACCAGACCTTCAAAAGCCCCGTGTGATGTCAAGCATAAATCCTTGACGTAGGACCGAGTCTTAGTTGAATTAAGACGTTTCTTGACATTCCACAGACAATGCCCTGGTGCTGATATGGGAGTTAAAGAGATCCCTTTCTGTTCCTAAACAAGGTCCAGATTTTCCTAGACTTTGGTTGTCGCAAAAATCCACAGCCCAAAGTTAACCCTGAGAAGAGATCAGAAAACTGGCAGCCACACATGGTGGTGCACGCCTTTAATCCCAGCACTCGGAGGCAGAAGCAGGTCAATCACCTGAGTTTGAGGCCAGCCTGACCTACAGAGTGATTTCAGGTATTTCAGGTACAGTTGGGGCTAGGTAAAGAGATTCCATTTCGAGAGAGAGAGAGAGAGAGAGAGAGAGAGAGAGAGAGAGAGAGAGAGAGAGGCGGGGGCAGGAGGAGAGAATTGAGGTAGGCAGCTATAAGACAAGAGGCCATAGAGAGCCTGGGATCTGGTAGGCAGAGGTGAGAGAAAGGCCAGGGATGGCATGCTGATCTGAAGTTGTTCCCTCTAAGATGAAGCATTCCCTCCTGGAGAAGCAGGAAGAGGGAGACTCCTCAGACCCCTGAAGTTAAGAAATATCCTAAAAGACTCTGCAAGATCATGAAACTTAGCAGCCTCAGGAAGTTATAGGTTTCACACCCCCTCTCTGAGTTATCTTACAGTAAACAATTACCAGGAAAGGAGGACTCTGAGGTGCCTGTGTGCTATGCTTGGCTCTCCAGAGATACAAGCTTTCCCAGGTTGTCATCCAAACTGGGTGAGTCTTTGCTCACAGTGATCCTGGAGGTAACCATGATAGCTTCACTGGCTCCCAAAGCTAGATTTGGGTGAAATGATTTTTTTAGTTGCTTGCTAGTGCCCTATCTCAGGTGAACAGCCATTTGTTTATGTCTTCCCAGGGGCTGGGGCATGAGCGAACGTGTCACAAAGAAGAAAAGGATCTAGGAAAATGGTTCTAACATGGAAGGAGCAGTCACTGTATTCCTAGCAACAATCCACAGCTGGCCTGCCAGTCTTAGGAGGCGGCTGGTTTATCTCCTCTCACCTCTCCAAGTTGCCCCCTGGCATTTGCAGATCCATTCCAGATCACAAATCACAGCCAGTTCCAAGCTATTGTCCCTGCATGGAGGGAAGCTTGCTCAGTCTGAGTTTCCAGAAAGGACTGTGGCTTCTATTCCTTCCCCATTGTTGAAGGCTCAAAATAACTTTTCTTCACACAAAAGTGGTATCTCCCATGGAAACATTGACTGACTTAGAGTCACACTCGGGAAGTAGCTAGTCTTCAAATCTCAGTGCACACCGCACCTTGGGACTGTTGGTTCAAACAGGAGTCCGGCCTGCTTGAAGGCCTCCACCCATATTTTCCTTCCTAAGGCAAAAAGTGTCTGATTAGTGTTTATTTTCCTTCTCAGTCGAGGGCTTTGTGTTTTGCCTTTGGAAGGGAGGATTGTTGTGATTCAGCTCAAGGGGATCTCAGCCATGAAAGCGAATAAGAAGCCACTGGGTTGGTGACAAATGGCAACATAGCTACTATCTGGAGGCTCTTAAGATTTTTTCCCCCTTTCAAGAGTTCTGTTCTCTTTCCTGAGGATGCACAAGAGAAACACAAAAGAAATGTAGGCAGCTTCTCTCCGGAGCATTCTTACTGCCTTCGCCCTGCAGTGTGCTGAACATCACTGGGGAAAGTCTACGCTGTCTTTTCATACTTGAAGAAAAATAAACAAAAATCTGGAACGAAGATCAAAATCCCAACTAAGCGTCAGGCTTCTGGCCTGGGTGGTAGAGTGTCTGAGATCTGAATTTAATCAATGTTGATAACCTGCCCACCGCCTGCCTTGTCCCAGGAAGTGGTGAGCCAGGGAACTTCTCTCTCTCTAGACTTCAGCTGAATGGCACCTCAGAAGGGAGCCCTCAGACAAGGTACAAAGAGACACCATAATGGAAGCCAACAGACAGAAACCAGTTCTGGCAGCGGTGGCCCTAAGCCTGGCTCTTCCCCAGGGCTGGGGTTTTGGCTGTATTCTTCTGGGAGACACACAGCCTTGGAGGAACGGTGAGTAGACAGGCTCTGCTCTGACTCACACACAAAAGAGGGTTCATTGTTTTTCCCTTGGCTGCATAAGTGAACCAGAGCACAGGCTCCCGTCACCCAGCCTGCCATGTCTGGGGCTCATGTCTCACTTCACTGCTTCCTAGCAGTGGACACGTCAAGCCTGGCAGCCTTCAACTGGAAAGGAGAGCCAAGCAAGAAACTGACTTAGCAAGTTGTTTCCCAGTTTAAACCAAGTACTGTAGAGAACAACGCCATACGCCATGTTAAAGGGGCCAGGTCGGTAATGCGGAATTCAGTTTGCAAAGCTCATGGATGCTTTCATTTTATTTTAATCTCACAGTCTCTAACTCCTTTCTTAAAGGGGGGATAGGGAACACACACTCGTGTACACACACACACACACACACACACACACACGCCGCACGCACGCACGCACGCACACAGGCACATGCACATAAGTGGCACCCTCCAGAAAGCCATTTCTTTCATACCATCAGTTTATCCCCACAGCTGCATTCACATTCTATACTCTGAGAGCCAGGCTGAGCATTTGAAACCACCTTGCCTCAGGATTCAACTGACACACTTTACAGTTAAGGACCTCAATGTCACTGAGCCTTTCTCAGCTGCCTCTTGTCTCTCTCAACAGGGGCTCTAGGGATAGAATGCTATCCCGCAGTAAGATCTTCTCTTGTGATCACTTCTTCCCCTGGGCCCTGCTCTGAGGCTCGGCTGCAACCAGGACCCCAAGGTGTCCCTCTTCTTATCAGAATTCTGACACAAGCCACCCTGGTCTTGGGGCAGTGGTAGAGAAGGTTGTAGCACCTAGAAGCATGATCACATCTTCTCCCTTCTGAGTTTCTCCATCATATGAAAGGAAACGGTTTGGGGGTTTTGCTGCTATTGTTGATTTGTTTGTTTGTTTGTTTTTGTCTATTTGTTCTCTGTTGTCGAGTCTTAGTTGCATTGTCCTGGCTTCTGGGTTACGTTTGATTTAGTCGGGTTCTTACTGCATAGCAATACTCCCCGACCCCAGCCATTTGTGCTGGTGTAGATGGGGTACGTCCACAGGACCAATAAAATTCAAAATAGGAAGTACAATCCCTGGTCTGGAGACATCAGTGACTGAAAAGAACCTGTCTGCTGGGCACTCCACTCAGGAGGCCAAGATGGAAAGATTACAGCAGGCTCCCAGGGCTCCGAGAGAGCAGCGGGCCGGCTCCCTCAACTCAAGGATGGTTTGCAGAGCAACTTTGACCCTCCACCTCTAGAAATTATAGAAGAAAGGTTATGTGCACGTGCGCACAGTGGATTCCTTGTGGAGAGAAGAGCACATTTCTACCCAGGTTTCCCAAAGCATCCAGGATTTAAGAAAAATGGGGACAAGGAATAGGGTTAGTTTGAGGAAGTAGTGACGTGTAAATGACTCTCAGGGAGAGTCACCCTTGATTCACTGATTTTCTCTCTCTCCCCAAATCCAATTTGTCTACCAAGCTCTACCTTGAAAAGACACTGAAATCTCTCCTCTCTCACCAAGCCTACTGCCTCAGCCAGTCCTCTCAGTTGGGCTTTACAGTTTCAGAAATTTAGAGTCCAAGATGGTAGAGCAAAGGCATGAAGCAAGAAGAGCTAAGATCTGGTGTTAGTAGTTCTAAGAAGTCCGACCGCAGCTCAGAACAGACCACTCCAGGCCACACGGTTCCAAGGGGGAGGAGGTTTATTCAGGAGATAGGGCAAAGGTGGGGAGAAGGTGGAAGGATAAGAGAGAAGAGAAGTAGAAGTAGAGGCTGGCCATGACCACTGGAGAGAGAGGAAGTGGGGAGGGGACAGAGAGGTAAGAGATTAAGAGGATTAAGAGTAAGGGAGTAAGGGATTAAGAGAGATTAAGAGAGAGAGGAGGGGGCAAGCAGCCCCTTTTATAGTGGGCCAGGCCTACCTGGCTGTTGCCAGGTAACTGTGGGGAGGAGCATACCTGGTTGTTGCCAGGTAACTGTGGAGATGGAGTTTAGACAGAATACTAACATCTGGATCCCCAAGTAGAAGGCAGAGAGAGCCAGTGAGCACTGAGAACCTCAGAGGTTTTTAGAACCTCAAAGCTCCCTGCGGTTCATGCAGGTCATTGCCATTCAGATCGCCATAGGATTTAAACCTACGACCTTGTACATACTGCTGCCCAGCCCCAGCTTGAGCCTTGTAAAGGAGAAGCAGGTTTTACTCTTCTTCTGGAGATGTAGAAACAGCTTCCCAGTTTATGCAGAATAAACCCCAGAGGCTTACGATGCTTCAATATGCTGGCCCTATGCTCCTTTTTCTGACCTTGTCTACACAACTCTGCCCTTCTCCAGACTCCTTCCCAGCCCTATTTACTTCCTGCTGTTCCTCAAACACTCCCCACAGATGTCTCAGGAGACTCAATGAATGGCACTGCCTACAGCCACCACCCCTACTCCCCAAATGTTCTGCCCACTCTAGGTAAAACAGCATCCCAGTCTTAAATTTCCCTAGATCTTTGTTTTCTTTTCATGAGGTGGGTTTGTTTGTTTGGTCTTTGGTGTGGTGTTCATTGTTGTTGTCTTAAAATTTTTTAATCTGGAATTTAAGCTCCTACTATTTATTCATGTGTGTGTGCGCACCACGCCACATGCATGCAGCTGCCTTTAGAGACCAAAGGGCATTGGATCTCCTGGAACTGGAGGTGTGAACCATGAGATGTGGGTGCTGGGAGCTGAATCCAGGTTATGTGCAAGAGCAGCAAGTGTTCATAACCACTGAGACATCTCTCCAGGCTTTTTGCTTCTCTCTCTCTCTCTCTCTCTCTCTCTCTCTCTCTCTCTCTCTCTCTCTCTGCCTGTCTCCAGGTCTTGCTATATCTCCCTAGCTGATCTTGTATTTACTATATAGCGCAAGCTGGCCTGATATTTGTGGCAATCCTCCTGCCTCTGACTCCCAAGTGTTAGAAGGACAGACATCCATCACCATATCCAGCTGTCTTTTTCTACTGGCATTAAATTATCTACTTGTTGATTTACAAGTCTTTGTGTGTCCTACTCATGGAATGCAGAGTCTCAGCTCCTCGTTGCACCTGCAGACTCTAGAACAGTGCTTGGCTTATAGCAGATGTTCAATGAACAGTTATCAAATAACTAATGAATGGACCAGGCATTAAATACAAATACAGGGGGCTGGAGAGATGGCTCAGCGGTTAAGAGCACTGACTGCTCTTCCAGAGGTCCTGAGTTCAATTCCCAGCAACCACATGGTGGTTCACAAATACAGAAAGGCTAATTAATGACAGTGTTATCTACACAATGGTCAGAAGTACACGGAAGGAAAAATCGGTGATTTTACTTCTGGAAGGTGAAGAGAGGGATTTGCTTACAAGGAAAGCTTGTGGGGGGGAGGGGCACCATCCCCTATCACCACATTAAAGCACTATGCTGGGGAGTAGAGCTATTGAGAAGGGGGAAGAAGGCGATAGTAATGGGCTTTAAAAACAAAGCAAAGCCAAGGAGTCCTAAGTACCATCTGCTGGAAACTGCAGAGAGCTGAGTGGCTCCTAGAAAAGTCACATGTGGAAGAAGTCAGACAGTGCCAGGGAATGAGATGGACCAGTAGGGAGGGACCAGACAGTAAGGCTGGAGCTTGTCCTGTTGGAGACTCTGGATGTTACCTTATAAGTGATTGGAAACCTAGAAAAGATTTTTCAGCAGCATAGGGGTGTGCTTAGAAAGGCTGTTCTCCCAGAGGACCCAAGTTCAGTTCCCATCCCCCACATGGAGCAGCTCCTGTAACTACCTGTAACTCCAGCTTCAGTGGGATCTGCTGCCCTCTTTTGGCCTCCACAAGCACCTGCACTCACATGCATGTACCTACACACAGATACACACTCGTACATAATCTCAAATAATAAAACCATTAAAAAAGAAGAATTCCCAGTGTGATAGCTCACACTTATCATCTAAGCACTAGGGAGACTGAGGCCAGAGGATTATTACAAGTTTGAACCCAGTTTGAGATGGATAATGAGTTATAGACCCTTCTACCCCACCCTCCAAAAAGGGGTGGGGAGGAGAAGGAAAAAAAGAAAGCATGCAAGGTTAAGATGTGACCATGGGCAAGGTAGATTAGATCAGAGACAATCCCCTAGGCTCTTGCCTAACTACATAGCATGGGTGAGGGACAAACAGGCCAGAACTAGTACAAAGCAATAGAGATGAAGGGAACAGAACCAGAAATCGGGAGACAGGACTCTGGGGCCCAGTGCTCATGAAAGACAGAGCAAAGAGGGCAAATGCAACACTAAGGCTCAGCTAACAAACGCCAGCTCCTGGTTTCCTCAGCCCTTTTCTATGACTATGACAAGTATTTCTACTCTTGCCCCTCTTACCTTCAAGAAACAGGGGCCCCAGAAGCCTCCAGGCAGTGGCCGAGGCTGCTATTTCTAAGTAGTTGGTTATTGTGCATGCACAAAGTTGGAACAGATCCCAGGGCCTTGCACATGTCTGTTGAGTACTCCAGTGATGAGCTACATCCCCAGGCTCAGCTGAATTACTTTGAGATGTAAATGTTTGTCGGTACTGAAGGGAAGCTATGGGAGTGAGTAGTTGTGTGGTGCTTTCATGAACTGAAACAGCCACCCAGCCACCCATGATTCTGCTCTGTCCTAGAACGTTTGATGAGGAGCTGTGAGAAATAGGAAAGTCAGTAGAGACAACAACATAGAGAAGAAGATTAAGTGAAGGAGGGCTTATGAGTCACTAAAATCAATGCAGTCCTAAGAGTCTGACAGCTGATTCTTCTATGCCTCTCTTGTTGCATTGTCATTCAATAAATGTCACCTGAACAGCTAAAATGTGTGACACTGTTGTTGGCGCTAAGCAACAGGCAACAATAGCAGTCCCAAATTGGAGGCTGTTCAGACTATAGTGATCAGACTGAGCACAGTGCTTATGGCTCAAGGCTCAGATCAAAAGACACAGATGTGGCAAGCTTACAGACAGGAGTCCAAAGCACAGCTCTGCCACCTGCTAGCTCTGTGGTCTTGAGCCAGCTTATAACCCCAAGTTAATAACCTGGATCTGATGATACCCAGGATGCTGCTGTGATGTTTAACAAGCCCCCAGGGTGCAAAACAAACGGCAGCCCTGGTGGCCTATCCACATGCCTGCTTTCCCTGTTACTTTGTGTTTCATTCCATAAATATTTATCCAGGACTTTATCTCTGTTGCTTCATCTAAGCCAATCCCATCCTAGATTTTTCAACTTCTCTGAAGACAGGAAGGCGCTGAAGAGCATTCTCTAAGTCAGAATAACACCATTTGCCAACTTGCCTAACTAGACATTCTACCTATTCTGCCAAATAGTTCTGTTTTCCCACCAGAGGAGAAAACCCATCTTGTCAAATCAAAGGACACAATGCTCTCTCCCTCAGCAGATAGCTGACGTTGCTGGCAGCTCTTCTGTGTGATCACCAATGGCAGCACAGACGTGGGTAGATGTGGGGGCAATGTATTTGTGACACAGAGGTAGATCTGCCCAGTGCTACCAGCCCAGCCGAGGTCGTATATCTATGTAAGGCAGGACAAGCCACAGGGTAACAAACGTGATGACTGTTGCTGAAGGACTTCACTCTATTCAGCTTCCTGTCCTTCATATTCCCACTTGGGTCTTACAAATGGGCCACTGAATCTGTCTCACTGACACCCAAGGCCCAGGGAACCTCAACTCTGCCCTGGCTTCAGAAAGAAAGATTGTTTAGGTAACAGTCTGGTACATATATGCACAACATAATCACATACTGCAATATGTACTTGTACATACACCTATACACATGTACATATACAGAGTCAGAGTCAGGATGGTTGTTCCTAAGCAACGCCATTCTACAGTGAACTGTGAGTGGATCCTGGCTTAAAAAGCTCAGAAACCTTCTTGGAACAAGTAGAGCATGTGAATATGTGTAGAGTGTTAGGTAATAACTGCAGAATCAAGGTTAATCCATTACGTGTGAGAGAAGCACAATACAAGAGGGAGGGAGGCCTACTTGGAAACTGTAAATGGAAAGAACTTAGGGTGTGTAGAAAATAACTTCAAATAGTGTTGCAAGAGAGATAGATGGCAGGTAGACAGATAAATGCTAAGTAGATAGATGACTTATAAAATATAATTGATAGCTGGATAGATACATAGATGATAGATAGATAGATAGATAGATAGATAGATAGATAGATGATAGATAATTAGTAGACAAACATATACAGACATAATTGGCAGAAAGACAAGTGACTGACAGACAGATAGTCCATAGTCAGATAGTACAAGCATGAAAGGAGGATTATAATTGTTATAGTCAAATCAAGCCTTTATTAGTCTATTCTTTGAATCCTTCTTTATTTGAAATTTTTTCATGAGGACTGGAGGTGAGGGCTGGATAGGCTCAGAGTTTAAAAATGCTTGCTGCTCTTGCATATGACCTGGCTTCAGTCCCCAGCACTCGTATCAGGGTGGCTTACAACTGCCTGTAACTCCAATTTCAAGGGATTTGGTGCCTTCTTGCCTATGATTGTATTTGGTTGCATGATGTACTTGAATGCACATAAATTCGCACTGGCACACACATATACTTGCGCAAATAAAAATTTTAAAACATAAAGAAAGATAAATCTTGTTTAAAAGTGAAAAAGAAATAGAAGCAAAAAGAAAAAATGAAGAACAATTGGTTACAAAGTACTACAAAGCCGAGCAACTCACTCTGCTGTTCATCCCCTCGATCTGAACACAAATGATTTGTATGCATGGGGACAGTGCAGAGAAATAAGGGCGAGGTGTGCAGAGAACAGGGGAGCAGCAGAGCCCCAGGGTGACAACGTGATGACCATGGCTGACAGGCTTCATTCTATTCAGCTGCCTGTCTACCATATTCCCACTTGGGCCTTACCAGTGGCCCACTGAATGAGGGGCATTACTAAGCTTCTATTTGTATAATTAAATATATCTTAACTAAAGGGATTGAAGTCAGTGACCCAAAGTCATGTGACATGTGTCTGACAGAACCTGGCTCAAAGCAGGTCTTCTGGTAACTGGCCTGTGCTCTTTTCTGGGTATCATGTGTCTCCATACGTGTTCTCATAGGAACAGATCTTGAGATAAGGGTTCAAATACAATAAATATTTCTGGAAGGTTTAGGGATCAACCCTGGGAGAACAAGAAGTGCACAGAGCAGAGAGATGCAGCCCAGCAGGGGCATACAGTGAGCCAGTTCCCTCAGTGGGCAACTCAAGCATGGTCCCCTGGGAAACAGTATGAAGTTCATGCCTCATAATTATCCTACCCAAAGGGCCAAAGAACCAGGATGTTTATGCTCCAATTACTGAGAACCATTGATTGAATTGAACAATTGGCGGCTGCTCCCAGGAGCCTTCATCTCCCAGCAAATTTCTCACTGTGGCAGTTCTAGGGGGCGGGAAGTCTTCAGATCGGGAGACACAAATTACAGGTTGACCCTAGGTACCCTGGTTCTGTGAGGTCTGACAGATGTGACTAGCACACTAATAAATAATAAATAGTGGCCCACCTCTACTTTCTTCTAGCCTAGCACAAGAAACAAGAACCATATCAGAGTCCAAAACTATCCAGGGCCTTCATGACAACTTGGAAGACTTCTAGGCACCCTTTTGAGGCATGCACCCCTGTGCAGGCAAGACACATCTGTGGATTACAGCCTCAGAACAGCAGCCACAGATCCTGGTCTGAAAAGCAGAAACACATGGTTTTGAACTTTCTTAAAGTTGAGAATAAACCATTCTGAGAAATTCAACAGCTGTTTACTGGTATTTAAAAAACAAACACACATGAATGAGACTCCTCATACATTCAGAACACCTGACAATGGTCGCCTGGATGTGGGTAGCAGCCTGCGGTGAGAATGGGGCCCGGTGGAGTGATCCAGCATCGAGCATCCTTTTCCTCTCTCATTATTCACGCTGCCTACGGTGCTGTGAAGCATCAGCCGGATCCAGCAGAAAATAGTTTACAAATGGGAAAATACTGGGCAACAATGATTATTTGAAATCTGTTTTTAAAATCTTTCAGCCGTTAGAGCCTCAGTAGCAGAACTGAAAATACTTCGCCCACAAGTCTGCAGCCACTGATAAATCATGCAGCTGCCATCTTTCCATGTTTCCTTCCAGGGAAAAATAAGACTCTGGAGAAGTAAACAGTAAGACAGCACATGTTTAAAGGGGATAGGGTAAAGCAAGTCACCCAAAAGAGACGGGATATTCAAAATTTGTAGGGAGGAATTGGCCAGCCTTGAAATTTCAGTGAAGAAAAGTCTCAAAGCAGACCTTGGCTGCCCTACTTAGTACCGGCTCAGGAAGACAGGAGCTTTAGTCCATGGGTTTTGAATGTTTCCAGCTCTGTCTGGCAAGATCAGGATGTCTTAACTCAACTGGACTAGACACATAATGTCTCTAGCTGCTCTGTTTGCTTCTGTGTTTTCTTTTCCTGCAAGCTCATGACTCCTAGGAGATCTGCTGACACTAATGTAACAAACCTTTCAGTCCTTCACTGTGTCCAATGTCCATTGTAACAGTATCTCAAAAGAAACTAGGAAAGAGAGAGTGGTGTGTGTGTGTGTGTGTGTGTGTGTGTGTGTGTGTGTGTTGTATGTATGGTATGTGTGGGTTTACATATGGGGATGTACAGCTGTATGCATGCAGATGCTAGAAAAGGATGCTGGGTAGCTTCCTCTGTATCTCTTTGCCTTATTGCCTTGAAGAGGGGTCTCTCACTGAAAAGGAAGCCCATTGTTTTTCTCATAGACCATTGCTTTTGTATCTGCTTTGGCTCCCTCTGCACCTTGCCTCTGGGGAGAGAAAACATCATGGTGCCAGGACAGACATCTGTTTTATATGCTATGTACATGTATGTCTCTTATTAAGTCATTACATTGGCACTCTGTGTCTCCTCTGGACCTTTTATTTTTTTTTAATGAAAGATAGTCTCTCAACCTCCAGGGTTTGACAAAACTGAGTTTCTAGATCTTGAAATTGGGAATTCGCATCCAGTAAGACAAAATCGAGCTATAGTTCATGATGTAGCTTCCCCCAGGATTGACTAGTGGTGTGTGTGCTTCCCTGGGCAGCTTTTTGTCTCTACCATGTTCATTCTCATGAGTGCCATGTATTCTTTGAGCACTTAGAAGCTAATGATTGAACACATCATATGTCAAAGTGCTTTTCAAACTCAGTCCTTCCTCAGTGTCTGTATTTAGGCAGAGCTCTCCAGAGCAGCAGTTCTCAACCTGTGAGTTGAGACCCCTTTGGCAAATCTCTGTCTCCAAAAATATTTACGTTATGATTCATAACAGTAGCAAAATTACAGTTATGGATTAGCAATGAGAATGATTTTATGGTTGGGGTTGCCACAACATGAGGAACTGTATTAAAGGGTTGAAGCATTAGGAAGGTTGAAAAACCACTGCTCTGGAGAAACAAAACTGAAAGCATGTATATACATTATAAGAGGGATTCATTGGTTGATCGGGGAACACAAGAGGGACTGGGGAGCATCTTGGTTGTCTGTACACTAGGGAAGTTGGGCACCCATCTAGTTGGTAGCTTCTCAGCTCTTGATACTAGATGCTCATATGGCCTCAACCCAATGCTGATGGCCTGGGAGAATCTTGAGAAGTCGATAATCTTCATTCTGCATTGGAAGCCAAAGAAGCAAAGCCTGACATCAGTGGAGAACAGCAACGACCATGGTGGCATCATAGTGACACTGTCTCAGAAAAAGCAAAGGGAAGCAGGGACACACTGAATTTTGCCTTGGATTTGTCCATATCTGAACCACTCTTTAGAAGGTGTCACCCACTGAGAGAGGAAATGCCACCTCAGTTAATCATCTGCGGAAATACTCTCACAGACACCCCTGTTGGTGTGCTTGTGAGTCCATATGCTGCCATGTTGACATTAAGACTTACCACCATAGTACTCATTGGGAATTAGTCCCAGGACCCTACATGAGTGTTAAAAGCAGGAATCTGGGTATAGCCCAATGGTATAATACCTGCTTACTGAATATGGGGTCCTAAGTTCAATGCCCATTACCACCAATAAAAAAGCCAAAGGATTTGTGCACAGTCTATGCATTCGCTCACAAGCTTGAAACAAGCACTTTATGACTTCCATCCAATATAACTCCCTAAGTACTGTGATTAAAAATGTGTGCTAGAATATCCCTTTTAAATTACTTTCAGTCTCTGGTAGGTGTAGTAACTTTTGCATTCAGATGGCTGATTGCATTATGTCATTGCAACCTAACAAGCCTGTGTGAATAAATATCATCACCCGCCCCTCCCCACCTGCCTCTGCCCCCAGCCCCATGATAGCCGGTGTTCTTTAGAGAAACGAAATCTGTAGAGTTAATATTAAAGGGTGACTCACTAGGTTGGCTTTCATGATATGGTCTAAGAAGTCCGACAAGGGCTATCTCACATTGGAGAAGCCCAGAAGCCAGCAGGGGCTCAGTCCATGGGGCTAGATGTCTCTGCAGTTCTCATCTCTCACTGATATCCTGGAGGATTTCTGCAGAGCTGCTGCCATTCAGTCTATGCTGAAGCCAAAGGAAGCTGGTTCAATGCAGGAATCAGGAGCAGCGGGGTAGATGAGCCTGCTTGCTGGTGAGAACCTTTAAAGGCAAGCAGATAAAAACCAAAGATTCCTTCCTCCACCTCCCTTTCATCTGGGCCGCCTACATAGCATACATACTCCCATTCCAAATAATCGAATCAAGAACATTCCTCATAGGAGTGCCCAGCAGGTTGTCTTTTAATTGATTCCAGATCTAGTCAAGTCAACTGAGATCAACTATCATACCCTCCCCATTGAATAGATAAGAGGAGTTAAGTGATTGCCCTAAAATCAAACAGCTGGTAAACATAGAATAACCACATACAATTGTATCATGTAAATATACAACAGGTTGCCTAATTGCTGATGGTTTTTAATTCTTCTTTTTGCTTTTTCTTTTCTGATTGTCTGTTAGGTAAGGTCTTGCTCTGTAGCCTAAGCTGGCCCAGAACTCACTATATAGCCCCAGCTAACCTTGAACATGGAATCCTCTCCCAAAAACGCTTGGGTTACTGGTGGTTCCATCATGCCCAGCTAGCTTTTGATTCTTTAATTCTGTAAGGAACATTTTATTGCAAATATCTTTATCATTCTTTGCTCTTCTTGCTATATTTCTAGAATGACGTGAGCAAATCCAAAAAAATTGAGACCTTTGTGGCTCACGAAACTAGTTCCCAAAAGGACAGAGATGGCCATCTGAAGCTCCGAGCAAGGGGTCCAGGGTGCTGATGAGAATGGAAAGCGAGGAAGCAGACGATGAGGGTGTTCATCTATGCTGGGTTTTCCTGGTTGGTTTGTATTTTAATAGAATGTTCTCTGTCTAACCCAAGAATACCCAATTCAGCAGCAAGCCCTATGTTGTTGTGTGTGTATCCTCTGTCACCCAGATGTCCCTTCTTCTGCCTCTCTGCTCTCTTCTCCTTAACTGACATGTACTTACTCTCACATCTCACTTCCTCACAGAAAATGATCGCACTAATCTATTAAGGTGTGCTCTGTAACTCATTCATATAGGACGCTTGGGATGTGTGTAAGGAACAGCAGAACAGACACTCCGAGTGGTCCATAGGGTCCTCCAGGAGGTGGCATTTACAATAGCCATGATTGAGCAGCCCAATTAATTGTCCAATAACACAAGGTTGTTAAACGAAAATGAACTAGGCTGTGGAATACCATAGGACTGCCAAATTATGACAAAACAAAAAATGTTTCTGAAAATGTTTGAAAAAGTCATATCGTACCTGTAAGCCGACCCCCTTACAGAATATTTAAGAGGATTATATTAGAAGCACATGAAATGCATACATGTATGCCCGCGTGAAAGTATATGTGTGATGTATGTAAAGTATCAATAAGATAAAGCGATCTGGAAGGATAGATCCCCGAGTGTTTTCTTTAGGAAAATGTGTGTAAGGATGATTTTCCCCCTAAGCTTATTTTTTAATTTGCATACATTACTTACATCATCTTTTTAAAAAAGATTGGGTGCATACGCCTTGGAAAGAATGAACAAGTCAGCGAGTGTTTCCAACAGTGTGGCAGGTGGGTGGGAGAGAACGTGGGGACTAGGAGTGGTGCCATTAACCCTCTATCGACAGCAGAGATTGGGGTCCTTCCACCTATTCCCCAGCCCAGCCTCTCCTTGGTGTGTGCTGAAGGAGAAAGGGCCTCATACTAGCGTGTCCCTTTGCAAACGGCTATAAAAAGCAAGCTGAGTTAAGGTTCCATGAACCCCTACCTACTCTAACATATGCTGAGCGATTCTTTTGTGTGCTTTTGTTAAAAAAAATGCTTCTTAAATGAGCTGGTACCCATATGTCCCGGGAACCGAGAATGTGGCTAGGTAGGCTGGCACAAGCCCTGTTGCTATAATTCACTTCCGTGGGTTTCTAATGAGCTTGCTTAACCACAGCACAAGTTTTCCAGGCCAAATCACGATGTTGACCAAGAATGAGGAAACTTCTCTCCCCTAGATACCCCAGGGAGACAGGAAGAAGAAGGCCTTCTCAGTTAACCTGTTAGGGTGTGTGTGTGTGTGTGTGTGTGTGTGTGTGTGTGTGTGTGTGTGCCTGCTTGCCTGTTATAGAGGGTGACAATCATATGCTGATTTTGGAGACGTGCATATGCATAGCATAAAGAAGATGGAACCAGGTGTGGTAGTACATCCCAACACTCAAGAATCTAAAAGGAAGAAAGTCTGTAAGTTAAAGCCCAGTTGGGCTACATAACAAAAACCAGGCTGGCCAGAACTACACAGCAAGACCTTGTCTCAAAATAATAAAAACCACAAGCTAAGTTGTGAGTGATAAATGAGGCTGTAGACAGGCTAAGGTCAGGTTAGAATTCCTGTCCTAAAACTCACTACTTGGGTGACGCTGGACAGCTTCGAGAATCTCCAATGTCCCGTATCCTCTGTAAAATGTGACTAGCCATAATAAAGTGTATGTCCTAAAGACACTGGGAGGATTGGAAGGAACAGTGTCGCAAGGGCTCCACAGTGCCCTGGGAACAAGTGTGTGCTCAGTACAGAGACAATCATGTGCTTCCTCTAGTTAACGGCGCCCCAGTGAGAGGCAAGAACCCATAGAAAGACGAGAGCCATGGCAAGAGCAGGCCAGAGTTTTCTAAGAAGATACATGAAGGCTTGGCCTACAGACACAGGACAGTGTGGAGACACTACCAGAGAAACTAGACATGAGAGCTAGGGGCCAAAGAATCGGTATGAGAGGAATCTCGTGCAAGGGATGTGGTTGGGGAGGAAAAGGATGTCACACACTGGGACATGGGTTCCTGAACTTATACTCATTGACATCTTTACAATTTTACTATCAAGCAGATACTGTGATTAGCTTTGTCTGGGATGGGAGAGAGAGAGAGAGAGAGAGAGAGAGAGAGAGAGAGAGAGAGACTGAGACTTAGAGAGATCCATTCATTTGTCCAATGTCACACAAGTAGTAAATCATGGCTCGTAATGCCTCAGTGTGAGGAGACCCCCACCCCCTACAGTGGCTGATCACTCTGTGTTCATCACTCTACAGCCCCTTACTCAACAGTTTTCTTCAATAAACAAACACAGATTAGGTTGGCCTCTGAAGACGCTGAGGAAATTAAGATATGACAACTGTCTTCAGGGAGACTCACTGCCTAATGGAGAAAAGAAATTTAATAAGCCATATTGCTAGATAGACTCTGACAAGCAATAAAAGAGAAATTAGGGAATGCATCCTGAATCTCAAACCTTCTTGAACGACTTTACCGAAGCCCACTTGAGGAGAAGGAAGCTATTGCCAGTTGGAAAGTGTGGAGAGGGGTCTCTAGGATGAATGGTTGCACACACACATGATGGCTCCCGTGCCAACTGGAGACTGGAAAGAGAGAAGCAGTAAAACAAGAGGCTGGAAACTGTGGGGACAAGTCACAGTGCCAGACTGAGGAGGTGGCACTCCGTTCTGAAGCTAATGTGGAGCCACTAAAAATTACTGAGGCTGAGAGGGTAGTTCAGTGGTACAGCACTTGCTGAGCGCATGTGAGGCTTTGGGTTCTATCTCCAGCACCGCCAGAAAGACTCATTTGCTTAATTTTGTTAAGAAAATGAGGGTTCTTATTTGTTCTATATACCAGGAAGGCCTTAAAGCAGGGCTTCAGGTAAGGGATAAATTATGAAGGCACATGGAGAAAGAAGGGTTCACCAAGCTACCATGTGTAGGAGTTGAGGATTCAATGTGGAGGTGAGAGGAGGGATTCAGGATGCCCTGAGTCTACTTTCTTTACCTCCACAGGATGCACTTGAGCTCAGCTGCACTCTGGGGGTGGGTGCTCGGGAGGCTTTGGAGATCCTACTATACAAACAAGGCAATGGGGCCGTGTCTACTAACAGGAAAGACATAACAGAAATCTCTGTCTAACCTTTCAGTCATCTGTATCTATCAGCTAGTTCTATCTATTATCTATGTGTCTCTGTATCTATCTATGTATCTATCTATCATCTATGTATCTATGTTTCTATCTATCATCCATCATCATCTATGAATCTATGTATGTATTTATGTATGTATCCTCTATCTATGTATCTAACTCTATAATCTATCATCTACCTATCTATCTTTCCTTCTTTCATCTATATATTCATCTGTTTATCTAATCTATTTATAATCTATCATTGACCAATCAACCTACCATCTATGTCTCTCAATTATCTATAATCTTTCATCTGTAGCTATCATTTATCTATAATCGGCCACTTGTCTTTCATCTATTTGTCTGTCTATGACATGAGAGTAGAAGAAGGACTGTAATGAAGGAGGTGTCCAGAGGGAAACCACACAGTAACTGGGAGAAGAAAACTATCTATAGCATTTCTTCTCCTTGTGGAATCTAGATTCAACAACACATAGGCATACACGTAGGAAGAGCGATGGCATGCGTGTAGAAGCAAGGTTATTTAGGAGTGAAGAAGGGGACCAATGAGAGGAAGGAAGGAAGGAAGGAAGGAAGGAAGGAAGGAAGGAAGGAGGTGACAGTCGGGGTCTGTGTGAGAAGATGCATTGCTATGCAAATCTGAAAGTGTTATAATAAAAACATAAGCAAAGGGCTGGAGAGACAGCTCAGCAGTTAAGAGCACTGACTGCACTTGGAGAGGACACAAGTTCAGTTCCCAGCACCCTCAAGATGGCTCACAACCATCTGTAACTCTAATTCCAAGGGATCTGATATCGTCTTCTGGTCTCCTAGGGCATCAGACACATACATAGTGTACACAATATGTGCAGGCAAATGCTCTCACACAGAACATAAATATATATTTTTAAGTAGGCATAAGATCCAGGGCCTTCCTGCCTCCCACCTAACTCCCTGCACTCCGGCTCTGTCATCTCAACTCCCTCTGTGCTTAGCATTGTGGACGGTGGAGTGGGTGGCCAGTGACTCACAATTACTATTTTCTGCTCCCGGAGCACGGCTTCCTCTGTATTCCAAGATATTGGCAACTTTCCAATAAATACACTTCAATGGCTTGATTGATTGGACCATACAGGAAAATACCCAGGGTTGACCTCTGACCTCCACGTGAACATGCATAAGGCTAGCACATCTATACAGAACACCCCCCCACCTCTTTGGTTGATAGGTGGAGGGGACTAGCAAACAGTTTAGTAAATTCTTATAGATTTGGGAGACTTCATAAATATTAACCCACTAACATCCTACCATAGAAGCAAATATTCTTTATTATTACAAAGGTTCAGGAATAATCAAGTGGACTGGACACCACCCGACACCATAGGGGACTTAATCATTTGCCCAGGACCATAAAAGGCATCAGTGAGAAAATCGAAGATAATATGTCTAGTTTCCCACACCTTGTACTCTATGCAGGTTAAAGGTTTTCACCTCTCATTTGGACACTAGGGAAGAAAGAGGCCCTTGTGGGGGAAAATGCTACTAAAAAAAGAAATCCATCATTACAGGCATCTTTTGCTCTGTGTGTGTGTGTGTGTGTGTGTGTGTGTGTGTGTGTGTGTGTGTGT
>JANHMN010000003.1:101776299-101792502 GCA_030674055.1 Rhabdomys pumilio
CTGGCAGGGTTTGGAATCACCCAGGACACTGGTACAGAATGGAGGTTTAGTGCACACACACACACACACACACACACACACACACACACACATACAGAGAGAGAGAGAGAGACAGAGACAGAGAGAGAGACACAGAGAGAGAGAGACATACAGACACACACACACAGAGACAGACAGACAGACATAGCACACACAGAAAGGGAGAGAGAGAGAGAGAGAGAGAGAGAGAGAGAGGAGAGAGAGAGAAAAAAACAGAGACACACACACAGAGACAGACAGACACAGCACACACAGAGAGAGACAGACAGACAGACAGACAGACACAGCACACACACACACATCCTCTCTCTTCTTTCTTGTTCACACACACACACCCTCTCTCTTCTTTCTTGTTCTCCCTTCCTCCTTCCCCACCTTTCTGTCAGTGATGATATGACTAGCTCCACTCCATCATACCCTCCCTGCTATGACAGACAGCAACCACTAGCAAATATATGTTGTTCTGTCAAGTAGTGTGTGTGTGTGTGTGTGTGTGTGTGTGTGTGTCTGTCTGTCTGTCTGTCTGTCTGTCTGTCTGTCTCTGTCTGTGTATCTGTACAAGTGTATAGGTACATGTGGACTGGTTGGCCTAGACAGGCTAGTCAGAAAGCTCCAGGGACCCACCTGTCTCTATTTTCCCAGTGCTGGGATTCTAAGTGTGCACCGCAATGCCTGGCTGGGATTCTAAGTGTGCTCCACTATGCCCAGCTATTTACATGGGTGCTGGGACTCAGACTCCTGGCTGAGCTCTCCCAGACCCCTGCCAAGTATTTTAGAAGAGTGATAAAAAAAAATAACTAACAGATTCCACTTAAATTCAAAATCAGGCAGTTTATCATCTTACTGTAAACTGTCTGAGATCCCCTCCGTACCCCACCCCCACTGTTCAGGAGCCTTTGTAGAACTGGAGGCCCTGTGTGAGTTGACTCAGCCCAAGCCTGCAGCCTGGCCTCTTTGGACTCCTCCCACAAACACCTACCAGCATTGCAGGGATGCTGTACTGTCCTGGAAATGCTTGGGACTTTTGTTCCCTCTCTTTTACTTCTGTACCTTCCTGCTTTCTTCACCTGAAACATTCCAGTCTATACTTCAAGATCTGACTGAAGCACTCCTCCCTACATAAGTCTTCTCAGTACCGTCCAATGAAAGAAACAACACCATCAGTTCCATTTTGAAGATTCCATTGCAGGGACTGGAAAGATGTCTGTGTGTACTGCTCCTACAGAGAACGTAAGTTCAATTCCCAGCACCTACATCTCAGGCACATAACTACCTGTGCTCCAGGTTGAAGAGATCTGATAACCTCTGACCTTCCAAGGTACCTACATACACAGACACAGACACAGACACAGACACAGACACAGACACAGACACAGACACAGACACAGACACAGACACAGACACAGACACAGACTCAGACACAGATACAGACACACACACAGACACACACACAGACACACACACACACATTTAATTTAAATTTAATTTTTAGAAATGAATCTATTCCTGGCATGTCCTGTGTACCGATATCCCTCCAACCTTCATCACTGCTAGGCAGATTCACACCCCTCAGCACACCCCTGTCTGTGAAGACACAGTGTTCCTTGTGATGAAATCAGGCAATTGTTTGAAGATGGCATTCTTCCTGAGTGGGATCCACTATCAGGTGAGCTTGGAGTCTCTGCAGAATAATCTGTGAGGATATGGGGACTTTTCTGGCTTAGCAGAAGGCAACTACTTTCATTTTTCCACTATGACTAAGTGGAATCTATGCAGAGCATGGGCTGTGGAACCTTGACATTAAATTAACTGTCCCTGCTGCTCCTACTCCCCCATCTATGAATAGCAGGTTGTGCAGGCAGCAGGACAAGATAGGGGAAAGTGATAATGGTTTTCCAGAAGGCGGTGGCTCTCAGAGGCTTTGGGTTTGGGAACAGCTGGGGAGCAGGGCAGGGTCATGATTCACACCTAAGTGGGTACCTCATTTGTCTTCTGTTGATCTTGCTCTTTTGTCTAGAATATGCTGTTCTCTGCACCCTGACTGAGCTGACCATGAAGATAATTGCTATGACTGTGAATCCAGTTATAGTTACATGTTTACTATGTCCCAGGTCATTTTATATGCATCACCATGTTACCTTCACTAGAAACTTGCAAATGTTATAGATTTATGGTTGAAACATGGTTCTCAGCCAGGCCTGGTAATTCACATTTGTAATTCCAGTACTCAGGCTACTGAGGCAGGAGGATCACTGCAAGTTTCAGGCCAGCCTGGGCAACAGAGTGAATTTCAAGCCAACCTGGAATAGAGAGTGAGACTTTATTCAAAAACAAAACAAATACAAAACAACAAACCCCAAACAAACAAACAAAAAAGACCAGGAACTTGCAGTAATCCTCCTGCCTCTGTACCCTGAGTACTGGAATTACAAATGAGAACCACCACGTCTGGCTGAGAACAGTGTTTTAACCATAACAGGGTTAGTAGTGCCTGCTGCACAAGCATGGGGACCTGGTTTTGAATCCTAAAAGTTCTTAGAAAAGCTTGCCATTGACTCACAAGCTCCTGTAATCCCACACTACATTGGGTAGAGACAGGAGGATTCCGGGCCCTTGCTAGTTGCTGGCCTAGCTCCAGGTTCAGTGAGTGACCCTGTTTCAAAGGAAGAAGGCAGATATTTATGGGACAGCACACAGATGCTTTACTATGTCTGCTCAGTGGCAGAATGCTTGCCCAGTATGTGAGGCCCTGAGTTCACCCAGTCCTCCCTAAAATTTAACAAACAAAAACCCACTAAAACTAGTTCTGTCATCAGACAGATGTAGGTTTAAATCCTGACTCTCCACATCTTAGGGGTGTGACCCTAGGTAAGAGGTTGTGATATGACCAACAAGGTTTGGAGTATGTCCCTACCAGTGGCTAAACTCTTAGGATGCACACGTCACTCTGGGTGACACTTAAGGTGGCCGAAGAACATTTTCTCTCCTTTGACATTTAAACAGCTCCTCTGTCCTTAGAGTTGTGCACCACTAAGGCCCTTCCACCTTTACATTCTTTTGCGTTCACATTTTTTTGAGATAGGGTCTCACGTAGCTCAGCTGGCTTCAGGCTCCCAATATAGCCAAGGATGCCCCTGAACTCATGACCTTCCTGCCTCTACCTCCTGAGTTCTGGGAAAATAGGTGTGCACCTTCACACTGCCCTTCCTCCTTTTCCTCACAGACTGCTCATGCAGGAGTTTGGGGCATCGGTGGATGTCTCTTCCAGAATATCGGAGGGCAAGAGATAGCCCAGTGACCCAGCTTGTGTGTGATTGCTGGAGTGGCCCTCTCTTAGCCACACCTTCCCACAGATCCCACATCATAAGGAGTGGAGGAGTGGGGCCACTGCCTATTCCTTTCTTCTGCATCCTGTCAAGGCTTGGTTCCAATGTCACAACCTTTAAGTTCTCAATGGTCGTCCTTTAAAATTCTTAGCCCTCAGCTCTGTTTCCACCTTTCCCTCATTCTGTCAGTGGCTTCTCCCCCAAAGACCACTAGTTCTTAGATGGCAAGAATGTGTCTAGAGAATCAGACAGCTTTATCTATGTGCTTGGTGCAAAGTCTTTTTAAACTATAAACCTGCAACCTCCTACTCTCTGGGGATATCTCACTACTGTTCTTGGCATTCAACACAGTCCATACAATTGCCATGCATCCAACCAAGGCTACACGATCAGCTCAAGATGCTGTGTAAGGGTCTGCCAAAGTCCACAGGCAGCTGTTCTCCCGCCCAGACACAAACATGGCCCAGGTCATGGTTGGGCGTTTTAAAGTCATTTAGAAGGCGGCGAGCTGTTTCCATAGCAGCAACTTCTCTTTGTTCTTAAACACAGGAGAGGGAAGAAACTGGAAAAGACTAACCCAGCAGACAGGCATGGGCCCAAGCCCTGCCTTTCTATGTCCTTTCTACCTCAGTTTCCATTTCTATAGGTGAGTTTCATATCAGTGCCAGTAGCACAAGGTCACCGAGAATGAAACAATACCTGTAAATTGCTTGGGGCCCAAAGTGTGAGAAATGTTCTAGAAGCGTCCACTGCTGGTGGCTCCAGCCTGACCAGCCTCCTGCTGCAGACTTATCTTCTGACTTCTCTTAGTGCCACCACAGTGGACCCTACCCTATAACTTTCCAGTGCATACTATCTCATGGTGCTCACTCTCACTGATTTAGAACTTGGAAGGCGTCACTCATTTAACAAGTGCTTGCCGTGTCCTCGCTGTGAACCTGAGCTTGGCACTGTGGGTCAGAGTGCACAGATATATGGAGCTTGGACCCTGACCTTGAAGAATTTACAGTTTGATGAGGAAGATAAGACCTGTACAATAAAGAGCTTAACTTAAGTCAGAAACAGTTGGTGCCACTGGGGAGGTATAAGAGTCCAAAAGCAGGAAGAACCTCCTTTGCCCAGGATGATCCAGACAGGTGCAGGAAGTCTGGACCTTATAGAGACGAGGGATGGTTAACTGTCCACTTTATGAGCTGTTGATCTACTGGACATGAGTGTGACAAAGAGGGCAAGAAGCTTCTCTGGGAAACTGGGGAATCCAGTTTGACTTTGGTTTGAGGTTTGTGCAGGGAAGGAGTGGGTCATGAGGATGGATGAGAACCTGGATGTAAATCTGAAGCTATGTGTTTAATTCCTACAGGTAGGGAGCCACTGAGGAGATGGGTAAATCTTCCCTGCTGAAGACAGCTCAGATTCGTGCAAGCAGAAGGTCAAACGAGCAGGGTGCAGGAAGATGAGCGGTGAGACCACAGTAATGTTTCAGCTGTGGGAGGGAAGGAGAGGTGGGCTTAGGGTAGCAGCTGTGAGGATGGAGAGGAAAACAGAGGTAGCCAGGACCTGGAGAATGTGCAGTAAGCACATGGGGTGTGGTTTCCACTTAATAGTCTATTCTTCACATGTAACTAGGGGTTCTTTTTTGGGGTGCTAGCTATCAGATCACTTCTCTTATCAAAACTCTGCTACAGGTTGGAGATGTTTGTTGATAGAGTGCTCCCTAGCGTGCACGAGGCCCCGGATTGGTCACAGAAGCTGGATGTGGTGGCACACTCCAATAATCTCAGCACTTGGGACACAAAAGCAGGAAGATCAGAAGTTCAATGTCATCCTCAGGTACTTAGAGTGTTCAGGGTCAACCTGGACTAAAGACTCTATTATAAAAGGAAAAGAAAGAGAGAGAGAGAAAGGGAGAGGACAGAGGGAAGGAGGAGGAAGGACTTAGGACAGGAAGGAAAGAAAAGGAGAACCCTCCAATGGCTTCCTTTCCAAGCCTCTCCGTTGCTCACACCGCACAGTCTATAGTCTGTCTCATTTCCTTGTCACTAACTTGTCGCTCACTGCATTCCAGCCGCCCTGCTTTGTGCAGTGCCACATAGGCTCCTGCCCCTCTGGACCTTGCTATTCCCTCTGCCCAGTGTCCTGTCTCCTTGAACAGTCATATATAGTATCTTTCGTTTCATTCCAGCCCTCACACAGAACTCCTCAGATAGACCATCTCTAATAAAAGTAAGCAATACTGCTCTGCTGGCACCTTGCAGGGGCTTCGTTTACATTTGTAGCACCCAGCAGTTATAATACATCAATGTGTTGACTCTTGGTCAGCTCTGCTAGAACAGAAGTTCCATAGGATTTGGTCCTTTATATATCTTAATAATAAATGGACAGTTAAATTAGTTGAAGACATCAAGGAGATTCCAGAATTTTAATCTGGATAAGTATGATGCAAGTGAAGCCACGACTTCACTCTCCCATTGTAGCCCAGGCTGGCCTTGAACTCCCAATTCTCTGTTAGGTACTTCAGAATTCTGGGATTATAGGCATGGATCACCATACCTGATTGTAGAGGATTACTTTTGTAAAGTCAGTCAAAAGGTCAGTTTCCAATATTTACATATGAGACGACTGACTAGGAAGGTCCTAGTAGGTAGCTATAGAAGGTTACTCAGTCATGACATATAGAAGGTTACTCAGTCATGACATTGGGTGGCCAGAACACAAGACCTCATCATGAAGAATGTTTTAAATAAGGAAACAGACAGCAGGGGGTGGGGTGGGGTACTGGTTTTTAACAGCTTCCACTGTTTCTAGGAGTAAATCAAGTCCCATCTGAGACCCTACTTGTTTGCCCATGGTTCTGGCTTGCTCCACCCCCACCTCAATTCCCAGTTCTTCAGCTACTCTGGTCATTTTCATTTCCTTGGCCACGAGGAGTTTCAGGGTTGTTCTCCCTTCTCACCCAGGAAACACAGATTGATCTTGCAGAACTCAGCTTAACTCCTGAATTAATTCTTCAAACTGTCCTTCCTTGTCTTGATTTCCCCTCCCCATCTTCCTCTCTGTTAACAGCTTGTGCAAAGTTGTAAACATGAAAAGATACACAGCAGGTAGCTGATAGAGTGCGTATGGCTATTTGATGTCTGTCCTATTGAGACATAAGCTCAGGGCCCAGTGGGCAGGTAACAATGCCTGTGTAGTACACCACAGTATTGATACCTTTCTGGTACATAGTAGATACTCAGTGAACACTTGTTGAGTGAATGAGGTAACGTAGTAGCAAAATAGTTAAAAGAAAAATATAACATGTATAGTGACTCAGAGGCAAGGCAGGCGTATGAAGGTGCTGCTGGCCACTCCTATCATACAGCTGGGTGTGGCAGCAGTAAGGGAACTTCATGGAATCTATGGACTGAAATGACTGTGACCTTAGGAATTGTTATGAGAAGAATTTCCTCTAAGATTTAAACATTTTATTATGCAGAGAAACTCTTTAAGCAGGAAGGCAAAAGCTCAGAAGAGCTTCAGGAAGTCCCTGGAACTGATCAGTCACTAGGCTCCTTCCCAACAGAGTAAGCAAACACGAAAACAAACAAACAAAAAAAACCCAAAACCTGAAAGTCCCCCTCATACTAAAGAATTCTTGATATCAGACTAGCTGCCTGTAAAAACCAGAAATTTACGTGTTACAACTCTGAGCAGAAAGGAAGCCTGGCAGTTGGGATCCAAGGAATACCACACTGTATAACACAGGTTTACTGGAGAAAACACAAGATGCAGCAGAGAACTGCGTGGGAGGAAGGCTTATCTTGGGGACAGAGTTTTCCTGGATGGGGATTGGTCAGATTTCAAGTCCTGAATCTAAAGAGAGCTACATGATTGGTGGGTTTTCAAACTCAGGGATTTCAAGCCAGAATTTCTGGTAGGATTTCAAGCCAGAATTGAGCTCGGGCCTTTTACCCTAAAGTTTAGACCAACTGTGTCTCTTGGAAAGGACATAAGTTGAACTGCCTGCAGGCTGTGTAGTGTGCTTCAGGTCCCCAGCCTTGTGAGCTGTCACCCATACTGGAGAGGCTCTGGTGATGCAGCCGCTTTGGAGTCATTTCTGCTTCTATAAATGTCCTCAATAAAGCACATTGGTTCACCAACTTGGACTTCGATGGTATCTACAGTTTGGTCTGTTGTGTGTTTCCTATCTAGGGTGAGTGGATGTGTGTGTTGTATCTCTCCAGGCAGTTTTGTCACACAGTAGGAATTCACTTGTATGTAGTCATGACAGAAGAAGAGGCACTGAGGCCTGAAGGCCAATGGTAAAGCAGAGCAAGAGATGAAAGCATCGACCAGTGTGGACCACTCCATTAAGGGATCTGACAGGAAGATTAAGAGAGGAGAATGTTGGCATGGTAACAAAAGTCTCTTTTCTTTGTGGTTCTTAGAATGAAGGGCTTCATGTTTTTGTATCTCAAGGGGAAAGCAGCCAAACCAAAAACTATTCATAAACAAATAAGAGAATCGGGAGTTCAAGGTCATCCTCAGCTACACAGCTAGAGGCAGCTGGGCTGTATGAGACATCTGAAAGGAAGGGAGGGAAGTGAGGAGAAGGCAAGGAGTGGGGAGGGAGGGGAAAGGAGGGAAAGGGAGGGGGAAGGGACACCAAACAGCTTTGAAATTCAGGGTTCTCCTGCTTCCCCAACAGAGTACTGGGGTCCTAGGCATATGTCACCATGCCTAGTGACAGAAAAGCTTTTGACCAATTAGTTAACAAAGATTAAATTCAGGGATAACACCCTGGCACGGCTTTAGGTGCTCCTAAGCACTGTGGGCGGGAGTATAAAGGAGCTCACTTTTTTAGAAGACATCTAGACTGAAACTATCAAAATGCCAGACAGCAACCATTTGATCCACTGATGTCATGTTTAGTAGTTTTTCCCAGAGAAGTAACCACCAAGTATCCAAGGGAATTTGTGTGAAATTCTAAAAAGATAAGAGCTACCTAAATAGCCATACGGGAAGGAATTTTTCAAACCGTGGTACGTGTGCTTTAGCAGACCAGTAATTGGCCAATGGGAAATTGAAGTTGCAGCTGACCACAGTGGCTCAGCCTGTATCCCAGCACTAGGAGGCTCAGCCTGTATCCCAGAACTAGGGGGCTGGGACAGAAAGACCACCGCAACTAGAAAGCCTTCTTAGGCTACATAAGAGTTCTAGGTCAGCCTGGGCTATGGATTGAGGCCGTCTCAAAAATGAAAGTAGGACTGGTGATATGACTCAGTGGGTCAAGACATTTGCCACCAAATCCGACAACCTGCATTTGGTCCCTAAGACCCACTCAGAGGAGAACTGACTTCCACCAGCTCTTTTCTGACTTCCATATGTGCACTGTGGCTTCTACACACATGTGCATGTGAACAGACACACACACACATATAAGTAAACAAATGTATTATTATTTTTTTAAAACAAATCAATAAGGCAGGGCATGGTGGCACACACCATTAGTCCCAGCTTTCAGGAGGCAGAAGCAAGTGGGTCTCTGTGAGTTTGAGGCCAGCCTGGTCAACAGGGGGAGTTCCAAGACAGCCAGAGCTACATAGTAAGACGCTGTCTCAGAACAACAACAAGCAAAAATCAAAGTTTCAAAAGAAAAGTAAGAGCGAGTAATTGGAGAACTAGTTACTCAGCAGTATTGTCACATGCCCTGGATTAGGTTGTTTTTTGTTTTACTTTCTGAGAGTACATTACTCTCTTTCACTTAAAGCAAAGATTTGTGTATGTTTGAAAATGTGCAAAAGAGCTCCTGGTTGGTGCCCTGAAGGTGGGAAGAGAGATTACACTTCTTCCTTGCATGCCTCTGGAATGTGTGCTTCAGTTTCCTAGAGTATTTTCTTTAGAACACACACACACACACACACACACACACACACACACACACACACACCACACCCTAGAGAATGGAGAAGAAAATTCAAGTACTTTACGAGCTCAGAAGTTAAGAGTCTGGAGAAAGTGTCAGAGAAGAAGTGTGTATAAAAAGGGGTTGCAAGGTAGACCAGAAGGCCCTAAATGAAGATGAGAGTGGGTGGCAATCTCAGGCTTAGAGTGGTGGCCACGTGGAAGGGAGCTCAGAACATCTCTGTGCATCTATAAAAATGCATAGTGGCATCATGGCACCAACGAGGCAAGAAAAGTCCCCCACTTGATAAAAATCAATTCCCCCAGTTTCTATAAAGAATGTTGATCTGAAGGGGTACATCCATTCATGGGTTGGGAAGATGGCTCAGCGGGTAAAGCACTGGCTGAGTAAGCAAGGGGACCTGAGCTCAGATCTCCAGAACTGGGTGCCATGGCATGCATGCACAATTCAAACACTGCTGTGTAAGATGGGAGGTGGAGAGAGATGAATCACCCAGGGAGTGTAGGTCAGCTGGCCTGCTAGGTGTACAAGTGAAAACTAAGAGAGACCCTGTCTCACACAAGATGGAATTTTTGACTCCCACATGTGTACTGCGCCACACACATAAGCACACACTTTTGTACACACAAGATTTTGTGTATTTGTAAGGGCTGAGAAGATAGCTCAGTGGCTAAGAGTACACATTGCTCTTGCAGAGGACCCAGGTTCCATTCGGGTGACTCACAACCACATGTAACTCTAGTTCTACGAGATCAGATGTCCTCCTCCACCCTCTCAAGGCTTGTGCATGCACACACACGTACACACACACACACACACACACACACACACACACTTCTAAAAAATAAAATTTAAACTTCATGGTGCAAAACAAACCCCAGATGAGTCCTGATCCTTTCATTGTTTTCAGGGCAATGAAAGAGGCAGACAAAAGTAACTTATGTTAAATCATTGGCAAGGGTGTTGAAGACCACACTTGCAGAGCTGAGATGTACACTATGGGAGGTTTGTCCAGTTGGAGTCTCCAAACGGTTGTGTCTACACTGCGGCTTGGAGGATGACCTAGCTCCAACCTGATGAGGAGTTAGAGTGGAGAGCAGAGGCTTTCAGGTCAGGGAGAGGGTAGGGCTGAAAAGAGTGTAGCTGTTTTCCAGAAATTGGTCATTTCTGAAATTGCCCTTAAAGGCTCTCTATAGATCACCTAGCCCTGCAGGGAACCTGGGGGCCACCTGCTGTACACACCTGCTAACTAATGGGCTTGCTGTAACTTGTGGTACTTAACATTATTACACATTTAGTATTACTTTAAACTGAGAGAGAGAGAGAGAGAGAGAGAGAGAGAGAGAGAGAGAGAGAATATGTTTCTCTATTCTGAGTTTAAATGCAGATGTTGGTAAGTCTTTTTGATGCACACTGAATATCCCTGAAAGCCACACTGGCATGCACAAGGAGGATAGCATCCAGACTGCCATGTCACAATTCCCTAAAACGTTTAACCACTCTGAATAGAACAGAGCAGACCCTCCCTCATGCCATTCAATGATGTAAGCTTTTCCAAAGTCCAATATGGAGTAACCGTAGCCCCTTCCTGGGCAGGAGTGCAGTGTTCTAGACCCACTGCAGGTTGAAGGGGCAGCGTGAAGGAAAGATACAGAGCCCCAAACCCACCACTGTTCCCAGGAAGCAGCAGGCCCATGTGGCTAGATGTCCAGGGCATGACTTTGGTGTAGTGAGGGCCTATCAGTGTCTAGGACTATAGGACAGCTTGGCCTGAAAATAACACTGGGGTTTCTCAAGAGAGGGAAGGTACCCTTAAAGGACTCTGAGAGGAGAGACACGAGCACATCTGGGTTTCAGAAGATCCTTTTGCTGCTAGGCGAAACAGCAAAAGCTAGGTAAAATTCTTGTTTGGTACCCTCTGTAGATCTCTATCCGGATCTCCCTTCTATCCCCCAACCTGGCCCCTTATATCAGTGAGTTTAACATCAATGACCTTAGATCAATGCAGCAGAGAAAGCAGTGCCATCTATCACTGTTCATCCCCCACTGCAGGGTGGACCTGCTGTTTCTCCAGGGATGAGAATCTGGGTAGTGAGGTCATGCCCGTTGCATGTCCTCAAGCCCTGCTGAGGAGAAACTCTCAGCTAATACAGAGCTGAGACTTGGCTTCAGAGTCCTTCCCAGAGAAGCCACCAAAAAGCTGAGCTCTCACCTGTCCTGAGTCTATCCACTGCTAACTGAGCTACTTCCTAAGCTGTGCTTTCTTGCTGACTTAATATTTCAGTTTGAGGACGCCTCTGTCATTCAGAAGCTGTTTTGTAGCCACAGATCAACAGTGGCTAACATGGACCCTGGGAACAGGCCCAGACTCCCCAGATGATTAATGGACTGTGTTTTGAGACATCAAAACTCAGGGACAAGCAGAGCCTGCAGACAGCCAGATAGCACGGTGAGATGGCAGGCCAGTCTCTGGAGATTTTGGGGGAAGAAAGATGCTGTAATTTCACTCATAAAAATCAAAGTGAAATTGAATCTCTCACAAAACTCTGGAAACAAGTGTCGATATCCACTTCCAGGGACTGTCCCAAGTTCTCCTGCCGGCTGCTGTCTGCTGCCCAGCGGCTGCTATGGGAAAGCCCATCCCACCTAGGTCAACTGACCCTTTCCACCCAGATGAGGCGACTATCTGTCATATATCAGTTGCTTTGTTTATCTAATTGTTGGCCTGTTTTGGAAACCACTCTCCTAGACTCCTGTGTGAGTCATAGGTTAAGGGGCATGAGTAATTCCTCCGGCACGCCTGTAACAGGAGGGGAGCCTTCCCATTCGATTTCCGGTCCTAAAAAAAGACAAGCTAGTTCACCCAGAAGGCTAATGAGTTTTGACAGTGAGGGTGGCCTAGCTGGCCTGAAAAGCCACCTTTTGTGCTATAGGGTTTAGAAAAACATTAGTGCCTCCTCTGTTTTAACTTGGAATTATAAAGGGACACCTGCATATCATTTTGCAGGGATGGGCTGTGCCTCTGAGACCATCTGATGACACTCTGTGAGCCAGGACACCGACGGGCAGAACAACTAGATCTGTCTCCTTTGCTGAGTTTTTGGGGGGGTTGGCCCTCCTCCTACTGGGTCTGTTATTGTTGCAGGGGTGGGGTTTTGCGCCCTGCTTACTGAGCAGTGCTGATGTGTCCGCTCCCAATGGGTGTGGCTCCCTTTGTAGCCAGCACTGACTTCCTGGAGTGAGATAGAAGAAAGTGGGCCCGGCTGCCCTGGTTCTGAGTGAAATTCAGAGAGGACCAGTGCTTCACGAACCAAGAAACTACAGTGAAAACCTACAGTGAAGTCCAGGGGCCAAATAATGGGGAATGTTCATCGTCTGACATAATTTCGGACAGTTTTAAATTTCCAGTCAGAGGGGAAGATGCTGTCATAACTGCTGGTGTTTATTGGGAATCTTTGCGAGCCTCTTATTTACTGACTGCTACCTGGCGGCTGCACGACTTTGGAGAACTCCGTTTACCTTCTCCTTCCTTGCCTGTGAGAGAGAGTTGACAGTAGAGTGACTGAGCAGTGCGTGTGAGTGATCACAAGCTTCGCTCACGACTGTCCCGAGGAAGCCTCGCCGTGAGTTGCCCTTTACCGGTGCCCAAGAATCCTCTGAAATATGCTGTGGGGTGATTTAGGCTAGAACTTTCATTCTTTTGACTAAAAAGGAAGAATACTGGTCCTGATGAGGAAGGCATTCCATCAGGAAGATACTGGCAGATGATGGTGAATTCACTTGGTTCTCAAGTGTCTCTCCAATCTGTTCTCCAGAAAGCACTGAGAAGACCTCTGGGTTCTCCACACTTTCTATAAGAGCAGAATAAACAGACACACCTCACTGAAGGTCTCCAGAACACTGCTGATGAAGTTAGACTCCTCCCATGCCACTTACCCTGCCTGGTTCTCTATTGGTCCCTCCACTTTCCACTTGTAAGCCCTGTCCAGCCGCATAGCTTTGCATGGCCTTCTCCCCCCACCCCACTGCTAGATCCGATCATCACGTGTCTCTACTTAAGGTTGTCTCCTCAAAGGCGTCTTTCCTGGAAGTTTCTCAGATGTCTACAAGGCCCCTGTTCTGGTTTGGATGTAAAATATCTCCTAAAACAGTGCTTCTCGACTTTCCTAACACGGCGGGCGACCCTTTAATACAGTTCCTCATATTATGGTGACCCTCAACCATAAAAAATTTTTTCATTACTACTTCCTAACTGTAATTTTGCAAATGTTATGAATTGTAATTTAAATATCTGTACGTTCCAATGGTCTTAGGTGACTCCTGTGAAAGAGTCATTCGGTACCTGTCCCCTACACACAAAGGGGTCATGACCCGCAGATTGCAAACCACTGCCCTAAAGTTTTATGAATTTGAACCCTTGGTCCCCAGCTGATGGTGCTGCTTTGGAAGATGGGGGCCTAGCTGGAGGAAGTGAGGCACTGGGCAGGGAAGTCCTGGGAGGTTTCTGCTTCTTATCCCATCTCTGCTTCATGTCCCACTGAGTGGGGAGGAGGCAAGGAATCCCAGCAGCAGGCTCTGTCTGCCTCATAGTGATTCTTTTATGCCTTCCTTTTCACACTAGGCCGTGTCTCAAACCATGAGACAAAAGAACTCCTTCTACACTTCAGCTGCTTTCTCAACTATTTGGTTCATCAGGAGAAAAATAGCACAACTGGGTTTGTGCTTCACAGCATTAGACAGGCGTGCTAACTATGTATCTGCTTCTTCACTAGTGTATCTGTCTCTCTCTCTCTCTCTCTCTCTCTCTCTCTCTCTCTCTCTCTTTCTCTCTCTCTTCCTCTAACCTACTAGACTAAAGTTTCTAGGAAGGCAAGGGCCAGCAGCATGTAGTAAGTACTCAACGAGTGACCCATGGCAAGAAGGAAGGAGGGATGGAGATAAAGGAAAGGAAGCAAGAGAAGGCATGAGAGAATCACACAGGAAGGGTGGACCCATCCTAGGAGGAAGCGCACATTTGGCATGATGGTATTGGGTCACTACACCACCCCTAGAGCCAAAGGAGAAGAGGGCTCCAAGCAAGTGACTGAGCGTGGCATCACATGCCTCAGAACACTGCGGGCAGGTGACAGAGGCCACTTAGCACAGCATCCCACCAATTAAAATTAATGAAGAAATGTGTAGAAGTGACAGTGACAACAGAGACAAAACTGTGAACTCAATGGAGCTTCTCTCCCCTTCAGGTTTTCCGCTCACACTGACCCTTCCCAGCTGCTGCTGGTGTTCCAGGGTGGCACTGAGCGGAGGAAAAACAGGAAAGGCTTTGGAGCCAGAGGCCCCTGAGTGCAAGGTGCCTGCCAGCCACATGATTCTAGGACTAGTCCTTCTCTCAGCCTAGCATGACAACATTGCCTCTCAGGTCACCAGAGGATTCTGGGACATCTCTGAAAAGACTGTAGTACAGTATTTGAGGAGTGTTGGACCTCGCCTGCCCCAGCCACTCACTCTCGTTCTTTCCTATTCTTACTGGAAACCAGGAAGGACATTTGCCCTTCTAAGGACATTGGTGTGTGGAACTTACTAAATACATGTAAAATGTGTTTGTAATTCATTTCTTCACTATTTCCATAAAAATATATTATCTCAACTATTAGAGTGTGTCTAGTGGGGTGAAGAGATGGCTTGATGGTTACGGCATTGCTGCTCTTAACCCTGTCCTCTAACTGGGTTTCATTCTTGGCACCCACTTGGGTCACATCCATCTGTAATTCCAATTCAAGAGACCTGATGTCTTCTAGCCTCTGCAAGCACTGCACACATGTAGGATCTGCCCATGCACGCATTTATGTGCACACACACTCACACACTCATAAACATAAAATAAAAAAACAAATGGTTTAAAAATTCATTTGGCCAGGCTTGCTAGCACATGCTTTAAATCCAACATCAGGAAGGCAGATGCAGGTGGATCTCTCTGAGATCTAGGCCAGACTAGTCTTCACAGTAAGTTCCAGGCCAACCACGGCTGCATAGTAAGATCCTATCTCAAAAACATAATCTGCTTAACAAAGATTAGTTCACTCACATAAAATAACAGCTTGGAATAATCTGAGTCCTGAGTATAGTTCACAAATTAGGGAGGGCCTGTAGACACCTGGTCCTGCCCTGACCCTAAAAAGCCTCAGCGCCCTTCTAGCCCCTGATATTGTGTGAAGAACTCTTCCGATCTGTTCCTCCTTAATAGGGGAGGCCTTTTCTGTATAGGCGGAGCTGTTGGAGATAAGGTGACTTAGTGGGTAGGCTATTTCTGCAATTGTGTGTTGATTCTGGGAGAACTGTGGGGAACAGAGCTCAGAACACGCATCCTGCTTCCAAGCCTCCCTTCTATACTGTTGTCAGGGGCTAGCTTACAGGATGAGCTCCTGGACTCTAATGGGGTCAGAATTCCTTGGAGCACACATTTGAAATATGCAATTAGGCACACTCACAGTTTCTGACTTTGCAAATGTGAGGCAGGATCTAGGAGCTTCCATTTCCAAGTTCCCAGGATGGTTACTTTGTGGTTCGAGGCCGATACTTGGAGAATCAATGGAACTCAATATTAGAGGAGAAAGGGGAGAGAGGTTTGTTCATTTTTGTTCATTCTGTTGACTTTTGTTTAGTTTTGTTTGCCTTTTGAGGAAGTGTCTTTGTAATAATGCTGTCAACTTAACAGCATGTAGAACCTCCTGGGAAGGATTACCTAGATTAAAATTAGTCTCTGAGAATGTTTTGAGAGATTATCTTAAGTCCATTAATTGATGTGGAAAGAACCATCTTAACTGTGGGTGGGCCTATTTCCCTGGGCAGGAGATCCTGAACCATACAAAGTCGAGATACTGAGCTGAGTGCAAGCAAGCAAGCAAGCAAGCAAGCAAGCAAGCAAGCAAGCAAGCA
>JANHMN010000003.1:101792512-101807547 GCA_030674055.1 Rhabdomys pumilio
GCAAGCAAGCAAGCAAGCAAGCAAGCAAGCAAGCAAGCAAGCAAGCAAGCAAGCAAAGCAAGCCAGTCAGCCAGCCAGCCAGCCTCCCTCTCTGTTTCCTGTTTGTGGGTGGGCTGTGACCAGCTGCTTCAAGCTCCTGCTGTCTTCTTCAACTGCCCCATCTGGATGGGCTGCACCTGGCCCTGTGCTAGAATAGACTCCTTCACACTTGAGTTGCTGTTGTAGGGTGTTCTTATCATAGCAACTAAAAAAGAAATCAAGGCAGCGTTTCTGTCTTCAGGCCTAAAACTATTGATCTTCCTGCCTCCACATCCCCTGTGCTTGCACTTGAGGTAGAGTGTGAATAGAGCAGTGAATGAAGGGAAGCTGCAGCTCTTTGCCCTAAGGTGTGCTGCCTTCTTTGAATGGGGAGAGGGGTCGGATTATTGTAGCTCATTGTTTGCAGATGTTGGAAGGATAGAGGGGTCTGGAGCCTTAGTGATGTGCTAGTTATCTTTCCAAGGCAGCAGATTAAAGGAGAAAGGGCTTGTTTTGGCACATGGTTTGGTGGAGCACAGTCCACCGTGGTAAGGAAGACCTTGTGGTCGGAGTGGCTTACGATTTGTCAGATGGAGCTTGCTAACACACTGTCAGACCAGACAGGGAGGGAACTGGAAATGAATGTGGGGCTATAAAACCAAGCATGCTGCCCAGCAACCCAGGTCCTCTAGCTAAGCCCCACCTTCCAAGGTTCCAAAACCTCCCTAAACAGTGCCAACAGCCAGATACTAAGTAGTTCCACATGTGAACACATTGGGGACCAGACCAGACCTCACATGCTGGGACCCAGGATCCCAATTCATCTCTTCTCTCCTGTTTTTCAAATCTTGATTCCAGTCAAAGCTGTTCTTCTTTCCCTTCTGCAGACAGAGTTCACATACTCTCTCTCCCATAGAGTTTCATGCATTTCTTTATTATGATAGCTATCTCCCTGGACTATTAATGCATGTATTGACTCATATTCCCCACTGGGCCATGAATTCTTTCTTTGGTAGGTCTGTACTCTGTCTCACTTAAGACTTAAATGGTTATTGACTGCCAGAATAACTGATTGGATAAGTGAGTGTGCTTAGTGAATACTAAAATATGTGTTGCTGGGCAGTGGTGGTGCATGCCTTTAATCCCAGCACTTGGGAGGCAAAGGCAAGCAGATCTCTGAGTTTGAGGCCAGCCTGGTCTACAGAGTGAGTTCCAGGACAGCCAAGGCTATATAGAGAAACCCTGTCTCGGAAAACAAAAACAAACAAAACAAAACAAATATGTGGTGTGGGAAAGAACTATTAAAATTGAAGCTGTGTGCATGGTTGGAATCAAGTGCTTTCTTGTCTGACAAAGAAGAGTTAGTCTCTTTGCTCTACATTAGCCATGTAATCTTGGATAAATCACTCCTATAATTCCTCTGCATTGTGTGTAGTAAATACTCAGACATACACCGTAACTTTTAAAATAGGTATGAGTGTTTGCATGCAAGTATGTATTTACCAGGTGTGTGCAGTACCAACAAAGGCCAGAAGAGGGCGATGGATTCCCCGGAGTTGGAGTTAATAGTGTCCCTATCACAATAGATGAAAGATAACAATAGATTTCCTTTTCAGTGCTGAGGACCAAATTCATACATGGCTATGCAAACACTCTACCACAGAACTATACCTGCTGCTCAAGAACCAACTCTGCACATATGGGAGGATTAAATGTAATTATAAGTATAAAAACATTTAACTTTATACCCAACACTAGAAAAATGTTAAATGAAATTAGATAGGTGTTAGAGTAAAAGAAGAATTGGGAAATGGAAATTGATTGGACTGGGTAAATTAAACACCGTCAATTAAAGTCATTTACAATGCTTGTTTAATATTTATGGTCTATGACTAAGCAGCAAATCTTATTTGCTGATCACTTAATACATGTCAAATTAATTTTGATGGTTCTATCACCAACATTAAGCTCACTGTTGTTCCCGAGTCAAGGAGACTGAGTACTAAGGAAAAGCCATCCAACTGGCGTTTGGTGGTTCTTGGCTGGCTTTTAGAATATTCCTTTCAGGAAAATGGATACCTCAGGATAAGGAAGAGTTTCAGAGTCCATAGCATGAGATCACAATGACAGACACAATTTTATTTTATTATTTATTTATTTATTTATTTATTTATTTATTTATTTATTTTGAGAATCAAGCTGAAAAATAAAGTAAAAGACAGCATCAACCTCACTAATGAATATATCTATTAAAAACTGTTTCCATGCAGGTTGCCAGTGTTTACCAGATTTAAAATGATCTCGGTGCAGAACAGCATGTATACTTGTTTTCATTGTTTTGTTACTGTTGTCGTTGTTACTTGTTTGTTCACTTGAAACAAGGTTTAGCTTTAGTGACTTTGCTGGCCTAGGCCTTGCAGACCTGCTTCTGCCTCTCAGAGGCTGACGTTCCAGGCGGGTACTGCCAGGTGTTCTTACGGAGACAGCTGTCTGTCCTCGGCATTCTGTGGGCGGTGCCATTGGGGTGGGGTCCCAAGTGTTCCGTCTCTCTTTTTTTCTCCCTTTAAAAATCCCAAGTGCTTTCTTTCGAAGAGCACATACAATGTTTCTATTTTTAAAATCGAAGCTGTTTTAAAGGACAAATATTTTAAATCAGGCAACACCCTTGTGAGAGGGGGAAGGACTATTAATAAATCAAGTTCTAATGACCCAGGCAGGACAGAGCAGGCATGACTCGTAGTTGCTGAATTGGTCTCAAAAACAGGAACATACAGCAAACAGGATGACAGCAAATTTCAAAGCACAGCAAAGTCGTCATTAATGCTGAGCATGAAAACCACACTTCAGCTTCAAATGTGCTGATGCAGAAATAATAATTAATATAACAACAACAAACAGGAGGTCCTCTGGGTCCTCATCTGTAGAGAAAAATGTGAGTTATGTACTATACCCTGGCCTTCTGTGACAATCTGGGTGGACTGATTTTTAAGGAGGCTTAATCTTCAGAGCCCTTCTTGAGCTGAGCTTTTCTGCGCAGGCGCAGGCTCCTTGTCAAACCTGCACCAAAGACTAGCCCACAGATGGGGACTTGAAATCAGAAGCTTCTAGTTGAAAGTAAAAGCTTGTGTATTGCAATTAGAAGCAGGGTTAGAAAGTAAGCAAGAGAAAGAACCACGGTGCAATTTTTGATTTGCTTTTGTTTTTATTTTTTTTTAAAGAGAAAATGCATTTTTAAGCTCAGCCGACCCTGGCAACTCCTTTTCTTTCTTGCATCATAAGAAATGCAACGGGATGCTTGTCTACATTTTCAAAAGACTGTGACTTCACTTTCAGATCAGATTCCTTTTCTCTTTGTCTTTTATTTATTTATTTTTTTACAAGATTTATGTTTAATCATGCGTGTGTGTGTGTGTGTGTGTGTGTGTGTGTATTGGGAGGAGGGGTATGCGTCCATAAGTGTGGGTGCCTGTGAAGGTTAGCGGTGTCAGATCTCCAGGAACCAGAATTACAGTGGTTGAGAGACACCTGTTGTGGGTGCTAGTAATTGATCTTGTGTCCTCTGGAAGACTGGTATGTTCTTAACAGCTGAGTCATCTCTCCAGCCCCGACTCTATTTTATTTTGGTGGTGGTGGTGGTGGTGGTGTGTGAGCATATGTATATGTAGTATATGTGTTCAAGTATACAGGTGCAGAGGCCAGATGTTGAGTGTTCCCTCCCATCATTCTCTGCCTTATCACCTTGAGAGAGGTCTCTCATTGAACCAGGAGCTTACCATTTTGGGTAGGGTGCCCAGCCAGCAAGCTCTGGGACCTGCCTGTCTCTGCCCATCAGTGCTTGGCTTCTAGGTACAGCCATGCCATGCTTTTTATGTGAGTATTGGTGATTTGAACTCAAGGCCTCATTCTTTCAGAGCAAGCACTCCTACCGCTCTGGGTCATCTCCCCAGGCCCTTCTTTCTTTTCTTTCTCCCCCTTTTCTCTGAGACAGGGTCTCAGGTATTCCAGGTTGGTCCCAAACTCACTATGTGGTTGGCCTTGAACTCCTGATCTCCTGCATCTACCTCCAATGTCTGTGTCTCTCTGTCTGTCTCTATCTCTCTGTCTTTCTCTTTCTCTCTTTTTCTTATGTTGAGTTTTGAGGAACCATCTTGCTGTGTCTCCTAAGCTGGCCTCAAACAGCTTCCCTAGTGTTCTTCCATGCCAACTTTAGATCCTATTTTCTCATTGTGATTATCACTTTCGAATGCAACAAACACACTGTAAACAACCGTCAGTAAGATAACGTTTTGGAAGCTTAAAAGCATGTTCTAATAAGGAAAGAACATTCTTTTAAGTTGCCATTTTTTTTTGTAGGCGGAAAGTAAGTAGGAATAATAGTCACAGGAATTAGTAGGAATATAATATTTTTATGAATAGGAATTAGTAGCACTTTAAAAACACTTTCATTTTAAAAGCATGTGTATATGTGTGTGATCATATGTATAGCTGTGCAGGTACAACTGGAAGCAAGAAGACATCAGACCCTAGGGGGCTAAGATTACAAGCGGTTGTGAGTTGCCTGATGTGTGTGCTGGGGACTGAGCTCATGTCCTCTGCAGCAGCCGAGCTGATTCTCCAGCCCCTCTGTGGCTCTTCCTAAACAGCGATGCCAACTATCTTCAATTTAGAACTAAGCCAGCGAACCGCAGAGGTAATAGACAGATGGCAGACCTAGTGAACCGATGCAGTCCATAGCCATTCAACACTAGAAACGGGAAAGAAATTTCAGTTGAGTAAATGAAAACATGGAGAAGATAGAGAGAGAGGAGCTCTAGTCCAGCTCAAACCACAGCTTCACACACACTCTCCTCTTGGCTTAGGAAGAATGTCAAGTGTTGCCCAGTTTTCACCAGAAGGAAAACAAGCTTACAAGTCTCTGCAGCCAGACATAGAAAGCATTGTTTTGAGGAAATGAAAGGGAGATGTCAGACATGCCGGGGCAGGATTATTCTTCCAGTGCTTTTTAATTACAATTACCATACTAAAAATAGTTGCATTATCCTTAGTTCACAGAGCATTGCTCAATAGCCCCATTTGTGGAATATGAAAATATTTGATGCCTCACAAATGAAGACGGTTGGATGCTTAAAACCCAGTCTGAAGTACTCAGCACAATGAGGATCGAAATGCATTTTTTTCTTCCTGGTAGAATCAAATGGCTGTCTGTCAACTAATGTTTTTATTCCTGGGTTTAAGCAGGGTAGGGAAAGAAATTTTCTTTTAATGCAGAAGTTGCAGCTCTATCAGTGCTTAAATACTATGTTGATCAGACGGCAAGGCCAATCTTCCAGAACGACATCATGGCCCTCTATGTAAGAGGATAGGAGCAGACGTGGGAACAAGGTAGGCCTGCATGAGAAGAGATAGTCTATTCTCATTCTTCAGAACCTGCTGTCCTTGAGAAGCATGAAGGCCTCAAGATGTTGGCTTCCAGGGATGATGTATTCTTCTTCCTTGGATCCAGACTGGGGCCCTAGTGAGGGGACAGAGTGGGGTCTGCTGGTGTATCGGGTGCTCAGCTCTGGATGCTCCCAGGCAGCAGGTCTTCAAGCTAAGGGACAGCTGAACACGGTAACAGTGCTGAGTGCCACAGACTGTGGGTCGCCTTGAACTTCTCTTGGACTTAGAAATTCACAAAGCAGTTCTTCGTGTTTCTCACGCAGTCCACTGAGGTAAAGGGACTCTGAGGCTTAGAGCAGCTCTTGGAATTTTCCAGGGAACACAGCCACAGCAGGACAAGTCATCTCAGAGCTGGCCAGCCCGAGGGTGGATAACTGGTGACTTTAAAGAGAGAAAAACCAGAATAACACGAAGTGGTGCCAGGAAACACAAGGGGTGCTCTGAGCCTCTTGGCTCCCTTTATTTCCTTTTATGATTATTCTTATTATTATAAACAACTGCAGAAGGTTTATCCCATAACCTCTTCCATAAAATGCCATTATGAGATATCCTCAGAGTCTTACAGATTTCTCCTTACATCTTCCTTACAAGGTTGTAAGTCTGTCTGTGACAGGCACCTTACTTTCTCATAACATTTATTATTATATTATTTTCACCTATGTGAATCATCATCATTATTGTTATTATTAGTAGTATTTATGAGACAAGATCTCACTATGTAGAGCTGGCTGTCCTGGACTCACTAGGTAGACCAGGCTGGCCTCAAACTCACCAAGATCCACCTGCCTCTGCCTCCCAAATGCTGGGATTAAAGGCATGCACTACTACCCCTGGCTGTATTTTTAAGATTTTAAAAGTTTATTATTTTTCCATGTATGTAAGTATGTATGTATGTATGTATGTATGTATGTATGTATGTATGTGAGTGCCCTCAGAGACCAGAAGACATTGGGTCACCTAAAACTGGGTTATCTCCATAATCCCATGGTTAAGATTTTAAAGGATAGCACAATGTTTTATCCAATTGACACAGAGATTTTGATTCTCTGAAAGAGGATAGTAAGGCAAGATGAAATGACAGGGCAGCTATTTTTAGAAGGGGAAACTCTCCCCAGAAGTCTCCTCTGCTGAGGGGGCACTGGGGTACTTGCTCGAGTTCTGTCTGTATCTGTACAATGTAATGCAGCTTGCTTCTGTACCTCCTCACATCTTGTTAAATCTGTACATTCAAACAATATTGACTTTTGTGCATGTGCTATATTTTGGTCGTTATGGGAGGTACAGATTGATCCATTCCCTTGTGGACTGGATTGCAGAGTACAGAAGACAAGAACTGACAAATGCAGCTGGTGGTGTTTAGAAAGAGGAAGTGCAAGGCGCTAAGGGCTGGACTTTTACAAGACGAGGTCAGGGCTTCACTAAGCAACTGACCTGGCAGGAAAGCAGGTATGAGCCACGAAGACATGCGGGGGTGGACATCGTTTTCAAGAAGAGGGGTTTGGTAAGCAACATGGCTTTTGCTGATTAAACTTTGCCAACTTGTCTGTCTTCCGAGGCCAAGAATGGGGTTATCTGATGACATTTCTTTTCATCTCTGGAAATTGCACAAACACATGACTCAGCAATATTCAAGTAAAGGGAAAGTCAAGCCAGAGATTAATGACAGCAATGATATAAGCTCACACTCTGGAGAGCTGAGACCACACCCAGTATCCTTGCATGTCTTTCTGTTACCCAGAGTGGTCTTTAACACACAGACTTGTGGTCACAAAGTCCCCAAGGATCACTTACCAAAACTTGTCAATTCTAATTTTATACCAAATGAACACACATATAATTTTTTTTTGTTTCTAAGATATGAAATATAACAAGGACAGAGGGTGGGAGGGGGAGAGAGGGAAAGGGAAGAAAGAGAAAGACCTTTCAAGAAAACATATGTAAGTTCCATTTCCATGTTTGCGAACTGATTCTCTGACGCAAAGGCTGGTAAAGATATGGGATAGGAAAGCCTGGGCCAGTTCTAGTAGAACTGGCCATAGACAGAAAACCCAGAGGTGGTTCAAACATTCCAAACGGTGGTTTTTTGTTTTGTTTTGTTTTTGGGTTTTTTTTTTTTTTTTTTTGGTTTTTTCAAGACAAGGTTTCTCTATGTAGCCCTGGCTGTCCTGGAACTCACTCTGTAGACCAGGCTGGCCTCGAACTCAGAAATCCGCCTGCCTCTGCCTCTGCCTCCCAAGTGCTGGGATTAAAGGCGTGCGCCACCACCGCCCGGCAGTAAACAGTGTTCTTTTTAAAGTTGTTTATATGGGAGCTGAGGAGATGCTTCAGGGGTTAAGAGCATTTGCTGTTTCTTCCGGAGGACCTGGGTTCGGTTCCAAGCATAGTTGTTCTTTGACCTTCTCATGTGTGCTGTGGCACATGTCCCAAATATATGTATGCGAACACAGTGATTTAAAGAGCAGTCTATAATAAAGATAAAACAGAAACACGTAAATATTTTCATGCTTGTAGTTTCCTTATATAGTAAACTTTGCTGCAGACACAAGACACCATGTTAACGGAAGTGGGGTTAAATTCATGGAGAATGATCACAAAAAATTAAGCTTTAAAACTAAGTTTTTATTATAAAAGTTTATTATAAGGTTTTATTATATAAAACTAGGTTTGATAGTCCACACTTATAGTCACAACACACCAGAGATTAAGGCAGGAGTTTCCCATAAGTTTGAGGCTAGCCTGAGCTAAACAGGAAGACTCTATCTAAAAAAAATACTAATTTTTAAAGATCAAGGTATAAGTAAAATGTCAGGATTATAAAATTAGGTCAAAATACATAATTACAAAGGAAACTTGGCAATAATTTTTTTTTAGAGATTACACCAATTTCATGTAATTATATATTATTTTTCTTCTATTTTTCTAAACTTTTTGTCACAGATGAGCATCGGATTTATATTGCGTAGATAAAGGTAATAGATATTCCTGTTTTGTTTCATTGTCTATAGGAAGAAGAGGGTTAAGTGGATATTTTGTTTTGTGGTATTTCGGATCAAGTTTAGGGACTGAGGCATGCTACGCACATGCTAGCCTCAGCTACATCTCCAGTTCTTAAGGTTCTGGATTGATTATTTTGATCTGAGTGAAGTAAGAAGGTCCAAACAGGCCTTGTTGCTTTTGTTTTATCTCTTCTTTTTCTTTTCTTTTTTCTTTCTTTCTTCCTTTCATTTTTTAAAGGTTTTTCCAGACAGGATTTCTCTATGTAGCCCTGGCTATCCTGGAACTCCTCTGTAGACCATGCTTGAACTCATAGATCTGTCTGCCTCTGTCTCCTCAGTGCTGGGATTAAAGGCATGCACCACTATCACTGGCTATTTATCTGTTTTTTTTTTTTAACATCTATTTCATTTTTAATTATGTGCATGTATAAGGGAAGTGGGTATGTGTACATGAGTACAGGTTCCACAGAGACAAGAGGCGTCAGAGCTCATGGAGCTGGGCTTAGAAGCAGTTTTGAGACACCCAGAGTGGACGTTGAGAACCAAACCATCTCTTCAGCCCCATTCCATTATTCGTTTGTTTGTTTGTTTGTTTGTTTGTTTGTTTTGAGGGAGGTTCTCATATAGCCCAGGGTGGTGTCTAACTCAGTAAGTAGAGGAGGGTGGCTTTGAACTTCTGGTCCTCCTCTTCTACCTCCCTCATGCTGGCATAATAGAGTGCAGTACACACCAGCTGCTGATTTTATTTAAAACACTAAAAGAAAGAGAAGGGGCAAGGAGCAGAAGAACTCTATAAAGAATAACTCTAAGAAGTAATTCTGCACAAAGTTCAGGTTCATGTAAAGGGGTGACACCATTTGCTGTTACCCCAACTGCTAAGCTTTTAATTGAAATATTCATGGTACTCTCTGAGTAGATAGTATGTGATAGAGGCTTGCAAGTGGGTGGCCACTTGTTTATATGGTTGTGATGGTTTGTATATGCTAGGCCCAGGGAGTGGCACTATTAAAAGGTATGGCCTTGTTGGAGTAGGTGTGTCACTGTGGGTGTGGGCTTTAAGACCTTCATCCTAGCTGCCTGGAAGCCAGTATTCTGCTAGCAGCCTTCAGATGAAGATGGAGAACTCTCAGCTCCGCTTGCACCATGCCTGCCTGGATGCTGCCATACTCCTGCCTTGATGATAATGGACTGAACCTCTGAACCTGTAAGCCAGCCCTGATTAAATGTTATCCATAAGACTTGCCTTGGTCATGGTGTCTGCTCACAGCAGTAAAACTCTAAGACAATGGTGTATGTGTGTGTGCACATGTTGTATGCTTGGACAGACCTGCTCATGAAGGCCAGATGACAACTTTCAGTCAGATGACAACTTTCAGGAGTTTTCTTCTCCTACCACATAGGTTCCAGGGATTGAACTCAGGTCCTCAGTAATGGTAGTAAGAACCCTTACCTGCTGAGCCATACCACTGGCCCCATTTCTTATAAATTCTAAGTACCTGTGGGTTACATTTTAGTACAGACATAGGGTTAGAAACAAGTTTCAATAGCATATATCGAAAACCCTTTTTAAAAGTAATTTAAACTTTACTATGTATTCAGTTTTTATGTGCTTTGGGTCTATTTCTGTATCCATCTTCTGCTCTGTTTTTATGCTAATATAAGACCATTTAAATCCCTTCTGTTTATTGTACTACTTGGTGGTCCTAGGAATTGAACCTAGGGCATCCTGCCTGCTAACTAAGCATTCTACCATAAGTTTATAGCTTTAAGCCTTCTTTTACCTTTTATTTTAAGATGGTTGCCCAGGCTAGCCTTGAACTCACTCTGCAGCCTAGGCTGGCCCTTAAACTTCCACATAAGTGCACCAGACTCCTAAATAACTTGGGTTATAGGCCTGTGCCATCAGGCCTAGCTAACAAATACTCTTCTATATTTTGCTTTGAGAATGTGCCAGGTCAAATACCCCCAATATATATTTTCAAAAGCATAATTTTCTGTTCTTCAGTTACTATAGTTTTTATGTGGCTAAGCACCTTGCTGTGCTCTGCTGGTAGTCTCTCTCTCTCTCTCTCTCTCTCTCTCTCTCTCTCTCTCTCTCCCTTCCTCCCTTCCCCCCTCCTTCCCTCCCTTCCTTCCTTCCTCCCTTCCTTCTTTCCTTCCCTGTTGTAGAGAGAACAGTTGAGTGCTGTGTACTCCAATAAAGCAGGACAGAAAGTTCACTCTAGACGGTGCCTATTGTGTGGAGCTTCTGTGAAGTGAGGTGGCTGAGGGTACTTCACCTCTTGCAGGCACGTGGCAGAGCGAGCCCCTTCTCACATTGCAGCACCCAGAGCTGGAGAATCTTGGCCCTGTCTGCAAGAAAGATCTGATCATCAGCTCCATTACACAGTGCAGGACACATTCCAAATGAGGTATTCATGCTCCCCAGTTCTGAGCTGCTGGGTCATTCCATTCAAAAAGGAGCCAGGGAAGGCCTCTGGGAAGCCTCTGAGAGAGCTGCCAAGGCCTGTTAACCTGTGAGCGCCTGCTGTTTAAAAATCTCACGTTTAAGGCTGGGCATGGTGGCACATACCTTTGAAGCCAAATACCTGAGAGGCAGAGCCTGGCTTCTGTGAGTTCAAAGCTGATCTCATCTACATAGTGAATTCCAGATCAGCCAGGTTTACATATGAAATCTGTCTTCAAACAAGCAAACAACTAAACCAAAACTCAAACCAAAGCAAATAAAATCCAAAACTTATTTTTGTATATTCAGATGTCAATTTCAATTTTAAAATGTAATCCATTCCTCTCTCTCTTTCTCTTTCTCTTCCTCCCTCCCTCTCTCCCTCCCTTCCCCCCCCCCTCTCTGTTTCTGACATACACACTCATACCACACTTTCAACCTGGTCAGCAGAGAAAAAATAAGTACATATTTTCTAAATTCCCCTTAAATAATAAACATCTTCACCCCATGGCATCCGTCTGTACCTCCTTGTACAGTACTGTCTGTCCTGCTCCCTGAATCTGATCTGCAGTTTAAGTAAAATCCGAAGGTAAGCTTGGTGCCTTTTAAATCCAACCAACCCTCCTTTTTCCAGGATAGCGGTCTCCTTCACCGCGCTAAGCCTGTCTACTGAGATTTTTTTTTCCTGTAGTTTCCCACACCCAGCCGCTTTGCCTTCTGGTTTCTTCTCTCTCTTATCACTGTTTTCTCCTGTTCCAATTCTTCTTTTGCTTCCTTTGACATTCTGGAAACATGGCTCAGCCTGGGCTCCCTATTGGAGAACTGCCTAGGCCCCTGTCCTCTGTTTGGCCCTGGCTGAGTACATTCATAAAGTTCAGCAGGGTGGAGGGGTGGGGGCACAGAGGAGCAGCTCAGGTCTCTACCAGGACTTGCTGGGCCTCTCGTTGTAAAATTCCCCGGGGTTCCACACACCCTCCCTGGAAGCTTCCCTTCTGCACATCTCTCCTACGTGAGAAGACATCCCACTCCTGAGACCTCATCCTGACGTTCTCCTTTGCTCTTCCACAGTTGACTGGAGAGTTTGACTCATGACACCAGCTGTAAGTTGGCAGCTCCCTGATCTACATACATTGTCTGCTCTCGATGATCATTGCCAACGTAATTGTAAAGATGCAGTCCAGCAAAGTCGAACTCGAACTTTGAGACGGGTTGTCTAAAGAGCCTGTGGTTTCAGGACCTGTCTGCATCTGTAGGGTGGGAATAGAAGGGCCTGCTGGGGTGGGGCGGGGTTGGGGGGCTGTGAGACTTGGTGGAGGTGATACATACAGGACTTCTAGAATAACACTGGACTCATTCTCCATCCCCAGTAAGTATCGATGCAGCCCAATCCTATTCAGTCTCCCCAAGACAAATTTAACAGGATCATCTCAAGACAAAAACTTTCATGCTTTTGTGACCTCTGGTCCTGTCATGGTCTTTTCCAGTCAACCCAGCAAACCTGGGATTTGAGTTTGGGTACTTAACTTAAGAATTCAACCTTCCATTATACAAGCATTTTCTAAAGTTGATTGCATCTCAGATTCCAAAGATGGTGGATTAGATTCTTCCAGATGGAGCCTCAGTATTCTGTGTTTTTACAACATTCTTTCCCAGCAATTTGAATGGCTTTGGCCAGTGCATTAGAGGCCATTTGTAGGGTAGATTACTCATCTTCCCCGACTTCACCAATAAAACCAGAACAGCATCTACGTCACACGTGTCAGTACTGATTCCTAATATAATCAGATTTTTACTGTGCACCAGGAACAGCACTAGTGATTTCCATAAATCACCTCACCTACCTCTCACCAACCCTCCAGAGTAGATAACAGATTATCCCCATTCCACATAGGAAGAAACTGAAGTACCAAGAGAGTTTGATTTTACAGTTTGATTTACAGAGTCCAGACAGCAAGTCTGGAAGGCAGGTATTCTAGTTAGCTTTTCTGTTGGTATGATAAACACCATGACCAAAAGCAGTTGGGGGAGAAAGGGCTTACTTGGCTTACGCATTAGAGTCCATTATCCAGGGTAGCCAGGGGAGTAACTCAAGACAGAAATCTGAATGCAGAACCGAAGCAGGAGCCACAGAGGAACACTGCTTACTGGCTTGCTCTTCCTTGCTTTCTCAGCTACCTTTTTTTTTCATACAGTCCAGGCTCACCTGCCTTAGGAAAGTACCGCCCACAGCGGGCTAGGCTCTTCTACACCAATCAGCAGTCAAGAAAATGCTTCACGGGCCAATCTAATGGAGGCAATTGCCTGTCTCTCTTCCCTCCCAAGTACATCAAATTGACATTCAAGATTAGCTAGCATAGAAGATATGTGAACTTCTGGGATGAGGATTATGTTAAACATACGTAAAGAACTTGGCACACAGGTGCTCACTAAATAATCTCTTTTCTGTTCTCTATCCTTTCTTTAGTTGTGCGATGTTTTATCCATTAACAGGGCACTTAGATTGAGAGCACTTTACTTTGACTTTTTAGCTGTACTGAAAGAATTGACAAATTCAGTGTTCTGGGAGGTAGAGAATAAAGGGCAAAGTAGGTGCCAGGAGAGGGGGAATGTGCTTGGGTTTTTTAACAGAGAGAAACACTATGAAAAATATAACTGACCATGAAAGAACAGGTCTGCACAAGGAGAAGCCAGCTCTTGTCTACTAAGGGTAAAATAAAAGCAAGACAATAACTCTTAAAAGGAAACAACCAAGGTACATGGAGTTCTAGGGTCTTAACACCCCCCCCCCCAATTTGGCCAGCCATTCTTTGGGTGAACCCTTTCTGTGATAGGACAATGTATCATCAGAGCAGAGGCAGCTATAGTTACTATAAAACTCTCTTTGTTGATTCCAATGAGTTTCCACCCACACGCTCTTTCCTTCTATCCCTTCCAGGCCCCAAAGAGTAAATCTAATTTCTCTTCTATTTGACAGCTCTTCAAATATGTGAAGAAAGTTACCTTGTACTCCTCGAGGCAAAAACTTCTGTTTCCTTTAATCTTTCCTCGTGTGACAGGTTTCTAGTCTCATTACATCCTGATCTCTCTCCTTGTGCACAGTGATAATTTTGGTTGGCCAAGTCTTAGTCACAGACAAACTCCCTGTGGGTACTGACCAAGACAGCCTGTTGGTCCACTGATACCCATTTGCTTTCTCTTAGACTTTCAGTGATTGTCCTGAGACAGCGTTCTTTCTCTTTGTGCAGCCGCAAATCTCTGTGGACTCAGACTGAATTGTGATTTAGGGTTCCATCTTGCTCTTTTATGCATCTATTCAGACACCCCTGTCCTACCCTGACAACAGCAGGGTTTCTAGGACTCCTGGGACTCCACCCTTGCTTTTATTATGGAGCCCACTGTTCCTTACCAAATTTGGCTGATGTTATGTAGTGTCTCTTCCTCTTTGGGCTTTCCATCACCTGGGAAATGAATGCAAATCTTCTAGATTTTTTTTTCAGGACATGGGTAAAAATTCTGAGTCTGGGCCGAGTTGGGAGCCTTGCATCATTTTTGGTAACTGGCCTGATATGAGCCTTTGGAGTGGAAACCAAAGCAAAACACATTTAAAACTTGACTGACACTTTAGCTGTAGAATGGGCTAAGAACTGCTTTCTGCACCAGGTGGTTGTCAGGATACAGGGATTGAAAAAAGGAGGGAAAGCTTCTAGCACATGCCCAGCGTACACCACAGCAGAGAGAGATTGTGGGATGCATCAGCTGGCATCTTCAAGTTACTGAGACTTAGCTATTAGTCCTTTTAATTAGGTCAGCATCCAGCCCACATTTCCATCTTGTAAGTAATACCTTTTAAAATTCTGTATTAAAGTTCCATCTACACAGAGAGAGATCCCTTCACAAAACAGGTCAGAGAAAGAATAAATCTGCTCTGAAACTCGTGGGGAAATGGGAAGTTACCCAGGACTTTCTTCCTCCTTGAAGCCAATCCACATTTTGACAAAGGCTGTGTGCCTTGCAAAGGGCTGGAGATGGGTTATGGCTTTACAAGCATTGAAATGCTGTCTTGTGTCCTAGGAACCTGCCTGTCTAGAATTCATTCTATAGTCACACGAGCTGGTCCACTTGAAATAACTGAGTCA
>JANHMN010000003.1:101807647-101889784 GCA_030674055.1 Rhabdomys pumilio
CCTCCCTCCCTCCCTCCCTCCCTCCCTCCCTCCCTCCCTCCCTTCCTCCTTCCCTCCCTCCCTCCTTCCCTCCCTCCCTCCTTCCCTCCTTCCCTCCCTCCCTCGCTCGCTCGCTCTCTGCCTGCCTCGGGAGGCAGAAGCAGGGGGATCTCTGTGAGTTCACTTCGAAGCCAGCCTGATCTACAGAAAGAGTTCCAGGACACCGAGGGCTACAACAGAGCAACTAACCACCCTAACAAACAACTTTGCAACTTTCTTTACTTCTCCTTTGATACTTTTGCTAAGTAGATTTGCTAGGACCGTGCCAGGTAACATGTAACAGAATCTTGCTCAGGTCTCACCCCGTGGCCCAGGCTAGCTCAATACTTTCCGACTATCCTCCTGCCTCAGCTTCTTGAGGGTTAGAATTATAATTATAGAATTATACTACGCCACCACCCCCGGGAGACTTCTTTTTCGAACAGTAATGACAGTTCCACCGGACGCTTGGAAGTCAAGACAAACAAAAAGAACGCGAGATCCGGTTAGTCGTCGGGAGGAAAAGTCTTCTAAATACGTTAGCTATTAGCGCTGTGGTTCCGACTAGGGCAAGCCAGGGGTTTCAGGAAGGTTCTGTTACTCTGTGTTCCTAAAATGTGGTTTCCTAGATGGAGCTGAAGAGGGATGGGCGAGGAGATGCGGTGTTTTCTCTGCGTTCTGCCATCAAGGAAGGGGACCGAGGACGAGGGAGAGCTGGGAAGCAGGCACTAGCCTGGGACGCGACTGAAGAACTGGGAACGGCGAGCTCGCGGAGTCAGCAACGCAGTGGCCTCAGCGAGCTTTAGACCTGAGGGGGGGGAAAACCGAGGGCTGGGGCAAGAAATCCACTGAGCGCGCCGATTGGTCCACTCCTCGGGGCGTGTGCTTCTGTGCGCCAAATGATTGGTGAAGGGAAAGTAGCAGGTAAACCATCCCTGCTGTCTTGCCATTGGTCGGCGGCTTTCCTATCGGTCACTCGATTGGCTAGGCTAACGCTGAACCGAACGCGAATTGGTTTGGGTTGTCCGCCAAGACAACTCCGTTCGCGAGCTCTGATTGGCTAGCGGGAAGAGGCAGGTATCCGGGCTCCGCGGCTCCTCCATTGGTGGGCGGGGAAGGGGGGGTTGGGCACAGCGATTGGTGGGCGGGGGGCCGGGCCTGGGCCGGCGGGGAGCGGATTGGTCGGAAAGTAGGTTAGTGGTGCGACATTTAGGGAAGGCAGAAAGTAGGTCAGGGACGGAGGTGCCTGTTTACCCGCGCCGGACTTGCCGCCGCCGCCGCCGCGGGATCCGAGTGCGGGTGCGGGCGCGGGCGCTCGCGGCGAGCCACGGTGAGTGTCGGCACGGCTGCGGGCAGCCGCCGTCTCGGGGCGTCCCGTCGGGGGTCGCGAGTTCCCGGACGGGCGCACTGCCCCCGCCCCCGCCCGCGGCGCAGCCGGGCCGCCGGGAGCCCTGCCCGACGTGCCCGCTGCTGCCGGCCTTAAAGGGCCCGTGCGGCTCCCAGCCCCCACCCAGCCTCGGGGAGGCTGCGCCCCTTAAAGGCGCCGCTCCCGCGCACCCCCATCTTCCCTGCCTGGGCTGCACAGCGGGCGGGGGAGGACTGGGGGGACCCTGGGACGCTGTCAGCGGGCGCGCCCACCTTCCTCGTGCGGGCATCACCACCTGGCTCGGGAGGGGGCGGCCGGCGGCCTCTTAAAGAGACAGCAGTACCCGGTGGCAGCAATGACCCGAGCCTGGGAAGAGCTCCGGGATGCATCCCGGGAGCTTCTGGATCCCCGAGGAGATGGCTGGGACGCGGGCAGAACGATGCTATGCTATGCAGCGCTTGCCTGGTCAACCCTTCTACACTTCCCCCTCAGGAGCCGGGTGGGGGCGGGGAGGGCGTCTCCAGCAAGTCGGGGCGTCCGTGCTGGTATGTCCCTATGGCCTGTCTTAGGGCTGGCGCGGACCCCGGGAATTCCCTGGCGGGCATGGACCAGGCCCAGGGACAGCCGTCGGGTCTGCGCTGTCCGGTACCTGGGTGGTCCTGGAGAATGTGTCTTCCCTGATGGGTCTGCGAGTAGGTACCCAATGGCGTGGGGACCGTGCGCTGCTCCCGGTGGGCGTCCGAGAGACCCGAGGAGTGCGCAGCGAGGCTTCACTCAGATGCGGGTTTGACAATAATAATCCGGGAAGACGAAGGCTTCCACTGGAGATTGCCCTAGTGTAGACAGCTTGGGGTGCTCGGGTTTGCTTTGAGAAGTCGGAGGTAGAATTTTACACAGACTCGGGGCGCACATGGCAGCCATCCCTGGGGGTCGAGTAGCGGGTTGTGTTCGGCGCTGGGGACAGAAGGGCTGCGTTAGACGCGGGTGTGTGTCTGTTGTCAAGTTGTGCTGACCAAGCTGACATGATCTCCCCTTAACCTGTTCCGGGCGCATCTTCTCCAGTCCTTTCCCGACACTTTGCCTAGTCCCTTTGACCCCTTGGGATCTGTCTCCTCTCCTGTCTTAAGTTGTTACTTTTAAGCAATTAATCATTGGTCAAGTTTTCACACCTAACTTCCAAAAATCAGATACTGTAATCACGACCAGCTACTTTTTGACAGTACCAGTGTTGCCAAGATCTTCATTGTGGGTTTTTGGTTTTGTTTTTTTTTTGTCCAGGAAAACTGATCATTAAATGCTTTTCTTTTTCTACTGCTCTTGCTTGTCGTTTGTCCTTCTCACATTCGCTGCTGTGCCCTCTTTCAATCTATTTTTACTTAACAACTATTATTTTTATTCTTAAGTTCCCATTGATACCAGGATCTGTCAATTTGGGTTGGTGGATTTTTTAATTAATGTACTAGTTGAATCATGAGCTTAAAATAATCATTGCTGCTCTTGAGCAGTTTTGAATAATCTCAGGCTTTTCATGCTTGAAAGAAAGGGGGGAAAAATCACTGCTGTTAAATTTGATTCCCATACCAGTGAAGTTCCAAAAAAATGTATTTTAAAATACAAAATGTAGTCTCTAAGATTATACTTTGTTCCTGGGTTTATATTATTGCTAAATCTTTTAAAAAAAATAGGTTGTTGTACATATTTAGAAGGGTTAGAAATTTTCTAGGCAGATTTAAAATTGGATGTATCTGCGGAAGCTGGATCTGTAGCAGCACTTTGGTTCCGTCTTAGACGTTGCCAGTGAATAATGACGATGTTAAAACAGCAGTTAAATTTGTACTTTGTTCCACAATCTCTGCTGCTTAAAATGGGAGAGGCTCCGATAAGGTGTGGAAGAGTGGTAACCTGGGAGTTAGGAGGCATGAAACTAGATTCTAGCCCCGACTGGAACTCCAGTGGCTTTGCCACTTGGAGCAAGCTACTGCACCTTTCTGGCTCTAATGGAAAGCCAGACGGTTGAACTAAGGGATGTCAAAGGTTTCTACCACCCTTAGGTTCTCTCTGCCTCTCAGTGTGGGTAGGCATTTCCCTCCTGGAGCTGTCAGAACAATTGAGCGAAAGTCCTTTTTCCATGGGACAGTTAAGCAGATCAACAGATGGTGTTTAAAGGGATCCATTTCAAATGATTTATAATTGATGGCGATTCACCCGTATCTCTGCTATTTGCAGAAGAGGTTTACATGCCACGGGGCAGGAAAAGGAAGTGGCCGTGTTTTTAGATTTATTCCTTCACATCTCCAGTCTCAATGGGATTCATGTATGCAAAGTGCCACGGAAAGACCTGGCCACATTAGCAGTGCTGCATATGAGCATGCAAAAAATGAATTATTTTATCTGTCTGTGGCGGACAGCCTGTTTTCTATCTCTGAGCTTTTTTCTTCCTATGATTCCATCATCGCCCCACTGTGGTAGGAGAATGTGAAGATTAAAGAGCTCCTGTCCCTGACAGCATGGCAGTTTCACACGGCGACTTCAGTGTGATGCTAACTGAAATAGGCATTGGCAGGGAAATTAGAAAAGACAAAATCCTCTCTAGACTTTTTGAGGTTAAACAGGGAGCTCAGGGACACAAGTGCACCCTTTCCTGTCAGTCTTCACTGTTGTCACGTCATCAGAGCACTCAGATTGACCCTAAACCGTTCTCCTCCATCCACCTGCTATGACTTTTGACCCTCAGCTTCTTTTCCCTCATCCAGAATACCCTGTCCAGTTTCCCCACTGTCCCCTCCCCTCTTCTCAGGTGGGAGAAAGCATTGCTTTTCCCACTGAGCTCTCGAATAGGCAGGCGCCCCGGGTTCTGGTGGAGGAAGGAGCTGGTACTTGGGTTGGAGCCCTGTGGCTTTGGACAAGTGCCTGACTTCTTTGACCTCCATGCTGCTCCTTGGGTGCAGTGACAGCGCCTGCCTCTTGGAGGATGACAGGACATGATGCATGTCAAATGCCTAGCACACAGGAAGCCTCTCCTCAGTGCCAGATGCCACTCCCTCCCACCTCTGCCAGGCTCCTGTCACCAGAACATCCTTTGTACTCTTTGCCCTCGGAAACCCCACCAATCTCAGTGGAACCTTTGTCTTGATTTGGGAATAGGAAGAAACAAATCTATTGTGAGCCTCTTGTGCACTGGGCAGTTTCAATACAAGGTGCCCCTGAGTCTGGATGTCTACCTGCTAGATGCTGGACTCCCCAAGAGCTGAATATTCTCCTGTTCGGGATTTTCTCCCTACTTTCTTTCTTTATATTTCTGAAGACTTGTAAAAACTTTTTAAATCTTGAAGTTTGGTCCCTTTGCAGTTTGATCGTGTTTGTCTTTTATTCTCTGGAAGTCACCCTCTACCTTGTGCCTTTAGGTCATGTTGCTTTCTTGATTCTCTTCCTGTTCCCGCTGAAGGTCAGCATCTACTGTCTGCTCACGCTGCCTCCGCACCTTGCCCCCAGAGTTCCATCTCTAGTCATGCCCTACTCCCTCCTGCTTTAACTATGGCGCGTCCAGTGGTGTCCTGTGGGATTACAGGCTTGCAGCCTGCGTAGCTATGACATGTCCAGTGGTGTCCTGTGGGGTTACAGACTTGCAGCCTATCTTCAAGCGCTGTTCCCCAGAACCAGCTAACCATCCTGGAACCTAGAGCTCTTCATGCCCCTCTCTCTCAGCTCTTCAATGAGGCAGTTAGTTTTGTTAGGTGGTTTAGAGCCCCGATACTTTCATATCCCAGCTTTTGCTTGCATCCTTTGTCACTAGTTGCTTTTTCCCTGTATCTTGGTATTCTCCTGATGGGATCTACATCCAGCTCCTGGAGCTGCAGTGTGGACCGAGCGAGTTAAGACACTGGATGTGTAGGTCAAGGTCTTCACCCACACTTTGCAGTGGCTCCGTGGTGGTACTCCTCACTACTCTGATCCTCACCGTGTTGTGGGGGATTCTATACAGCCAGCCCACAGGCTGGCCAGCATTTGATCTGTGCATAGGACTGTCCAGCCAAGCCAAAGGGTAGCCCTTCCCATGTGCCAGCCCTAGCCTGGTCCTCCCTACCTCCAGGTCCTCACATACCCGCTTTTCTGTTCAAATTCCAGCACTCGGACCTTTGGGAACAGTCTTTGTCTTGACACCTGGCGGTAGTGTCCCCAGCCCTTGACCCTCCTGTAATCCCTGTAGGCTCTGCTGTATTCTATAACACATTGGGCTGTTCCCAGGATCCTGGCCTATTTGTCCAGACTGAGCACTTTGGGTAGTGTTCATTTTGATTCCTCCCAAATAACATGGAACGGGAGGCCTTTGGGACATATTAGTCTGGTGCCCATCCTGGTTGTAGACTGGAGGGGGAGGGATACACACTGCAGAGAGGCCCTGGGGATAAAGGTGAGGTTTACAGTAGGGCCATGGGTGTGTATGGCCTTGAGTGATGTGGTCTCATGGAAGGAGAGTGTGAGTTGGGAATAGGGAGATGACATGTCCTTAGTCCTTGCTTCAGGGGAATGCTCAATGCTGAGTTAGTGCAGGAATATAAAGGCAAATGATTTTTACTTGGGTACATGTTGTTCTTTTAAATTCTGTAAGCTCCTATTTGTCCACCCTGAGTAAAGATGAGTCTTTAATATTCTGGCTGATACTGTTTTGGTTATAGACTGAGTACAACGTTTCACTGTATTTTTCCCTTTCACTGCTGCTTCAGTTGTGTGACCAGGACAAATTAGTGAGTTTCTTTGACTGTGATTTGCTTCCAATGAAAAAGAGGAATAAATAATTATGGAAATCGTACCTGGTATTTTTGGGGCGTTTTCTGTGTGCTGGTAGATAGGTTGCTTACCTTAGACTTGTTAATTTCACATAGTCTTCATCATTATCTTGTGAGGTCAGCACCACTGTCCTTATCTTACAGATGAGGAGGGCTTTGCAAACTGTCCAAGATTACCCAATCCTAAGGGATGATCCAGGATTTATTTATCTAGTAGACTCCAGAGCCTGCTGTGAGGGTCAGGGTGTTAGAGGCCATGTACCAGACATCATGTTAGGAGCCCTCTGGGCTCGTAGAGATTGGAGACCAGTCTCAGTTGGCAAAGCATGGTATGCACTGCCCTTCTAGCAGGGCTTGTATCCTTGCTATGGCACAAGAGGGCCACACATTTGGATGTTACCCTGGCAGCGGTTACAGGGCTCGTGAGCATCCTCCTACAACCTGTGATGAGTGTTTGCTATGCTTTGCTTTCTCCCACCTTTCTGAGGTATCGCTCTGATGCAAACCCCTGATACTCAGTCTCCTCCTCCACAGGATCCCCCATGTAAGATGAGCTCCTGAGGAAACTCACTGACACTGGTCCCATTAGACACCTAGGAGCTCTGGCCAGGGAGGAGACTTCAGAAGTCTCTCAGCTTTGTCATCCTTATCCTAACCCCCACCCCAGCCCCCACTACCTCCAACCCCACTGCCAAGCCACTGCTGTACCCCAGCCTTGGTGGAGATATATATGTTTTTAATGCCAGTAACTGTTTCCTCTGAATACATTTAGATAGCAAAGGGAACATTGTTTTATGTGAAGAACCTGTTACATAAAAATGAGTTATATAATGTTCAAATATATACCCCACCAAAGGTAATAATCACCAGCTCTATGGAGCAGAATTAGCCTCAGATTGACAAGTGTGAAAAGTGACACTCTGCCCGCAGCCTGTCCTTTTGAACTGAGCCATTCTTGTTGGGGATCTGGAACAGGCTGAGTGGAATCGGGCCTGGATCTGCCCTGGGGTGCTGCTGCGAGGTGGGCGGGGAGTTGCCTTTGGGGAGAGGAGATGCAGTGATGTCTTGGTGACTTTTGTCTCCCTCATGTCTAGGCTGCTTACTTGCTTTCATGCTTGGACCATCACATCACCTCTGTCCACCTTTCTGCTCTGTTCTCTATTTTGGATTTTCTCCATATAGCATGACCGGGGAGTGCCTTTTAAGAACAAAAGCCCTGTGTCCAGTCTCCTAGGCCTCTCCAGGCTGCCTCTGCCCCTCTAGACCATCCCTGTCCCTGTCTCCATTCACATTACTCGACCCTATACAGCCTAAGCTCCCATGCTGCTTTTGTTGAATGTCCTAGCTCATGATCCCTTGACCAGAGAGACCTCCGTCTCTCCCTCCCTTCTTCTGTCTACCTTGAATCTCTCTTCTTAGTAAAATCTCTTCTGATGATACCCTCCACCCTCCTCTCCTCACCTCTTCCTTTTGCTTGCCAGTCATGTATGCCAAAGCAGTGATACTTCACTATGGGCAAGTTGCCATCTCCTGCCTGATCAGGATGGTCAGTTCCCTCAGTTTTCAATTGTTTGATGCTCTGTCTTCCCCTCACTTTCTGCTCTCTGTCTCCACTCATCCATCCACTCAATGGGATTTCCTGGAGCCTCCCAAGTGCATAGCACAGTTTTGAGCTCAGAAGTGACCAGAATGGGCCTCACGGGGGAGGGCAGTACACGAGGGGTAAGAAGGAACAGATGGAGCGAGATGACAGGGATGGAGAATACTGTCAAGGAAGATGACTTATTGGGTGCTCAGGGAAGACGCCACTGAGAAGGTGACTGGAGCTCAGCTTCCTAAAGATCCAGGAACACTTTCCCAGCAAGAGGACCCAGCTGGTTCAAAGGTCATGGCGATGGAGGCAGCTTGATTGCCAAGGAAAGTAGAAGCTAGTGCATGAATCTGAGTCTCTGCAGCCAGGCACCAGCTTTCTTCTTTCTCCTCTCAGGAACCTTGAGCCTGGAATCAAAGGTCTGCAAATATAATTTAAAACATCCACTCTCAGTTGCATGCCATGTAACTAGCGGTTCACTGTTCTCTGCTTAGAAGGTGGTTTGTGAAACCCAAGGCATTGTTATATGCTGTGTCACATGCAAACAAATTAAGGGTTTGAAAGGTCCCCTCAAAAATGAACTGCTGACAGGTGTCACCAGCCGCTAACCATTTTAATTATATTTACTGTAGACTTCTGTATACTGTTTGACATGCATGCTCATCTTAAAAGCAGATTTTTTTTTTAAAAAAAGTTTATTTGTAATGCAGTTGATGGAAGCTTGATATAAATTTGTCTATATTAAAACAAAACGAAACAAACAAAACGCCCCAACCAAACTAAATAATGGTTTACTTCTTCATCAAGCTCAGGAAAGCCATTTAGGGACAGCTGTAGCCCAAACCATGTCGCTTTTTTCTAAAGCAGTGTTATTGTTAATTAAGCTGCGGCTCACGAGGCCCTCGTCTGTGCTGCACAGTGGTTATTTGCTGCTGGCTTTAGCTGTTTGTCTCGGTCACTTCTGCTAGTTTTCCAGCCTGTCAAGACGCTTTATGGAAGGAATTCTCTTTAACCTTTACACCCTTAAGAGTTGGTGCGTCGTTTTATAAACGAGACAGTAGAGTTCGGAGAGGAGGGCGTTGTGAGCCAGTGTAGTGGTGCACTGAGCCTCTTCAGAATGATTTCCTCTTGGAGCTATGACTTCTCAGGGTCTTCTCAGTTATAAAATCCTGTGTTTTCCAAGAGTAACGGGAAAATGGCACATAGCCTTTATCGTGTAAACCTGCTTGGGAATGGCCCCTCCAGATTCTTCCAGTACAGGGCAGGGAGACTAAGGGACTTAGAAGCTCCCTTGGCTGGTGCTCAGTACTTCTGCTTCCATCTCCTACCCCCGATTTATCTGTCTTTCTAGATGAGTTGGAAGACTTTTTTTTTTTTCCTAGAACTTTTGGTCCAGATAAGAATTGTGTGTTCTCGGACATCTAATCTCCCATATCATTATGTAAATCACCTTTTCTTTGGACTCTTAGGGATAAACATGGCGACTGGTTTGTTTGCTTGTGAGATATACTTGTGAGAACCCTGGACTGGGATGAGTTTGCAACAGAGAACAGAGCTGAAAGAGTGTGGGATCCAAAACAGCTTTAAATGTTAAATGCAAATCTATTTTCAGTATCCTGCTGGAGGGGGAAAAGGAGCCCAAGGCTGGAGCTGATTGGGAGCGAGTTCTGCTTCAGAGGAGGAAGGAGTCTTACCGCCGTGGGGGAAAAAAAAAGCCACCCTTTCACCAAGCGCCACTCCTCCCTTCCCACCTCAGAATCCTGTTTTTGGCATCTTGGGTCACTGTGCCATTTGAGACATTTGATATTTAAGTGACGTTAGTGTCTGAGATCAGCTGGCAATGTTAAAAAAAAAATGACCGATGTGAGCACGTTGTACTGTCTGTCCTTCAGTGCCTTCTGGAGTGAAGGACTGCCGCACGGGAGTGACAGGGCACTTTCAGCGCTGCCCCTGTCTGGTCAGTTAGGAGCAGAGTGCTTATTTCCAGCCCTCACTTGAAGGCAGGGGAGGAGTTTGTGCAAGGAGACAGTGTGCTGGGAACTTAACTGTGGAGCTGAGGGTTGCATGGTGTCGTCTTCCTTGGGTGTAGGAATGTCACCTGCTTATTTCCTACTGTGTCCCAGGACCAACAACAGACTTAGTGTCTGTACAGAACAACTGTCCAATAAATACCTGTTTATTTATTCAACAGGTGAACTGAGCCTTGTGAAAGCCCCAAATGTCCCTGCTGTCCTACAGGACACATGCAAGACTTGCTCTTATGTGTGTCTGGGAGAAATGGGATGCCATTTCCTTTGGGCATCTGTGTGTTTCCCTGTTCTCTATGTTGGCAGAGATCCGGGCCTTTTACTGATGAGGAGTTAACTCTTCAGCTGTCCTTCCTCTTTGCATTGTCTTTACTTGGCTCCAGAGCACAGCTTAGCAGTGGCTGAGCCACCTCAACTAAAAGGAAACTTACTGCATATTTATTTGGGCATAATGACACATTTATTATTTAGTCAACAGATGTCTGAAGGGCTGTATGCCAAACACTAGGCTAGACCCAGGGGCAGAGTTGATTCATTTTTGTGACCCAGGAAAGAACCTGCAGTTTTATTTCCTTAAAGAGCATCTTATGGGCTGGGGAAGTAGCTTATTTGTACAGTGCACAATGAACAAGTATAAAGACCTTAGTTCAGATGCCAGCTTTTTATCTAGGGTTTAGACTCACAGAGGAAGGTGGGACTCATCCTTCCGAGGCAGATGGATAAGAATACAGATAAGGGTCAGAGGTGGACGAGACAAGATCACATTCAGAGATGGAAGGTTTCTGAGGTGGCTGTGTTTAACCCATGTTGTGATGGAAAAAGGGAAGTCAACGACAAGTCAAAGTTTACCTAGAGACCATTTAGATCCAGTTAGAGTCATTCGAAAGGAGAATCTCTGTTGATGGATTGCTGAGATCACATTGGCTTATGGCTGTGTCTGTGAGGGATTGTCTGCATTGACTGATCTTGGGGGACCATCCTCATACATAAGAAAGCTGAGCATGATCCAGTGAACATTCATCCATGGCTGCTGCCTGCAGGCTCTTGCTCTGTGCTTCTGCCCTGACTTCTTTCAATGACAGATTATGAACTGGAAGTGTAAGATGAAATAAACCCTTTCCTTCCCTGGTAGCTTTTCGCCAGAGGTTTTATCATAGCAACAGGATGAAACTAGAAACACCTAGTGTGGTAGTTAATATTGATTGTCAGCTGGAAAGGATCTAAGATCTCCTAGGAGACAGGCACACTTCTGAGGGGTTATCAGCATCTGGGAGGAAGGCCCACTCACAGAGGGTGGTACACACTATGGGCTGGCATTCCCCATGGAATACAAGGGAGAAAGGGAGTGAGGATAAGTATTCATCTCGCTCTGCTTCTGACTGTAGATGCCATGTAACCAGGTGCCTCTCAAGCTCCCCCTGCCCTCGTCATGATGGACTGCCCTGGAATTTCAAGCCAGAACAACCCCTTTCTCCTTTCAGTTGCTTTTGTTGGTGTATTCAACAGCATCATCACCACCATTATCACAATGTGTGTGTTTGTTTGCACGGGCCATGGTGTGCATGTGAAGAGGACAACTTTGCAGAACCAGTCTCTCTACTTCCACCTTTAAATGGGTCCCAGGTTTGAACTCACTTGATCTGGCTTTTGTCGCTGGCCAGCAAGTGCTTTTTCCCATGGAGCCATCTCACTGGCCCCTTGAGGTTTATTTTTTTTCTCTTAAATTAGCAACAGGAAAAGTAAAGTGGTGCATATCAAAGTGATAGAGACTGGAGGGGGCAGTGGAGATCCCATGAAGTTACTTTGTTATGACATAGTAATACTTCCTATGTGCTCACACATGAGCCCTGTGTGAATGTTGCAGTTAGGTTGGAGCATAGAGGCTAAGTGCAGCAGAGATCTGAGTGGAAGAGACATGAAGATGGAGAGAGACGTGAAACTAGAGTCCAAGTTAATTGACAGTTGTGTTAGTCCCATGACTGTTATCTTTGGAGTTCTAGAAGATGCAAACATCTGCCAGTGCAAACGGCTTTTAAGTGTGTGAATCTACACTGTACTGTGGCCAGATATCTCAGTCATGAGTTCTTCAGAGGCAATGCGCCATGTTGGAAGACAAGTGTTAAAAAAAAAACAAAGACATTTTGTTTGTAAGGAGCACTGGATTAGAAATTGAATAACCTGCAGGCTGCTCCCGCTACTTACCCCATCCCCTAAGCATATCACTGATGTCTCAGACTGAGTCTGATTGTTAGGCTGGTAAAATAATTCTCATCTAAGCCTTCACAGAGTAAGCGGATCTGATGCTTGAGAGAGACAACGGAAGACGCAGGCCTTGAAGCTGTAGAGGTGCCGTTTTGCTGGTGGGATTGTGCTGGCCTTTACAGGTGTTCTGGCGAGCAGGGCCACCTCCCGAGCCGGCCGGAGGATGTGGTGCTGTCCACTACATGGGTGCTGACTCATACTACTTGGTTGGCTAGAAACATTTTGTTGTTTTATTTTTTGTTTTGAGATAGGGTCTTGTGTGCCTAGGATGACCTCGAGTTTTCTGTGTAGCTGAGGATGACCCTGAACTCCTGACCCTCCTGCTTTCAGCTCCCAAGTGCTGAGATTACAGGCTTGTACCACCACCCTGTTTATGTAGTGCTGAGGATTGAACCTGGGTTTTGTGCATGCTGAGCAAGCATTCTGCCAACTGACCTCCGTCTCCAGTCCTAGAGCCTGAGGCCGTGCTTTAAAGACTCATTTCATACCCAGAGATGGAGAGCCTTATACCCAGATATGGATGGAAACATTAGATACAGATAGTCATGCAGATGTCTTCTTCTCTGAGAATATCTCTCAGCATAATGATGAGCAGCTCCAAACCAGAAAAACAAGTGTCAGAATCTAGCCAACTGGCTGGCCAGGCACTCTTGGTTGGTTTGTCTATCCTCAGGCATTAGGCAGAGATCCAGAAAGAACCTCTATTAGCCTGGGATTAATAAATGAGCCAGCAACACTGTCCAGGTAATAGCCAGTTGCAAAGTCCATAGCTGCTATGAGGTAGCAGAACCTTGCTTGAGATCTGCCAGCTCTTAACAGTATTGTGTGTGTGTGTGTGTGTGTGTGTGTGTGTGTGTGTGTTGTATGTGTATACCTATATCTACATATCCATCTCTCTATATAGATATGTATTCATTATACAAAGCATCATGCTAAGTGCTGATGGGGTGGGTGACATAGATATCATTTTCTTGTTAGGGAGTCTGAAACTCAAGGAGTGCCTCAGATGATGTGTGCTATGTGGAAAAGCTGGGATCAAAACTCCAGTTTCAAGAGCCTGCTTTTTTTTTTTTTTTAATAACAGCAGCAATTTTTCTTATTTCTTGAACTGCAGAATGTTCTCTGTCTTAGTCTGGGGGCTTCTCACAGCATCACGGGGCCTGTGAGCTCTTTTTTTGGTTGACAACTGTATCACCATTCAGTGGCCCTAGCTCACTGCAGCTCTCTTCAGAGCTCATGACGGATGTCCTGCTGGCTGCTCAGAGGCTAGTAAGCAAATGGATGTCAGTGATGAACGTGGCAGAGACTGACTCTTGCCAGCTATGCCCCTTAGTCCATGAGGAGCAATTAGACGAGAAATTTCTCTAGGACTCATAGAGTGGCTGGGCAGCATCTAGTCTGCTAGGGCTTCTGGGTGGGTAAGCATCAGCATCTTCTCTTAAAAGCCCTTTCTAAAAGTGCCGTCTCACATTCCCAACCAGTGTGCTAAGCTGTTTTTATAGGCAGTGCCTTGTTTGGTGTCTGTCATGACTCTGGGAGACAGGTGTTAGGAATCTGCATGTGAAGGCTGGGAACTAGTCTGGGGTGTGAGTCACTGTCCAGGGCCCCACAGCTGGTCAGTGGCAGAGCCAGGCTTCCAAAATGCATTTCTACTTTAGCTTCTACTCTTACCAGGCTTACCCAGCTTTCTCCTTTCCCGTACTTTGCTAAAGCTGTTCTTAAGTGTTCTGTATACCATATTTAGAAGCCTTTGGGACCTGCAGGAATGATTAATTTAATGTGTTTTGTGCTACACGTACTGTTTCTGAACCAGTAAATAGAAGATCACACGACAGCTTCTTGTCTTGGATTCAGCCGATACATACCTCCCCCAGATGATATACACTATGCATATGTCCTTTACAGGAGATTCCAGGGCCACCAGCAGCTCACTTATCTGGAAAACAACAACAACAACCACACAAGGCTTTTACAGCTGACAAATCATGAAGTTTATGTAATTTCTCCTAAAAGTTGACCATTGAGTTCTTGGTCAGAAACACAGCCCCTGTGATAACTGTTTCCATGGAGACAGTAGCCTTGGCCCTCAGTTTGGCTCGCAGTGCTTTTGCTGGGAGTGAAGAGAGCTGCTGTAGGAGACCAAGGACTGGCTGCAGGCCTCACCTCTCTCAAGATTGCCTGCTGTTTCTGAAGGAAGCCGATCTCCTCTTTCGAGTTCCTCAGTTTTCTTCTGACCGAATAGAATTTCCCTTTGAGGTCTAGGTGGTGTCCTTTATTCACAATTTCTCCATGAGATAATAACATGGAATGAACACTTTCACACATAGCTGTAGACATCTCCTTTTAAGTGTTTAATAGTTCTACTGGGAATGTGTGGAACTGATTTCATTCAAGCTACTTGGGCTAGTTCTTCTGTTAAGGAGACCCACAGACCCCACTCTCCCTCTATAGCTGAGCCCAGGTGGAGGTGACTTCTTATGTATCAGTCCAGAGTGAAGGGGGTCTAGGTCTGGTGTCATCAAGTGACTTCCGTTTGGTGGCTGAAAGTAAAAACTTCATTTCACCTTCCTCAGTGGAAAGAACCAGCGTACAAGGGGTCATATCACTTTACAGGGAAGACCTTGAATTGGTAATTCTTTTCCCCCTGCAGTCAGATCTTAGTGCCCATGAACGAACACATATAGCTGCAAAGGAGGCTGGGAAACATCTTTAATTGGGAGGCCATGTGCCCAGCAAGGTAAGTGGTGGAGAGAAAATGGAACACTGGGGAAGATGGTAGACAGCCATTGTGGTGGCAATGGCAAGTGGTTAGTTGATCTGGAGCTAGAGCAAAAAAGAATCAGAATAATCCCTAAATCAGGAACCAGATTTAGAACCATCTAGAGCCATCTAGAGCTATCTAGAGCCATCTAGAGTCACCTAGAGTCATCTAGAGCCATCTAGAGCCATCTAGAGAGCAGAGCACTTCACTGCTCACAGCTGGCAGTCAGCTTGTACCCAGGCACCAGAAAGGACTCTTAATCCAAAAAGTCTTAAGTTGTCAGCAGGAGGAAGCAATGTGATTGGCACAGTTGAAAGAACCCTTGCTGAGGAGTCAGAGACCTGTGCTTGAAACTAGCCTTTCACTTATGTCCTGAGTAGAACATTCTAGTAAATATTCTATCATCTATAAAAGAAGGAGAGCTAGCTGATTGATGACCTTTACTGCTGAGCAGCGTGAGGCTAATGGACGAGGACCACTCATCACCTGCAGCTCCATGGCAACGGGTGGAGCATCTGTCTGCTCACTGTTGTATTCCAGTACCCCAGTACCCCCCCACCCTAGTGCCTGGCATGTGTCCACTGCTGAATAGAGTGTAGATATTGCAAGAGGTGGAAAAGGGCATATGCAAAGGAGCTCCACACCCTGCAGGCCTCTCTTCATGAAGAAGGGTTTGAGACTCTTGCTGGCCAAGCACTAGAACCCATGTATAAAACCCAGTATCCATCAAGTACCAGGGCAGACATTTGAGCATCTCCCAATTGGGTGGCACAAGACTCATCTGCCTGTCTCACTGTGTGGGTGACCAGATGTGACATAACTGAAGATAGAGTCCTTGGTGTGAACCAGCCTTTAAAATGACTTAGCCAACCCGCTGACCTTCCTAAGGCCACTCAGACTTGATTTCCTGCTTCAGAATAATCAGATGCAGTTATAAAATGCCTTCAATTTGAAAAATGTGGCTTATTTAAACTATTGCCTTGAAGAGATGATCTAGACAAGAAAATGTAAAAATGGACTTCATGTTTTTATGTGATGAGAACTTCCATCCTAGATTTAGTAGTGATTTGTTTTGTTGGTAAAGGAATTGAGGTTCATCAGATTCATTCATTTTGTTGCTTTTTTTTTTTTTAAAAAAAACTTTATTCTCGTATTTATTTTATGATTTATTTATTCACTAAGGGTGGGCGTCTTGCTGGGAACGGTGTGGAGTGGTTGTGGATGAGATTTACTGCAAGAAAATGAGCACTGAAATTTCTTCACAGTATGCACCCATCTCTTTTAAATACTCATTAAGGAAAGGAGGGAGGGGCAGCAGAATATTAACAGTGCTTCTCATCTTGTGGGATTAGAGGTGATCTTATTCCTGGTCTTACTGTGTGGTTTTCCAGGTTCAAACCTGCGTGTATCAATTTCATTATCTAAAATGGGCAAACAAAATTAGCCCTATAAATAAATAAGTTCATACTCAAAGCCAGAACTAAGATTTTTTTCCCTTGGTTTTGGCACCTGTCCTAGGCTATGAACTCTCAGATACTCCCAGACTGATCCAGACTCCTTCCTGACCAAGGCAATAAGGACCATGTGTGGTGACAGGTACTCCTCCCATGTTAGGATGTCCAGTGATACCCCTGTGATTTGGCCAGGCTTTATCGCAGTTGACTTAAAGAAACGAGTTCAGCACAGTCTCTGTTCCTTGGGCAACTTACTTACTTACTTTATTCATTCATTCATTCATTCATTCATTCATTCATTCATTCATTATCTTTTTGAGACAGAGTCTCACTATGTTGTATAATTCTTTGCTTTGTACCACAGCACCCTGACTATCCAACATTAAGGACTGGGTGCCCTGGCTCTCCCAGGCCCCTTCTATACCTGTCTCTCTATTCATGCTCAGATTTGATTTTTCTGGTGCTGTCTTCTCAAGAGAACTCACTGTGGTCCTCATCTTCCTACAGTTTCCCTCTTTGTTGTCACTCAGGTGAGTGAGCCAAGCTGTTCTGGGATAGAGGAGATTTAGAGGCACTGACCAGAGGCACTGAAGTAGTCATGAACCTTCAAGAGGACCCTGGGTTACCTATCCCTCTGGGACTTGGCCCATATGTAGCATGGCAAGCTTACCTGTGACTCCTGAAGGTGTCTGACTGGTGTCTGAAGCCAGACAGTTCCCAAGCTGTCATTCATCTACTGAGATCCTGTAGTGTGGCAGCCTCTGTTCCCCATGGTGGCTGAGGTACAAGAATGAGCCACTGACCTTGCCTTAGCTGAGAGGAGCTTTGGGGAGAGATGGAAAGCTACCCAGGAGCTCAAGGAAGAAGATAATTACAGGCCAGGCTGTGAGACTGGCCCCAGAGGAGGTAAAAGGTGTCTGATAATATTGGCACTGGAGAGCCAGAATTTGCATGGGAATCAAGGACTTTAATCCCAAAGCCTGGCTCCTCTCATTTCCCCTGGGCTTGTTGGTGTGGGACAGTAGGTCTCAACCTTCCTAATGCTGCAACCCTTTAATACCATTCTTCATGTTGTGGTGACCCCCAACCATAAAATTATTTTCATTGTCTTCATAATTGTGATTTTTCTACTATTGTGAATCGTGACGTAAACATACGATGTGCAGGATTTCTGATGTGTGACCCCTGTAAAAGGGTCATTTGACCCACAGGGTATCCCGACCCACAGGTTGCTGGTGTAGAAATCAAACGACTTCTCAGGTGGACTAAGGTCCTTCAACAGCCTGGCCAGGCCAGGGCCTGCAGGTGGAGGAATAAGCTGAAGGTACAAAAGCTAGTTTGGCCTTTCCAAGTGACTATCTCTGAGCTTCACTAGGTAAGTAGCTAGCTTTTCTGAAGATGGATAAGCCAGCCTTGATGTAAGAGTTCAGATTAATGCTTGCAGCAGCTTTGTCTGAAGCAGGCTTGTATATTGTCTCCCATTATTTTCAGCATCTAGGTTCAGCGAGGATTTTGGTACCTTCGGGGGACTCCTCTGAATATCCTCATTATCCCCAATTCCTCTCTTGGTAGCTCAGGCTCAGGCCTTCAGACAGATGAGAATATACTATTTTTATTGTTGTCTTGGAAATTCTGGTCACTGGTGCTCAGAGATCTCTGTGTACAGAGCTCTAGGCGACCCAGAAAAGCTTGGTGGCAGCCCAGGCGCGTGGCTACACACGGAGCTTCTTCATGAAGTCTTCTAGACCTTCCTGACAAGTCTTGAGGTTGGGCCTTTTGACCTACTCTTTGGATTGGCTTTTCTTAGAAAACTCTTGGACCCTTTGAGAGTTTTATGGAGATACAACAGTCTTCCTCCCACAGACCCAGGGATGTTTTTTTTTTACTGGACAAAGAGTAAAAAGCCTTTGAAACTTGTCTCATCCCTGTTTGATGTGGTGAGGAACATTTTAAGTTATTCATCTCTTAAAGAGGTCCAAGGAGGAGTCACCTAACTATCTAAACTTCCTCACCCTCTCCCATCTTTCTACTGTGACTTCTAGCTAGAAATCATTCCTGCAGGGATGCTTTAATCTCCTCTTGGGCTGGAAGTTTCAGCTACTGAACACAGTTGATTTTCTTGGTGAAGAGGGGGCCTATTTGGCCATCCCTGTCTTCTGGTAAAAGGGCATCTGTACTCACTGTGTATGTAGAAAAGAGGCCCACAGAAGACCTAGGGGAAGGAGCCACCCATCGACAAATGGACTTCTCCTCAAATGTCCACTAGCTCAGATGTGTTAGGTTTTGTTTCAGATTTTCTTTCATAAGTCCTTCTGGTTCTCAGGATGACTTTGGGGTTCAACTTGCAGACTTGGCAAAGAAGCCTTTTGCTTCCTGCTGCCTCCCACCGGGGGCTCTGGGGCCCATTTTTGTCATTGTGAGAACGTTGCCTAATTCTGGGGACAGGTGTTTCATAGCTTCTGGGTATCCTTGCTTCCATTTGGAAGGTCCATTCACATTCTTTACAGCCCAGGCATCCCCAGACCTCCCAATATGGAGTCAACATGTGACAAAATGTATCCAGTTTGCTCCAAGATAAGCCCGAGCCTCTGTCTCTCTGTCTCTCTGTGTGTCTTTGTATGTGTTGGGGCAGGAGAAGGGTTGAGTCCCTGTGAAGGCTAGAAGTGGGGTTCAGGTCTCCTGGACCTGAAGCTATAGGGACTTGTGAGCAGCCTTATATGGATGCTGGGAACTGAACTTGGGTCCTCTGGAAGAGAAGTAACCAGTCTTTCCTACTGACACATCTTTCCAGCCCCCAGACGAGAGTGGGGCAGGAGAATGGGCTCAGGGCAGGCACTGTGGCCTAGAGATAAAGAGAGTGGAGCTTGGAAACAGTTTAGTTTCTTGCCCAAATCCACTGGACAGGGGAGAGCTGGCAAGATTGGGTCGCACATAGAAGAGCGTTTCAGGAGGCTGAGAAGCACTGTCCATGGGACAGGAGCTTGGCAGGCTGCCCGGTACCGTGGGGAAGGATGGGCTCATGTTTTGGAGCATCTAGGAGCTGGAAACAAGTAGCCAAGCAGCCAGTGAAGGCTGGTCTGAGTCTCTCCTGCTGCCACACCAGCCAGTACAAGCTACATGTGCTCGATTTCCACCCAGCTCTCATTTTGCTTGAGTTTTACAGGAACTCTCCTGTCTCTTGCATTAGCTTCAGTCTCACCCGGGGGTGCGGTGGGGGGGCCCATGCTTGTTAAAGATGGCTGCATACTATTCTGTCCACCCAGGGAATGTCTTTCATGAGCTGGGAGCATGCAACGGAGCCGGTTTTAGACTGCTTCTCATTTTTGCTCTTTCAGCTAATGCTGCATTAAGCCATCTTTGTGTATTACAGAATCATTTCATTAAGTCGGCATTTATCTAGCTAATGGCAACGGCCCAAGAGTCGAAAGAGAGTCAGATTTTTTTTTTCAAAAAGAATGCTGTGGTAACATATTAAAAATGTACTTCATGCCGGAGACAGTCTTTGTTGTATTTTTCATGAGTGAAGGAGCTGTGTGACTAATGAGAAAGGAGGTATAAGCAAAAGGTGGCCATAATTTATTTGCCTATGTGGGGAGGTGAATCAATAAATCCTCTTAAGGAACCATCAGCCTGTGAAAATCAAGGACATTTGTCTCCCAACACCTGATGCTTTGATTAAAATAATCATGAAATAAAACCCAGATTCCCTTAAGGGTGCGGTAAGAAATGCCCCAAGACAAGGAAGTACGTTGAGAATTCTTTTTGGAGACAGGGTCTTGTTGGCCTGTGATCCTCCTCCATCAGCTTCCCCGTGCTGAGATTACAGCTATGCAACCCCATGCCCAGCTGCACATAGCATTTCAGAGGGAAGGAAAGGCTGCCCCTTGAGTGAGCTAGTGGTGGAAGGCGCTGCACATGCTCAGAGGCTTTGTCTTTCTATTGGCCATCAGGCAGCGACTAGGGTGAAACCAACAAGCAGACACCATGACTTGGTCCCCAGTACTGGGTTTAGCCTGAGGTCAGCACTGGCTTTGGGGGTGCTGGGGAGAGTCCAACATCTGCTGCATTGCTAGGTTTGTTAATTTTTTTTTTTCAGTACTGAGTTTGGACCCACAGCCTCGAACATGCTACACACCCTCAGCTACTTGTCTTGTTCCTGTTTATGTGGACCCTGGCTCTAGGCATCATGTTTCGTTTTAATCCAGCAAATGTTTACTAAGTCTATATATGTCTAAGGTTACTGGGAGTAAACACTGCGGGGAGAGAGATCCCAGAACCCCTTGTTTCTGAGAAGTCTGTGACATGGGAGTGGGACACACACAACAGACTTAAAGCTGATGCTTATTCAAGAGATTAAAAGGTGGGCTCACCTCTTAGGAAAGGAGAGGTTCTGTCACTTGAACAGAGTAGAGGAAGGTTTGTGGAGGTGGCCGATTTTTGTCAACACTTTGTAAGGCAGGCTGAAGTTCAGGGTGATCGTTTCCAGCAGATGTCAAAGGCCCAGGTAGAGAAGGAAGTGTAAGGACGAGCTGTGTTGAGGTTCCACTGAAATATTGGGCATGTGTCCCAGTGTTCACAGCTTGCACGTTAGGGTGACTCTTTTTGGGTACAGCCGGTTCTAGGCATGATTGTAAAGCTTTAAATGAACTGGCTCATTTAATCCACACAGGGTCTCAAATGAGCTATGTCTGCATCTCCATTTCACAAAGGAGGCTCTGTGTTGCTAACCACTAAGCTGCCCTGCTCTGATGCACTGATGCAGGGGGAGGAGTGGGCATGCAAGCTGGGAAGAGTCAGACGCTCTATGCTGAGAGGTTCAGGGGTGATGCAAGGGGAGGGTCAACTATAGTCTGGACCGAAGGTAGAAGAAGGCCTCTGGGTGGGTGTGGGGGTATGGTCAGCAAGGCCTCTTCTGTACTGTGCACTCTTGGAGCACAGCCACTGGACTGCACTGTCACATTCTGATATCTGTAGAGAGCAGGCAGTAGGACAAGGGGGACAGATGCGAGCCAGCCCTGATCATTTGGCAGACCCAGGAGCTTTTCTGCAGCCTCATTACGTTCATTTAAGAGCTGTTTTCGTGTGGAGACCCAAGTGTGACTCCTCCCCCACCCCAAATGCTGTGGCAATCGCTGTTTTTCCTCGAAAATTGGGCCCATGTGGGTTCTGTGTGGTTCCATTTTTATAGCCTTATTACCTTGTCCCGATGTAAGAAGCTTCTCTCTCTCTTTAAGCTTTGCTGTGAAAATTGGCTCTCGAAAGGCACAGAGCGTCTCTCATTGCCTGGGTGGTGCTGTCTGTGGCAGTTCTTTCCTGCAGCCACATATGCTTCTCCGTCCCCACTTGTCTTGGGTCTCTGACCTCTGGCAATTTACTGAGAGCCCTAGGTAACTCTCAGATCTCGCTAAATGCTGGCTTATTGCTCCCAGGAGAGTCTGTGCTTGTAAATACCCAGTCTGCTCCTTCCTTTCTTCCACCACCCTCCCAATGACCTATGAGTGTCTGAAGCCCACACTGGGCCTCTGGCCTGGAGTTGATAACAAGAGTAGTTAGCATCTGGGGAGCCTGAGCTGTTTCCAAAGAAGGGATTTCTACTCATGATCTTAGTTATTCCCAACCCCTCTGAGTGGGTGCTGTGGCTTCCCTTCTTTTGCAGAGAAATTGAGTCGTAAAAGAATAGAGAAGGTCAGGGAAATGGCTCCGGAGGTAAAGTGCTGGAAGAGCTGAGTTAGAGCCACAGATCCCATGTAGAAAAGGCAGTCACTGTGGCTTGTGGCTCCAGTCTCTGGCAGAGTTGGAGACAGGCAGCTCCTTGAGGCTGGTGGGCTGGCTGTTTTATCGTAATTGGCAAGTTGATCTGCCTCAAGAAACAAGATGCATGAGAAACAGAGGAACCACAACCAAGACTGTCCTCTGGCGTCCGTAAACATGTGTATAGACATGAACTTGCACATATTTGGGCTCTTGCATACACAAACATACAAACATGCACATGCATGTGTGTGTGCGCGTGGATTAGGGTTTTATTGCTGTGAAGAGACACCATACCAAAGCCACTCTTATAAAGGAAAATTTATTTAATTGGGACTCCCCTACAGTTTCAGAGGTTTAGCTCATTGTCTTCGTGGTGGGAATCATGGTGGCATACAAGTTGACATGGTACTGGTGCTGAGGTGATAAGGAGCTGAGGGTTCTATATCCTGATTCAAAGGCAGACAGGTGAGACTGTATACCACACTGGGTGGAGCTTGAGCATAGGAGATCTCAAAGCCTTCCCCCCTCCCATGGTAGCACCCTTCCTCCAACGAGGCCACACCTTCTAATAGTACCACTTATTGTGGGCCAAGCATTCGATCACACGAGTCTGTGGGAGCTATACTTATTCAAACCACCATCCAAGGTTAAATAACCTTACCTGAGATCATAAAGCTAGGAGACGACAGAGTTGGGCTCCACCTGTCTTTCTGCCCCAGAGTCAATGTACTTGCTTCATTCACCTAATTAATGATTAAGTACAACATTCTAGGAATTGTTCTTGACCTAAGGAGTATGGCAAAGGAAGAAAAGGGAAGAGAGACAAGATCCCTCTTCTAGCACAGGAGTAAGTGGGAACTTACTGGGTCCATAATTGGGTAAAGGAGTGTAGGAGGTCACCAAAGAAGCTAAACTCTGAATGGCAATTGACATTCTGGCTCCTGTTCCCTGTTGCTGTGTTGGCACCTGAGGATAACTGTCCTTCTCCAAGGACACTGTGCTGGCAGCCTCAGTTTACAACTTGAGTGTGTGTATGTGTGTGTGTGTGTGTGTGTGTGTGTGTGTTCCTTTCTTTGCATCTGGCCAGTTCTAGAACAAGGCTCTGATTGGCTTAGTTTGGAGAGTATGCCTTTCCTTTAGGTCAATCACAAATAGGCCAGGGAGGAAGGGACATATTTCTATCCCTGCCCAGGCAAGCAACTCATTTTAGAAGACCTGCACTGGGACAGATGAAGCGAGTCTAGCTTGGTTTTCTCTTGCAGGTTCTGAAGACTGTATAGTACAATGGTGCTGAGATTCTTTGTTTAGGTTTTTGTTAGAAGTAGCCCAGATCCCTTATGGAGCAGTGATTGGGAGTCTGTGTGTAGAGGCGGCTGGAGTGGCTAGGAGGCTACTATAGGGACTCCAAGGGTGGCTGCTGGGACCCTAGCTATAGTAATAAGCTCCCAAGAGATCATCGTTGAGTTTTACCTCTAGTTTACCAGGAGGTGGAAGAGAAAATGGGTGTGGGTATACAAATAAGTAAACAAGACTTAGTGACAAGCTGGAGGCCAAAAGCTGAGAGGGTTAAGAAGAGCTTGCATGCCCTGGGGGCCAGGGGAGTAAGGGTTCATGCTCTGAAGGTGAGCCTGTTGGCTGGAAGTCTGAAAGCGCTGACAAACTTCACCTATCTCATGCTTCTTGAGGCTGGGACTTACAGACTTTTTTTTTTTACAATAACATTTTATTTTTCTTCATTGCTTTGTTTTTGTTTTTCTCTTGCTTGTTCAACAAGATTATGAATTTTCTGAGAGCAATGTTTTTTATAGCAAGAATACAATAATTGCTTATTGAATGAATATTTGTTTAATCTACTTTAGAAAACTATCTAAAATCAAAAAGAAAAGAAGTTTTGGGCAAAATACATATTATTATTATTATTATTATTATTATTATTATTATTATTATTATAGTCTTTTTAATTGATTATTTTGGAATCATCATGCACCCCACCATAATTACCTCCCAGTTCTTCTATATCTTCCCCCTAAATGAAAGAACAAGAAAGAAAAGGAGGAGAAGGAGGAGGAGGAAGGGAAGAAGAAGAAGAAGGAGAAGGAAGGAGGAGGAGGAGGAGAAGGAGGAGAAGGAAGGAGGAGGAAGAGGAGGAGGAGGAGAAGGAGAAGGAAGAGGAGGAGGAGGAGGAGAAGGAGAAGGAAGAGGAGGAGGAAGAAGAGGAAGAGGAGGAGGAGAAGAAGGAGAAGGAAGAGGAGGAGGAGGAGGAGGAGAAGGAGAAGGAAGGAGGAGGAAGAAGAGGAAGAAGAGGAGGATAAGGAGGAGGAGGAGGAGGAGGAGGAAGAGGAGGAGGAGGAGGAGGAGGAGGAGAAGGAAGAGGAGAAGAAGGAGAAGGAAGGAGAAGGAGAAGGAGAAGGAGAAGGAGAAGGAGAAGGAGAAGGAGAAGGAGAAGGAGAAGGAGAAGAAACACCAAATTCACTTTGTGTTGTTTATATATTCACTGGAGCATGGTGAAATTCCTAGTGGCCAGCCCCTCAAGGGAGGGTGAGTATTTCTCCTGCACCCACACCAGAAACCATCAACTGAGGAGAGCCTTATGACAACCAGAGAACAGGGCCAGCTCTCCTTCACCCAGGGATTTCAACATGGCTTCATGCAGCAGCCCAGACCACCCAGGGACATCAACATGGCTTCATGCAGCAGCCCAGACCATGGACATCTGCATGGGCTTTGATGGTAACATGGGCCACAGACATCAACACATCCCCTGGCCCTTTCAGGACCACCAACTCACTCATGGCTCACAGTGGTTACACAGATCCCAACATGGCCTCAACTCACATCATCAAACTCCCCAGCTCTCTTAGGCAACAAAGCCCCAGGATATCACCGAGGGGAATCAGTCGGCAGCACAGATTGCATACATCCTCATGAATCTCAGGCTCTATCAAAGCCTGGGGCTGTAGCATGGATGACAGATACCAGCATGCCATCTGGTGGTGCCACAAACCATGTGGCCTTCAAGGAGGTCCAATCTCCTGCCTGTCATTCATTGTTCAGAGCCAGGACCATCCACCCACTGCTGGGTAGCATCTTCAGGAGACAGAGTCTGCATAAGCTCCAGGCTGCACACCATCCATCCCACTGACCCCACTGGGCAATGCCAACGTGTTGACCCCATCCATCTTTATCACTGTCACGGCCATCATGTCTCCCATTCCACCTCTCTATAGTGTACACACTGCTCTGTTTGTTGTTGTTGTTGTTTGTTCATCGTAGTGGTGCCTGCTGTCCTGTGTCGTGAGTCGGGGTAGCTTCACTGTCTTCTGTCTCCTTTGCTGTCTTCTTATTTGTACCACAGCTGGAAAGGGACATTGGCTGTCTCCCACTCCCTTCATAATGCTCCCTTTCTTCAAGAAGGCAGAGATTATGATGCCAGGCAAAACAGGGATGATAGATTGGTGTGGGGATGGCGGCATTGGCCTAGGAATTAGCAGGCTTGCCCTGCCATCTGCCCCAGAGCTTATAGATTTAGAAATGCTTGTCCCTCTGGCATCCTTGCCAGGAAAACTGAAGGATTCAAGCAAAGTGACCTGATATGACTCATGCAGTAACAGACTTCTTCCTCTAATGAGAATCAGCTATGGCTAGAGGTATGAACAGCCCTGCGGTTAGAAGTAAGGTCCCCATTAGGAAGCGGTTGTAACAGTCTAGGACGGTGACAGCAGAGGAGGTGATGAGAAATGGCCATGCTAATAATATGTGGGTGTGAGAACAAGTTTGGGTGAGCGTTGGATGTGGAAGGAAAGGTAAGGCCTGAGAATACAGCTGGACAAGTTGCCTTAGACTGCAGCGCTGACACTGCCAGGAGCAAGTCTGGGGAAGATGGAGTCTGTGGTAGATGTGCTGAGCTTGAGACCCCCACTAGTCAACATAGAGCAATGTGCACGTGACCTCTGACTTGACCCCAGCAATTGACTGTTGGTCAAAGGAGAGGCCCAAGCTGGAAGAAAAAAATCTGGGTGAGCATCAGGTGTGGAGGTGATATTGAATCAGACTAGATAGACCACCAGGGAGTGACAGCAGAGAGAGAAGCGAAGTAGGCCCTGAGGTCTCTGATAGAAATCAGAGGCAAGATAAGGAAAAAGAAAGAGAATGAGCCAGTAAGGTGGGCAGAAAACCAAGAAGGCATGCAAGCTGAGGCAGGAGAGTGACCAGTTAAAGCAGTGAGTAACCGAGGCCTGGTCCTGTAAGGGGGGATTAGGACACAACCATGGGTCTAGTGGCTTGACGGACAAATCACAGTCATGTGTTTCGCTGTCTTAACTTAGAGATAGGCTTGAGTTCCTGCCTCAAGTGTGTGTGTGTGTGTGTGTGTGTGTGTGTGTGTGTGTGTGTGTGAAGGGGGGGTAGACAGACTGATAGACAGAAACAGAGATTTAAGATGGGTTGAAATTAATCTGGAAACATGTGAATATAGTACCATGGTGGAATTCAGCAGTGTATTCACTCACTCACTCACTCACTCACTCACTCACTCACTCATTCATTCATTTTTTCATGCCTGCCTGCATACATGTTTTACTGAGATTTACTGGTCCCAGGGACTGAGTTATAGTTTCCATTCTACAGATGAAGAGCGTTCTGGAGGTGGATGGTGGCAATGGCTGAGCAAAGGAATGTAGTGAGCACTGCCAAGCTCTGTATTGCCAAATGGCTGAGATTATGAACTTTATTTTATATGTATTTCACCACAGTCTAAGGAATAGTCACACTCAAGACAGCATTATGAACCTGGCATGGGCTACAGTGTTGTAACGGATAGCATCAGCAGGTGGTCAAGGCAGTAGAAGAAGACATCCAACTGGAGGGGATACTGGTGGGGCCTCTGTGTCTGGGAAATTACTGTCTTGTCTCTTTGGACAAGTAGGGTCCATTTGAGGAATCCAGGTGAGCGAGGCTGCCATGTGAGACTGGGCCAGTTGGTACAGGCCTGACATCCTGGCTTTGATTCTGGGAGCCTCTGAAGGTTTCTGCCCAGGGGTGTGTCATTGCCAAGGTGTGCCTTTAGATTAATCTCATTAATCCTTCTGGCAAACTATTTCCTATTCAAAGCAATGAGACTGGGGCATGCATTCCTATGGTGAAAACCGGGTTCTTTTAGAACCCACACATGTGGTAATGAACCGAATGGGTGTTTTTTTCCCATCCACTTCACACATTTACTGAGGACCATCTAAATGCATGTGGTATTCTAGACAGCGGATTCAAGGGGTAGGGTGAATTCCATAAATCTCTCTAAAAACCTGCAGTCTAGAACCCTTCCACCCCAAATAAGAAATCCTATCATATCAGTGTGTCATGTGTTACCACAGACATGTCACAAGTGTTTCATGGAAGCTGAGTGGGTGGGCACCTGGGATGTCAGGAAGGCCATTAGACCAGTTTGCAGAGTAAGCTGGGGTTTTCTAGACAGAAGCAGAGCTGGCATCCTAGGAGAATCGTTAGTCAAAACTTAACGCATAGCACAAGTTGGAAGACATGTAATATTCTCTTCTAGAGCTAAACTTCTATTTCCTTGCTTTCAGGTGGTATTGGCTGCAGTGAATGCTTTTGGAACCAAACTCAAGGTTTCAAATGTGGAACCCTAGGCCGCCTTTGGTAAGTTTGTTTAATGACTTTGTACCAAATGATGTGGTTGAGGTTGTGTTTGGGATGAAGAGCAAGGTTGTTACTGTTGCAGGGCTCAGTGGACGTTATGAAGCTTGTGTCCCATCGAAGTCTATATCATAGGCAGAAAGAAGAGTGAAATCTCACTCTGGGTTGTGTGATTGGTGTTCAGTTGTTCTCAACCTGTGTGTTAAGAACACACAGGTGTTTTTCAACCTTTGGGAGGTTGAATGACCCTTTCACACGGGTCACACATCAGATATTTATATTATATTTCATAACAGTGGCAATGAAAATAATTTTATGGTTGTGGGAGTCACCACAGCACGAGGAACTGTATTATAGGGTCACAGCATTAGGAAGGTTGAGAAGCACTGGTGTGGACAGAGGTCAGAGGAGAAGTCCTGGGCTTCAAGGATGGACCTCACAGACAAACGGTGCTTTGGCATTGTCTAAGAAGAAAAAGTAGACGGAAAAGAGGCCAGGGATCACATGAGATTTTCTGTACATGAGAACATGGATATAGGGTGTAAAGAAAGTGGGGCCCATCCACAGACCAACAGCAACAAAAGCTGTTTGAAGCAGCATAGATCTTTGGTGGGATATATTGCCATCTGACTATTACAGCCCAGGTCAGCACATGGGTTCAGCAAAGGACCAGAGGCTAAATGGTTTTGCTTATAGAGTGATGTGGTCCTCAGAGCTACTCAGCTCTGCTTGGGTAGCCTGAAGGCAGCCAGGCTGCTATGTAAACGAAGGGTGTGGGGGATGGCTGTGCTCTAGTAAAACCTTGTCTACGGAAAGCGGGTAGGCTGGATTTTACCTGTGGGCTGTTGCTTGTCAACTCCTTTTCTAGCCCCTGGTGCTAGCAATTTTCAAGACAATAGGAATCTGTATAAGTTATGTTGAGTGGAGAATTGACTTTACGAACACTTATCTGATGGCTAGACAGGAGGTTATAGAGGTAACACATAGTGCTGTTACGTGGCCAGTGGCAGATACACAGTCGGTGGGGGGTTGCAAGGGAGAAGCTCATTTGATTTGCTGTCTTGACTCTAAAGACAGGAGTCAAAGATGAAAGTTGAAATTTGGTGTTTCATGACAGTATCATCAACAGGAGTGTAGGCACTGGAGCTGCAAAGAGATAATGTTGCTACCAATTGATTGGTTGCCATGTTGAGGACTGAACCCAGGCCTTCATGCATGTTTGACAAGTCTTCAACAATGACTTACATGTACTTTTCTGACACTATTTTCAGATGAATTAAATGACATTGGTTCATATGTTGGAAACATCTAGTTTACAGTTGGTGATACAGGACTGAAGCCTAGGCTGAGCCAGTTATGTCTGAAGATGTAGAATAGACATCTTAGTTTGGGTTGTGAGCCTTAGCCTTTAACAGCTGAGCCATCTTTTTAGCCCCGAGCAGTAGTTTCAAGTAAGTGGAGGGCTGAGTTGTAGAAGACATGCACAACTTGGGGTGGGAGGCAGAAGATGAGAGATACCCAGAGGTCAAGGAAAAGGGTTTCCTTATAGCTGAAACAGAAGATAGGGCCAGAGAAGCCTATCCTGTAGCTTTGGGGCAGGCCAAGCATGTTGTGACCAGTCCTGCTTGCCTTTCTTGGAGCTGAGTGTGTTGGCACTTGTGTGCACACTGGGCTTCTGACTGTGCTCTTAGGCTAGCTTTGAGGCGTGGTGTTCCCAACTCTGCCACAACTTGCACCGTGGAATCCAGCTTGGGTTTGGAGTCTTGCCGTGAGACGAGATGTGATCTGCTTGGGGAAATAGTTGTATTTGCATACAACGAAGGAGAAAAATAGAACAGCCAAAACTGAAGTCAGACTCACTGTAGGGGGGCCTGGACAAGTGTGTGGGATGTGAGTTTATTCCTGAGGTCGCTGACCAGTTTGTGTTCTGTGCTTCTTGTCATACACTCCATGGTTGGAAATCTAAGGACTTCTCACCTTGTGCCTTGGTTTGTGTGAAGGTAGCAGTTATCGATCGAACTGCAGAAGCAGTGGATTATCAATCGAGCTATCGTTAACTGAGCCCTCATCCTATATCAAGTAGAGTGCTGAGTCCTCCGAGTGCATCATCCTATTTTAATTTTATATGACCTCTTCTGGGAGAGTTAGTATTCTGGTTTTAGCTATAAGGAAATCCAGCCACTAAGACGTTTAATAGCCTGTCCAAAGTAACAAGGGATTGGAACCCAGTTCTACATGACCCTTGTGCTGTTTGCTTTCTCTTACCTAAGTGAGATTTCTTCTCCCACTTAAGTAGATATAGATGGAGTCAGATTAACACTTGAGAGCAGAGGGCAGCTGCTCCCACTTCTCAGGAACCTGTGAAAGGGGTGAGAAGATCCAGAAGAAATGACAACCAAGCCTCAAGCATTAATAGCTTCCCAGGAAGATGGTCCTTCAGTTAGAGAAGGTGGTGGCTCTGGATTTGGAGAGGGACTGCCACAAAATGAATGAGAATAGAATGAAGTCCTGCCTCGTGATCATGTCGCTTTTTTTTTTTTCCCTAATGCTTGGTGTTAGTCTCTGCTCATCTCCAGCATCAAGCTACAAAGTTTTGTCTTCTCACCATGTCCCCAGCATTTAGCACAGTCAGGTGTGGAGTGTGTCACGTGCTCACTAATTCTTTGCTGCTTCCAGTGGGTCAGGTAATATTGGGTACTGCCTTTGATACTTTTCTATTGCTATGATAAAACACCATGACCAAGAGACTTGTAAAAGGAAATGTTTAATTTGGGGCTTACATTTCAGAGGGTTAGAGTCTAACCATTATGGCAGGGAATATGGTAGTAGGTATTGCACTGGAGCAGTAGCTGAGAACTTATGTCTTGAGACACAACTGCCAAGCCAAGAGAGCTGACGGGGAATAGTATTGGCTTTTGAAACCTCAAAGCCCACCCTGAGTGACATACCTCCTTTACCAAAGCCACACCTTCTAATCCTTCCCAGACAGTTCCACTAACTGGGCAACTGGGGACCATGTTTTTAAATATATGAGCTTATGGGGTCCATTCTTATTCAAACCACCAGAGACACAGTGATCAACCTCTTGTGACAGACCCTGCTCTCAGTACTACAATTACAGTGGTGACACAGAATGGGGAGGGGGCTGTGTCATCACAAGGCAGACAACAGCATGTCTAGAATTACCGGAAATGCTCCTGGTAAATTGTAAAGTGAGGTAGAGTAGAGAATGAGGGGCTGGTGGGCCAGGTAGAGTGGTCAGGGAAGGCCTCTCCTACAAGCAAAGTGGGAGCCTGTGGGGAAGCTTAGGAAGCTCTAGGAGGAGATGTAGGTTTGTCAGGTGAGCTTTCCACACTACCTCTTGGTCTTTTGCTTAAGACTGCATCCCTGGCTCCTTCAGTCAAGGGCGCCCTCCTGAGTTCTCTCTGGCTGTGCTCAGTGTTCTGGCCCTGGGTCATCCCACAGGCTTACTCTTCCAGGGCTCTCCTTCACCCTCCTTAGCCTGCTTGTCTCCTGCCCTTTGTCATCTTTAGTGTCATGCTAGCTCCTCTCTACTCCTTTGTTCCAGAGACCTGTAGAGGTGGCCCCCAGTCGGTCTTTACCAAGTTTCCCAATGGTGTCATCTCCTCCTCTCCCAAGTGCCCCTGGCCCGCCTCCCTCTCCTCTTCTTGACTCATCCTTGTCTTGTCCTTTCCCTCATCTGTCATATCCAGTGTTCTGATAATTTGCAAGCTCTTTATTTTATTTTATTTTATTTAGCACCCCCCGTGTGTGTGTGTGTGTGTGTGTGTGTGTGTGTGCGCGTGCACGTGCACATTCTTGAGTGCATACATAGGTGGAGGTTTGAGGATAATTTGCAAGAATCTGTTTTTTCCTCTCACCATGGGTTTAAGAATTCAACTCAGATTGTCGGGTCTGTGTGGCAGTCCCCTTTATCTGCTAAGCCACCTTACTGACCCCTGTCAATATTTTTCTTCTTTTCTCCGTTGTTTAGGACTCATCATTTACAGGAGCGATCTACCCCTCCCCTCCAGATCCCATTAATTGAGTCTCCCAGCTATCTTTCTCCTCCTTCATTCTACTTCACACCTGTAAATCTGTGTCTCTAACTCGCACAGCCCATGAGTTTCATCTACTTAAGCCTCTCCATGGGATCCCCAATAGTTTCGGAGTAAAGGGCTTTATAGCCCTTTCAGAGCCTGTAGTTTTCCCATCACCTGGTATGCAGCCCCTGCCTACATTGTCTTAAACTCTAGCTTCAGCCCAGCCCACCAATGGCCTCTACTTCTAGTACCTTTTCAAGCTCCTGGTTCTCCCCTGGGAGTAAGCAGGCCACTACTCCCCGCCTAGGGGCTCAATTCCAGTTCCTCCTGTTCTACTAGATACCCTCTCATTTCCTCCCTGAGCCTGAAGCTGACCTTCCTCTTGTCTCCCATAATACAATGCATGGCTCTCTGGTGCATAAGGCACTTATAGGAGAGCTGTTGATTTACTTACCCGTAATGCTTAGTAAACTGAGCTTCTTAAGGGTGGAGAATACACACAAACACAGAGATGTACACACACCCCTCACTCTTTACACAGACAACACACACACACACACACACACACACACACACACACACACCCTCCCTCTTTATTCCCAGCCAGCACAGTGCACCTGGCTCAGGAAGTGTTTGTTGAAAGAATGTGGATAGCAGTGTCTGTTTGCACAGCTAAACAGCAGATTTGTAATGTGATCAGGTGTACCTGGAGTTAGAAGTTCATTGGTGGTTGGATTTGATTGGGCCAGACCGCTTCTTAGCTTCAGGTGCTGGACAGACTGTTCCAGGCTGGAGTTTGTGGCCGACTGTTGTGTTTCCCGACACCCTAGGACTTCGGGAGCATTTATTCCCTATGTTCTTTGCTTCTAACTTTCAATTATATTTTGCTGTTGTTGATGGAATAATACAAAATGAAAAATAATCCATCAAGGAATTCTTAGGAATGACGTCCACCCAGCTTGGTCTTGGATGAATCTCAAATATCCTAGATTAGCCCAGCACTGATTCTTGCCAGCTCCTATCTGGTAGCCTTTCCCCTGGTCTGGCTAGTGGGTGTGGCTGTCTAGTCACCCTCTGTGGATGTAGATACTACCACATCTAGAGTCTTGTGATGTCCCCAGTGAGTGTGTACTGAGAAGTGTCATGAACATGCAAGGTTCTCAGGCATCCCAGGCAAGTGTCTACGTTCCATCCAGCAGCTAACACAGTTACTAAGTTTGTAGCACATCAATGTGTATGTTTGTGCAGGGAACCTTGGGCTCCGTGCTTGTCTCCTTCATTTCCTTCTTCTGTGTAGAACTGAGAGCTGTGCCAAAAATGTAGCTCTTATCTGTGTGCTCTCAGCAAGCTAGGAAGGCTTCCCAGAAGAGTTGGTCTAGGCCCAGAGGTGTCTTGCTGACCAGGGTGCCTGAACAGGCTCTAAGCTGCCTTCCTTCCTATCAGACTGCTTCCCTGTGCAGGGACTTTCCACAGCTGCCCACTCCGCATGGAAAGCATTTTCCCCTGCTCTGCCTGTCCCATGTCTGTGAGGTCCTTTCATCTCATCAACTACAAGGAAAGCCTCCCTTGATAAGAAAGCTAGGTCCTTCCTTGGGGGGAAATATAATCTGGTTTTAGTATTGGGGATTGAGCCTTCACATGCTAGGCTCCAGCTCTGAGCTACCTCCTCAGCTCAGAAGGCTAGGTCTAACCATTGACTTTTACATATCATTGTCTACCCCTGATTGACAACTGTGTGTGTGTCACATACTGTCAAAGTGCTTGGTGGGAAGCTACTGCATGTAGGGGCTCAGACCATGTCAACCGAGGTACTGTTGTGACTACCCAGAAGACACCGTGCAGGACACCAAGGCCCCCAACTGGCTCTGGCAGTGGGGAGGCTAGTCCCACATACCAGGATGCCAGTGTGTGCTTCTGCCCATTCTTCTATGTCCTGAGTCATGTGTGCCAGCAACCCATCCTTCTCTTCCTGGCCAGCATTCATCACAGACGTCATCTCACATTTATTTGTGTCCTTATGGCAAGTGGCTATTTGTTCCCATGTAGGGCAACCCCTGTGAGCCCCAGGATGGCAACAGTAACTAACACTTTTAAGTAGGTGTCCCGCCCTCTGCTGACTGACAGCCCAAGGGACCAGTCACTCATCCCTGGAGTCTCCCTTTCCCTTGTCTGGGTGGTGACTATGAAAGAGCCTGGCAGACCCTCTGCTCTGTGGAACTTCCTTTTGCTATGCCATGGATTAGCCCAAGCCTTACTTCCTGGGATTTGCATTGGAGCCATCTGCTAAGGAAGCATGGGGGCTTGGTGGAGTTTTCCCCTTTGTGTGGTCTTTGTCTACCTGGATCCCCCTTGTCCCCTTGTTTTATTTCTGTAATGAAAGGAGTCACTGAACCTCCTAGGACAGAGGCTGGTATGTGGACCTGCACACACTTCCAAGGATGACTGACCACATGGGTCATAATGACCCATGTGCCTGCCATCCTCGTCCTCCTGGAGCTCATCAAGACCCAGCGTAGACCTGGAGTTAGTGTCTTTGGTCTCAGGGTTCTGCAGAAAGGGCAAGGGAGAAACTGAAGATACTTGCTTAAGAGCAGCCGCTTCATGGTGCAGATGTGCACGCTGCTGCTGCTGCTGCTGCTGCTGCTGCTGCTTCATGGTTCCCTTGCATAATTTATCACTCAGCTACACCTCCTCTTCTCAGGGGACTAATGTGCCACTTTGAATAATATATCATTGCTCTTGGCTAAAGAAATACTTTCTCCTTGCCCAGTCTGAAGGCACCCTCCTCCCTGCTTTGGCACTCTGTGACCACTGGCTTATGTGATCATCAGGATCCTCCTCCCAGAGTCCAGTGATGTGAAAATTTGATGTGGACTCCAAGCAGCTGGTCAGGGGCTGGGCAGCAGAGGAAGCTGGGTTCCCCAGGGCACCTTACCAGGCTGTTAGGGCTCTCTAAGGCCAGCATGGCTCAAGTCCAAATGAGTCACACTGCTATTTAGTGAGAAAAACAAAAACAGAAATGGCTTCTGACCAGGTAGGGAATGGGGACAGTTTGGGCAGAGAGTGCAGGTGATCGTGAGGACCAGGCACCTGTTATTCGCTGCAGACTGAGATCCCCTGAAAGTGCACATAGTCTCCAAGCCTCTTTCAAAGGGCACTTGTCACCCTGGCCATAGGCTCTGGAAACAGGCCTTTTTGGGGATGTCAGCTATGTCCTGACCTGAGACAAACTGTCAGGCTGTTCCTATTCTGTAGGTGGCACTGTAAAAAGAGATGTACCCTTTGTGTGATTCTCACATGTAGAAAACACTGACTATCTAGTATCTGCTATCGTAAGCATGTTTCCAGAAGTGCCCTTGTTAGCAGTAGCCGTGGGACACCTGGCGGAGAATTATAAAGCCTCAGAGCACAGTGAAGACTGTCAGGTGAGTGAGGTGACACCGGAACACACTGAGAGGCGCTGGTCACACCTCTGTATCACTGTCAGAGCAAATGTATGTTGTTTTGGCGTTGACAAAAATGACTGAGCACTTTTTACAATGTTGACTCTAAGCTCTTCATTTTTCTGTCTGAGGCGGCTTTGTCAGACAGGCCCTTACTGGCCTGGTGCCCAGTGGCTGGGTGACCCACATTGGGCAGCCTGGGTGCCAAGTGACTGGGCAGCACCTGGCATAGAGAAGCATGTCCACGGCTGCTGCTATTATTAAATGATTTTTTAAAAATTATAAACATTTAATACCCTACAGTAAGTTCTGGGTTCACTGACAGTGAAACCTGGCAGTGTGTGAGCCTTAAGGAGTCCTGCTCTCAGACGGCCTTTGCCCATCCTTTCACTTGCTGCTAGACAGATGTGTTAACTTCAGTTTGGGGACTAGAAAAAATAGGTCAGAATCTGACACTGATAGCTGCTGTCATCTTATCATGTTAGCTAGGAGTAATCTGTCTTTCTCCCTTTCCTCCTACCAGGCATGGTGCTACAAACCAAGATTTTGGGAAGAGAGGTAGGAGGAATCACTACAAGGTTGAAGTCAGTCTGGTGTATGTAGCAAGTTCCGGGCCAGTCCGGTCTACATAGCTATACCCTGCTCTACACAACAGGAACAAGAAAATGACTGTCTAGGTGGAGGCTGGGATGTATGGGAAAAAGTTTTCAAGCAAGTAGGGTATTGAAGGTTGAATAGGAGCTGAACAGAGAAGATGCTGTTCATTAAAACAGCATCATTCTTGATGTGCACATGTTAACTTCCTTTGATCTCTGCCAATATGTTGATATATTCAAAGTTAGTGCATCTCTTTTCCTATTTTCTCTCATTATGCTTTTTTCTTTTCCATCCCATCCTAAAAAGACACAAACACAAAACAGAGACTTAAAATGTCTTAAAGAAATTTTCTTTTCTCTCTCCTCTCCCCGCTGCATGACTCACTCCACCATTTTTCAACACATTCTCATGTCATCTAGCTAGCCTTGCTGTGGAGCCAAGGCTAGCCTTGAGCCCCAGTTTCCCCCATCCACAGCTCTTTCCTGAGTAGTTTCTTTATGCTGTGGTAAGCCCTCAAAGGTCCTATTTATTATCCTTGGGTTTCACCTGCTCTTTCCCATGGCTGTCTCTTTCCATCCTTTCTCTGCTTACTGTGCCTTAGCGATGAAGACACTGCCACCACTCCACCCCACCCCCACCTCCCATGTTTGCTGTATGCCAGCCACATGCACCTGCCCTTCAGTCCCCAGAACACCAGGCAGCTTTGGGAAACAGGCAGTGCTTTGTTCTATGTGGGTAAGAAAACTGAGGCTTAGAAAGATTCGTGAAGGGAGCATGCACAGTGGGGCTGCAGTCTAGACCCAGGTTCTTTGCCCCAGTGCTGCCCCTACCCCAATCCTCACACCAGAGCATCCATGCTTTGGGTTGGATTTGGGCTGCTGCTCGTTCAGCCTGCTCGGTGCAGGCTGCTGCTCTGCAGTCTTCCTTATCATGGGCCCAGAATCATCTAAAAGCGTTTGTTATGCTTCACAGTCACACATGATGACACACTTTCCTCTCCCACGCATTTTTTCTAAGGTTGCTGTAGGCAACAGGTGTAAACTCTTGACACTGGCGGCCCCCAGTGAATATAGAAGCCCATACTGGGTATCCTAGGTAGCGTTGTCATTGTTGTGATGAAACACCACAACCAAAAGCAACTTGTGGAGGAAAGGGCTTTTTGGCTTATACTTTCACATCCCAGTCCATCATTAAAGGAAGTCAAGACAGGAACTCAAACAGGGCAGGAGCTGACACAGAGGTCTTGGAGGGCTGCTACTTAGTAGCTTATCCTTTCAGGCTTGTTCAGTCTGCTTTCTTATAGTTCCCAGGCCCACCCGCTTAGGGATGGCCCCACCCACAATGGGCTAGACCCTCCCCCATAGATCACTAGTTAAGAAAATGCGCTACAGACTTGCCTACAGCCTGACCTTATGGAGACATTTTCTCAATTGAGCTTCCTTCCTTGTTGATGACTCTAGCCTGTGTCAAGTTGACATAAAACTGGTCAGTACATAGGGCTTCTGCAGCTGGAACCTAAACACCTTCGCCAGGCACCGTGTTCATTACTTTGCTGCCCCTGAGATGCTCAGTGTTTTGATTTCCTGAGGCTCTTTGTTGCTAGAAAGTCCCCAAGGGGAGAAAGCATTCCACCCCATTGAGTGTTACCAGTGCTTCAGTCACAGTGCCTCGCTGTGCAGCCTTTTCCAGGGCAGACAGCAGCAGGGCTGCAAGTCACTGACGCCTCTCTGCAACGAGGACTCCATTCATCCAAATGTCCTCTGTGCTCAGGCTTCAGGTTAGGTGATGGGACCCAGAGGGAGAGGCTTGCTCCCACAGTCCTGCAGGGGCTCGGAGACTGGTGCAAGGTGGCCATAAAGGCCTCTCAGATGACCTTAGAGTGAGTCTGAAAAGATGAGCGCCAGTGTGCCAGCTACATCCCAAGCAGAAGGGTCTCAGGGCAGAGATAGGGACCCGCCTGATGGTGAAACATAGGGTGCATGTCTGGGGCAGGGGTCAGCAGTGGAGCTCCCAAGTTGCTGTGTCGTGGCAAACACAGTCCACAGGGAGACATACCCCACTCTGAGTCTTGGTGCCAGTCTGAACCTTGCTCCTGGGCCCTCATCTCACACACTTACATTGAGCCAATGTTCTGGCCATCCCAGACCAGTACGCTAAGGAGACGTCCCAATTTGTTTTTATAAAAAGATAAGACTGATCCCCAGACAGCCCTGCTCTTCCACAATCCTCCCCATCTTCTCTGAAACCATCCAGGCCCCAAATGTAGATGCCAGCTTTGATTCTATATCTTGTCCCCTTCCTCACTTTACCTGACAGTAATTCTTAGAGAGTACACCTGAAAGGTACTGGCCCTCTCCGCCTTTACCCAGTCCTTCTTTGTCTTAGCTAGTCACACTGGCCACACTGGTCCTACTGCTGTCAGTGTTCCTCAGATAGACAAGGGCAAGCGAAGCCTTCATATCCCTTTCCTATTCCAGAGTCTTCAGTGGCCTCTGGCATGCTTGGAATAGAAACTAAACATCTTGCTTTTGCCTGCCATCCCTTCATTTTATCCCTTGGTTCTCTCTGCTTAGCTGACTTTTTGACAGCCTCTGCACTTTCTTCTCTGGTCCTCTTTCTAGCCTCAGGCTTTGTACCAACTCATCTTGGTCTCACTTGCTATTCTCCCACATTTGTGCCTGGCTCAATATTGTGTGGCAAAACTCTTCCTGGGAACCCAGGACTGACCAAAGTATGAGTACTGTTAAACTCCAGCTTGGTGAACCACTGAGTTTTATTGGGTTTACTTACAGGAGCAGAAATGACTCAGCTGCATTACCAAAATCCACCCCAGCACAGGTGACAGCTCACAGAGCTGGGAACATGCAACACAGTGCACAACCTGCTGACAGCTCAACAGGTTGGAGAGCATCCTTTCCAGGTCTTTCAGTTGGTCCAAACTTCTTCCAGGCAGCTTGGCTGGTTTGAGCTTCTTCCAGACAGCTTGTCTCATCTCAGTCTTCTTTGCAGCTTTGCTTGTTTTGAGTTTTCTTTGCAGCTGGCTTTGCCTCTTCTAAGAGGAACTCTCAGCTTTTATTGTTTACTCTGGTAGGGAGATACCTGATAAATCTGATTAGTTTCAGGGACTTCCTGTCACTATTTTGGGTCGTTTACCTTCCTGCTTAAGGAGCTTCCCTATAGGATTCAATATTTCAATCTCAGAGGAAACTGTTACACGATACTCAGGCTCCGGTTTGGTTTTCATTCAAGTAATTTCTCACCTGTCTTTAAAATACTTAAAACAAACAAACAAACAAACAAAAAAACCTGTTCCCTCTCCTCAGTCTTCCCAGCCATTGTCCTGTCCTTACACTCTGTGTTAATTTCCATTACCAGTCATCACTACTTCTTGTGTACTGTGTGTTGCATTTCTCTGGATCAGAAATCCACAAGGAGGGTCCTTGCTTATTATTCCCACTTTTCTGAGGCTTTAAAGATGAGCTTTGATGAGTCTGTGGCTGAATTGGCATATACCGGCATGGTGTCTGTTCCGGTATTGTGGTTCCAGCAGACATTTTTCAGGAGGTAAGTGATGTTGGTCAACACTTTTATTTTAGAAAGCCAGCTGGTGGCAATGTGGGGGCTGGACTGTGGGAGGGAGGTGGCAGCAAGTCTTCAAAGGCTGGTAGAACGGTCCAGGAAATCGATGCTGAGTCTATGCTGAGGGTGCAGATGACAGGATTCAGAGACTCTGATGATCTGTGATTTGTATTAGGAGAGTGTGGTGAGATGTGCTGGCATGGAGAGAGGCAGGTAACTAACTCAATCTGCTGTTTTTCTCACTGTGAAAACGTGGATGTATTTTATGTAAGGCTATTGGCTCTCTGAGCAACTCTCCGAGGAGCACTGTGGAGAGTATTGGGGAGCACTGTGCAGAGCACTCCAAAGTGCACTCTGGGAAGCACCTCTACAGATAAGAGCTATTTTTCTTATAAGAACTCAGTTCTCTCCAGTTTTGATGAACGTCTCTTATCGCCGAGGAAGCCTAGTCTTACCCTTAACTTAATTCACTTAATAGTTTGGTGGGTCTTGAACTCAGAGTATTCCTGTCTTAGCCTCTTGAGTAGCTGGACTGACAGACCTGCACCTCTAAGTCTGACTGCATCTTAGTTTCTTGGCCCTTGCTCTAGAGTCTCCAGTTGTAATGCTGAGCCCCATGAAGTGAAATGCCACTGCCTGTAGAGGCCACCTCTCACCTCTGCCATTCCTTCTGGTCCCTGTGGCATAGAGATAAGCAGCTACACCTGAGTGCTTCCAGGGTGCTAGCTGCGGTGTGAAACAGATCATGTGCGTTCTGCTAGCCCATCCTTAGGAGCATGGACTCAGAACCAGATGGATTGTGACTGAACCTCAACTCACTGTAGCCCTTGGGAATGCTACTCAAGTTTCTTCAACTTTCTCTTTCCAGATCTGGAAAATGGATGTAACATAGAGAGGATTTATAGACCTACTGTGAAAATTAAATGAAATAACATGTCCCAGGTGTGGTGGTTGCATGCCTAGTAATCCCAGTGTTTGGCAGGTGGAGGCAGGAAGAGCAGGGACTTAGGGTCATCCTTGGCTGTAGAGTCAGTTTGAGTCTAGCTTAGGCTACACAAGGTACTGCCTCACTCCCTCCACCAAAAACAAAACAAAAGGAAAGAAAAGAAATACACTTACTGCTTATTGTGAGTTAGTATTGCTCTGTCACTCACTAATAGCACACTGCAGATAAGATTGTTATCATCACCATTAATGTCCCATTAGCATCATTACACAGCTGGGATGCAGGCAGCGCCCTGACTCCCCTTTTCCCTGTCCCATAGTGTTGCTCCCAAGTTCGTCTTCTCTGGGACCTTCTGGTCCCCGGGTTAGCATTCCTTTTTGTTTGTTTGTTTTTGTTTTTGTTTTTTTTTGTTTTTGTTTTTTGTTTGTTTGTTTGTTTTTGAGACAGGGTTTCTCTGTGTAGTCCTGGCCTGGAACACACTCTGTAGACCAGGCTAGCCTCAAACTCAGAAATCCGCCTGCCTCTGCCTCCCAAGAGCTGGGATTAAAGGCGTGTGCCACCACTGCCCGGCCCATGTTGGCATTCCTGTTCTTTTTCTGGGCGTGCCATTTGTCCCTATCTTAGGAGTGGATTCAAGCTAAGTCTGGTAGCATCTTCATTGTGTATAGCCACTGACTAAACAATCCTCCATGGTTGGATTGTCCACGTAGGAGCATGCACAATCTCCCATACTAGTCATTGCCAATCCATGTGCTGTGAGAAGCCAGGTTCTTCCTGGGTCGGCATTTATGTTGTCAGATTGTCTTAAGTGTCACCGAAGAGACAGAAGAAAGTTGGTACTCTTTATCTTTTTTTTTTTTTTTTTTTTTTTTCAGAGCTGAGGATTGAACCCAGGGCCTTGCACTTGCCAGGAAAGCACTCTACCACTGAGCTAAATACCCAACCCCCAGTACTCTTTATCCTTGCAGGGAGTGTGTGTGTGTGTGTGTGTGTGTGTGTGTGTGTGTGTGTGTGTGTATGTGTGTATATGTGTGTGTATAGGATTACCTTGTGAATCTGGTGGTGTTTGTAAACTCATGTCCCTCAAATAAGAAAAAATACCCTCAAGCCTGGCTCTTTCATCAGGGACTGCCCTCAAGTCCACCACTTCCAGCTGCACCTCCATACCCAGGTCAGGCTGTATACTCTTCTGTCTCAATGGTTTTGCTCCCTGGCAACTGTGGAGGGCTTAGTGCTTCTGAACGATGCTTGTGTCTGAGGGCCATAGGCCATCCTGGTAGCGCTTGGAAATACCTGTCTGATGACATTTGCTACTCGCAATTATTTCTCATAATTGGGAAATGGATTCGCACACTAGAGCCAGCCTGGCCGTTCTGATGAGATGCACCTGCTGATTTGCACATGAATTCAAGGCAGAGCCTGCAACTAGCAGACAGCCTGGTGTGCGTGGGGGCGCTCAGCCCAAAATATCAGATGGAGTGGAGTGTTGTTGTGGTGTATAGATTATAATGGGGATAAACTTAGCTTCCGCAGAGATTAATGTTCTCAATTCAGGTCAACACCAGTCTCCACTTGTCAACTTAAAGACTTGGGAGATTTCAGTTTTAAAAATTATGCCCTCTTCTCTCCCTCTTATTTATTCAAGTGTTTGGTTCTTGGTTTAGGAGAAGGCAAATTCCAAGGACCTTACCACTGCCAGGCACAGACTTGCTTGCAGGCCTTTCTTTGGAACTGTTCCAGAGAACTGTGGAGTAGCCTGCTGTTGCTAACAGCGACGGCTATGATGACTGTCACTGCCACTGAGAGAAGGCCCAGATTTCTCCATCCTGCTCCGGCTGTGGTTGTCAGTGCTCTCTGAAGATGGGAACGAGACTTGGATTTGGGTTGCAGGAGCTAAGCCTGCTGTATATTAATTAGGTGGTTGATGGAATAGTTCTTCCTGATGAGTGGGTTCCCTCTCTAAAGTTGTTACTCTTTGCTGCTTCTAGATTCTAAAAGCAGTGGGTGCTCACTGCAAAAGCAGGCTAGGAATGTTGCATGCCTGGCTTTGAAACCCATCTCCATTGATTACTAAATATGCACCCAGAGCAGACAGGCACCCTACCTGAGCCTCGCTTTATCCCATTGTGCACAAAGACCAGTTCCATAGCATTGCATGGGGGCTCTCCTGTTCCAGACCCTCGCCGAGGTCTCTGCTCATGCTCATTTCCTCTGTGGGTATGTACAGAGTACTCACTGAAGGCCAGCGATGTTGCTGTGGCTCTGCCAAGGGAACCAAGCAAAGCAGAGAGGGTGCCTCTGACCAATGCTCAGGCACTAAGAGCAAACATTAGCATGTACATGTTAACAGTTAATAGATACTAGAACCCTGCAACACATGACACTAGTGGAAAGGGCCACTGTTGGTTTAAGGCTCCTCTGAAGAGGTTCAATGCTTTGTGAACCCCTGCTTCCCAGCATTCCTTGATGACAACTTTAAAAAAAAAACCTGTCCCTATAACTATATTGGTCCATACTATGAGTTTTGGGAGCCGGACCACATGCACACCTCAGTTCTCTTTTGAAATGTGCCAATTCACTATGAGGCTGCCATTCAGAGTGGATCCTTCCCTTCTGGGGTAGGAACTGGGTCCCAGAGCTTCTCACTGGCCTCAGATGATGCTCTTTGAGTCCACATCCAAGTGAGCCCCTAGCGAGTCGGGAGCCTCCTGTTGGGAGGCAGATTGCTTCTATTCTAGCCTGAGCTCATTTTGCTCCACACTGCTTGGAGCATTCTGGTTTCTAAGGAGCTGGAAGTAATCTCAGTGACACATGGCGCTTGCAGACTGCTTCTCAGGCAGTCCTTAAAGGGCTGTGCAGCCTGGTGAATGCCAGGAAGCACTGCCGTTTGAACTGCTGATCAGTAAGCCCAGTACCCCATGCCCCATGCCGCCCTGCTTGGGGTGGGGTGAGGACTTGTTGAAGGACCATTTGAGCCTTTGCACTGGGCAGTGGTGCCCCCTGCTGTTCACGAAGCAGCTGTGCAGCAGGGCTGGCAGTGTCTGACTCACCTGTCATGTTGACAGCTGACCTACTTTTGTGTGACCTTGATTTGTTGAACACAATTATAAATGCCGCTGGGACTGCACTTCAGCTGCCTGATTTTAAAAGTCTCAGTGTGACAGCCCTCCATCTTAAACGGACATCCAGCCCAGGCCAACGGATTGTTTGGTGCATAGTGAGTTTTGCAGCAACCTTTGAATTGTAATTCTATCACAAGGAAAAGGCTTAGTTCAGGAACACAGAGCTGTTATTTGGGACTGGCTGTGAGGCCAGAGCCGCAGGCCTGGATTCCTTGCTACAGGGCAGCTTAATCAGGAAATGGCCTAGATGGCTGCCTTTCAAGTAGGTCCTTGCAGTAGCTTGGCAACAGGCGCAGGGTCATAATTGGAAGAATTTGGCTCTGAGTGTCTGTGGGTGTTTACAGTGCTCTATAGGGCAGGGCTTCTCTTATTTATAGAATATTTAGAGCACCAAGCAGCAGAAGGCTGAAAAGCCACTAAATCTCAATTTATTTTTAACAAATTCTATCTTTCCCTTCATCCCAAAAGGAAGACTGAGCTATTAAAAAAAAACCAGTAAAAACAGTAAAAAGAGTCACTGCAAAGCATGCAGAATCTAATTGTGGGGTTGCCAGCGTCGGCCTGCAGCCACACTCGCAGGGCTTTGTACGTCAGCTGTCCATCGAGTCAGTGAACTTACATGACTTCAGTTCTTCATTTAGACGTCGAGCGAAAGTATTGGCAAGTGAGGGCTGATCAGAAAAAAGTTCTGCTCTAAATCAGGAGACAGAAGGGATAAATATAGAGTGGTGTACTTCTGCGTCCTCAGAGGGAGATAAAAATCATTCTTCATTGTCCCTTATACTTAGCTGCGTGCACACACAGATCCCAATATTCTAACTACCCGTTTCAGGAGGTTGGCTCACTGCAGCAGAAGTCTGTGCCACCCCGAGGAGCCACTGGTGTTTTGTCTTCTGAGCCTAGCCAGCCCTGGGTGAATGTTACCCCATAGTATCAGGAAGCCTTGACACCTGTGCAGTTTTGGCTGTGGTCTTGTCATGTGTTAGAGCTGGGAGGGCCTGCAGAGACCCTCAGGTTCTGTCACACCATACTGTAACCACTGTTCCAGAGGGGATGCTGCCTAGAGCCTGAAAGAAGTCATGGCAGAAGGGGTACTCAGGGGGCTCCAAGCTTTCTAAGCTCCCAACAGTGCCCTTCTGTGTGACAGTCAGGACCGATGATTAAATAGATTTGAGTTTTGCACCTCTGGGGTGGGGGGCACAGTCCTAGAAGACACAGACACTAAGGTAGCTGAACAGTCACGATGGGTAAGTAGAGTAAATTACAGTGTACACAATTAGTTGAGTGCTAGTGAGAACAAGAGTGGGGATTCTGACAAAGGTGAATTCAGTTGCTACTAGACATCCCCTCTCGCAGAGAAGCCTTATGGATGCTGTAAAATTTCCTCTTGGGAGCACGTAGAAGAGGCGCACATGGTGAAGACGTCAGTAGGCACAGTGGAGGAGGACCCTGAGACTCTAGCGGTGCCTGAGGGGATTTCATAGGGCTGTAGACTAGAACAACTAGTACATAGGCCAGGGACAGGGACCCTGGATCCTATGGAATGACCTTTTGTCAGGCAGCTTATGGGTAGTATGAGGACTATGTTCCCAGTCCTGCCAACCCCACCCCAGACAGAAGGATAATTCTTTCTGATCACCAATGCCAGTGAACTAGACTTGGTATGTGAGACCTGTGTGTCTCTTTCTTACCCTGGGCAGAGCGGGCCCTGGGGCTGAAAGGGGCAGAGACCTTCCAGAGACCTTTCCACAGGAAGTGCCTGTTGGAGGCATCAGTGGACAGTGCTGGAGGCCAGTGGAGGAGGGAAGCCGGCCACACAGGAGGAGGTAAAGGCCTGAGTGAAGCTGGTAGCAGTCAGCTGGGAGAAGAACAGAGAGGCGAGAAATGGTTCTTGGTGAATGTAGGGAGCCGTCAGCAAAACTGTGGGATTTGGTTACAGTCAAATGGAGTAAAGAGCCTAGCCAGAGCCTCTCCTGCTGCCACCAGATGTTGCCAGATGGCAGACAGAGTACCTGGGTGTTCCCAGAGTCGTTTCTGTGCCTTCTTTTTCTCTTTCCATGTTGACACCCACAGCCACTCTCAAGTGACTGAGCTGAGACTATGTGAATGACCAGAAACAAGTACACGGGAAATACTTGGAAAATGGCCCACGAGCTGTAGTTCAGGAAATATATTTTTTTTCCTGAATTGTATTGTTTCAATACAAACAACATTTGTTGGCAAATAGTCCCTGGTTCTAAATGTATTTTTAGTTTTTAGTTTATAAAGGCAGCAATGCTCCCTGGGTGCCTACTGTTGGAGTAGGACACTTTTCTCCTCCCTCCCTCCTTTTGCTCCTGGTCTTTTCTCTGTCTCAGTAACTTACATTGTGCATGCCAGCCCAGAAGATACTCACTGGTGAGACTCAGGGTGTGTGTCTGTGGTTGTGTGGTGAAAAGCAGGAGGTGACGAACCCTGGACCTTTTATAGAGAGGACGCCATAAGTGGAGACAGGGTTCTGGCTTCCAGGGCCCATCATAGCACGTGAAGTGGACTGGCCCGCTGCTTTGTACTTGAGCCCCTCTGCCATCAGTCCAGCAGCAGTAAATGATGCTGACTTTAAGTTTCCTAAAGTAGAAAGCTTACAGAATGATGTCCTAGTCCAGGCCTCACTCTGATGCTGCCCCAGCACCCCAGTGGTTATTTAAGAAATGCGTTTGGTTCTTTGAACCGTAGCTGCTCATTAGTGCCGCCTCTGTTACCACCAGCTGGTGCTGTGATTGCAGAAAGTGAAAGCCCCATGGGCTGTGTGAGCCACTGCCAGTCCGAAGTCCACCCCTCTTTCCTTAGGCCTCCCAGCCACACCCTTGGCTATCAGTACTTTTGCAGTTTATTGAAGCTGTAGGTGCTTCCGTGGAAGGGGCATCCTAGGTCACTTTCTCTGGCCCAGGACTAGTCCAGGCAGGCCTGCCTGTGTGGCACATGGTGAGCTGTCTTCTCGCCCCAAGCACTTAGCCACCAGACATCCTACTCCTTCTTCCGGACACCTCTAGCATGTAGAAGTTTCTTCTTTCTTCTGACCTCCAATCTGCTTTGCCAGTGTTCCCTCAGTGACCTACTTTTGCCCCTTGTAGCCACACAGAACAAGGATCTGTAGGCACGGCACGGCTCCACGTCACAAGCAGGAAAACATGTCTCCCAGACTCATGCCCATTCTTCTCTATTCTTATGTCTCTCTCCCACCATTTCTTTATGAATTATCTTAAATTATGTGCATATGTGTGGGTATGAGCATGTGAGCAGATGCCAGCAGTAGACAGAAGAGTATTGGATCCTCAGGAGCTGAAGTTAGAGATAACTTTGAGTCACCCAGTGTGGGGATTGGGAACCAGACTTGGGTCCTCTGCAAAGCAGTCGTATGCACTTACCCTAGTTAAGGTTTTACTGCTGTGCCTTACAGGTTCAGAGGTTCAGTCCATTATCATCAAGATGGGAGCATGACAGCATCCAGGCAGGCATGGTGCAGACAGAGCTGAGGGTTCTGCATCTTCATCTGAAGGCTGCTAGTGGAAGACTGACTTCTAGGTAGCTAGGATGAGGGTCTTAAAACCCATGCCCACAGTGACACAACTATTCGAACAAGGCCACACCTCCAAATAGTGCCACTCCCTGGGCCAAGCATATTCAAACCATGACAGCACTCTTAACTGCTGAGCCATCTCTCTGATCCCTTTGGAAAAAAATATACATATATATGCCTGTATATGGGTGGAGGCCTCTAGCATTCTTCGGGTGACTGGCATCAGTCTGATATTGATATGGAGGTGGTAAGTGCACGCACACTTGCCTTCTGCAGTCAGTGTTCTAAGTGTCTTCCTCAGGTTCTTGCACTTGAGTGTGCACTGCCAGGAGCTTTATTTTACTAGGGAGGAACTGGAGATGCACAAAGGGGATCAGAACTTCTCCAGAGCCACATAACTAAGTGGCAACTTCCGAGCCAGTGCTCTGAGCTCTAGTGCTCCAGTAACCCACAGCCTTCTGTCTGTCGTGGTAAAAATAAGTCCATAATTAGCCTTGGGATGGCCTTGCTTGACTTTTTTTTGCAAGAAGTCATTTGACAGGAGCCAAAGTTGAGCCCTTTTCCATGAAACCTCTTCAGAGTTTGTTTTGATAGGAAGGGCTGCAAGGTCTGAGGCCTCTGCTGTCAGCAGCAATGGGGTCATCCTGGCTCAGCCAGGTCTCACAAGACTCCTGAGGTGATGGGATTAGGCCAAGGTGACAGATAGGGACTGTGCGGGATGTACAGCGTGCCTCTTGTTAAAGTGGCTACTCATAGCTTTATTGTCTGACATTGGACAGCAGAGAACAGTGTCTACAAACCTCTAACACAGTGTTCTGTCTCACAGAGCAACCTGGCTATGTCTAGGCAGGAGATTTAATGGCCACCAAGTTCCTTAACTTGGGAGGCGGATGTTCGCCGTGCACTTCCTGCCGTGGCTCATCCACTCCCTCAGGCTCTGCTGGAGTGTAGGTAAAGTTGATTTGTTACTTCGGAGGGAGCTTTGTTCCCTGTGCTCAGCATCAGAGGCTGACAGAACAGGATCAAGTCGTCTTTCTCTTGGTGAGCTGCTTTTTATGTGTTCCAGTCAGATTTATACAGACATCAGCCTTGATGAGGGACCTGAGACCTGCATAGGAAATGCCTTGAAGCAGTCCTGAAGGGCTGGGTAAGGTCTGCCTGGCGTGGCAGCCACTATAGTGGATCCCAGGGGAGAGAGAGGAGTCACTTCCCTGAAATGCTGTGTCTTTACCTGAGAGGATGGGGTGGACAGGGTGCTACCCTTCAGCAGAAAGCTGATGGGGGTGTACAATGGAAAATGCCTGACACAATGCCTGGTGCTTCTGAGAGTAAATATTTGCTTAGTGACTTCCTTCTTCTTCTACCAGCTCTTCCTCTTCCTCCTCCTCTCCCTCCTTCATCTCTAATCCTGTCAGCTACTAAGTTTTCTAAGTTTACTAAGTTTGGCTTCAGGTAAATATCTGAATTTCTAGGCCTTTCCTGTCAGTTGAAAAAAAAGAGGGCTGTAGTAGGTAGGAAGCTACAAGCCGGCTACATGCCCGTTGGAGGGCACTTTGAGAATGTGTGGGTGGTTAGGTAGGTGCTGGGTGTGGACAAGGGCTTCTGTGGGAAGGATTATCTTTCAGAAGGCGGGATTGTCCATCCACACGGCTGCTGAATGTGCAGTGGACGCTCCTGTCTGTGATCTGAGCCTGGAGCCGGACTTCATGTTACAGAGAAGCAAATAATTTCTGCATGTTTTAAATTTATACTGAATTTTCAAGAAGACCACTGCCAAATGTATGAGTAGCGGTGATTTATGAAAAGTTCCCGTGTCTCATGCTGTGCGTTAATAATGTCTTGTGTGTAGATGTGTTTACGGATTGACTTGGGTGTTTTGTTAACCAACTTCAATTCATTTTTTCACTTGTATTACAGACAGGGAATATTGCTGACTATAAATAAGTTTCTCCTGGTTATATTATTGACAGCTTTTGTTTCAAGAGAATGAAAGACATGTGGGAAACATTTGTGCGAATGTTGGATGTGGTCAATCCTAGCACTTGGAAGGCAAAGGCAGGCCATTACAAGTTCTAGGACAGCCTGGGCTACATAGTAAGACCCTGTCTCAATAAAAGTATAAATAAACAAAAGCAAGTACGCACACACACACACACACACACATGCACACACACACACACAAATTTTGTATTGCTTCTTGGAAAGCAGGAAAGGAATGAGCATGTGTGTGCATATTTCCATAGTATACCATAGTTTATGAAGTAATTGGGGAAGCCTTAAGTCAGACTTGAAATAAAAAGAAACGTTCTTATTTCTCTGACAAATGTCCTTTTATAAAGTATGTGCAGGAGACTCCGAACACCTGGTGGTGCCCATTATTTGTTAGAGAAGATATTCTGTTATTCTCTGACTCTTTCCAATCATATGGTCTCAGAGTCTGGAACAGACCAGCCTCATCTCTGATCATCTCTACTGTGTCTGTTACACATTCCTGTGGTAACATCCACATGGAGGGCTGGGTTTTGTTTTTGTTTTTGTTTTTTCACCTCTCAGAAAGCAAGATCCACCTCCTCTCCTCTTTCCCTGGTTTGTTTGGATGGCTGTCCTCTTTCTGCCTGTATTCCAACATGGACTCGGAGCTGTGTGCAGGCCTGGGCAGGGGAGAGCGGGCTCCTGAGCCTATCCCAGCGTGGTGGTTGTGGCTGATCTTGTAGCCCACAAACTGAAGTCTTTGTGACGAGGACAGCTCTGGACAAAACCTGTGCTGTCAGGATGCCTGAGGTCTCTAGCATTTATTGCAGTAGACTTTCTACAAGGCCTCCATCTGGTGGGGCTGGTTCTGAGGATTTTCTGTACCTTGTTGCTCCATCTTGCATCTTCCTTTCACACTGGAGATAGTAACAGGCTTGCAGCCGACCCAAAAGATGAAATGACTACTCATTGTCTCAGCCCAAAGACAATTCCTGTTAACATTTTACTATATGTTACTATATAAATAGCTCATGTTTAACACACACACACACACACACACACACAGAGAGAGAGATGGAAAATTAACTCTTTGTAATAGAACAGTTCACTTGTCTCACCAATTGAGTCACTATTCTGGTGTCGCTCATAGCATCTTCTTTGGCTATATAATGAGGTTAGGATTAGTGCATATGTAATCTTGTGTCCTTTTTAAACTTGAAATTTACAGGAGTAGTTCCCAAGTTGTTATATTCTTAAGAATAATTTAAATGTTGTTGTAATATCTCATCTTAAATATACCCATAATTTCAGTTAAAAAATATTGTATATGTGTATGTAGTACCCACAGAGGCCAGAAGAGGGCATCAGAGAGGTGAGCTGCCTGTCATGGGAGCCATCTCTCCAACCTAGTAATCCAAAGCTTAACTTCTCAACGTATGGCTATTTAGATGGTTTTGATCATTTATTATAAGGCTATAAGAAAATCCTTGTACATCCACTGGTGTGTGTTCACTAAGTGAATACTATGTGCCATGTGATATCTTTAAATGGAACAGCTAATTTTAACAAGAAAGTACCTGGGCTGAGCTAGGTGTGGTGGTGATACATGCCTACCATCCCAGCACTTAGGAAGCAGAGGTTGGCCTAGCTTTGTGACTCTTAGGCCAGCCTGCTACCAGGCTAGCTGGAACTACATAGTGAGATCTTGTGTAAAAAGAAGAGAAATTATTTGGGCAAACAGATGACGCAGCACTGCTACCACCACCACCACCACCTCCTCCTCCTTAACAACCTCCTCCTCCCCCTCCCTCTCCCCTCCCCCTTCCCCTCCTCCTCCTTCACCACCCCTGCCCCACTTTTATTGTTTTATTGTTCTCTATGTTGCCCTGGCTATTCTGGAGATCACTATGTAAATCAGGCTGAGCACAAACTCACAGAGATCCACCTGCCTCTGCTTCCCAGTGCTGGCATTAAAGGTGTGTGCCACCACACCTAGCTTGGGATAACCCATTTTAAAGGTTAGCACATACATGTAGTGTCAAATTTCTTTCTAGCTGTCCACACCAATTTACACTCTGTCTGATGGTGGATTGACTTTTTTTTCCAAAGCGCTGTGATCCTGTGTTCAACATCCTCAGAAAAATACTCTGGAACTGCATACAACCCAGACAGAGCCTTAGACCCAGACTATTCTCCTGCGGGTGACCAACTCTCAGGAAAAAAAAAGAAAGAAAGAAACTAAATTGCAAGAGCTGTTTTTGTGTCGTTCCCCTTCCCCCCATTTCTTTCAAAGGAAAGAAACAAGTGAAAGGGAGCAGGCTGCTTGTGTTTCCTTTGAGAAGAACTCAGCAGGGTCAGGATTCATTCAGACCCACCTGTTGGCAGAGGAGACCCCTGGAGTCTTGGTTAGATTAAGCGGTCACGTGGGCACATTGTGCTCACAGAGCAGGCAAGAGGCCAAGTGCACGTTGGAAAGTTCCATTCATGTAGAGGTGGAAAGCTAATCTGGTTAACCTTTGGTTAACTGTTCCTTCAGACAGGTCTGCTCCTTCCCCGGTGCCCCGGTTAATTCCTGGGTTTGGCAGCCTGGCAGCAGAGGGTGGGGGTGAGCCTGCCCCACCCTCTTCTACCACTTGGGACAGAGCTTGGATTTGCTGAGTCACGGAAGCAGCAAAGCCTGTGTGGTCCTGGCTGCTGGGCATGTCTGGGCTCCTGCTCCTGGCTGGTCCCTTTTTGTGCAGGTTACACAACAGAGAGGTCGTTACCTTTCTGTCACAGTGCTGTTTTTCTATGCTGTTGATAAGTAGTACCGCCTCCAGATCATCTAAGGGCTAAAGAGGCGCCAGGGCTGGCCATGGCCTAGGTACCTGCTTGCTGTTCCTCATGGAGGTGGTGACCGTTCAGAATGGTGGGAGACCTGTGTCTTGTGTTTCACCACCACACAGCACTGTGCACTCTTGGTACAGCTCAGACACATAGGTTTCTAACACAGCTTAAACCAGCAGGGCCCCAATCCTGCATAGTAGAGGACCAGTTCTCTCTTCCTCCAGCCTTCATGTGGGTGTGTTCCTGGCAGATGGATTTCAGGATGGATTTTACCCCCATGGTCCCCCTTGGCTGGAGGCCTCAGTACAGATCGAAGACTGGGTGTTTCCCTGTCCCAATCTAGGCATTCAGGAAATAGTATTTCTCATTTCTCCAGAATGCTCACAGAATGGAAGTCACCAGCCCACCATGTACTCAGCCCCTGGTCCTGGAACTACCCCAAACCTATCAGCACCAGCATGGAAATGCACATAAGACCATCCTCTCCCCCGCCCCCACCTTACTACTTTCCTCAAACTCACCACCCTGTTCTACCTTAGCACCCCCAAACAAAAACAAACAAAAAAGGCCCTTTCTCATTCACCGCTACAACCTGACTTAAATTTTTAAGTGGGGTTGTTGGACATGGTGATGCAGATCTGGGATCTCAGCATTTGGGAGACGAGGCAGGAGAATTACCACAAATTTGAGCCAGCCTGAGCTATAGAGTAACTTCTAGGCCAGACTAAGGTGTAGAATGAGACCCTGTCAAAACAACCCCCCACCTGGCCTCCAAACCTAAGTGGAACTACATGCTTCTCAGAGTCAAGCTCGCCTGTCTGCTCTCACTCTGATGATGTCCTAGCATTTGTGTCCCTTGGGCTGCTGTTCTTTCTCTATAACGTCCTAGTCACCCTCTCACCTCCATCTGCCTTGCCTCCCAGGGTGTCTTGCCCTTCTCCCTTATGCCTGTCCTCACTCCCAGCACATTCACCACAGCCCAACATCCAATATAATTTAATTGCTCACTTCCTTTGACTGCTGTCCTGGCCAGCATACTTACCCAACGAGGACATGGGGTGGTGTCCCCGCTCCATACCAGCACCACTGTGAAGGGACAGTTCCTGGCACTTGGATGCTTTCAGCAAATATTTGTTGAGAGTCGAGTGACTGATTGTGGTCCCATGCTAACAGTGTCTTCACTGTTACAAAATCACCCCAAAGGGGAGTTTGGTGGCCACATGCAGTATGTATGGGGAAACGTGCTTCCTGTAACAAACCTGTCACCACAGAAGTCACCTGGTGCTCGGCAGTGTATAGAGTAGGTTGCTGGAAGGTTTCAGGGGTGCTTGGATGGGATATGAGGTACCTTGTAATTCCTGAGCATGGGGTTGCTGCATCACCCAGAGGCCCCGTCTACTGTGGAGGTCCAGCCCAACACACGGCAGTCATTGGTCTCTTGGACTCACCTTCCTTCCTTCTTTTCCTTCCTTCCTTCCTTCCTTCCTTCCTTCCTTCCTTCCTTCCTGTTGGGTCCTCTTCTTTACGAAACCACTGCTCTCGCTGTCTCTAGCTTCTCTCCTTGAACAACTACAGAATTCTGTTAGCTGCCACCCACTGACGAGCTTCCTGATTTATCTGCTCCCGGCTTGCCTTCAGGGCCTCCTGTCCGAGCTTCAGACAAACTCAGTGGAGTTTGAAAAGTCTGCTTATGTTTCCAGGTGTGCCCCATGTTTGGAATAACCTGACCTGCTCCAGGTTGTAAAGTCCTGGCCTGCTCTAGGTTTCTGTCTCCAGCCTTCCCGCAGTTTCCCCACCTGCTCCTGCCTGGTTTCTTGACATCATTGTCCCTAATCTGTTCTGTTTTAAGAGCCACATGTCCCGTCTTTCCGTTCTCACTTCTGAGCCTCTTCCCCGAAGTCTCCAGTGTGGGTCTGCATTATGGCAAGTGTCCCCAGCCTCTGCACTCCTGTTTACTCAGCCCCAGCTCTTCCCCTTCTGCTGAAGTAGGTAGCTAGATGTGCCCAGTGCTCTTCTAATGTTAAACCCAGCCAGCCACAGAGGGGGAGTACCCCCAGAGGAGGAACCACACCCCTAGTGACCACTCAGCCCTCAAGTGGCAGAGGTGAGATGTTTATCTTTATATTCATATTTATTTTTGAGACAGGCTTTCTCTGTGTAGCCCTGGCTGACCCTGACTCTCTCTGCCTTCAAACTCAGAGATCTTCTAGCCTCTGCCTCCTTATTGCTGGGATTAAAGGTGTGTGCGTGCCACCGTGCTTGGCAGTCAGACATGAGGTTTGATGCAGGAGGCCCACACTGCTCACTATGTGTGTTTCCTGTCCCCACTCACTCAGCATCCTGTGACCCTGTACCCTTCCCTCCCTGCAGCGGTCTAGTTCAGAAGGGGTCCACAGCTTCCTGTTCTCCTACTTGCCAGCCCTGGATGCATGCTGTCCCAGGGGCTTTCTGCTTTGCAGTCCTCCCCAGACCCCTTCTCAGTCTGTCCTCAGAAACCTCCCATACACTTTGTGTGTGGTGGAAAGCAGCAGGCTGTGCCAGGGAAGCCTGTTCTGCTGAGTATCCCTCCCATGTGGTCCTCACAGGAAGCATGTGCCTTGTCTAAGTCTCAGTGTTTGATAGACGCATCCCTGCCCACCTGCAGTCAGCAGCCACTGGTCTAAGACACAGAGGGACTCAGGCTTGTCCACCTGTTCTCCCTCATGCTAGAATCTCTCCTTTGCAACCCAGTAACAACAGTGCATTCTTTTGTTTCCTTAGAACAAGATGCAGATGTTTTCCAGAATTTTCTTCAACCTCAGGCAGTAAGTTTTTTTGGTGAAGAGTCTTTTTTTTCCTGGAGTCTTTAGAACCAGGCTCTCTTCCCTCTCTGCAGTGCTCAAAAACAAAGCATCAGACAGACAGACTGCAATAGAAAGAAAGCAGGGGTCAGGTGACAGGTCTTCAGTCAGCAGGCCCTGGAATATGACTTGTGTATCCTTCATGGTACCCTGGGGCTCCTTCCCTGTACCTCTTTTGAACGCAGAGGCATGGTAAGGCTGGGTTAGGGTAGCTTCTTTCCAGAAAGGAGGTGGCAAGGATGGAGGGTGCAGCTGACAGAGCACACATGGGCGTGTCCTCACACCAGGCTCTGGAATGTGGAGAACAGGGCACCAAGGAACTCCACTGTCTCATCTTCATGCCATTGGTATTCTCCAGGGAGCACAGACTGACTCTGGTCCAGGCTGGTAGACAAGTCTGTGGGGCAGAGTCCTGGTTCCAGATGCTTAGGGAGTGGACTGAGTGTATCAATACCCAGAAGCCAAGAATCCTACCTGCCAGAGTGGGAGGTCAGAGACCTCTCAAGTGAATGCATAGGACCAGAACTTCAGAGCCTGGGAGGTAACAGAGCAGCCACTAGGCTGACAAGTAGTATTTCCTGGGAGGGGACTCCAATCCAAGTAGTTTATAGAGCATTGTCTTTCCGTGTGTACTATCAAACCCTTGGCTGTTAAAAAAAAAAAAAAAAAACAACCAATCAAACCAACCAACCAGCCAAACAAACAACTTGGTTTGCCAGGCAATGGGTGCTGACTTTAATCCCAGCACTCAGGGAGCAGAGGCAGGCAGATCTTTCTGAGTTGATGCCCACCTGGACTACAAGTTGAGTCCAGGATACCCAGGGCTCTGTTACACAGATTTTGAGAAACCCTGTCTCAAAAATAGCAATAAAACCAAAACCAAATCAGTTTGTGGATGCATATATCTGGACTAGTAGAAACTCCACTATCCCTGAACTTCACACTCTGGAGGGGAACATCTTCAAGAGGGGGTGCCTTAAGGAAGGGGACCTTAAAAGTCCAAGGATCCCATTAACGCCCCACAGAATAGATGCTCTGTGGCAGACCTTTCAGCAGAGCTATTTTGGAGAAGTTTGTGTACACTTTTATTTGAAAAATGTGTGTGTGTGTGTGTGTGCCTAGTGGTGTAGTGTAGTGTGGTGTGGTGTGTGTGTGTGTGTGTGTGTGCCTAGTAGTATAGTGTGGTGTGTGTGTGTGTGTGTGTGTGTGTGTATGTGTGTGTGTGTGTGTGTGTGTGTGTGTGTACCTAGTGGTGTAGTGTAGTGTGGTGTGGTGTGGTGTGTGTGTGTGCCTAGTAGTATAGTGTGGTGTGTGTGTGTGTGTGTGTGTGTGTGTGTGTGTTCTTGTTGGGTACCCAGTTATTCCATACAGCAAACAGGACTGACTATCCTGTAAAACCTCAGACTTTGTCAAGTTACTCCCTCCGACTCTGTTTCCTCTGTAACGTGGGACAGAATATTAGCTTTCGTGATGTCTATGAAGGAAATAATAAATAGTTCACACGAAGGGCTTGTTACCTGGCAGGTGCCATGCTAAACACTTTATACAGCTCACTGAAGAGGCATGCAGGCCAGGAGGCCTTGGGACACAAAGGCCAGGCCCTGTGCCCCGTGTTATATTGCCGGTGTGTGTTGGACCCATGGCTCAAATGCCTGACAGGCTTGCATTTTGAAACCTGGCTCCCATCTCCCATCCGAAGGTGCACTTTAAGTCCTGATTTTATAGAGCCCCTAAAACAAGAAGGTAGTGCTCTTCTGGATGGTTCCTGAATACTTAAGGGGAACTGGTGATCCTAAGACTCGGGTCACTGTGGTCCCTTTTCTCATGCCTGGGAAATGATCAACTCTGTGGCTTCTTGTCCCCTCAGTTATTCATGTGACATTCTGTCTGCTCCACCTTCATCCTGGGATGCTTGAGTTTGGGCAGCTGCTCAGCTCTCTGTTGGGTCAAGGTAGCTCCCCATACCCATACCATTGGAAGGCTGTATGTCCAAGCCAAGACCAGGCGTTCTTTCCAAATACTTGGTGGTGGGATGGAATGGGGTAGGGTGGGGTAGGGTGGGGTGGGGGCTGGGGTGGGATGAGGTATGGTGGGATGGATGGGGTGGTTAGGGGGTTGGGGGTGGGCAGGGAAACCGTAGCTTACTCTTATTTTTCTTGTCAGGGAGAGTAAGGCAAAGGCTACAAGTACATGCGTTGGAGCATGCCTTGCGGGAAATTATAGACCAGACTGTTCTGTGAGGCCAGTCTAGCCTGCGGCTTCTCCCTAGAGCCCTGGCATTCTGGATTAGCCCTCAGCACCATCTAAAAGTAGAATTCTGTGAACTTCCCTCCTTCCGATGTATCAGAGGGCTTTTTAACAAAGGGAGGCCTTGTCTTTCTTCACACAGAACCCTGTATTCACAAGTCCAGCCCCATAGCTCCAAGTATGACCTCATTTATGTTCAACCTCAGGGTTTCTGAGCACTTTGTGCTACTGGTGGGATTGGGCATATAAGTGCCAGAAATGATTTGTCCCCAGGTCCTGCAGAGCCAGTGCTTTTCAGAGTAAAATACTCTGTACTCCTTAACATCCATCCAGTCAACACCTTTAACACCTGCTCCTAGGCTCCACCCCTTCACCTTCAATAACCTCCCACACCCCCACACACCAATAAGCTAATATTTTCTCCATTCTGCTCATGAGGAATCAAGACACTCGACTGCCACCTGCTGGCACTTTGTTGTAATGGCACCTAAGTGCATCAGCCCCTCCTGGAGTTGGGTAGTGTGCTTCTGGGCAGCTGCCACCTGTTGCGTTGGCTTGCTGTCGAGCATTTATTTAAACATTTCGTCGTTCTAGCCACACAGAAAGAGTCTTGAATGTAATGACTTTGGATTCCATTTTGTTTGTATTGACCTGGCTTCTGCCAGAGGTGACAGAACGGCTTGTTGAATAACCCTAGTAGAAATGTCGGTTACCTTAGGTTTAGGGGGTTGGCTTTGATTGGTGAATGTTCTCTAAACTTAGAGGTTGCTAAGCAAGGTGTCTGAATTCTTCAGAGCCTGTCAGTGTCAGGGGCTATGGATCGGGGCACATGATGAGGGACTGGCAGAGGGGATAGGGCCCCAACAGCCTCTGGCCTCTGTTCAAAGTCCCCATCCTCTGAACACACAGAGCAACTGAGCAAGTACTAAGGCAGACAGACCTCATGCAGTAGTGTAGGCTCTCAGCTAGGCAGGGGAGGCCGCCCTCTGGAACACATTATCTCTGGGGTAGGCTCCCTGTAAGTATAGGCATGCAGAGGTAACAATGCAAATGAAGCCCTTCTCAGGAGCTCTGGGCTGTGTGGACAGGGTAGTCACTGCTCTCGTCCTACCCTCATGTTAGACGACACCATCAAAAGTTGCCTCATACATCTCTTAGAAGAGCTCCATCTAGCAGTCACTGTGGGTGACGCTGAAGGAAAAGAGGACGTTGGGCCTTAACTGGGCTCCATTTAAAGAGAGATGCCCCTTTTACAAAGCCTGTTTCCTCAGGAGCACTGGGCAATCTATATCACTCCAGCCTGGTCTCAGAAGACACTCTTCCGTGCTTGGCCTTATCCTGATGAGCTAGTTCATAGACTGCTGGTGTTAGCTACCGAAGGCTGTTTCCCTCTTTGCCCTGGTGTCAGCTTCCTCCATCCCTTCCCCAGGACTGCTTGTTCCTGTGTTTGCTTTGTCTTTGAATTTTGCTTTTGGGGATGGATTTTAGCCGAAGGATCAGCAAGCAGTAAAGCTAGATACCTACCCTGGCTTTCAGTCCCCACTTTCTGCTATACATACTGAACAAGGCAGCTCTGCTTACCAGTTCTTTATTCCTTCTCTGGAGAGTTGAGTCATGACCACAGTGAATTTGTAGGTTGTTGTAAAGGCGTCTTGTCCAGGCCCAGCTGCCCTGCGGCTCTAAGACCTTAGTAGCTACATGTGGCTGCACTTACAATGGGACCAACTATTACGGATTCTCTGGGACAGAAGGGTCTGCTGGGAGGCAGGCATTTCAGCACTCAGATGGGGAGTTCCAAGGCAAACAGATACATTGATCATTCTAGTTAGCTCTCTACCTTCTCTCTCCTTACACTGCCCCCCCCATCCCCTGTTGCCTCCTGTAGCTATGGCAGGTGTCCTGGTAGGCTGCAGCTTTGACCACTCCTGCTGCTGCTTCTGGTGCTGTTGACTGCTGAGACTGAGGCCCTGCCTTGTTTGCAGCTGTCAGTGCAGTCAGCTCCAGTGCGCATTTGCAGCTTGGCCTGCTGACTGTTCAGCTCTGTGACTCTTACTCACCTGCCAGATAGGCCACTCCACTGCTCTTTGTTTTGGTGTGCCAGCTTCCATTCTGCTCCCTTTGGTGTTGCCGCTGCTCCACTGTCATTGCTGATGCTCATGGTACCAGCTCAGTCATTTTAGGAAAAGCAGGTAGGAAACAACCGCTAAGGGGAAGCTTTGCATCAGGCCTGATGTAACACCAGGAGAGACAGTGCAGGATGCGTGGTGGGGTGTCTCCCAGACTTACATGTCTGGAGAAAGGTGTTTGTACCAATCACAGTAAACTCTACATTCCAGGGAAAGCTCCTGCTTGCATCCATCACAATGCTGTACTCGGCTTGGCCACCGTGGAAGTGCTCCTTCCTAGGCTTAGACAGAAATGGGTACAGGTTCCCCTAGAGTTCACTGAGGCTTGTAGTAGCAAGAAGTCCATCACAAACTGTTTGGAATTGTTCTGGCTGGATCTGTGCCTTCAGAATACAGAGCAATTAACAGAGACCATCATGCAGTTTCCTCAAAGCATCCAGGGAGTGTTCCAAAGTGCCATTGCTGGCATACAGCCATCCAGCCTGCTGTTTGGCCATATTTGCTGCCCATTTGCTCGGAGTAGCCAGGGAACATCTAAAAGCTGTCAATTAGGGAGCTTTGCCCAGTGCCTCAAATTCTTTGCTTATTTACAGGAAAATGAACCCCAGGAGTGCTGACAGGAAGAATTTATCACTAACACAAATAGTGCTCCCCCACTCCCACCACCTAGTGCTCAGACATGCTAGGCAACCAATATACTACCAAACTGTCTCTACATCCCCGTAACCAGTGATTTTTAAAAGCGATTTAATCCGAGAGAGAGAGAGAGAGAGAGAGAGAGAGAGAGAGAGAAGTGAGACATCTTCTTCTGTGTCATTAGCATGAGGCAGATAACTGTTGGAACATAAATCCTATCTGCAGGTTGTCTTCTGTGGTCCTGGGGCAAGAATGGGAACAAAGGAACATGGACCTGTGGTCTGGATTGAGGGCTTCGATGTGGCTGTCTCTCCTGCAGATGGTAGAATGGCAGTTGGAGTTTAGCCTTGTCTTGCCCTGCTCAGAGAAGCGCTGTTTCTTTGTGTCTCCTTTGGGTGCCCACTAGTGGCTAACACTTCTGCCTTGCCCTTCTCGGCTGCTGTAACCATTCTGCCAGGGCAGCCTGGGCTGTGACAGTTACTTCCACCTTCTGCTTCCCAAGATGGAGCTTGGGGGTCCCTGTGCTCTGAGGGAAGGAGCAGGAGAGACCTGGTGTTCTTTCCAGGCACGTGCCAGGGGAGTTTCCTCACATCTGCTTCCTCTGGCTCTTCGGTGAGACCTTCTCTCTACCTTTAGGACTTTCTACTCAGAAATGGGTATACATGTGGCCCTGGACTGCAAGACACAGGCCAGGCTTCAAGAGTGACCTTCATGTGCCATTTGCATACTTGTACCAGGGGCAGGTCCTTTGAGCCCTCTGCCAGCAAAGGTCCCTTTCATAGGTACCTAGTGACTCTTGGGACTCCCTCTCTGCCTTGCCTCAAGCCCCTTCAGAAGAAAGTAACACAGAAAGCTGGGGCTTTCATCTTGTTGTTGTTTCTCTCCCTGCCTGTCACTTTCAACCATTGTTCTTCTATCTAAGAACACCTTCTTGGAAAGAAAAATCTTCCAAAAATAACGTTGTAATATCTGCCCCAGCCTCCTCACCTTGTCTAACTTGTAAGAAACAAACACCTTCGAAGTTTCATGTTATGTAGATAACAGCAATATCTAAGTTAGCAGTTATTATTTATAATTTTTATAAAGTAAAATTTAATATTACAAAAGTCCATCAACATGAGGTGTTTCTTGTGGATCAAGGATCTGTAAATCTAGTGAGGTCTTGTTGATCAGGGACAGAAGGGAAAACAGCCTGGGCTCGTCTGGTCATGGACCACTTACAGTAAGGCACAGGACAGTTACAACTGTCCATAGTTGAGGCACTGTCTGCAGGGTTCTAGTGGAACAGAGAAGATAGGCAGCTGAAATAGCATGAAGACCTTACCAGGGAACAGGCTGGGTTCCAGATTAGGGAGCCCTCCTCAGCACCCAGCTCCTGGATTCCCCGATGATTCCTCTTTGCCTTGGCCCTGGGTAGTGTTTGGCAGAAATGGACTGGCACTGAGTGAGGCCCAGCACATCCTGCTAGAGAGTTTGGAATTTTTCTGGCTTAAGGAAAAACGAGGCTTTGAGTGCAATAAGCAAGTTCTCTCACTGGCCATAGTGGGAGGGGTGGATCTGGAGAGGATCTGACAAAGTCATTGGCAGGGCATGCTGGGAAATAGCAAGATCCATCCCTCAGAGGAGCTTTGGGGCTGTGTGAGTGTAGAGGGGTAGGATATGTTTGGTGGGGGGAGGGAAAGACAAAGACAGAAGACAGAAAGGCACACACACTCACAGAGAGGGAGGGGGAGAGAAAGAGAGAGAGAGAGAGAGAGAGAGAGAGAGAGAGAGAGAGAGAGAACGAGAACATGAACATTCAGGCCCAAAGCAGAGCAGGCCTTGCTGGCTTGGGAGTTGAGAAGACAGTGTGCAGCTGTACAAAGAATCAAACGGAGTGGGAACGGCATATGTTAAGCCTGGAGACTGCATCACTACTTGTTTCTTTACCAACTGTGGTTTGGGGGCTAGAGGAGCCAGATTTCCAGAGAAAACATTTGCATGTGCCTGGCCTAGAGTTAGCAGAGCTGAACCATGAAGGATCTGAGCCAGGTGGCACGGATGAGTCATGGAGAGGGAGGGAGTCATTCCAAGGACAGTCAGTCATTCCAAGATCTTAGGACCATCAAGGCATTTTCTGAAGACCGCAAGGGTCAGCCAGTGTAACGCCAGATCTTTTTTAGAAGATCAAGAGAGCACTCACAATTGCCGTCTTGCTTGCTGCAGTCAGAGCACATAGACAGAAGATGTGGAAGGCCCCTGTATTCCCTCCACATTGACTCTTCTTGAATACAGGAAGCTGCCACGGAGATCAGAAGGGCAGAGTGCAGGTCCTGTGTCCTGGCTGAAGGAGGAGGTGTTGTAGCCACTTGGCTGACAAGAACCCTTGTAGACATTGTGTCTCTCTTAGCTTTGGGTATGTCTAGACATCTTGGTGCTCACAAGGGTTTTCTTTAAATGCCTGAACTGGTCCTGCTGCCATTTATTTAAGTTAAATCCTCTGGGCTCTGGTGACTACTTTTCATTTGGATTGAGAGCTGAGCAACTTGTTAAAAACTATTTAAAAAAAAAAAGTATGTGTGTGTGTGTGTGTGTGTGTGTGTGTGTGTGTGTGTGTGTTCATGAGTGTAGTGCCCACATAAGCCAGAGGAAGGTGTTGGATCCTTGAAGCTGGAGTTACAGGTGGTTCTGAGCAATCTGACATGAGTGCTGAGAACTGGGCTCGAGGAAGAGCAGCAAACTCCCAACCGTGGGACTATACATCCAGCACTGTTGTTTGAGATGGGGGCTCTGTAAACCATTCTGTCTTTGAAGTTACTATGTAGCGGAAGATGGCCTTGAACTTGTTATCTTCCTGCCTTTACCTCCTGAGATTACAGCCAAAAGCCACCACGCCCAGTTTAGAACTGAACAATATTGTCAGTTGCTTCTGGTGGCCTGGCACTCTCAGTGTGACTTTGGCTAGTTAGTCACCCTTCCAGGTGCTTGGATCTTCCCTTTGAAAAATGCACACAGCAGTATCTGCCTCCTAGAGTGATGGGTGAGTTTAAATACATTAACCCATGTAAGTCAGTAAGTGTCTGATGTAAAATAATAACCGGCTATTCACAGTCATTATGTAACCCGGTAAAAGAAGTAATAAAACTCGCCTAGCTTTCCTAAAGATGTGTCCAAGAATTTCTAATTTAGAAGACTTGATTTTCACAGAAAGCATCTGTCAGAGCCCTTAATGCCTTTGCAGCTCAGATGTCACAGGGATGTAAAAAAATGGCCAGTGTTGAGCCATTGAGTGTGGCGATAGATGGGTGTATCAATACTAGGAGCCTGTCATGCATGAGTCAGGGGCTAGCTCCCTCACCCTCGTTAGCTCAGAAGAGACCTCCAGATTTATTTGTTCCTGTGTAGCCCTCATGGTTTCATTTCTTGGTCTCTACTGTAGGATTTTGGAAGAAGCTGACTGCGTGGAAGAAAGTTACAAAACATGAAAGTCACTTTAAGGTGACCAGCAAGGACAGTGGCCCCTCATACCTCCCATGCTGGATGGAAGCTTGAGAACTATAACTTCAGGTAATAAATCAGTCCCTTCACTCAAAAATGAGTGGTGGACACTGGTGGCACCCCAGGTCTGACATGTACAAGGGACCAAGCATCTCTAAGTCACCAAGGCCGGAGGACGGGGTGTGTATTCAGGCCTGCCCCTGCTTCTCTGAAGGTTGGCGTGAATGTCAACAGTGGCCACCCACCATGACTTCTATAAGATGTTTCCCAGAGAAGAAGTCAGAATAGCTAAGACAGTTCTGAAAATTGAGAGTAATGAAGGGATTTAGTTTGTCCTGCCGTACATTAAGACGTGTACTGAAGCCTCCTTGTTAAAAGAGTGTGACAGTAGAATTAAAAGAACCAGATTAGGGGACAAAATAGGACAAGTGAATGTGGAGAGTCTGCAGAGGTGCCACATTGGGTGTCTGGAAACAGGAAGCATGGTCTAAGAAGAAGTTCTGGGACAGTAATGCAGAAATGTGTGACTGTAAATGATGTATCAGGACAATTGCCAGAAGGATTAGATTTGTAAGTAAAAAAATAAAAGTAGAGGCTAGAGAGAAGGCTCAGCTGACAACCTGTTTGTCAGACAAGCATGATAGTTTGATCTCAGGATCCAGGTAAAAAATTGGGTATAGAGGCTATAGAAATGATTCAGAAATTAAGAACATGTACTACTCTTGTATAAGACATGAGTTTGAGTCCCAGAACCTACATTAGGTTGCTACAACTGTCTCTAACTCTAGTTTACAGGGATTCAATACATCTGACCTCTGTGGGCACCTGTACTCTGTACACAGACATACACATACATATAATTAAAAATGTTAGAAAGGGGGTGTGGAGTGGCTCAGTGGTTAAGAACACTGGCTGTTCTTCCAGAGGACCTGACTTCAGTTCCTACCCCCTTCCCCACCCCCCTGGTATGGCAGCTCATAACATGAGTAACTCCAGTTCAAGGGGATCCAGTGCTTTCATCTGACTTCCAAGGGTATCAGCAACACATGGTGCCTATACATACATACATACATACATACATACATACATACAGGCAAAGCATCCATATACATAAAAATAAATAAGTCTTTAAAAGTGTAAAAGTACAGCTGAGTACAGAGGCATGCACCTGTAGCCCAGTGCTGGGGAAGAGGACACACTGTAACCCAGTGCTGGGGAAGAGGACACACTGTAACCCAGTGTTGGGGACATGGACACACTGTAACCCAGTGCTGGGGAAGAGGACACACTGTAACCCAGTGCTGGGGAAGAGGACACACTGTAACCCAATGTTGGGGACATGGACACAGGCAGATCTGTAGGGCTTCCCAGCAGCCAGCCTAGTCCAGTCTATGAGCTCTGAGTTCAGTAAGAGACCATGTCTCAAGAAATGAGGAGTGTGATTGGAGAAGCCACCCAGTGTCAACCCCAACCTCTACACATGTGCTTGTATGAACATACACACCTTTACACAGGTTCACACATGAACATGTACACACGCACACAAGAGTAAAATTAAAGTATAAGCCAGCATGGTCACTTATGCATATAATCCTACCACTAGGAAGTTGAGACCAGCCTGAGCTACACAGCAAGATCCTGTCTAAAACAATTTAATTAATTAAAAGCTACAAAATATTGGTATAAAGAAGAATTCCGAGCATGGGAGCCAGAAGGATAGAAGCTACCTGACTACATATATTTGTATTATGGTTTTTATAATATTTTATACTACATATAAAAATCAAAAGTCAAAGGATAATGGACAGTGAAGCAAAAGCATTTACAACATCCGTGATAATCAAAGAGCTGCTCTTTGTCATATGCAGATTGTTTCACTTATGCCCAGTCTCCTGGTAGAACATTTCTGTGTGCCAGAAGGAGTTCTGCACACTAAGGTGTGGGCAGTCAGTAGAGCAGAGCTCCTGCTCCTCAGTGCTGACCACTTCTTAGGGAAGACAGAAGGGAGATTGTTATAGGGGAAATGTGAATTAGAAAGTTTTAAGTAGGGTTACAGAATAGGAGTGTCGGCAGGGTTCATACTGTATGGTCCTTCAAAGACGTATCTCTAAGGAAGTGACATTTAGCAGTGCACTCTTCTGTATGTCTAATTCTGTGCCATTAAGAAGACAAATGGAGGGGTCAGATAGATTCTTGGCCCAGAGCCTGGGAGCCAGAAAGATAGAGGCCACTTGACTACATAGGGAAGCCTGAAAGGCTTGTTTGGAGGGAGCACAAATATGTCAATAGAGTCTCTGTCGCATGCTTAGGTAGACATATGGGCTGATGGGTGGTTGTACAAGTCTAGAATTCAGGGGACAGCCAGGCTGGAGCGAGAAGCTTGAGGTTGTCATAGTATGCGTGACATTTGAGACAGTCAAAGTAGGAGCTTCTAGGGATTAGATATGGACAGCTCAGGGTTCGGAAGTACTCATGGGGTTGTTAGTCTAGAGGCAAAGAAGATGAAAAGCCAGGCTGAGAACAATAAAAGAGCAAATCCCCCAACAGAAGAATTAAAGAAAATAGCTTCTCTAAGTCAGAGACAGCATCCAGAGAGAGGTCGGCAGTGCTGATGCCACTAGGGGCCATTGATTTAGGAAAGGATGGTCCCTATTGAACTAGCAAGGGCAACTGCAGTATTGTAATGATGTCATGAAGGGATAATACCTGACCTGGGGGCTGCAGAGATGGCTTAGAAGTCCAGAGTACTAGCTGCTCTTCCAGAGGACTAGAGTTCAATTCCCAGCACCCACCCAGTGGCTCTCAACTCACTATGACTCCAGATCCAAGAAATCTGACAACTTTCTCTGGCATCAGTGGGCACTAGGTACACAAGTGGGTACACAGACATACATGCAAGCAAAACACTCACCTACATAAAATAAAGTAAAATTAAATTAAATTAAAAAAAAAATCCTGACTGAGATTATATGGAGAAACCAAGAAAAAACTAGAGACAGAAAATGAGACAGTAGGAAGACAGTGTCCCAAACAGTTTATTTGGGACTAGGGGATGGCACAGTACTAAGTTAGATCACTTACCTGGCAAGCAAAGACCCTGGGTTCCATACCCTGCATTGTGGAAAAAATAATGTGTTGGGCTTTTTCCTCCAAGATTTAGTTATGTGACTGAGGTTTATCCTGGTGAGACTGACCCGTCTGTGGGAACACAGATGATATAGGATTGGGCAAGAGGGGCCCCTGCAATGATAGTCTTGATCAGATGAGAGCAGTAGAGTTCAGACAGGCCTTAGAGTTTGGGGAGCCTCAACAGCAGTACCCACTGGTACTGAGAGATGTGCATGTCGGTCATCATTTGACTTACAGAAACCTAGCTGGCAGGGCTAGGGGTGTGGCTCAGTGGTAGGGCATTTGGCAACATGCATGAGGCCTTAGCTCCAGACTCTTGTACTGAGGTGGGAGCAGGGTGGGAAGGAGAGAAAAAGGAGAAAAATTATCACCTAAAGTGAGAACGAGGGGGATGTTGGAAGTTGGACAGGAGAGACAACAGGACGTTCCTGACAACACTGGCCGGGAATGTGGAGGAAGGCTGGCAGCCCCGCAGGCCTCTGAATCGTACTTTTTCTCAAGTGTTCTCGGTTGAACACCAGGCGGAAGTCATGTGGTGGAGAGATGGGGACCAAGTACAGACATCTGGGGAGACAAATGCCTACAGAGGGATGAGCAAACATCAGTAATGAGGAAAGCAGTGAGACTTTGAGACTGGCAGGAGCTCTTTAAAAGACAGAAATGACCAGATCTGCCCACTACCTGTCCTGCTTTTAGAAACTAATTCTAAGAGGTAACAAACAGAGACACATGCATAGTAAAGATGCAGATTCCAGAAGTGTGTGTAAAAGTTGGCATTGGGAAACAGGTTCTCACCCTCACCCTCTTGTTTTGCAGATGTGGGAATTTGGGGCCAGAGGGTGGGAGTGACAGCCCCAGTCAAATCCTGCGGACCTTGGAGCCCTTTGAGGCCCACTGGGCAACCCCTCTTCACCAGGGTTTGAAGTTAGAGTCCCTTGCAAGGTACTTATGACCTGTTTTTGAACAGTATGCTTATAAAATATGAACTTGGAAAATGGCTTATACTTTCATTTGTAACGTCTTTAATTATGCAAGCAGATGCTGGGATCAAAAGGGTTAGGTGGGAGCAAGGGTGGTGGTGGGGAGAGGGGATGGGGTGGAGACAGGGTGGGGTAGTGAAGACTGGGCAGGCCTTGCCTGAAAAGGAAGAGAGAAGAACCATATTAACTCTGCAGTAGGACTTACGCTTTCTTTTGGAGAAGAATGGCAGTTGAGACTGGGCCTTACTAATGTAGCCCAGGATGGTCTTGAACTCATGATCCTCTTATTTCTGCTTTCCCCAAGAACTATGTGTGTGCCACCATCCCCAGCTATCTATATACCTCTTATATTTTGTGCTTTTCCACAACCTTTTAAAAACAAAAATCATAGCAAAAGTACAAACATCCTTATGATTCATGTTTGTTCCACAGATAATATATTTGTTAATCAGAAGGAAATGTCTGAGTATATGTGGGACATTGGGTCACCTCCCCAAGTCTCTGCCTGGCTTATTCTTCCCCCAATGTAAGTCCTGGAAGCCACTAAACTTCTCTGGGCACAGAGACTCCTGCAAAAAGGTGTAGTGTCTTCACAGATTACAAATTCAAACTCTCCAAATGAGTGTGATGCTTTTCCCACTCCCCTGCCCATGTCCTCAGTGCCACCCAGCTCCTGCACCACCACAGACAGCATATTGGAATAACTTTCCCAGGGCTTGTGAGGTGGCTCATGCTGCCCTTCTGGAGGACCAAGTTCAGTTCCCAGCACGGACGACGGACAGCTCACAAGTGCTTGCCACTCCAGCTCTAGGGGGAGCAGAAGCCTCATGCTTCCACAGGCACCACATTCACGTCCACATGCCCCCCCCCCCCCAACATAGCTGAAAACATTGAAAAATGAAGTATTTAAGAAATAAGTGTTCTCTTGTAATCCTTTTAGTACCTTCCTTCCAATGGCGGACCAGAGAATGGACATTTCCTCAACAATCAGTGACTTCATGTCTCCGGGCCCCACTGACCTGCTCTCTGGTTCCCTGGGCACCAGTGGTGTGGACTGCAATCGCAAGAGGAAAGGCAGTGCCACTGACTACCAGTAAGGCTCTTGGAACTGTCAGCTCACGCCAGTGCATGGGCATGGAGCACCTACCCTCCATTGTTCCTGGAGGAAGGGATGGGCAGCTGAGGTCCCCTCCAGGCCTGCACATTTGATTTTACCTTCATCTGCTCCTAAATGGCCAGCAAAGAAGGCCAGCAGCACTGCTGAGGTGTTTATGTCACTACTGTTCCCAGATTATATTATGTCACAGGGGAAAACAATAGCCTTAAAGCAGGGTCCTGGCTTTCCTTTGCTCCTTTGAGTAGGAGAACTCAGTCTGGAGAATTGTTGTCAGGGAGAGCTCCCATCAGCCTCTTTGAGGAAGGAATAGAAGCCAGCGTGTCAACAGCTGATGGACACTGACACTATTTAAGTTAGCATGTACCTGCTAGTCTTTGTCTCTCTTTAGACTTGATGACTTCGCTTTTGAGTAAGTACATTTTTCTCCTCACTACCTGCTCCCCTGCCCCATAGTCTGCTAGAGAGGAAGGCAGGATAGAATGGTCAAAGGAAGATTTCATTTCACTGAGGCAGCCGTGTGGGGTCAAAGAGCTTTTCTTTTGTTGAATTGAGTAGAAAAATCTCTGAAGAGGTAGACCCCGTAGCAGATATCCTTTCTGCTGAAGTCCACAGGTCGGATTTGGGGAACACAGAGGCTGGAGCTCAGACACCCCCTAGGAGATGCTATGATTAATGTGTAAGTCATCCCAGATCACTGAGAGAGTTACTGTCAGGGGATGGAGAGTGGATATGAGGACTGCAGGGCTTCTGCCATAGGGCTCATTCCCCAACATAGACCAGAGCCTTTTTTTGTAGTTTTGCTTGGGCAGATGCCAACAGACTCAACATCTTGTAAGATTTCTATTAGACCTGTGATTTCCAGCCTCATCGTCACCCAGTAAACTTCAAGCTTTCCTTGTGCACTCCAGTTTTGCCAGTTACCTTCTAGAATTCATAGTTCTGCCCTCCTATAGTTTTCCTATGTTAGGATCATCAGCTTCCTCTCACCTGGGGCTAAGCTTGAGCACAGCAGTAGACATAAGGTACAAAGGGGACATGTTTGCCTGATATCCTTTTGATTTCCCCCCAAGTCCCTGGATTAGCAGGAAAACTGCCTGTGAAGATACTCAGGGTACCTAGGTGGAGCTATTGTTTTCGAATGCCCTTGATGAATCCAGCATCCCAGAGAACAGTTTATATTGTTTAATGAACCATAGTCCTTCCCTTAGAAGACATGGGAGACAAGAGAGATGTCCCAGGAGGCAGTCACTACCTTTCTGATGAGTGTTTGAGTTGGACAAGGGAGTAAGCTGACCCTGGGAAGAGACTGGAACACTTGGCTCTGCGGATTTCCATCTGTGTTTACTGAAATTCAGTAAACAATGAAACCATGAAATTCAGGTTTTCTGGGGTCTGTGAAAGGGCAACAGGCCCTGCTGTGAGCCAGGACCCTCTGTAGCTCTCAGCCCCCTACTCCTCTTCATCTCAATTTCTTGAACCTGGGGCTGCCCACTTGGCCCAGGAGCAGCCTGTGGTGGCAGCATTTTTGAGATGCTCCCTGGGGCCCTGGCTGTTCTTTACTGTCTGTTAGTGCTTTCATTAGCCCCTCCTCACCTACCCATCCCCCCAACAAATAGACTCATCAGTAGTATCTTTAGTGTTTGGTACATTTTGAAATGGAGTAAGCTTCATCTATCATTTATCCAGAACAGCCAAGGAATGAGGTGGCACAGATGTCTGGCTACTCTGGTTAACTAAGAGTCTCCATAAACATTGTAGATTCCCAATTCTCAAACAGTCATAATATAAACTAGGTTATTTAACATACATACCCTATGGAGACTATTACTAACTTTTGTTTGGTAATGTGGACTGCCAGTCTAGGCTTTAGAGTAGTATCCACATGATTGTGCTTTCTCATGTTACTCTTAGACATCTGTTTCTAGATCATGGTTATTTGAGCTTTCTGGATAAATGAGAGCCTTCTGCATGATGATAAGTTATGCTGCACATCTGGATTGACGTGGTCATCTCCTCTTGCTTTTGCAGAGAAAGTATGGACACAGACAAAGATGACCCTCATGGAAGGTACCAAACCCTAGTAACTTGAACTTCAGTTATCTTGTGGCCATTCTCTTGGCACAATGAATGTGAGCTCAAGACTGTCCCTCTATCTCCCGTTTCTAGTGTGACTAATAACCAAGAATCCTTGTGCATCTGTGGAAAGGCATCAGGGGTTAGGCGGGGAGAAAACAGAAATTTGAAACTCTTCCAGTCCTATCTAGGGGATTGAACTTTATTATCTCTTGCCTTCCCCTCCAGGTTAGAATATGCAGAACACCAAGGAAGGATCAAGAATGCAAGGTAAGTTAAACCTCTGAGTCTGTCAACAAAACTTTCAGCTGCTTAGGGAGCAGCTGAGGCGGGTCAGTGTGCTTGCTTCGAGTCTGTGGAGTCCTCTCAGGCACCTCAGGAAAATGAGGGGGTGGCCGCAGGTTCTAGCTCATTCAAGCATCTGTCCTTTGACCTCTCCCCGTGTCCCCTGTACCGACCGAGCTGCTGGCCTTCACTTGTTGCTGTCTACTCACATTTAACCTGGAGGAGATTTGGAAGGAGAAAGTCATTCCAGGCTGGCATTCTCTCCAGCCTTCCCAGATGACTGTTTGTTCACTGGCCCTCCAGAAGACATATGGCTGAGATGCCATTACCGGGCAGAGCCTCACCTCTGACTTTACTGTACAGCATACAGCAAGTAGCATCTGAAGGCCAGATCTTGGGCATTCCCGCTCCCTAGAGATCTCCTAACTTGGTATTTCTTGTCTGTCACACTTGCTGATACCATTGTGTTGAGTCTTCATGCCTCCTGCCATCACAGCTAGGGGTAGCTGAGGTCGTGTTGTGATACACAGGCCCAGCAAGCTGCAGACACTGGCTGACCTGAGAGTTCTAGCTTCTCCCTTGCGGACAAGCAGATGGCTTGTGGTTCTGTACCTACTTCTCCTTTGTTGATGCTGCCCTATCAGGGAAGACGGTCAAAAAACACCAGGTACCCATCTGTCAGGGAGAGAACTTACAGGGAAGTGCCCTCCTACCTAAATAGGCAGCCAGGCCCGGGGCGGAGTGTGATATGACAGCCCTCAAAGGAAGCCCAGGGACAGGCCAAAAGTCTGTTACATCTAGCCAGGTCCTGGTTGATCCAAGAATGTGTTAGTACTAATTACCTTTACCTGACAGAAGTGATGGCCTCAGCAGGACACACAGTGGCTGCTCACAGGCTGCAGAGGCACTTGCTGTGGGACCTGAGTACTCTAAGACTGTTTTGGGAGTTAGGGTATGCGAAACCTCTACCTCCCTTCTTCCTCCTCTTATCTGCATCCCCAAAACCTGGTGATTTTTATTATAAAAGTCTAAATTTCCCACATCAGAGAATACTGGAAGCAGTCACATCTCAGTTATCTTTATCAGTGTTGCCTCGGTGCTGGCGTCCATCTCAAATGGAGGCATTCTCTTCCCCATGTGCAGGGAGGCCCACAGTCAGATTGAAAAGAGGCGTCGGGACAAGATGAACAGCTTCATTGACGAATTGGCATCTTTGGTACCCACGTGCAGTGCGATGTCTCGGAAGTTAGATAAGCTCACCGTGCTGAGGATGGCTGTGCAGCATATGAAGACGCTGAGAGGTGAGCGCTCAGGCTTGTTTACCTTTGTGCCCTTGCCTACAGATATGACCACACTTGTCTGCACTGTTCCTGACACAAATGGCAAGTTCTTTTACCATGTAACCCTAAGTGATATGCCTGTACATCCCAGCAACAGATAAGGGGCCACGTCAGGTTAGTAATGAGCTGATATGGATGTTAAATGTGATAGCATATAAGCGTATGAGCTCAGATACCTCTCTATGTACACTGACGTATTCTGTCTACCAAGAGGACAGACACCTCTCATGTTGCCTCTTGTTTGTTCCTGGATCCCACCCCTTGCAATGATCAAAATCAAGAAATGTAGGCGCACACAGGGAGGCAGGAAAGAGCCTCCGGCTTTTAAGAGAAAAACTTACCCTGGTTCCTCTGATGAATGAGTCACAGGTAGAGAGTTTTATCATCAGAAATGAACATTGATGATATTTTCATCTTCTTGGAATTTTCCCGAACTAGATTGACTCTCTGTGAGGGAGGCAGTATTTTCCTTCTTTGCTAAGTGTGGGGAGGGTGAGAAAACAGAGGCAGGAAACTGGAAGTAACTTTATCAAACTGCAGGAGGAATCTGAAATACATCACCCATTTTGGTGAATGTCGTTCTTGGAATTTTCCAGTTAGTCTTGGGTTTTGGGACAAAATTGGGAAGGGCGCTTGGCCCCATATGACCTACATGGTAATAGAGGCATACCTCTGTATCTGTATAAGGTCACTAGAAACAGGAAGTTGCTTTTGTTCTGACTTTTGGTCACTATTCAGAAATACAGAAACATTGAATCTCATGCTTGAAGAGTGATACTGAAAATGTGATTTTAGTGACAAAGAGATGGGTTACAATTAATTAATTATTAGCAAGCTGGGCAGAAAATCTCAAGGGATATAGATTAAGACATGTACCTTGTTAGCTGCTGTGAAGAGCATCCTTCCCCACGGTATCTGGATTACAGGTGGGCTTCCTCCAAGTCCTCTGCTGAGCTGCTCTTCATGTTCCTGTCATTGCAGCTGGCACTTGGCTTTGCTAAGCTATTGCTCTGGAGAATTTCAGATCAGTTTTGGGGTTGAACTGTGTGGATGAGAATAACATGTTCCCCAGGTTGCCAGTGTGGGGAGGCACTTATTACCTTGCCCAGGGAAGTGGTCCTAGGGTCTGGCAGCTTGCATGACTCCTCTAGAAGCTGTGAAGTGGTGACTTGACAGATTTGGGGACAGCCTGTTCACTCTGGACTTCAGAACCTGCCCGGGAAACTTAAGAGTTGTGGTCTTCTGTGGGTTTTTGCTTCTGTTTTGTGAACAGCATCTCACTATATAGCTCTGACTAGCCTGAAACTCACTGTATAGACTAGGCTCACCTCAGTCTCAGAGATCTGCCTACCTCTGTGTCCCTAGTGCTGGGATTGAAGGTGTGAACCACCACACCTGTTTTCTTATAATTGAGTCAGCATGTTCTCTTTTCAACGAAATTCTTCTTTGGCATGATAAGATTCTGTCTCAAGCCAAATCCACTAAGTTTTAGTGAGAGAGAGAGAGAGAGAGAGAGAGAGACAGAGAGACAGAGAGACACACACAGAGAGAGACAGAGAGAGACAGAGAGAGACAGAGAGAGAGAGACAGAGAGAGAGAGACAGAGAGAGAGAGAGAGAGAGAGAGAGAGAGAGAGAGGGAGAGAGAGAGAGGGAGAGAGAGAGAGAGGCTCACGAAGGCAGAGAGAGCGATTGATCTCAGAGGCCGGTTCAGCTTGGGTTGCAGGCAGGGCAGAGTGTAATGCTGTCCAAATAGAAAAATCTACCCACTCTTTCTTCTTGTCCCTAAGGTGCCACCAACCCATACACAGAAGCAAACTACAAGCCAACATTTCTATCCGACGACGAACTGAAGCATCTAATTCTCAGGGTATGTGGCAGTTATGGGGATCCTTTACATTGCATTGGTTTCTTACCAAGCTTCAGAGGAAGTATGGCTTGAGGGAGTCTGCCATCTGAACACTGAATTCCCTGGGCCCACTTCCTCTCTCGGTTTCCCCAACTTTCTCTTGGTGTTGGGCATATCTCATATTCCTTCCACAAAACAGTCACCTGCCTCTCAGTCTCCTTACTTAGGCAGCAGAGGTGAAGTCTATGGTAGTGTGCTTATCAGCCAGAAAAGAATTGTGTTAAAGAGGCGAGGAGAGAGAGGCTGGAGAGACGGCTCAGTGGTTTAGAGCATTGTTGTTCTTGCACAAGACCTAGGTTTGCTTCCCAGCACCCACATGGTGGCTCACAACCATCTGTGAACTGAAGGGCATCGGAACTGAAGGTTCCGATGCCCTCTTCTGGCCTTCCCAGACACCAGGCACACGTGGTACACATGAATACATGCAGGCAAAACACTCAAACACATGAAATAAAATAAGTAAAATTTTAAAAGTGGGGGGGGGAGTGAGTTAATCAGATGGCAGCAGTGGGTGAGAGGCCTTCTCTTCTAACCTAACACAAGCTCTATGTAAATCTTCACACCTGAGTCCCTCCAGAATTGCCAAAGAGAAGGCATGAAAGGGGATGTGCTCTGACCTCTTGGCCTCATGCTCTCTTTGTCTTGCATATCTCTGCAAAGAGACGGCCAAGCTGGCACTGTGGGAACATATAGCTTCCACAGAGGAGGCCTGCTCCAGGCTCCAGCCATGCTACTGGGCAGAGGGAGATGAACTAAGAAATTGAAAGGGGAAGATCCTGCATCCAGAAGCATGTCCTCTGGGGTAGTGTAAACAGGAAGAGTAGAAAACTGTAACTTAGAGGTAGAACACCCAGCCTTACCCCCACACAACCAGGGCTGACCTTGCCTGCCATGTACAGCACTGTAGCCATGTCCCTCAGCAGAAGTTTGCCAAGCCCAGGATGGCTCCCACCTCTCCCCTGCTCAGCGTGGTCCCAGGCACACTGCACTGGCCTGTCAGCTCAGGATGGGCTGCTTCGAGTCAGAAGGTTTCATCTGCAGTGAACAGATCTGATAGGTGATAAGATTCCAGTTCTCATGTGACAGGTCTGAGTGGCCCTGTGAAGTTGCAGGGTGACTGTGAAAGGCTACAAGAACCATGCTCGTTCTCACACAACTGGCTAAGTGAATACGCTGGCTGATTTATCCCATACAGCAGGGGCTACGCCAGGTCAAGTAGTCAGTAACTTCCATGTTAACTTGTCCTGATTCTCTGGTATGTTGGGGACTGTGAACCCTTACCAATCCCTTACCAAGTGTCTACCTGCTAAGTAAGAACTTGCGTCAATAGAAGGCTGGTTCAATCACATGATATTTGTTATTTTAGTTTTTAGTGGGTGGAATTACAGATTCTTCATTCCCCCATTTCTCCCTAGATCCTTTCCTCTCCTTTTACGTTCATGCCATATATACACATATACATGTGTATGCACTTTAAATCTGGATTTCACAATGGAGAGAAAACATGTAAGATTTGTTTTTCTGAGTCTGGCTTAACATGATCTCCGATCCTACCTATGGTCCTACTAATGACCTAATTTTAGTCTCTTTGAGGCTGAATAAAGGTTCCATTACAACACACATGCACACACACACACACACACACACACACACACACACGCACGCACGCACGCACGCATGCATGCACGCACACGCACACGCACACGCACACATGCATGCACACACACGATTTCCCCCCTTTGTACATTCCATGCATTTCTCAATGAACTGTAGTTCAGTTTCTCTACTTTCCTGCATTTTGAACCTAGACTGACTGCCCAGTCACTCGCTCTCTAGCAGCTATCTCCTCTGAGGAGCCACCTCTGGCTATCTGCGTGGCCTCCGTAATGACAATGTTCTCACAAAGCTCGGTTCCCAGCTGTTCCCCAGGCCCAGCTCCTTTGCTTGGCTATCTGCTTTACAGATCGCAGCACCGTATGGAGCCTGCAGTGCCGACTGTATCCGTTGACTCTGCCACCTTCCTACCTTCCTTAGAAACACTTCGCTCAGATCTCCGGGTCAAGCCTGGCTCTGCCCAGCATCCCCCCAGGCTGTCAGTCATTTTCATCCCAGGCACCTTTCATGTCACATTCCCCAGAGCCCTAAGCACACTTCTCCTGTGAGATTTGACTGTCTGCAAATGAGGAAGTTATTAATACCCATTTTTTGACATAATGAGGCTTCCAGCAGATGGTGCTAGGAAAATTACTTCCCCCTCACTGTCATCCTTCACCCTGGCCCAGCTTAGGGACTCCAGTTTCCCGTGGCTGGTGGCTTGACAAGTTCTCATAGTGAATGGATCTGCCCCTCTTGTTCTCACTTTTTACAATGTGGGACAGTCGCCTGCATTGGCCTTTTATATCCTAGGACAGCTGCCCGTGCTGGCCTTTTTCTTTCTGGCACTTGAATTCATGCCCCAGTTCTTAGAATTAAACTATATTCCAAAAGTCTTTCTTTGTAAAAAGAACAGACCTTTTATTTAAAAAAGAATTTGTCAAAGACTCACAAATGTTACAGTAATTAGCAGTAAGTCCTTGTTCTTTTTGTGACCAGTGCAAGCTGTCTTTCCTATGTGCTTTTATTAAGGGTCTTATTCTAGCCCAGGTTGGCCTAAAACTCACTATGTAGTCCAGGCTGACCTCAAATTCTTGCAGTCCTCTTAGGCCTCAGACTCCTAGGTGCTGGGATCCCAGACCTGAGCCACCATGCCTGACTTTCAGAATCTCTCAGGACCCAGGGGAACAGAGTATTAAGGCCAAGTGCGTGAGGGAGCACCCCCACCACATCACCTGAAAACTCTTAACAAGACTGGTTGGTCATCCATAAAAAGTCATCAGTAGGATTCGAACACGTGTAGGCAAAGCAACAGAACCCCTCTCTGTCCCTGTCACCTACCTGCTCCCATCTCTCCACCAGATGTCTTGTTCCCAACCTGGTCTTTGTTGGCATTTTAGAGCTCACATGTACGTAAACTGAAGAAAGGGTTGGGAGAATTTCATAAAGCAGTTTTGTTTCGTTTTGCAGAAGTGAGACTTGAACCCAGGGCCTTATATTTGCCATGCAAGCATCTCATTACCACTATTGCTTTGTTTTCCTTATAACACAGATAGCTTAGCTTGGATGAAGAGCTAAACGGTTGAGGGCAGTGTTTGGCAGTATTTCCTGAACCTGCGTACATTTGAACTGTTTGTGTGTCAAGGGGGCGCTGCTTAAAGGAACACAAGTGACCCACCTTCCTGCCAGGCATTCAGCAAAAGTGAAAAAGCCAAATGACCCCACTTGAGATGTTGAAGCTTGAAGGTCTGAAGCACTCCCTATAAATTGAGGGCATTCAAGTTCAGAACAGGTGGCAGCAGAGACAATGAAGATGGAATTCTGATCTTAAATGGTCCTCGCAGGCTTAGATTCTATGTTCTCCATGGTGGTAGTTCAAGTTTCATTTCTATCCCTGCGTTAAAATACTCTGGCGAACAGCAACATAACTAATGTGAGAAAGGGCTTATTTGGCTTACACTTACAACTCACCCGGTCCATTATTACAGGGAAGTCAAGGCAGGCATTTAAAGCACCACACCTGCAGTCAAGAGCAGCGAGAGAGAGGGGATTCTTGCAAGTTGTAGTCAGGAACAATGAGAATAAACACATGAATCCTTGCCTGCTTATTCTCTCTCGAAGCTTTTCTCCACTCTCACACTATTGAGGACACCCTCCACCCCCCACTCCCACACACCTAGGGAATGGTGCTGCTCACAGTGGACTGAGTCCGACTGCATCAATTAAGAATCAAAATAGTCCACCACAGCAATGCCTACAGGCCAATCTGATCTAGAAAATTCCTCCTCAAGACTCTCTTCCTGGGTGGTTCTAGGCTGTGTCAAGTTGAGAGCTGAAGTTAACCAGCACAGAGGGACTGTAATTAGAGCGGTGGGGTGTAGTTTGTGTGGCCTGTCATAGAACCAGAAGATTAAACTTAAGCTGAATTCATTCTAAAACAGAGCTTTCTTTAATTGGCGCTTTCCTCTGATCATTAGGTGAGCAGGCATACACAGTGACATGGGAGGGAATCTTGCTGGTCTCACATGCACCCTCTTCTTCTAACACCAGTGAAGGTGTCAGTGCATGACCCCATACGTTGGAGACTTAGAAAATGAATCCCTGCTTTGCTTTCAGATCATGTGTTCTGACCTGTGATAAATTGATTATCCATTTCTCCTGATTAGGCAGCAGATGGATTTTTGTTTGTCGTAGGATGTGACCGAGGGAAGATCCTCTTTGTCTCTGAGTCTGTCTTCAAGATCCTCAATTATAGCCAGGTAATGTCGAGCTCCTGTTAGTGGTGGGCAGCCTCATGGTAGTCAGAAATAGCACCTAGTTTTTCAGAAGTATATGGGTCACATGTGAAATCCTTCTTCCAAAAATTCTTAACTTCTTAACACAGAAATGAAAGTAAACTTAGGAAGAATTTTAACACGTCCTGTATTTCCCCCAACTGGAATGTCTGACTCTGACCTAATCAACAGCTTAAGTTTTCTTCTTGCTACGAAATGAAGATCTCATATCTGTGGACTAGGATGGGGAGTGAAGCTGTCTGAAAGGGAGAGAAAGGTAGGCAGGTAATTCAATACACAAGAACAGGAATCTTGGGAACTTACCCCAGTGGCCCACCTCCCTTTCTCTAGTTATGCAGTTCAGGATCTCAGTCCAGGAACCATGCCTGGCACAGTGGTTGGGTCTTCTCACATCAATTCACAATGGAGATTACTCCAGGCCCCAGCACGCTCAGATGTCCAACGCCCCGGGGGATTCTGGATTCTGTTAACATTAACTGTCATATACAGTTTTTGTTTTTGTTTTGAATTGCCTGTAGGATTAAATAAGAGGAGCGTATGAAAGCTTCTAGAATAGTCATTTCACCTATTATGTCCTCAGAATCTGTGTTAATTCATTCACTCATTTGCGTCTTGGTAATTGCATGGAAGCCTGGTAGGCAGAAGTTTTTAGTCAAAATGCCATTTCTATAAATGAGAATTCATGTAAATTTAGCTTTTCCAAGATGTTTTGCTTTTTAATTTTTCTTCTCAGGGCACTCATAAAGGGAAGTCTGTTATCTCTGTGAGCAGACACAGGTGATGACGACGACACACAAAGATAGGACTTGGCTAGTTGACACTTACCCTAGTATCCAGGTGGCTGAGATAGGAAGGTCATGACCTGAGCAGACACAGGCAAGGTGGGGCCATCCAGGGAAATTCTATGTCAAAACAAACAATACCCCCTCAAAAATGAACAAAGGGGCATAATGTCAGAGTTGGAGATAGCCCATTCTCTGTAGCTTTTTCTTTTAATGTCTACTGGGCATTTGGGGGTGTTGGACCAATGTTTCTTCCTGGTGTCTATCCAGGAGAAAGTCTGGACGTGTGTGCAGTGTTCCATAAATGCTTGAGATACTTGGGTCAGAAGGCAGAGTAGAGGCCAGGGCTGTACAGACTGGGAGTGCTGCTGGGGCTTGTGTACCTCAGCCGTGCTGACTGTCCACTCACGTGTCACCCCTGCAGAATGACCTTATTGGCCAGAGTCTGTTTGACTACCTGCATCCAAAAGATATTGCCAAAGTTAAGGAACAGCTATCTTCCTCGGACACCGCACCCCGGGAGCGACTCATTGACGCAAAGAGTGAGTGCAGGGGAGGCTGTGTGTTTTCTCCTCACCCCACGCCCCCCAAACCCCTCAGACACTGCCTCACCACTGCTCAGGGTCAGAGACAGGTTCCTGGGACCCAGCCTCTCCTTTCTTACCTCTCTGCCATATTTCTCTATTAGAGCTGCTGGCTGTGGCTACTGGATTTATTTATGCTCACTTGGGTTTGTTAACATCGTAGACTACCTAAAGAAGAGAGGTTTCAATGGCCAAAGTTAGATTCTGTCTGATTTCAGGTTATTTTTTTCCCCAGAATCTATAACTTTCTAATAGCATATTCTTATGTTGAAAAGGCTCACACTGTTCTCCCAGAACAAATCTCAACCTCTCTCTCTCTCTCTCTCTCCCCTCTCTCTCTCCCCCTCCCCCTCCCCCCCTCTCTGAGTTGCACTTATGCCACTGTTTCTTGGCTCCTTACACTGCTCTTTACTTCCTTCAGCCTAGGATCAGTATTTCTCTGGCCCCAGCCCTTGTTCCCCACAGCCATTCCCAGGCCAAGACCCAGGAGCTGGCCCTGAGGTTGGCTAGGTGCACATTATACCTCCACCACTCACTGGGTGTGTGGCTTTGAGGAAGTTGTTCCCCCTCTCTGTGCCTCAGTTTCCTCACCTATAAAATATAGTATTTCATTGGGTTGTTGAAAGTTTAACAGTGTTGACTTGTTAGACAGAGAATGTAGACGGTTCCCAGCACGGGGCAAGTATGCCACTGGTTGGATCCTCTTGTGCTCAGGGCAGTTGGCATATGGCTTTCTTGTTACTCAGTTCTCCATGTTGATAGGTGATGGAGATAGGGTCAGAGAACTCCTCTCAGGGCACCTTTCAGGAAGTTGCACTTCTCCATAAAAGCAGACATTGCCCTGATACCTAATGCCCTCTGTGGGCTGGTGAAGAAGAAAAAGATAGATGGCATTTTGTCCTTGGGCTCTTCCCACGTGGTCAGGAGACAGTGACACAGGCAGCACCCTGCAGGATGGTTGCAGCTGCAGCAGTGCTGGGCATGGGGCATGAGTAAACTTTACATGGGCATGAGGACAGGCACCACTGAGTCTGCATCAGCTGAGGTGTGTTTGAAAAGATGAGTTATGTGCCAGAAAGGGAAGGGGATGAGCAGGGCAAACGGCCCTCGGAGAGGTACTTGTATGGAGTCCCAGAGCCTATTTGCTGCCTTTCATCAAAATGTGTAGGGAGAGAGATACAGAAAAGGGCACTGAACTGATGTGACAGGCTTGGGCTGGCATTCTGGAGAAGTTAACAGAGCCAGTTTGGGAAAGGCAGTAGGGAGAGGATCCGTGGGCAGTGGGCACTGCGTGGCATGGTGCCGTGCTCCCCCAGTGGTATCTGTAGTCCTAGCTTCCACAGCCATGAGACGTGTAAGAGGCAAGCGTGTCAAAGTCACCCAGGAGCTTTCAGCAGCCTTCCTCTACCTTCAGAGAGTAAATCCATAGCCCAGCCCAGCAGAACAAATGGTAGCGTGATATAGTACTTACTGAATGTGCCAGAGGCCCAGGGTTTCACCCACAGTGCCATGGTTAAAACCAAGCTTGCCTAGTTTGGGGTTTTGGGTAGCTCATGATTCAAAAGCAAGATTATGCAAAGCTAATTATAACATCACACCTAACACAACCAATCTAAAATATTATGTTGATGTAATTACTAAAGATTTAAAGTTCTTATCATTTCTTTGGTGCTGGCCTCTGAAATCCTGCATGTACTTTACTCAACCCTTTCAGTTCAGAAACGCCATATTCCGTGTTCAGTAGCAGCATGAAGCTGGTGGCTGCCAGAGGGAGCATACATCCAGATCGGGGTCCACTGATGGGGGCCCCAAGGGACTCTGACTCCAGTTAAGCTGAAATTTCAAGGCCATCCTGTGCCTTCCCCCATCCCCTCCCACGCTATTCCAGTATCTCAATCCTGTGCATCCTTTGGGTAGGACCCCAGACCTTTAGCTGGGAAGGAAGTGTCTGCCACTTGACGCTGATCATTAAGTTTCCCTGTTATCAACCCCTCTTGGAATGCCTCCATTTCCCTCACTCCCTTTGCTCCTGTTGGGCCGGAACACTTGCTGTGTTTCTTTTCATCCCTCGCCACCTGTGCTACTGCACTTCTTACCCATCTGTAGCCATGCGTGAGCACGGGGCCCAAGAGAACAGTGAGTCAGTAAGGGCTCTGTTGAGGACACACTGCCCCTCCTGACAGGTAGTTCTGCCCTCATTTCACCACATTTTGTGTTGATTTGCAGCTGGACTTCCGGTTAAAACGGATATAACCCCTGGGCCCTCCCGATTATGCTCTGGAGCTCGCCGCTCTTTCTTCTGTAGAATGAAGTGCAACAGGCCTTCAGTAAAGGTGGAAGATAAGGACTTCGCCTCCACCTGTTCAAAGAAAAAAGGTACAGTTAACAGCCTTGAGGAAGGCTTACCTAGAGTCCTGGCTTTTTAGCTCCCCAGAGCAGCTGCTCCCTAGCCTGCAGCTGCTCCCTA
>JANHMN010000003.1:101899557-101921241 GCA_030674055.1 Rhabdomys pumilio
GGGGTGTCACAGTTGGGTCATCACACTTTGGGGTGTCACAGTTGGGTAAGATGGTGCTGCTGATCTGCCAGGGATGCTGCTTGTATCACAGAGAACTGTTCTGTTCCTCTGGCCCAGTCCAAAATTTAAACCATGCCTAATAAGGAAGCTAGACCAAACGGGTCAGTGCTTAAGGACACTCCTGGGGAAGCCCATTTCCTGAGACTTTGAATGTATCCCAGGAGCTCCCTAGTGTGGATGATGTCCAGGAACATTACAGGAGTAATGTACCACAGTAAATCTGTGAGCTGCCAGGGATCTGAACCTTAACCAAAACACGTCTTCAGGCTACCTAGAGTAACAGAGGCCAAGCAGCTCAACTATCAACGGACACAGCTTTCTTGGGAGGAGGTGTCCTTTCCATTTCCATGTGAAAGCAGAGCCTGGTGGTGGCTGACTGGGGTTCACTTGGCTATGTTTAGGAGAGACATCTAATCTTTGGTATGCTGACTGAAGCCACAGAAGGGAGGCAGCATGTCTCTCCTAAGGAACCTGTGGGATTGTGAAGGAAAAAACCCCAACATAACATATAATAAACACTCAAAAATTGTCCTTAATCATAGTCACTGCAAGGGAAGCAGTTATGTATAAGTCCGTCTGAATTTAGAGCATCAAGAAAGTGGTAACCAGATAGTTAAAAACATAATTTTAATGAAACATAATTGTAAGGAAAGAGGTAGAGCACCCAGAAAGAACAATATTCACTGCAGCCACTGACTCAGTTTATTTTCTGGTCATCCAGAGGGGCTTTTTGTCCCATTCGAGCAAGGTCTGTTCCAATCCGCAGAGGTGGGTTTGGCTGCTTGACTCCAGCTCTGGAGGAGATGGGGAAATAGTATGATCAGTTTCAGACCAGCCACTGTCCTCTATGCAAAACCATTGGAACATGGTATCAGAACCCTTTATCAGAATGCTCTTAAAATCCTTTAGAAGTATATTCTCTTTGTGATAATAGGAACTCATGGATTGAGGCAAGCAAGCAAGGGTTTTGAACTTGGTCTCAGCCAAGGTTTACAATAAAGGTAGGTGCTAAAAAGTCAGGACTGCTCAGTCTGTAAGCATGTGAATGGTATTCAGGGCCATCTAACTGGCCAGACTTCCTGTAGGAAGGAAGCACAGAGATTTAAAGGGAGTGAGTTAAAGACTCCTAATGCATAATCCCAAGCAGTTTGGACTATAGGGATTTTTCCAGATTCCATTGTAGGCTACTGAGCAATACCCAAAATGCTGTGCTGTGCTTTATGGAAGCTCACTAGAATAGGGGTAGAGCCAGGTGGTGTGCTTCCTGACCCAGCCCTGCCCTGTAGAGACATCAGCATCTAGAACCAGGTGTGGAGGGTAATGAGGAGTGGGGAAAAGGCAGTGCCAGGATGAGGAACCTGGGAAAGGTGACTTCACAGGCCTGCACCCTAAGGAGACAGTGTTGGGTGAAACTCAGCAGTTTCTAACCATCTGTGTGTCTGAAGTTGTCCGTAATAGAGCTGTACCTGACTTTGAGGAGTTTCTAGTCTAGGAGACAGAACTTGTTTTCTCACAAATAGTGCAGGCCAGGAGCCAATTTTTAGATGTAGACACTTCAGCACAGTGGCCTGAAATAGGTTGTATTCATAGGAGCTGAAAACCTGGTGGTAACAGAGCTGCCTCCATGCTCCCCATACTCTGGCTCCAGCTTAGATGGAAGCAAAAATTCTTGAAAGCACAACTAGCACATAAACTTTTGCTCCAAGCCACAGCTTCTCTCCCTGGGTCACCAGTCTCACAGGTGTGGAAAGGGTTTCAGTTCTGAGTCTCTTAACCTACTAGTGGGGTAGTCTGAAAAAGTCCCAGATCCATCTTTAATCGCTCACTACCCAGGAAGGTGCTACTGTTTCCTGACTATTAGTTTCCTTTTTAGGTGTGCCTGAGCTGCACTGCCACCTTCCATTACCTAGGGACATGCATTAGTAAATGTTTGCTGGGAAGAGGACATATCTCTTGCTCTATATCCAATTCATGGTAGCAAAGATGGCTAAACTTCTGAGGTCTCCAGCTCACCTGTATTCTATGAAGAAATAAAGCTGACCACTTAAAATTAATCAACCTGAATCCATAGGCTTTTAAAAGTTAATGCGTTTGGAGTCTACATTTCAGATCAGATACATGGAGAACAATCCAGCTTTGGAATAAGCTTTATTGGAGCCCAGCTGCACTTATGTATTATGTGCAGACTACTGTAACTGAGACGATATGGCCTATAGAACTGAGTTATTTGCCCTTATAGAACATCTGCCAGTTCCTACCTGAGCTCCTTAGCATCCATCTCCCTAGCCCCACCACCCTTAAAGGCCTTGTAACTAGCATAACCAGCTCTTCTCTAACAGGATAAGAGGGTCGTCGCCTTCCAGCTGTGGCTCCAGCCCACTGAACATCACAAGTACGCCTCCCCCTGATGCCTCCTCTCCAGGAGGCAAGAAGGTAAGCGTGATGGCTTAGACTGAGAGAGCCTCTGCCCACATCCTGAAACACTAGAGGCTGGACTACAGAACTGCTGTGATTTCTGGTATATGTCAAGACGTTCTTTCCTCCTTGAAATGAGCACACTTGTGTGTGGCTGGCACTTAGGAAGGCTTGCTGACTTGCTCAGGGGGATGTACTCCATGTGCATTTGGGAAAGCAGGAAGAACATTCTGAGCAAAGAAGGGCTGTCACCCTTTTTGAGGGCACAATTCAAGACTTCCTGTGAGGGAAGGATTAGAAGAACCCATAGCACTTTACTGCCAGGAGTTTCAAGTGAATTGGATTAGTAAAAGCAAAAACATTAGCCTTAGCTACACATTGAATGTCAAGCCAGGCTTTATAGCTGAACACTTGGAGATCTGTCACCAGAATGTGTCCCTATGATGTGTTAGTGACAGCCTCAAATACTTCATCAGTCATCAACCCTCACAAAGAGCTGTCTAGAAGATGACACTGTAGAGATTTATAGAGGTCTGGAAAACAACTATTTTCCTCTTTACTAGAGAATTTGCAAACCTATATAAATTATACTAATTTTAAGTTAAAAATCTACTAATAGCACCCAGGATCAGGATGGCACAAGGAACATTGTACATGAAATCTTTCTTCCCCTAGACACATAGAGACTATCAGGAATGAATTCAGGTATGATTCTCAAGAGACAAATACCAGAAGCAAAGCAGAACTTTTCAAACCTGGGCTCCTTACAGGCTCAGGTTGACCAGGTCTGGTGCTGTCAGGATGGGTGGAGGGGGTGTCTGAGATGAGAGGAGGAAGGGCAGCTGATTCTGCTTGATGTGTCTTCAGCAAGTTTCCATTTGAAAAGGGGTTTTGATTCCTCCAGGAAATTGAAAAGCCAGCCAATTAGTGGGTAAGAGCACAGCCACAGTGAATGAAGCCTGGCTTTGTCATGTGCTAGTTATAAAATTGCTCATACCTTCTAAGCTCCCATTTTTCTTATTACGGGGCCGATCCTGGTAGGATAGCAGTGGTCTCTGTCCCTAAGTTCTATTATATGACAATGACTGTTGAAGTGCCTGGCCCTTGGGAATGATTAAGAAAATACCATCATAGAATAATGTGGCCTGCAAACCTACTGCCTCCCTGCTGTGCTTTTAGCTCCATTGTCCCTATCCCCCTTTGACTTAATTCACCTTTCAGGCAGTCCTTCTTGTTCTATGCTTATCCCTGGGACAACTTTCATATATATACACACCCTCCTCCCGACTTCACACATGGAAATCCAAGCTCTCCTGAATGTTAACGAAATTGTAGGTCTTCTCGAACAGCAACTGCCACACCCCTACCATAAAGCTTGAAGTGTTTTTGAGGTGTTTGGAAAAAATTTTCCTCTTTCACTGGCTTTTAAAAATGGGTCTAGAATAAAAATGGAATCTTTTTTTGTTTAAGTTCTTGGCAACAGGACTCATGAGAAAAGCATGATCAAGTTAAAAATAACTGCAGCATTAAATGGCTCAGCAAACCAGGACAGAGGTGGCCCTTCAGTCAATTTCAATGTTGTCATTTAGTCTGAAATTGTTTCATGTGGATCAACCTGAAAAGGGGTGACTAGGTGGGCCTCCATAGATCCCTGGGAGAGTTAGGACATGCAGGGGCATCAAGCCAAGTTCAATTAAGCAGGATTCCACAGATGTCACCTTTTGAGAGACTCTCAAGACCCTTTCAAGGATTTGCGAAGTCAAAGTTATTTTCATAACTCTGCTACCTGTTGTTTTTGCTGTGTATCTGTTTGCACTGATAAGCATAAAAACCCATGTCACCACTCTTAGAAATCTTTGTATTCTTCCCTACCACACACAATAAAATGTAAGCCAACTTAACAGTGTCTTCAATGAAACAACAGAGATGACTAACAGAGGGGCTGGAGAGATGGCTCAGCTGGTGAGAGCACTTGTTAAGAACACCTAGCTACTCTTGCAGAGGACCCAGGTTTGATTTCTAACACCCACATAGCTGCTCACAACAGTCTGTGACTTCAATTCCAGGCGATCTGATGCCCTCTTTTGGCCTCCATGGGCACTGCACACATGATATACTTATAAAGTGGATATATTTATATACAAGCAAAACACTCCTATAAGAATTATTAAAATGAAGAAATGAATGGAGCTTTACTGCATACCCATTAAAGCTGCTTCAAGCAGCTTATCTGTGTGGTTCTATCAAGCTCCCTTCCATATATTTGCCACTTTAAGAGACAAGTGGCAGTGATAAAAGTTTGGGCTCTCAAGTCAAGACTGGGATTTTTAGAAAGCTTGTACCTGCTACTTGGAGCTCACCTGCCTCCTCAAATTTACACAGTGGTATGATTGATGACAACAGCTTCACATGAACTTGAAAGATCTGCTAACTCACTGACCAATACCCTCTAAGTCAGCCCTTCTCAACCTTCCTAACCTGCGACCTTCATGTTGCGGTTACCCTCAACCATCAAGCTATTTTTGTTACTATGTCATAATGTAATTTTGCTGTTACATGTTGTAAGTATCTAGTATGCAACCCCTGTGAAAGGGTCATTCGACCCCCAAGGGGTGGTGCCACAGGTTGAGAAAGGCTGCTAGAAGTGATCAATACAGGATATTTCAAAGTCACCTAAGATCAGTCCATTCTAAGTGAACCAATACCCTCTAAGTGATCAGTGTAGACTATTTCAAAATCACTGAAGGGATATCCTTTCTGCATGCCAAGATATACTCATGGGGTTTTAATATAACAGGCACTCAACAGGATTCCACACCATAAAAACATTTATGAGACATATACTTAAATGCTGAGGCATCATCAAAGAATGTTAAAATTGGCAAAAAGGCGAGACCTCATACAACCACATATCTGTTGGGGGCTAAAATTTTCTTCATACATGTCAAATTACATTTACACAGACTGAATGGAACACGTGTGAGAATCCAGCTGAACTCTCTTAAGCCAGGTATATTTGCAATGTTGTGAAACATTTCTAAAAAATTTTTTGTAATATGATTTTTTTCATTATTTATTCATGTTAATACATAGTTTACATTTCAAAAATCATGTTATTTATATGAATGTACCCTACCCAAAACATTTTGGGGCGGGGGGGGGGGGCGACTTAAGTCAGTTTTACAAATGTACAGGGATCCCCATCCTGTGCAACTGACTATAAAGAACCAAGTTGTAGTGCCATCTGCTGGCAAGGTCTGGAATCACTGTTTGCTTACCCAGTCTAAATACCTCTCCAAGGCTTTTTCTGTGGCTTAGCCCAGGGCAGGAAAGCTTGGCAGTCCAGGTCAGGGTGTTGCTGGTGGGGGTCGGGGGTGGGAGTAGGGGAGTGAGATTTTAAGATAGTTCAATTGCTCTTATAGAGGAATAATAGCAATGATCACATCTTAGGAAGAGAAAACAGAGGTTACTTAATTTAGTGCCTCTGGTGTACCTGGTGATCAAAGATTTACTAGTTGTTTCTCTTCACAAGTTGTCACTGACCTCAGCTACTTCAGCAGTTATCTGTTGCCATGTGACACTCACTGCTTTACAGGGCAACCTGGGCTCACTGGTAATTTAAGCCTTGGCTTTAAATAAATGCATTGTCAGTGTGATCCTAGTGAGCTGATTTACCCAGCTTATCTTCATGTACTGTGTAAAGAAAATATACTACGTAGAGAAAACAGTTTATAGGGGAGAGACTGTTTCCCCTCATCATGACTGTTCGAACAGGCCCTGGTTTGATAGGGGGTAAAAATATGAAAACTGAACCCATTTTAAATCCCCCTCCCACCCAAAATCTTTCATCTTCTTAGTAACATTTTTATATGATAATAATTAACATTTCTATTTGAGTGGGAAACTTTATATTTTCCCCTTTTATTTGCAGATTCTAAATGGAGGGACTCCAGACATTCCTTCCACTGGCCTACTACCAGGGCAGGCTCAGGAGACCCCAGGTTATCCTTATTCTGATAGTTCTTCTATTCTTGGTAAGTTGTATTATAATTCATCTCCATGAGTGAAAATGAGTTTGCAAAATATCTACTACAAAGAGGGTTTAAGAAATGATTACATATAACAAGCTAGTTTTGAAGCAGATGATTACACAGTGGATGTCTGAACTGTTTAAATATTCCAGTGATCCATGTGCCTCAACAGCAACCCAGACATAGATTTTCTCCCACATAGGTTTTCAGAGGGAGAGCCCATGCAGCTTCAAAGGTACTGAGTCACCCAACGACTTTCAGAGCATCCAGCCTCTTCTCAATCTGCTTTCCTACCATCTCTTTTCCTAGTTGCCATTATTTTACAACCAACTATTGATTAATTTGTTATAAAAATACTAAAATGGGCTCAACTTAAATTATTATTGAATTTTAAGGATTTTTGCCCTTAATTTTTAGATGTTCTTTCTGAAAATCAGTAACAATGAAAAGTTATGGCAACAGAATCCCCCAAATAACCCCTTACTCTTGCTAAATATAACTTATTAGTGTTGAGAAGTTGCTTTCCAAATATAAATGTGCTTTGGCATTTTTTACTGACAAGCCTTTCTTCCTTCCACAGGTGAGAACCCCCACATAGGCATCGATATGATAGACAACGACCAAGGATCAAGTAGTCCCAGTAATGATGAGGCAGCAATGGCTGTCATCATGAGCCTCTTGGAAGCAGATGCGGGGCTGGGTGGTCCAGTTGACTTTAGTGACTTGCCATGGCCGCTGTAGACACTACATTTTGCTTTGGCAACAGCTACAGTATCAAAGTGCATTACTGGTGAAGTTTTACAGTCTGTGAAGCTTACTGGATAGGGAGAGAACAGCTTTTATGTACTGACTCCATAAAAGCCATCTCAGAGCCATTGATACAAGTCAATCTACCATGTGTAACTTCAGACAAAGTGGAACTAAGCCTGCTCCAGTGTTTCCTCATCATTGAGTTTGGGCTAGCTGTTGATAGCTTGCATTAATTGTATATTTTGGATTTTGTTTGTGTTCAATTTTTTAATCATTGTGCACAGAAGCATCATTGGTAGCTTTTATATGCAAAATGGTCATTTCAGATGTATGGTGTTTTTACACTACAAAGAAGTCCCCCATGTGGATATTTCTTATACTAATTGTATCATAAAGCTGTTTATTCTTCCTTGTAAGAATCCTTTACTATAAATATGGGTTAAAGTATAATGTATTAGACAGTTAAATATTTTTAATAAATGTTTCCCTTGTTCTATAAGTACTGTTCCCATTTGATAATTAGGGAGAAAATCTTCATATGCCACAGGGCTGGTTCATCCATTTCAATGGTGGTCTAAATACATTCCTGCTGTTACAATGTTTACAATGCCCTTTTGCTCTTATAATAGTAACTTCTCCCATGCTATTAGCTTAGACATATTATAAAAATAACTGTTGACTTCCAAATTGTAGCCATCTCAACTTATATGAAAACACAGATATTAACTCCAATTTTCAGCACTTTGATTTCAAGATTACAAAGTGGCTTCTCTAGATCTGCAATTGTATGGTGCTGCTCAAGTCCCTTCCCAGGGGTAGACATAAGTGACATCTACCCTCTTTCTATGGTCCCATCGACAAACTGAGATATGATCCCACCAAACTAAAGTTCACTCTGGAAACCAATGGGTCTACTGGGTTTCCATATAAAACATGCTCCTGCTCACAAAGGTCACACTAGAAAAGCCTTTCCCCAGCTGTGAAAATGGGTTTCCATAGGCATCCCTCCTCTCCCCAACCTTCTATACTTCTCTCCCTGAGGCCATGTCCAGTTCAGGGCAGAGTTGTACATAACTGTCGCTGGGAACAGCTGAACACTCAAGTGAGGAGGGGCTTGGGATTTTCTCCATACCTCCCTGGGGGGGGGGATATAAACAGTCAAAAAGCCTAGTTAGGAGGTTTTTTTGCAAGCAGGCACAGCTGAGCACTCCAGGATGGCAATTTTGTGGCTCAGAGGACAGTCCTGAACTATTTGTACAGCTACAAAAAGTTAAGTGATCTAAGACCCAAAGCACTAAAAATATTAATAGTTCTTTCTTGTAAACCATCAAATATTTAAATATTTAAATAGTTTGCTGACTGATGGAAAGAATATTGTATTAAGAATTAGAAACTAGCCCTAAAAGTTAGGGTTCCTAAACACAGGCATCATTCCACTTTCATATCCTGAAAATGTTGATCAACTGCTTTGGATTTATAGTGCTTTTCATGAATTTATAGGAAATTTAAGTGCCTCTTACAAATATACCAAAGCACTTTTAAAACTATCATTTGATTTCTAGTTATACATAACATACATGACAGAATCTAGCCAAGGTGTTCATAAAGTTGGTCAGAAACATTAAAACAATGAAATTTTATTTTGATGAAAAACTCGAGTTTACAATCATTTAGTAAATGAGCAAACAGTTCGTTTTCCTATCCCGTAACTCTTAAGAAAAAAAGCATTAGTAAATAAATATATGAACAGATTAAGGATAAGGCAGACTGGACAGTAAACCACCTCTTGATGTTCACCTCCCTGCATGTGACTCACTCTAAAAGGGCTGCAGGGCTCTGGAGATGAGTGAACCAACACTATAAGCATCAAATTTCATCTTAATTGTTTAAATAAACCCAAGATAAATATGTTTTTGCTTGTTGTGGGCCAACTATACATACTGTACTGAGGAATACTCTGATAGAAGCACTTATGTTATACTGTGCATCACAGCTCTAAAATGGCTTCAACAGCTCCATTTAACCACCATCTATAAAGTGCAACTCTGTAATATTCTGCATCTTACCTGGGGCATAAGTATCAATCTACAATGAAAGTACCCCAGCTGCCAAATTCCCCCCACTTCTGAGAAGACCTGGATATGTGAAAAAGGACTATCCCCATACAAAGAACCAATTTCACAAACCTACTGGTAAACAAATACATTTATAGAACTGGAACCAGGATGCTAAAGTTGTACTCATTAAAAAACCATTCAGCTACCTTTGGTCTTTAAAAAAGCCTACACTGCAGTATCCTAAACATGTGCATCTCACAATGAAGAAAAGTGGCCTCGCAGTGCAGAATGAGGAGTACGACGTCACTGTGAAGAGTAGCATGCTATGGTTTCAGGAACATCAGCATCACAGCACTGGATTCTGTGCATCAGGATCGAGGTCATTGTTGCCCGAGGCGGGGTGGCTGGGAAGGATATCCAGCTCATCCACCTGTGGAGTAGGGTGCATGACTACCAGCTGGTCCTGGGGAATGTCTGCAGCAGCTGCTGCCAGGTTGGTAATAGATTTACTCTTTACACACTGAAAGTCTACATGCCGACTCTTTCCTTCCTCCTTCTCCCAGGACATTCGAATGAAGGGTCTTTGGACATAATTGTAAATAACTTCTGGACGGCCTCCTGGCCTTTTCTTTACTTTTTCTTTGTAAGTAGGATAGCCTGGAGGAAAGAAAGGAATTTTAAAGGGGGACACACAACACTTCTCATTCAAGATAGCTGTTGAGAGCTTTTCAGTTACTCAGTACTCAACTCCCACAAAACATTTTTAAAGTGTGACCATGAAGGGTGGGCTTCCATATACTGGTGTGTAATCTGCAGCGGATCTGGCCTTTATCCATGCACTAGCAGCACTCGCTCTCTGTGGGGAGCAGACAGAAGGCAGCTATCATCGTGTAGCCATCTTGAGCCATATACCCTGACAAGAGACTTGATTACAACAGCCTCCAAAAGTTGAGCACACTCTGATAACATCTTGTTTTAGATACCCAGGATCTTCCATTGGGTGTGTGACTTAAAGGTGTGATTTAGAGGTGTGGCTTAGAAGTGAGACATATAAAAGGCGAAAGGCAGACAGAAGAAATTAGTAGTTATTAGAGTATTAGGCACTTGGCACTTGGAGGAAGAACAGAGAATTAGGCATTAGGATTAGGCACTTAGAACTTGGAAGAAGTAACTTGGAACTTGGAGGCACTAGGGACTAGGAACTAGGGACTAGGAACTCAAGACTTGGGACTTGGACTAGGAAGAGAGACTGAAGAATAAATGGGATTGAATCACACTCTGTCTGGTCTCCATTCCTCGCATCTGTCCTCACTCTCTCTCTCTTGCTGAACCCCGACCCGTGGACCGGAACAACTTGGGGCAGTGCGGGCTCTAACAACTTAGCCCCCAAGGCTTTTGGCAGTGCGGGTCCAACATTGATAGAGCGGTCCTCAACATTTTTGGCCCCCAAATGTGGGGCAGCTCGGGCCACAACAGCTCTCCTCATGGGATGACTGTGCCTAAAGGCCAAAATTTCTGGCTCCATTAGCCCTCTGGCTTCCTTAGGCTTCAGTCTCATTTTTATATTGCTTTAGAATTTTTGTTAAATAACAAAGAATATTCAGCTTTCCAGCAGGTCCTTAAATTCTGCAGGTAGCTGAGCAAGGGCAAGAGCAAGATTTTAATCACTTACACCATTTTATATGACTACCTCAACAGTGAATTAAATTTGTATCTACAAAGAGCTTTACTTAATTATAACCTTTTTTTTTTTAAATCATAGTCACTAAAAAGTAACAACTAGTAAAAACAAAGTTTCAGAAAACTGTCAACTATTAGTAAAGAGATTTCTCTAAACACATAAAGTCCTAGGAAAATACTATATACAAGTCTTTCCCTTGCTTTCTATCAGGAAGAACTAAAGATAAGTAAACTTTTCTGTAACAGGCTACATACAGTACATATTTCGATCTTGTAAATGATACAGTTTCTACTGAGCCTACCTAATTTTACCACTGTGAAGTGAAATCAGCCACAGAGAACAAAGAAATGACTCCAATAAACCTATTTTAAAAAAAGGCAACAAGTTGGATCTGTATCATAAAATGGTATCAGAAAGAGAACCAAAAAGGCCTCAGATAACAGATGATCACTTAGTACTGTCTAAGGGTATGTGAAGTCTATGTGTGAGAAAACCTGGAGGAGTTTTGGTAAACAAAGTCATAGGCCTTCTGAAGATGTAGAGAAGGATTCTTTATGTTACACTTCCAGTCCCTGACCATTGGAAGGTACAGCCCCAGAGGTCAGAAGGGTTCTTTGGATTCCCTTGTTCTTGATCCTTCCTAGACATTTTAGAAGTCTCAGCTTCCTATGTGACTGTATTCCCATCTTTGACACAGAATCACCTCTATATAAACAGAATCATAATGCATGCTTACTTTAAGCTAAAAAAAATTTTTTTATGCTTTAAGGAGAAGGATATGTATGCCTTAATTGTATCAAGCTGTTTTAAAACCTGGTTTCAACTGACTCAATCTCTACCTTTATGCTATATATTTCCTTTCATACTAGAAAGTCCCTGATGCCAGAAAAGCAAGAGGCTCCCAGAATCCAGCGGGAATGACATTAGCTGAAATACCCAACAAAGGGGAGAGAGAACCTGTAGAGACTATATCTAGAGGTTAGGCACGGCCCCTGGTTTAAGAATGGGACCACCTACTCATCTCCAAAATTTTAACCTGTCTAAAGGAAATATGGAGACAAAGTGTGGAGCAGAGACTGAAGGAAAGGCCATCCAGAGACTGCCCCCCATCTGAGGATCCATCCCATATACAGTTACCAAACCCAGACACTATTGTGGATGCCAAAAAATGCTTGCTGACAGGAGCTTGATATAGCTGTCTCCTGAGAGGCTCGACCAGAGCCTTACTGATACAGATGCAGATGCTAGCAGCCAACCATCAGACTGAGTGCGGGGACCCCAATGGAGGAGTTAGGAGAAGGACCGAAGGAGCTGAAGGGGTTTGCAACCCCATAGGAAAACCAACAACATCAACCAGCCAGATAACCTAGAGCTCCCAGGGACTAAACTACCAACCAAAGAGTACACATGGAGGGACCCATGGCTCCCAGTTGCATATGTAGCAGAGGATCGCCTTGTCAGGCATCAATGGGAGGGGAGGCCCTTGGTCCTGTGAAGGCTCAATGCCCCAGGGTAGCGAAATGCAAGGGCGGGGAGGCGGGAGTGGGTGAGTGGGTGGAAGAGCACTCTTATAGAAGCAGGGGGCGAGGGATGAGACTGGGGTTTGTGGAGGGGAAACTGGGAAAGAAGATAACATTTGAAATGTAAATAAATATCCAATTAAAAAAAAAAACCAGAAAGCTCTCAAATTGACTGGTTACAACAAACTTCACTTCTTCCTGAATATGCTTTTGTGCTTTTACACAAATGTTCTAGAGTTGGATTCCCTCTGGAACTTCTGTGATTCCAATATTTTTTCCACCCTTGGTCAAACATTAGGAGCCCACACAGAATTAATCTTATTAATCCACACAGAATTTGCTGCTTATCCCCCAAAGCACTTATGTTATTACAGCAACACTAAAAGTAATTACCTCTGTGTTATGTCTGATTCCACCTAAGCGGAGTTCTCACATGGCACAGCCGGCATATGCACCTCAATCTCCAGATTGAGCCTAACATGTTGCAGGCACTGACCCAACATAGAGCATACACCGAATGAACTACCAGAGCATAACAGTGACAGCTTTTCCCAGATAGCTTTTTCTTTTTGCTCTCTAAAAGTATACATCTGTGTGTGTGTGTGTGTGTGTGTGTGTGTGTGTGTGTGTGCGTGCGCGCACGCGCGCATGCCGGAGGTGTCAGATACACTGGTATTGGAATTACACACAGTTGAAGTTGCCTGATATGGGTGTTGGAAATGTACCTTGTACCCAGTGCTCTTAACTGCTAAGCCATCTCTCCAGCTCCCAGATACCTGTGTGAGAATATTTTTCCCTTTAAAAATAAAGTCTGTCTCTAGCCTCTTCACTCAACAAGTAATGTTTAACAGCTACTGTGTCAAAGAACTTAAAATTACCAGCTATCTAGAAAGTGTATGCTCTAATGACATCTGATATAAAGTCAAAATAAAACGGCAACACGCCCCCCCAAACTCAAGAAGTATATGTTATGTATACAATGATATTCCAGTGATTTTTCTTGTGCTTGCTCTTAATGGATAAGCAAAAAAGCAGAGAGAAGCACAGGCAGAAAAAAAAAGAATGGTGTAAGACATGCTTCAGATTCAGAAACAGACAAGACATGCTTGTATGAGACTGTGTATTAGAAAACTGTGGTAACATTAAAAGATAAGACTTGATCCCATGGTGGAGAATTTTAAATACATCATCATCATCATCATGATTGAGTATTAAGGATTAAAGCCAAGACATTATGGTGTACATGCTAGGAAAGTGCCCTTCCACTAAGCTACATTATCAACCCTAATAGTCTTTATTAAACAAAAAAGCTAAGGATATTTTTTACAAGCTTATAATGACAAAACTGTACAGAAGACAAAATTTTGTTTTCTGTGACAAATGCAATTCTTACTGTCCTGCCACTCCTGTTCAGAATACAAAGAGCAGATTAATTCACAAGCTCATGTAATTAGTTTCTCAGTCTTAAATGTCCAGTATTGGATGGGAACTATTTCAATACTACTACATCAGGATTTTCTCTCTAAACTTTGTACTCTGTTAAAAATTTCCGTTAAATACTATGACAGAAGAGTTCCCCATCAAATTCATGGACAGCACCTAATGATGGATGGAAGAAAGACCCAGATGATAGGTCTGAGAGACCAGTAGCAAACTCATGTGGTCCTGCTCCCACACTGACTTTACAACTTAATCATTTGAGGTTGACAGATATCCCACTAGGGGATACAGGAAACAACCCTCAGAGATGCATGTTTTAATGGAACTGTGGTAAAGATATCAAGACAAGAATTATTTGTATTTTCCTATCTTTATATCAGTCAGTTTTGAGGGTTTTTGTTGTTGTTGTTGTTACTATTGTTGGATCATTTTTTTGACTAACCTCAGTTTCACGAGTGATCAGTTTCATCAGATATGCCACTGTGCCCAGCACAGATACTTTTTTGTTTAACCTCATCACTTACCCAAAATCCCCCAAACCTGCTTACCATTACATAATATCCAACATACAGGTGTGACTATAGTAATGTCTATATGAATATGAATATGGGATAATGGAGCTATGAGCATAAAAAATAATCTTTTGCCTTATATCCAGCCTCCCAAAGAAGTGAATACACTCAACACTGTAAAATCAGGAACTGAGAAGTCTGGAGCAGGCATAGGAGATGGGGTGACAAAAAGGTTAAAACTTCTAGGATTAAGGCTCTTCTGCCTACTTTCTTCTCTTTGTTTTGGTAAAGTGTAGATAGGGTCTCTTGTAACTCAAGTTGTCCTAAAACATGCTAGCCTTGTACTCCTGATCCTCCTCTTTCTCCTTCTCAGGTGTGTGCTGCAGTGCCCTGCTGAGTCCTGCATTGCCATGTGCAAGGGACAGCCAAACACGGTTCCCTCCTATCCCTGAAACAGAGCCAGCAGGGCATGGGCCTCCCAAAGTGTTGATGGTTGCTGGGCATGTGGCTTGTTTGTAATATATATACATATATATATATATATATATATACACGTGTGTGTGTGTGTGTGTGTGTGTGTATAAAAATGTTCTCTATACCAAGGTTAATGACTATGATAATCAGAGACAGCATGAGTCTGGGAGAAGGTGTGTCTATGTCCTTAGCAAGAATGGTAAATATGATCTTCAGTATAGCCATTAACGCTGTTATTTACATTTCAAATGTTACCCCTTACCGGCTTCCCCTCCGAAAACCCCCTATCCCATCCGCCATCCACCCTGCTTCTATAAGAGTGCTACCCCACTCACCCACTCCCATCTCACAGCCCTAGTATTGGGGAAAAACTCTAAAAGAATGAGTTCAAAAATATATAATTTCTTAACTATGCAAAATATAAGGATGCAATATTAATTATATAAGGGTTTTTGTGGACCTAGAAAAACAGAGGCAGTGCATTATGAGCCAGTTTGTCAGAAAGATACAAAGGCAGGGAGATTCCTGAGTTCAAGGTCAGCCTGGGACAGAGCTAATTTAGGTCAAGGCATGGACAGAATGGTGATCTCAGGTGGGATTCCCACACAGCTAAGTTTATTGTTTGTGCTTACAAAGGCAAGCAGACCTCTGAACTCATTTGCCATGTTTTTTTTTTTTTTTTTGTGTGTGTGTGTACTTGTCTTCTAAGAATTAAGGGGCTATGGACATAGTGCTGATTCATGGGATGGTCAGAAGGAACCTGGAGTAAATGATTGAATTGATGTGTAAATAAAAGACTGTGGTTTTAGTAAGCATGAGACAAGCTAGCAGAGAGTGATGGCAGGTTTCTTTGTTTTTAGAATTTTTTTCTAGCAAGAGCTGAGCTATCTGTAGATCTCTGGAGAGCAAACAGCTCGTTTATAATTTCTTCTAACAGGATTTCCTATTTTGTTTGGGAAATCTATGGAGAGTGAACACAGCTCATTTAGAATTATTTCTAGAAAATTCAAGATTTGTTTCTGATTTTGGTCAAAAAACTCATAAGCTATCAAAGAGCTTTTAGATTTTTTTTCTAGTATGAGAGAGTGGTCTCTAAGAGAGAGAGAGACAGAGAGACAGACACAGAGAGAGAGAGACAGACACAGAGAGAGACACACACACAGAGAGAGAGACAGAGAGAGACAGGGAGAGGGAGATAGATAGATAGAGAGAGAGAGAGAGAGAGAGAGAGAGTGTTGTCTCGAGCAGGGAGTTATCTCGAGCAAAAAGCTATCTCAGCAGACTACAGAGTCAAGAGAGCCTTGTAGGGAGTCATCTCAGACTACAAGTCTGTCATCTTGCATCCCATCATGTAACTTTGAGTCATTCTTTTTGCCACTCTCAAACAGCCCTCCTCTCAGAAAACCATTTCCAAGTCGAGGCTGGTCCTAGGCAGTGCTCAGCTTCTTACTTTTCCAAGGGGAAAAAACTTACAGACTTGATGGGAAGTTGAGGGTCTACAAATCAGTTAAAAGAAAAAAATGCTTCAAAATCTAAAAGCAGTTATTAAAATAAATATAAAGAAACATAAGTACTCTCTAGCCAAAGTCAAGATTAATTTACCTAAGCCTGTAATGTATCTGGAGAAATATTGTTAAATACTGTTGTCATTTAAGGGAAAAAAAAGAACTTAATAAAAGATTTCAGAAGTGCTTAGATTCTGACATCACAAAGAAAAGAACCAGAACCCTGCTTTTGTCATGTCTTTCCAGAGAAACTTAAAGATAAAAAGAATCAAAAAATTTAAAAATGGCATACTTTTATTCCCTAATGAGATTACTCATTCGAATAAGAACTATCCATTAGTTTTCATAACAAGGTAATGTTCAGTGGAGGAAGTTCAAAGGCAATGGTGTGTCTCAATTCTTCTGTCCTTCACACAAGTCCTGTTTCGGACATGTCTCTCTCATGTTTGAGCAACCTATTCCCGTTGATCCTTCAGCACCTTAAGCAGGTTCCTAGCTAGCACAATTCACTGTCCTCACCATAAACACAGATGCTGATACTGTTTGAAGTACTTTCTTACATGAACTCAGCTCATCCTTACAACAGCCATTTACATGTTTACACCATCACCATCAGCGACTATTTGAGAGGGATTCCCCCCACAAATTATTTAAACTACATAAGCAGATCCATTTAAAGAAACCTTTTAAAAAGAAAATGAATTGAAAACATCTTACCTTCTATTCCCAATCTAATCTTCTTAAGACCCCTCTCCTTCAAAACTGATTTGGCCACATCTCTGTTTTCAATGTACTTGAAAAATCTATATAATTTTGTGCTATAAATAACTGGAATAAAAAAAGACAAAAATATTTCACATTAACATCAAAGTACTTAAGAAATTAACATCAATTTGCCTTGATCATGAAACAGACCTGACATCCCTAAAAGCCCAAATAATGGATGCACTAATGCCAAAGGAAGACTAGCCAACATGACAGGACAATATTCAGTACAGTTAATGTAGAAGCAAATGTCTACTTTAAGAGGAAACAAGAAAAGCTTTGATAACCAGTCAGGTAACCCCCCAATCTACAAGAAGGATCTCTTTTTCAAAGACACAGATCTACTTATTGAAATGGGATCTGTCCCAATTTTCAGTAAGATAACCAAAAGATACCGATTACACACTATTATCAAGCGGGCAGAGTGAAGAACTTTACTAAGATACCTACATGGCCTACTCTGGAGGTGGGGAAACTGCCTTGCCAAAGAGCACTACACATTTTACGTTTCATGGATTGAGCAACTATTAATTTCCCCAAAGGCAAAGCCCCTCCCCACAAACTTTTTCATTCAGGCAAAGAGCCCCAATTAATACTGATGTTAAAAATGGCAGATTCGAGCATGTTCTGCCTAGGTTAGTTTGTTTAGAGCAAACTGGCTTTGCAAAGGGCAGACAGTCCACTGACAACATGTTGAGTCTTCCAAACGTGCTGGGAACTTCAGGGAGTTAGACTGACGGGCCTTCCTCGCCTCCTCTCTTTCTGGTGGAGTTATCGCCCTTAAAAGGTGAACTGCAAGGTTTTGTCAAAAAAAGAAAAACACACTCACAAACCAAACATGCTGGTTTAAGAGTCAATAAAGGAAAATATGTATACAAATTTTACCCATGGGGTCAATCTGTGCTTATTACTAAAGCTTTGAGGCTACTGATATTGTAAAGTTTTTTTTTTATTTGTTTTGTGTTTTGGAACATTCAGAAAGGATAGAATCACACTTAGGAAATCAGTCTGGGTGAAAAAGCTATCTTGGTATCCTCCTTGAAGGTATCTTCTTTAGGCTCCAACAGCTTTGAAACAAAATGAATCTCATTTAGACAAACTAAGTTTAAAAAGCTTTTGTTCCCTTTAAGTTGTAAAGCTCAAGATAGAAGACACACAAAAAACAAACAAACACCAAAAAACCCCAACAAACAAACAAACACCAAGAAACAGAAATGAGACGTTAACAGTGAAAGAGGAAAAGTTGGGCTAACTATAATTTAGTCACCACAGTAACGTGTGACTCCTGTTCTGTAACTCCAACTCCTCTCTTGGAGCTGAACCTATTGAAAGCTAAACTATAAATGATAGTGTCCCACAATCTCCTGCGCCTGTCCTTTCTGACTTGGGCCCAGAAGAATGGCTCCTGCAAAGAAAGATGGTGAGAAGAAGGGTCATTCTGCCATCACCAAGGTTGTGTGACCTGAGAATACATCATCACCATTCATGAGCACATCCATGGAGTAGGCTTTAAGAAGTATACCCTTTGGGCACTCAAAAAAATCTGGAAATTTGCCATGAAGGAGATGGGGACTCCAGGTGTAAGCATTAATACCAGGCTCAATAAAGCTATCTGGACCAAAGGAATAAGGAATGGTTCTATACTGCATATGAATACATTTGTCCAAAAACATACTGAGGATGAGATTCACCAAACAAGCTCTACACATTTGTAACTTATATGCCTGTTACCATATTCAAAATTCTTCTGATTGTCAATGTGGATGAGAACTAACCTTATGAATATCAAATAAAATAGAACTGCCTCCAAAAACAAAAATAAATTATATATATATCATAAACTCTTTTTAACCAAAACTAATTTAGTATGTTTATCTTGAGTTTTGGTACCTTTTTGTTTTTTCTGTTTTATTCAACTTTTTATTCTTCTACACAATCAAGAAAAATCATTGTCAGAAAAGAAAAAAGTCAAAGGCCGAGGAAACAGCAACAAAGACACCTATTATCTTTACAAAAGACTCACGACACTAGGCATGGATGTGGTCAGAATACATTGTGTGAAATTCTTAAAGAATTAAATATTTTTAAAGAGAATTATAACATTCACGTAAGTCCATGATGTAAAAGCAAACCTGTCTGTTCTGGAAAGTGCTACCACAGCATGTCAGATAAAGCTTCTGAAAACTGTCGAGAAAGTGGTCATTTGAAATCTTTGTTTAGCTTTTGGAAAATGACTCATAAAAATGGAAACATAAGAGATTAGAGTTTTCATACTTCTTGTATTTCTACAACTCTTATCTACACTCAATAGAGTCTAACTAACCCTTACCAGATGAACAAGCTAGAGAACAGGAAAAAAAAAAAAAAGCAGCTCACCTATGACACTTTAAAATGTCTGTATTAGGTTCATAAAACAGCATAACAAATCTTTTCTAAAAAACCAAAACAAAATAAATTCTAACCACAAAGTTTGGAAGTGAAAAAGAACTCAGTGCTATTCAAGATAGGCTAGTCTGGTCAGAAACAACTGGAGAACTATAGTTTGGTTCAATAAAGCTTTGGAAGGGCTACTATCAGAGGCACAAGTGATTTAAAAAAAAAAATCTTGGAATTTAAAGATACCTACAGCCAACAAAATTGAAAACTGTTTCTGTGCCTGACAGGCAGGGCTGGGCACACTTTTTCTGCACAGGCTCAAACAGTAAATACTCTGGGCTTTGCGAGCCATGCAATCTCTGTTGCAGCTACTCAGTTCTGCCATGATAGCACCAAAGCAGCCAAAGGCAATACAAAAACTTTATCTATAAAACAGGCATGGGCTGGATTTAACCAAAAGCTTGTTTGGTCCTGGGGTATGAGAGGAAGCTCATACCTGCCCTTTGGTTACTATTAAAAGGTAGAGATCATCTATATAATGAACCAGGAAAGAGAAGCATGACAAACACTTACTTTGTGAGTATTCCTCTCCCATCTGTGGTGGGTACTCCTCATCCCAATCAACTACATCATCATCTGTAAGCACTACGATATGGCACTCTCGCTCCCCACTCTGGGCACTTGCTACCATAAGAGGGAGGATCATTTCTTCCAAATAAAATTCAAACTGTCTACGAGCACCATCATTTGATAACTCATGCATAAGGGCACCTGAAATGAAACCCACAAAAGTATCTTGACGTTTTTGGATGCCTGATTAAAAGCAGAAGCAAAGAATAAATAAATAAATAGAACATCAGAATAAGTCAGCATCAATTTTAGAATTCCTTGTTGGTTATTCTTCAGCTATTGCATTTTACCTAAAAGAGTTCATATACAAAGTCAGAGAAAAATATGAACAATAGTAAAGAGAAGCCTCATTTGATAAGTGAAGGACCAAGGAGCAAGGGAGAGAATGACAGGCAGAAAAGTAAAGAAAGATATTTTAAGAGCCAGAGGAAGTGTTAACAGAGGTGCTCAGAAAACTTAGCAGTGAAAACTAATGCCAGGGTTACCAAAAAATTAGCATTGTTCATAATCTAGTCAGTTCAGTGCTACAAAAAAAAAGAAAGACTGCTAAGAGTACACATGATGCATATAAACAGGGCTGTGAAGGTAGCTAAACACAAATGTACAAATTCAGGAAATTACTGGTTTTAAAAAATAATTTTCTGTTTATAAGTTTTTGCCTGCATGTATGTGGCACTGTGTGAGCGCATGCATCATGCCCACAGAGACCAGAAGAAGGTGCTGGTTCCTCTGGGACTGGAATTACAGATGTTTACGAGCTACCATGTACACGCTAGAAACTGAACCTGAGTTCTCAGAAAGAGAAACAAGTGTTCTTAACTGCTGAGCTATCTCTCCGACCCCCAAAAGGTCTTTTAATAGTTTTCTTTATGTTTATTTCCTTTTATTTTGAGAAGATGGGGTGTCTCAGGAAGTCCACAGTGAACTCAAATCTACAACATAGCTGAAGATGACTTTCAACTTCTAAACCTCCTGACTCCTCTTTTTGGTACTGGGATAGCAGGCATGTGTTCCTACTCCTGGGTTTTTGTACTTCCTATTTTTGCTCTTTTTTTCTTAAACAATTCTCACTTAATGCTGTATATCAGGTACTATTTATTCAATCTTCCTAACAACTCTACAAAATAACTATTTCCAACTAAAGATTCTAAATATTAAGTTAAGACACCCATTTTAAAGAAAAATATTAAAGTCTATAAAGCCCTACTATACCTATTTTATATAAAGATTCCTATGTTGAATTTTATAACAAATAAAGATCTTTAACAGTGATGATAAAAGAATGGGGCATGATTAGAGATGTGGGTAATGCCAGCACTTGGGAGATAAATGCAGGAGAACCAGGATTTAAGGCCATCTTCAGGTATATATTGGGTTTGAGGCTACCCTGGGCTACATAAGATCCTGCCTCAATACACACACACACACACACACACACACACACACACACACACACACACACACACAC
>JANHMN010000003.1:101921251-101946223 GCA_030674055.1 Rhabdomys pumilio
CACACACACACACACACACACACACACACACACACACACACACACACGAGGTGGAGGGGATATGACCAGTAAACTATGTCTGAAGGAGAGAATTAAAAATTCCAATTGTGTGTCTAGGGATGCAATCTTTGATTTCTAATACCACATATACCTTGTAAGAATTATTTATATCTTCCATAGTGCTCAAGATACTATCTCACACAGAGATAAAAATTTTAGATGATATGATATAAAGAATGAAAATAAGTCACACTTTAGGAAAAGGGTCAGGGTTCTCAAGCTAGGACATATTAATAACAAATGATCCATAAAACAGTCAAAGAGAAAATCTCTAAGAGTTCATTAAGAAAATTATTAAAGTTAAAAAATGTTTAGAAAATAACAGAGCTATCTAGAATGCTTCAGAGTTCAATAAATACTTTTTATAATACCAGGACGCTTCATAATTGAACTAAACAAACATTTGAAGTCTATAAAAACAACACATGTAGTCTTTACAACACTACTAAACACAAAGCTCATACTTACTGAGATCTCTACATTTAATTGTACTGTACTCAAAAGAGATACAAAGGTAATCACATGCTTCTCTCAGTTCAGGAATAGATATACCATCAGGACAGCGGATGATTCCTGTCTTGTAGTAATCCTGCAGGGAAAAAAATTGAAGAAAAATGTATTAAGTACCTAAGCACAAGGTAGTCCAAGCCCATTATCAAGGCTGGGTTAGTAGCACTTTCAAAACTACTAGAGTCCTGATATTTTTAAATTATGGAACAGTAATGTTAGATGGGACCTCAGTCTACCTAACAATCTTTAAATTTTTACTTATAGAGATAATTCAGGCCCAGACACACAGTTCATTTCACTGAAATAAAATTAAAAATATATACTCTGTAAAATTTGTATAAAAATTCCTAAAATAAAAGGTTAAGACTTCAAAGAAGAAAAACATAAAAAAAAGAGCTAATAAGAACAGCAACAACAACAAAGATCAGTTAAGATAATGTTTAGATGTTCATAGATTTCCATAGTGTTAGTTCAGGGCAATAAATTATGGTTCAAGATATTACATCTGTCTAACAATAAGAGAATTAAGAGAAATAATATGACTTTAGAAATGTTAGACCTTAACACCTAAAAGAACTGCATTCAGGGCTACGAGATGAATCTTTATATCCTATCTTCCTGAGGCCATAAAGACAGATATGAATCAAAGAACATTTAAAACAAAATAATAACATATGTCCAAGTAGAGATCTAAACAATTACTGAGGATGGATCTTATGCCTAAGTTATTAACACAAACAAGAAACACACTCACCAAAATAGCTCGAAACACAGTAGAGCCAATTCCCTCTGCCACCTCATATTCTCCCTTCTCATTGGGACGTGTAAAATTATGTTCCCGGCCAGATCCAAACATCCTGTGATATTAAATAATTAAGATGCTTTAAAAAAGGAGTATCAGTTTCACATACAGACATAAAAATATTACTTAAGCATTGTATTATTTCATTTTAATAATTACAAAAAAATTGGCAAATATTATAAAGAGAGCATAAAAGGTCTGATAGCAACAATAGTATGGATTACCTTTAAGCAATAATAAATCAACAGCTAAAGATGTCACTCAGTAGTAAGGCATTTACCTTACGTGCATGAGGACCTGGGTTCTACTACTAGCACACAAAGAATACTATCATCTGATCTAGGTACAGCAGCTCACACCCGTAACTTTGGCACTCAGAAGACTGAGGCAGGAACACTGCCACAGATTCAAAGCCAGCATGGGCTACACAGAAAATTCTAGGGCACCCTGAAACTATACAGCAAGAACCATATCAACCTCACCCCCAAATGGTAATAGAAAGTAAGCAAAACAATCATTCTAGAGAAAGGATGATTTGAGATGGGTGTGTTTAGTCTGTGCCCTTCTCATGAAACTACTGTTCATAACGTTGTAGTATATTAACAGAATATACAGCTGAACTGGAGAAAAGTAAGATGATATAAGCAAGTTAGGCCATTTAACGTTTCACAAATTCTAAATATAAGGAATCCTACTCAAAATTCTTAGACTTGCATCCTAGAATAGGAAAAATAAGCTATTAAGTGTCAAAATAAGAACAGAAGATGAACTTGGCAATGTGGTGCATGCCTTTAAACCAAGCATTTGCATCTGAATTCAAGGCCAACCTGCTGTACATGGTGAGTTCCAGAACAGCCAGAGCTCCACAGTGAGATCCTGTCTCCCCCTCGCCCCACAGAAAGTAAAAAAAAGAAAAGAAAAAGAAAACCAACCAACCAAACCAGTAACAGAGTATCAAGAATGAAAGTACAGGAAATGGCTAGACATGCTAGCACATGCCTTTAGTCTTAGCACTTAGGAGGCAGAGGCAGGTGAATATCTGCATTCGAGTGTAACTTGGTCTACAGAGAAAGTTACAGGATAGCTAAGGCTGCACAGAGAAACCCTGTCTCAAAAACTACAAACAAGAATCACCCAAAAAATTTTAATTGAGTGAGTTAAAAGGAAAAAAGCCTCCTAACCTGCATTTTAATATAAGAAAAAGTAAAAAACCAGAAATTGTATGTTTATCAAGACATTACTGTTAACTAAGAAGAAAATAAAACAATTTTTAAAAAATGTTCTTTGCAATGAAAAGTTTCAAGCAGTACTAAGATATATCTTAAAATCATTAAAAAATTTGAGCCTCTGAATTCAATAATGCCACTATTTTCAGAGTAAATACAATTATTTCAAGTATTTTACCCAATAGTTTAAGTGGGTTATTCTTTGTTATAACACAGAAACCCATGAAAAACAAAGCTTTTTTATTTTAAAGTTTCCAAAAAGAATGCCAAGTGCTTTCCAGTTCCTATGAATATTAATTTTCCTTCCCAAAGATATGCTTCAGTCACTGCCTGAACAGAAGCTTCCACTGACAGAATAGCATCAAGAATCAAATGTCATGCAATTTCCTCAAATGGTTGAACTTTTTACAAAAGGAATGCTATTCATTTCAGATCAATGTGAACACCAATTTAAAATAGCTGAAGCAAAATTTCAAATACCTACTTTTCCCCATTTTTTATGTAAAAATAAAGTAGAATAAGTCAAGTCAATAGCTTTTACTAATCATTTCATGATAGTAAAAAATACATACTCATGAAAATGGATAGTCAAGTCCAATGTCATTTAGAAAAAATATTTAGTATACAAATGTATATAATATCACAACACTAACATTGATTCTGTACTGAGTTTTTCTCTCTTTCCCTTTATCCCCCACACCCATCACAAAAACAGAATATAGGAACATTAAGTTTCTGCCTCATGTAAACATCTATTTCATTTGTATCTTCCATCTTAGTTATAGACAAAAATACTGATCTTACACTGAAGTATCTGACCCTTACTTTAGGCATGTTGAAAAACAATTCCATTGTCTAAAATCCTGAAATTGTGGTTCTCATTATTGCAAACTTTAACTACTCAAGACAACTACCAATTACACATTTTCTAAATGACAATTACCCTTACTCTCCACCTTAAATATTTACAACAAACGACCAATTAAAATTTACATCAAAATGACAATTCAAATTGACTCCACAGCTAATCAAACAGTTTTCCTTTAAACATAGCTGATACATATACTTCTATATCTGGTGACTGGCTTTAGAAATTCATTTGGGAAATATATCAATGAGAAGATTCATTTGGTTAGATCAATCTGTAGAGATATTTCAGTGTTCTGACTTTAATAACAAATTTGCTATTGCTATTTGCTATTGCTACAGGTACTGCAAAAGATCATTCAAAATAAAACCAAATTTAAGCTTTGATCTACCTACATTCTATCTGTATTAATTTAGACAAATAATTCAACTTCCAAAATCCAGTTCTTTAATCTATAAAAGAGGAATGCTATATCCCTTTCTACAGCAGAAATTTTACTATAAAACTTAATAACCACACAAAAAAATGACTGTAAAAAGTGCTTTAAAATTAATAATATAATGAACAGCAATGAAACAAACCTGCCCAACATTGTATTTGGCTGTGCAGTAAAAATGGACGGGTCCACGACAAATCTGGTGTTATCCACTATCAGGGTCACTCGCTCAGATGTCCTCACATTCCGAGCCCCTTCTTTTGCATTCTCATACACAAACACCATCTCCCCAGATGTCTTACAGCTACCATCTGAGCTTGACTGACTGCTGTTCCTGCTACTGTTCCCAGCACTGCTCATGGAGCCATTTGGGGATGCTCTTTGAGGACGAGGACTGCTTGGACGAGAAGAACTATGGTCTTTTTCTCGTTCTGAAATAAAAATATTAAGGTCATACAAATTTTCTTTAAAAAGATTTGAGCCAGGAGGTAGTGTCACACACATTTAGTGCCAGCACTAGAGAGGTAGAGTCAGAATCTCTATGAGTTCCAGACTGATCTGGTCTACAGAGCAAGTTCCAGCCAGAGCTACACAGAGAAACCCTGTGTAGGAAAAAAAAAATAAATAAAAAAAATAAAAAATGAGAACTGAATCTTCTAAAATGTCTAATATAGAAAAGTTCACTTAAATTGCAGAATTTGCTTTTCTATTTCAAATACCCTTTTCAACAAATACAAGAATAAAACCCAAACCATAAGAAATATTTTAAAAATATTTAAGCTAATTGATGTTGACCCAGCCAAATATCAAAGTTAAGGTAAATCTTTCATTATCATTCCACTAAAAAATATGCAAAAATCAAAATATTCTTATAAGTTAAATAGATGTGAAAATTAGTGAAAGGTTAACTAGAATATCAAATTTGACAGAGTTATTATTGATTTATTTTGGCTTTTATTGTTGAGACAGGGTATTGCTACACAGCCTAGGCTGGTCTCAAACTCATGACTCTCTGCTTCCAGGTACTAAGATTACACATGCTCTCCCTCTTCAGCCTGAGAACAACAATTTAAAACAGTCCTAATTATTTAAAAAAGTTACCACTATACAGAACATGAAGTACAACTGTATAAACATGTTGTATTAATAACATCATACTGAAATCAGTAATTTTTCTCATAAAAAGAAGATCTGAAAAGAAAAAATTCAGCAGGGACAATAAGAAGTAAACAAACAAAACCATAAAACTTTAATGGCTACCACAGAACTAAGCAACAAATGGTATTCTGCTTTTTTCCTGCTTGTTTTAACCAGGTCTCATGGAGCCCAGGTTGGCCTTGACTTCACTGCGGAGCTGCTGCTGACCTCCTTAGTACAAGCTTTACAGGACTGCACCACTGCTCAGCTGAGACATTTTCTTCCTAGCCTCACTTTTATTAGCCATATAATTATTATCTGTTATTTTTATTGATAGAAAATATTGTTAAAGTTTTCTTTAGATGTTCTAATACCCTATAAAAGAGAAATAAAGATTGTATGGTAAGTTTTATTTAAAGGCTAGATTGCTAAAATTTAAAGGTGACCTAAAAATGTACCTCTGTCTCATCAGTTTTTGCCAAATTTCTTTATGACTCAGGCTACTTAGAACACTCTGTACAGCATGCTGATTGTATAATTAGGCTTGCTATAGCTCCAGAGCTGTTCTGACACCCTCCTCCTTTAATTCCTGTTTCCACAAGGCTGGTAGCATCCCGAAAGCAAAATTTACTGGGGTGATAAAATAATTGTATTCTGTTCTCATTTCTCAGGGACTCAATGAATCATGGAAGAGATTATTAACTCTTTTTGTTACTTCTGTCCATTTTTTGCATATGAATGACCAAGTTAGATATTGTCAACTTCTCTGCTTAATAAGACCTAACTTAAATGACTCTGACTTACCTCAAATTATCAGATACTATCAAGTATAGTTAAGTCAATTTGGGAGTGGGGCCTGCTGGGGATTCAAAGGGCCTTGTACATGCTTAACTAGTCCTCTACCAGCAAACTGTAAATATCTGCAGTCTAAATATGTTCTCATATACACAGGTGGTAGAGTCTGAACCCAGGGCAAACATGCATGCTAAGCACAGATGATCACGGAAAAAGCTATAAATCAACCCTAAATCAAAGTTATTTATTTATACCTTTCCTATGAGGAAGTTTAAAAAAGCTTTAACAGTTGCATGCTGCTTAGGCACATTTATGTACTTCACAGTGATACAGTGTTGTCCTGGACTAACAGTACGCATGTGTGAGTAAGAAGGAAGGAGAAGACCCAAATTGCTAACAAAGTAAAACATATTTCTCTTTTGTCTATTTTTATTATAAAATTTGAAAATTTGTCAAAAACCAGAGCAAATAATCCCATAATCGTTATTCTTTGACTTTGTTAGCATGATTAACCAGAGAACCCTAGCAATAATTTACCTTACTACTATTTTATAATAAGCCAGTTATTAGATAAAAATTAACTTGAAGTTTTTCTCTTAAAAATCTGTATTATCAAAAACTCAAAAGCTTTTCATGTTACTTCTTTTATAAGATTGCCCCTAAACTTAAGATATACCTCTATGCTTGATTTAATAAGCTGTCTTTTTAAGAATCAAGATTAGTTAAAATACAAATAACTGAATTACAACAATGAAGTGAACCTTACTCAAGTGTTATGCACAACTGAACATCATCACAGTTGTACACAGGCTGCTGACTGCTGACTGCTGACAGGACTGGTGGGGTGGGAGGAGCTTACATACCAATATGATGCTGCCTTGTTGGTGAAGTCACATTTCGAATACAAGGAGTGAGCTGAGACTCTGCTCTCTCATGAGATGAATCTCGTGATCTGTCACTTGACCTCCGTCTATCTCTTGATCTCTCATGTCCCCCACTAGCACCGTGTAGACTCATTTTGGTGTGGTCAACTCCTCCCTTAGCAACACGTGAGGCAGTGCTGACAGGTTAGAAAAGAAAATTCATCATAAAAGCAGAATAAAAACAAGGATAGCAAAGTATTTTAAGTGAAAACATGCTTTAATATACAACAGATATTTTAAAGTACAAAAAGTAAATGTTACTTTTTGATTCTGAAATCTGATTTACCTTGAACCTTTACGCTTGACAAATTCCGGAGTATATGCTTAAAACATATTTAATGTTTTATAGGTGAAAACATTAAAGCCACAAAAGGTTAACTGACTGTTTTGCCTTGTTTTATAGAGATGGACTCCTGCTACAGAGACCCAGCCTCTCTTGCCACCCAGTACTGGTACTACAGGCATTCACTATCATATATAGCATTAACTGACTTCTAAGATATAAGTAAGCTTAGTAATAGGAGTTATACAGGTATCTTAAATTTATTTGTAACAGGATCTTAGATGAAGAGAGCACCAAATTCTAAAACACTAAAAAAAATTAAAAAAACAAAAACAAAAACAACAACTGAAGTTTGGGCAAAACAACTGGTCTCCCTATCAAACAAGCCCCCAAGCAAACACTTAGAGAATTTTTATAAACTTATTTTTACTATGTCAATTTCAACTTTTATTTTACTTTCTGATTGTAAAAAATGATAATTAAAAAAATTTCAGAAAATGTTACATAGACTAAATTCTACTCTGAGAGGCAACTGAGAATACTGTCCTTTAGCTAAAATAGTCTAGTAACAAAATTCACTCCCAGTATTATTAAATATGCACACTAGAGACAATGATGTGTTAAATGACAATAGAGTGCCAAATCTAGTATTAACATCTGTTTTTATCACTTTAAATACCAATAAAAAGAAGTTCTCTTGAGCTTATCCATGTAGCAACAATAAAATAATAATACATACACTGAGAAATATAAATAATTCACTTCTGAATGTAAAATATATACATCACAAATATATAATTACTAATTGAGTGGTAAGATAACAAATATTTTAGAATCTCAAAAGATGAAGACAAAGCCAATAGATTAAAGTTAGAGGGCTGACTTCGGTTTACTGGATAAGAGCATTCACTGGCTGCCAAGCCTGACAATCTGAGACTGATCCTAGAAACTACATGGTGGAAAGAGAGAACCATGTCCTGCAAAGCCGTTCTCTCATCTATCCACATGTGAGCCCCACAAAAATAATAAATGGGTAGATGAATGTAATTAAAAAATTTAGATTAGAGTTTGTCACAAGTTCCTAAAAATACGTAAAATTTTAATAGTGAAAAAGGAAACAATAAAAAATTAACAATGAAATTACAATCCAGGTAGGTATAGAAAAAGCAATGGTAATAACCAGAACCAGAGTCAAGACAATCTGAAAATGTAGCAATGTAGTAAGTATATGTGACAGTTTAGAGTTTAAAAAATATTTTATAGCATAGTTTAGAAATAGAAGGTATTTTACGGTTTTACAGAAATAGAGTCAGACTCAAACTCTCTTAATAGTTACATAATACTTTGAGTTACTTAATATCTGGAAACAGGTCTCCTATCTTAAGATGTAAGTTTTAAGATTCTATTTACTTTCTACAGTTGATGTTAAGAATAAATCAAGTATAATAAACAGAAGGGTTATCATAGCTGCTACAATGCACCTTTTAAATGCTAGTTGTTTAGTCATAACAGATGAGGAAAGAGAAGTTCACACTTCTGTTAGCTATACACTACCAGCCAACACAGTAGTAACACTGCAAGCTACGCCTTGCTTCACCCTAATGTCCTCTTTACACTCTAGTGCTTTCGTTTTACCAAAACCACAATAGTTAAAATGTAATCTTACAATTCCAAAAGCTGATTTAAATCCTGTAGTGACTCAAGGTCATTTTTTTTTGTTAGTTTATTAACTATACTGCTTTTGTTATTGTTGTGGTTTGTTTTACCATGAAAATCAATCACCATCCTGTTATAACAGAGATTACAGGTACAGAAGATAAAGCAGATTTAGTTACTCCTAGAGAAATAAAGGTAGTCTGTTAGCCATTATCAGTCATGTGTTTTTCATAAGCCTTATGAAGAAAAAAATTTTCCATTCTCATGTTCCTTCTAGAAAGGGAGGGGGCAGTTATATTCTTAGAACATAATCATTTTCTTCAAATAGAACCAAGAGATTCTACTACTGGAATAGGAATACCAGAATTTCTGGCTGATTTCTGAAGTAAAAAAAGGAGTGCTTATTAATAGAAGGATCATATATGGGGGCAGCAGAACCCTCTATTATTCTCACTGCTAAGTTTTAATCATTTTGAACCACAAGAAAGCAAATTTCCTAAATGTGACCTAGTAATTAATAGACTGTCCAATCACAACTATGGTTAAAGACAAAGGCTAAATGTTCAGTTTGAATAAGGGCTAGGCAGAATAATTGATTGAAAAAGTGTTTTTATAGCTGTGGGGGGAGGGAGACAGACAGAGAGAGAGACAGAGACAGAGAGAGACAGAGACTGTTAAGTGTTCTACTGAATATTGCCTTCATTTCTAAACTGATTAGATTTTAAATAAATGCAAACACTGTCATCACACAGAACCATTTTTTTCTTTATAAGCCAAAAAGGATGTATGCTAAATCAGCCTTCAAAAATCTAAATGTTACAGAAGACAAATTATATTCTCCCCTATTTGATTCAATAATTTTAGATCAGGAAAACACTCTAAAGATAGAACAGCATGTGTAAGATAAAGAACAAGAACAAGCAAGTTCAAGCTCTGCTCCAGGTTGCATCTAAAAGAATGTGCACCTTGTGAACTGATATAGGTGACAAAGAAAGTAGCTCATTCCCAGTTCCTGCCTCTGGCCAGAGCAGTGGCAGGACTACAGTTATTCTCCTGTCCAAAAAGCTCCACCAAAAGCGTATAAGAAGCAATATAAACAGAGCATGACTATGGTGTGGATCAAATCCAAATATGTCCTCTTGGATGGAATCCATAAAGGAAAATGAAAAGAGAAAATATGGAAGAAAAATGTCTAGCCTTCTCTCAAATTTGATGAAAATTACAAAGCCACAAACATAATATACATGGTAAGTTGCCCATACACTTTAAAGTAAAATGCAACAATAAATAGGTTCCCACTGGTCTAGAACAAAACTATCTTTCAAAAACAGAATGAGAATACTAACATTTTAAGACAAAACGGCAAATTTACTATGAGTATACCTATTTAAAAGACAAAAGAAAGTAATTCTTGTGGAAAAAAAAGCTAAGTAACAATGTGGATCTATGCAAGGAATGAGAGACTCTGAAAAGAGTAACTGCATTGGAAAAATATTTTTCTTACTGATTTAATCTTCTTAAAAGATTGACGTGAACAATAATTCTAACAATATGGCACATGGTTTATAACATACATATGAGTACAACAGAACAAAATTGGGATGGAAGAAATGATAGCACACTGTTGTGAGACTTTTGTAATACATAAGCAGTGGGAAATTGCTGGAAGGCAGGTTAAAAAATTAACATACTGTAAATGTTAAAGCAGCTATTCATACAATAAAGACTTTTAGTTAAAATGTTACAATAAAGACTTTTAGTTAAAATGTTACAATAAAGACTTTTAGTTAAAATGTTACAAACTAAAGTAAAACAACTCCCCCCCAACACACAATTAGTTTTGGTAGAACAACAGCTCAGGGGATAAACATATTTTGCTGTAGAGTATGTGAACCTAAGTTGAGATCCCCAGCACACACGTAAAAGGCAAGCTCAGCAGTGTGTCTGCAACCACAAGGGTTGGGAGTGGGGTAGATCTCAAAGTTCCCTGGATGAGCAGGTTCGGTAAAGAGATCCTTTTCCAAAAAAACAAGGCAAAGGGTGATAGGGTAAATAGTGAACAGCAATCTCTTGCTTCGACATGTCCATGTGTGCAAGCACATACACAATTAGTTGTGGCAAACATACATATACTAGCTAATCCAAAAGATGGCAAAAAACAATGAGAAAATGGAAGAAAAAAAAAGAATAGAAAATATTATCAAGGTAACAGACTTATTCATATACAAATTACCTAAGCTTCTTACATGTAAATAAATGATCTACACCATAAAAGACAGAGATTATTTGATAGGATATAAAGCCAAACATAACTATACTGTCTACAAGAAACACACTTTAAATATGAAGGTACAGAGACTCAATATAACAGAATGAAGAAAGGCACTGTGCTAGCATCAGTTCAATGACAGACAACAGTGGTCATTGTAACAGTGAAGCAGAGCTCAAAGAGGAGGTTCTTTCATGAGGAAATGTATGCTCATTAAGAACATACCACAATTCAAATGTTTTTCTGCTTCATAACCAGACTCAAATTATACAAAGCAAAAACTGATAAATGAGAAAAAGCTAACCCCACAATTATAAAAGGTTTTTTTTAATACCCTTATATTATTTTTATATTTACCTACTTGATTGCTTAGGTATTATGGTACTAAGGACTAAACTCAGAGCCCCACGTATAAGTACACACTTCACCTCTGAGCTATACTCTCAGTCTTACTGCAATATTTAGTAGAGGAAGCAGACAGAAATCAATTAGAGATTTTAATAATATTACAAGCTGATTTGATCTGACAAAGAACACCTCACAGAACAGCAGCAGGAAAATCATCCTTTTTATGTGCACACAAACATTTACAATGACAAACCATATTCTAGGCAAAAAGGCAAATCTCAATAAACTTAAAAGAACTTAATCATATAAAGCATTTTTTGATTACAACAGAATTAAATTAAAATTCAAAACATCTGGAAAATGAGGATTCAGAAATTAAATTTTTATTCTTTATCTAAAAGAATAAAAAGAGAAATTTTAAAATTCAAATCATAATAAAACTAAAAGTCACCTGCCATGTCACAACTCTATGCTATGGCATGAAGTACAGTAGCGCTTAGGGGCCCAACCTCAGCACTGACTCCCTACAGCCCTCTAATAAAGAGCAGACTGAAAATTAATTAGGAAACAAGGCTAACCAAGAAAATGAATGAAGCAAAAGCTTAGAAGATCAGTAAAGTTGAGAAACGTCTATCCTAGTCACATGGGAAAAGACTGAGAAGAAAGATTCAAATGGCTACTGTCAGAAATGGTGTGTTCAAAGTCTACTGAAATTCAAAGAATAAGAAAGTAATAATTAAAAAAAAAAACCTTCACTCCAAAAAATTCAACAACTTAGGAAAATTACAAATTCAAACCTGCCACAGCTCACTCAAGAATGCAGACACACGAACAGCTAGCTCTTTGTGTATTAAGAAAATTTGAATTTATAATTTAAAACATTCCTTCAAAAAAAAAAAAAAAAAAAACTCTCCAGTTCCAGATGGCTGGCTCCATGATGAATACTTCAAAGAGAAATAATACCAACTTTATGCAACTTTCCCATAAAACTGAAAAAGCAGAACTTCCTAACTTATTCATGAGGTCAGAATTATTCCAACAAGACAAAAAAGTATCTCAAGAAACTGTAAACCTTACAGCAGATAAATATTCGAAATGTTTTTGATAATTACTGTAATACATACGATGTGAAGATATAATAGTACCACTACTTAAGTGCAATTTGTCTAAAAACACACGCCTGTTGCTGATCGTACTGGGAACCTTGAAATTGTGTTGTTTACTGGAAAAAACTGTTTCTAGTGGTGTGGCTGAGCATTAGCACAAACCTTTAATCCCTCTGGCTGGAATACAGATATGTCCTTAGTACATACCTTTAATCCCAAACAATGAAGGCAAAATTAATTTGTACAAGGAAACACCTGTGTTTGAAAATTATATCTAATTGAGTGGCAGATAAAGTGATGAATCAGAAAAAGATTTGGCCAAATAGGATATGCTCAACTCTCATAAGAAGAGAGTTCAAAAGCAGTAAAATGGAAGAAGTGTATTTTATCAATGGTAGTGAAATAGATAAGCAATGGATATTTCACTTCTAGAACTGGAAAGAACAGGATTCTGGTCTAGACAGCACTAAACTCAAAATAGACCAAAGACATAAACCTAAAACTATAAAACTTTTAGAAACAAAAAGAAAAATTTGTATCTGAGTGAAGTGGTAATTGACCACAGAATTTAAAAATTTGTTTTTCAAAAATCACCATTAAAGAAAAACAAAAACCGCCAGGCGGTGGTGGCGCATGCCTTTAATCCCAGCACTTGGGAGGCAGAGGCAGGCGGATTTCTGAGTTCGAGGCCAGCCTGGTCTACAAAGTGAGTGCCAGGACAGCCAAGGCTATACAGAGAAACCCTGTCTAGAAAAACCAAAAAAAAAAAAAAAAAAAAAAAAAACCCAGAAAAAAAAGAAAAGAAAAACAAAAACCACTGAGAAAATAATTCTGAGTTCTCAAGGTCATATACATGAATCAAACTCTTAAAATAACAAAACTATCTACAGATAAAATGAAATATATGAAATAATATTAAACATTATCAATTATTAAAGAAATGCAAATTTAAAAGACAATGGATCTCAGGACGGCTAGACAAAAAACTGACCACAGGCCAGCAAAGTGACTCAGCATATAGAAGAACTGCATATAGACCTGCTGATCTGAATTTGACTTAAGGATCCCACAAGGTGGTACAAGAGAAACAACTTGAGTTGTCCTCTGACCTCTACATACATACATAAAATAAATACATACCAAGTACTGATGAGACATGTATATGAAATACAACTCACATACATCTGTGGAAGGACTGGTGTGGTATAACTACTTTGGAAACTCTTCTGGAAGACAACTTGTTTTTAAAAAATAAAACATATACTGGTCATATAGCCCAGATACTTCACTTAACTTTATTTTACTTCTGAAGAGAGATGAAAACACATATCTATAAAACTTAACCTATATATACAAATGTTCTTCTAAGTTTTATTTGTAACCACTCAAAATTGAAAACTACCTGGATATCCACGGACAGGTGGATAAACTATTGTAATATATTCCTACAGCTGACAAAATTCAATAAAATATGAATATTTTCACAACTTATACAAATCATAACAAGAATAAATCTCAAAATAACTATGCCTAGTTAAAAAAAAAGGCAGACATAATGAAACGTAAAATTCTAGGAAATACAGCAACTGAAAGACAAAAGGGAACTTTGGAAATTTTTGTTTGTGAAATATATACCAATATACTCATGGTGGTTGAGGTTTTATGAGTACATAAAGTATCTAAACTTATCAGACTGTACACTAAAACTGGCTTTTTGGCCACAGAACCTGCTTGAGACTTCTATACCATGAAGCCATGTTCATTATGCATACATACATCATCTCAGTCAAGTTTTCCTCATGGTTTTCTCATTGGTCAACATTAAAGCTTTTCCCACCTGTCTACACAGACTTTTGCATACAGCTATATATAGTTCATGGTCTCGGAAACCAAAAGCATCTATCTCAACAATGAGATTATAAACAGCCACTGTATCAACTGATGACCACCTACAGAGCTCACAAACCACCACTATTCAATAAAGCTATGACAAACACCCAAATAAGATTCTCCAATCATGAATCCTTCCAGATTGTTTTTTACCATTAACTTCTACCACCCTCTAGCTATGTAAATAAACCCACTTAACATAAAGTCAAACTACCTGCCTGAATTTAAATTTTTTATAACTTTAACTTATAATCCTACTTATTTCTTTATGTAATACTAATTTATCACTTAATTTCAAAGTCATGCAGTAAAGTCTTTAAAACCGTTTAAATCTGGGGCTGAGGATATATCCTACTGGTAGAGTGCTTACACAGCATTTATGAGGTCCAAGGCTCAATCCCTAGATCTGGAGCATGGGGTGGGTTTAAAGATCTTATGATCACACTTAAAAAGCAAGGCTCTATTACATCAAACCTAATCAATGCCAACCTATGGTAAATTTATGCACATAACTTGCAAATTTAAATTTGCTAAATATGCTAATGAATTCAAGTTTACATGGATGGCAGGTTCCTAAAGACTGAGTAGGAATTTAAGGGCTCAGTTTTGTACGACTTATTATAGAAAGCATTTAATTGGAGCTCAGCCTATCAAAGGATTAGAATCTGTGACCATCATGGTGGGGAAGAAGGCAGCCAGCAGGCATTCATGGTGCTGAAGCAGTATATGATGCTTATAACTGATGCACAAGCACCAGGCAGGCAGACAGGCAGGCAGAGGGTTGGGAGGGATGGGAGGAGAGGAAGAAAGGGAAGGAGGGACTGACAAGATAAGGGGGAGGGGGAAAGAGAAAATATCTGGAATGAGAGAAACTACTAGGAATGACATAGGCTTTTGAAACCTCAAGGCCCACACCCAGTGACACACTTCCTCCAATCCATACTTCCTAATCTTTCTCAGCTCTACCAACTGTGGACCAAGCATTTAAATACATGAGTCTATGAGGGCCATTCCCATTAAAACCATTAAAAAAAATTAAAATCACAACTTTTAAAAGATTGCAGCAGAACTGAAAGAAAATATCTGGCATATCCTCAAAAAAAATAAGTGAAAAGAAAATCAGATATTAAAGAAGTCAGTATTCATGCAATGTCCCGGTTCCTAAGAAAAGAGGGGAATAAACTAAGACAACAAAACTTTAGAAGCCACTGACATAGTAACATTCATATGGAAAAATTGTTAACACACAAAGTTTCTACAGTGTGACTGGTGTTCATTTATAGATAATGACCTTATATAGCAGAGAGACTTAGCACAAATACACATGACAGCAGTAATTGTTAGTTTAAGGAGTTATCTTACTTATTTCGAATACTTCTGTGTTAGTTTCTATTGCTATAAAAACACCATGATTAAAGCAAGGAGAGAAGAGTTTATTTGGCTTATACATTCTGATCACAGTTCATCACTAAGGAAAGTCAGGGCAGGAACTCAAAGCAAAACCAAAGCAGAAGCCAGAGAGGAATGCTGCTTACTGTCTGGCTTGCTCAGCGTGCCTTCTCTATGCAACCACAACCAATGTTGCCTATGTGAACTCAGTCTTCCCACATCAATTACTAATCAAGAAAATACCCTCAGAGACTTGCCTACTAGCCAACCTAATGAAGGCAAGTTCTCAATTGAGGTTCTTCTTCCCAGACAATTTTAGCCCGTGTCAAACTGACAAAAACAAACAATCATACTCTGGGAAATCTTTGTAAGTCTGTGAATTGTAGTTAAAATTTCAGGATATATATAATAATCTAATCATTTCACTAGTTATCTGAAATCAGAGTTAATTAAGTCATAGGTCTAATACATGATGCAAAGCTCAATTTCAGAGTTCATGTTCTAGCCTCAAGTAAGTCTAACTCAAATGAAGTTTAATTTCTTTACCAAAGTACTATTCTCCAAATATACAAAAGTAGTTATTATGAGTCCTTAATAACTGAGACTGGTGGTGGTGGGTTATGGGGATGTCAGAGGCCATACTACACTGTTGTTTCATGCCAAGTGTACTGACACTTTTTTATGCACGATGTTAAAATCACACAGAGGCATTTAACAGACCTTACGTAGACTCTTGGAATTCTTTTACATTTAGATTCTCTTATCTACCTTACATTCAAGGGTATCTTAAACAAAACAAAAAAGTTCAAATATATTCCAAGGGCACAAATTATACTAACTGCATAAGAGAAAATTTAAAGTTGGCCTACTTTCTAAAAACTCATTTCACATTTTCATCTGGTCTTCTTTAAGTTAGTAATATATTATCCTTCTCATATCCGTTCCAAAACGTTGTGCCTGTAAAATTAGGCCCAGAAACTTTTAGCAGTTCTTATGGTCTTATAAATTTTTGAAGAACACAAGAATTACCAATAATTAAAGATTTTGATTGAATGCAGCTCTTCATATACCTTTAAGTCTCCTCCGCATACTGGTTTCTATGTCCTTAATAATGCTTGTTTAATTGTTATTGGTGTTTGTCGTGGTCTGTTCTTCCTCTCTAAGAAGCTTCCAAGACAGAGCTAAGGTCTCTCCTTCATTGTTATACTATTTTTACACTTCCCTGAACTAACTTCTTTCTTTAAATGTTACAGAAGAAGCCCTTCTGAACAGTGTTCCTATTTTCTAATGTCTCAACTCATTTGAACCCCAGTTTTTCTAATTTTTATTAAGAACCTTAAAGAAAAACTTTATAGCTATTTGCTTCATTTAAAATACTGTGTACAGCTTTAATAAACTCAAGGTGAAATCAGACCAAGGATCCTTTTACTGTCAGAAAATAAAAATTACATTTTAATTTAACTCCTTAAGACAGTCCTCTTTTTTGAAGAAATTTATAGTATGAAACCATGTTAATCATTTCTATGGCCAAGTTCCAGAACAGCTACAATTGATTAAATGACAAAGTATATATAAAATACTGTGTAACCCACTATGCTTTAGAAAACCATCACAGAATGCCGTAATTTTAGAATGTATCTTATATAACAGAACACATAACAACTACGAGAGTCATTTTAAGTGTACATGTGATAGATGTGTATGTATATATATATTTGCATATATGTGTGTATATAGTCATATTTGGCTAAATATGAAATGCCTAACGCATTTTCTTTTAGGAAAATAACATTTCATCTATATTCTTTTCTGTGCTTACCAAATTTATGTAATGAATATGTATCACATTCATAATAGGATAAGCAGTGTTATCAGAAAAGAACCAGCAGAACCTAAGAAAAGTATTCTACAAAGTGTAAGGTAAGAAGATTAACCTTGAAGTTGTCCTTTTATAATTTTATTATAGTAACAAGCTTATAATTTCTAGGTCCCAAGACCCTTAATATCAGATTACATATTATATATATATATGTATATATAATCAATAATATATGTAATATATTCACACATACATATATATAGTTAGACAGACATATATATATGTATATATATATATATAAATAAAATTGAACAATCATTTATATTTTTCGGCACTAGGCAGGAAAATAAATAAGGAATGTTGAAATAAGAAAAGGATGTTACAACTATTTACATTAAAATAATTTTAATAGTCTGAATATATCAAAAGTCTCTACAAAATAATTGGTAATAAAGTAGAGTAAAATTTATTAACATTTTAAATTGTACTAAAATTTCCAAATCAAGTAAACACTGTCACCAATAAAGAATATCATAGCAAGAGCACTTATCCTGGTTTACAAATTTTTTATCTAGGTTAACATTAAATTACACTAAGCCAAAAATCGTGCCTGGTGATCTCTCTCAGCAGCAGCATTTAGTTTTTCTACTCACATCCTGTAGACTACACAGTCACTTACCCAGCTAGGGCTTCCCTCATTCAAACAAATTCAGTCTTGTAAAAAATTACTACATATTTGCAGTTTCATTCATCTTTAATTCATTCCAAAGCAAAATCTCCTTAATTCCAGCTTTAATTATTTCATTTTTCTATCTTGAATTTTATTTTCGATGTATAAAATTGCTTCAAAATTTGTTTCCTTAGGCAAGTTTTGCATTCATAAAATATAATACTAAATATAATGCATTCTCAAGTTACAAGAAATAACAAAGCACCAAACCCATGAAAATAATACTAACATACTCCATTTATTTTAAATGTGCCATTAAACTGAAATCAGAAATACGATCTTTTATATTTAGAAATGTAAATGACTATTATAAAACAAAGGCTAGCATTTCTTTCTCTAGCTCTCTCATATTCATTCTTGTATATACTTATAACCCAGAGATAGCATGTAAAAAATGAATACACACCTTCCTTTAGTATATGCCAGGGCAGACACACAAAAACAAGAAAAAAAATTTGAAATCAGAGTGTAAAGGGACTCTGCTTTTTCAAACAATGCAGCACTGAAAGCCAGGTCAGCATCCTTGGGCATTACTAGGAAACTTTAGTTCATCTGGTTTTTCCATCATCCTCAAGATTCTTCTGAACAGTCAGAAAATCTTCCAGTCTCCTCCCACCTCACCTGTCCACAGACTTCCTTTAGCTTTCCTCTCTCTACTGTGTAATCCTGCTGTTGCAGATATTTAAGCTTTAAATGTTCAGAGATTCAACCCCCTCTAAATATTAATTCAGCTCATTTTCTCACAGACACTGACTCAGCCGTGTGGGTTGTGCAGCACTGACGTTTCTAACCAAACAGCATCGTGTGAGCTGTGATCATCCCACTTCTCCATTCCTGAACAGTGATTGGGTATTGTAATTGATAGGCAGGTGGAAGAAAACGCAGGAGATGAGGGCTTAGAGATATGTAGACATGTTGCCAAATGCCATCTGTAAAGCTAATTCCAGCTCTGACAGCTTGCCAGGTTTTAGGATCTAGGATGCAGATAACTCCTTCCTTCAGTATCAGTGTATCCCTTGTAGAAGTAAGCTCTTTTAAACCATAAGGAAAATACCTGCAACCTAAGAATCCACCCAACTATTCTTTTAAGAACCAAACTTTCCTATTCTAAATTGCTGCTGGAACTATCAAAGAGAAACTGGAAAGCAAGCTTTTCATGTAGTGTCCAAAAAAAAAAAAAAAAAAAAATGAGCACGCGTGCTTCTGGGTAGAAATGAAACCTTGCGGCAAAGTCTGATATTGGATGCATGTATGCATTTATCTTTAGAAACCTAAGCAGACTGCAGACAGCAGTTTTTACATAGTCATACTGTATTAAATCCAAGAGCTTTTAGTGTGTCTTTTAGTCAGACATTTTAACATTATACAAAAGAGGTGTTAAGGTTCTTTTTTAGAATAGTAAAAGATCTCTAATTTGTAATTTTAAAAAAAGCTGTCATATTTTGGGCCAAGTATATTTCAACTGAAATCACTGTTAACAACTTCAGCAAGCTAGGAAGTTCCTCTACGGATATGCATTTGACACAGAAGCAAAGCTCACAAGCTAGGAAGTTCTACGTATATGCATGTGACACAGAAGCAAAGCTCACAAGCTAGGAAGTTCCTCTACGTATATGCATGTGACACAGAAGCAAAGCTCAATGAATTTAACCTAACTCAAACTATAGGTCCATCATAGCATATCTGAATTAAAAAAAAAAAAAGGAGAGGAAATTGTATATATGTGCACAATAACAACTGGTGAAGAAAAAAGCCATGAATTTGAAGGAGTCTGGGTAGAGAGATGTGGGAGAGTTTGAAAGAAGAAAATGGAAGGGAGAAAAGTTTTAATTAAATTATAATCTCAAAAATAAACAAAAAATTGTATTACCTAGAAATCACGATCACTACACCAAGCCCTTGACTATCAACAAAAGTCAGTACACTTAAGAGAGTAATAGCTTCGCTTTTATAAATCCACACTAATTTGATCATAGCCAAAGAAGGCAGAGGGACATTAAAAGAATAAGGCTATTTAAAAATATACATAAAATATAGCACATTTAACAGGACAATATTTACATTGCCTACTATAATTGAATGAGGAAGACTATGCTCACTTATTTACTATTAATAGATTACCAGTCTTGTTTGAGGCAACAATATACCTAAATTAAAACTGTATTTCTTTATTCTCAGTCTCCCTGTTCTAGAGACAGGCGTATCATTTATAAGCAGATGCCTGTTGGAAATTTGCAAAAATATTGATTTTCTCATTCCCTTTTGTCTAGAAGGTGAAGAATGGCTAGAGCTACACATCCAACTTGTGACTATGAGGGAAGTCAAACCAATCAGAGGACTCCAACCTTGACATTCTTAAGCAACTAAGATGCATTAGGTATCTCTTAACCTCTGGATTTAAACACCAAAAAACCCAAACCTAAACAAAAACCCAACTTAAAAGACAGGGGCTTGGGATGGAGAGATAGCTTAGCGGTTGAGAGCACTGACTGCTTTTCCAGAGGTCCTGAGTTCAATTTCCAGCAACCACATGGTGGCCAACAGTGTACTCATATACATACAACAAATAAAATCATTAGAAAAAAGAAAGACAGAGACTTTTACTCAAATACCAAATACTAAATAAAGAGTGAAAGAGGGTGGATTGGGGGGGGGGGGAGAGAATAGGTAGAGACAGAGTTTCAAAATATCAGCCATAAATTAGTAACCAATTTGGGTGATAGGAAATGAGCTTATTATACTTGGCCTCTCTGTAATGATAAATTATTAAAATTTTAAAAAGAAAATTAATGAGAGTCATGTCTATAAATTAGAGCTTTGTAATTACCTGTTGGATAGTCTTGGGTAAGACTATTAACCTCAGTTTTTTAAAATCTATCTAATGGAAACAGTAGTACTATTCAAAGCTGCTTCCTCGGATCCAGGACAGGTAATCTCCTAAAGGTCTGACTAGACACACCCCTTATTCACTCTAATGCTTTAAGAGCCTCAGGACTAGTCATCTTATTCCACTAACTCAAGCTGACAATGACCCCTCCTCTCAACTTCCTTTTACAAGTTAAGGTCATGATTTATGTGTCCTACAATTTTCTAATTAGTCTATCTGTATATGGATATTCAAGTGTTCTGTAATAGTGCCCACAGCATCCTAACATACTTTGAATATTTTCCTGAAATGAAGGCAGGTTTTTTTGTTTTGTTTTGATAATCATACAATTCTTTCTTTCAAGTATCTTAAGTGAAATTCCTAAAAACACGGGACAAGAAACTTCTAAAAGTAAGTTGTTCTTACTTAGGCATAGCTTACAGAAATGGGGCTTAATATAAATCTACTCAAAAGGCTTCCTGGCCTTGTCGTTAACATATAAAAATATTATTTATGTGTATGTATGTATGTATGTCTGCATAAGTCTATCTACACCACGTGCATGCACATGCAGGTGCCCTCAGAAGCCAGAGGACAGGAGATACCCTGGGACTGGAGTTGAAAGCAACTATGAGCTGCCAGATGTAGGTGCTAAGAACTGAACCCAGGAAGGTCCTTTCTCTTGAGTCCCCAATTAACATTTTGTTGTTGTTTTGAGACAGGTTTTCACACAGCCCCAGCTAACCTTGCTCTTCTGATCCTTTTGACTTTGCCATCCAAATGCCAGAATTGGAGCACACACTACCACACCCAGCCTAAAAGAAATTTAAACTAATTTCTTCTTCTTCCTCCTCCCCCTCTTCCCTTACCCTGCAAAGCAGGGCCTCAGTTTATAGCTCTGAATGGCCTTGAACTTGAGAGATCTGCCTGTTTCTGATTCCTGGGTGCTGCCACTACACTGCCCTGCTTACCCTAAAATAACATAAAAAAGTTGCTAGTGAGAAACATAGTAGCAAAGTACTTTTTTAGCATATACAAAGCCCTGCGCTCAATTTCCACCACCATAAAAAAATTAGAGATCTTAAGGATATAGAAATAAAAAAGATTTCTGAAATGAAAACATAACTACTATAAAATTTCCCAATGAAAGTATAAAGCCTCTGTAAAAGCAAACTGGTATTTCTACCCTTGTCACTTCATTAAATAATGCACTATTTAGTGCACATCAGCAGGAACATATCAAGAGTTAGAAAGTATAACACAAAATTCACTTGAAATTTATATATATACAATATGGTATAGTTAGCTATAATCCCACACAGTAATAAAACTCATATATCTTTAAAGCCTCCCAAATAAGAACAACATAATTATCTAGGAAATAAACAAGAGTCTTACTTAAAGGATACACACACAGAATAAAACAAACCAAAAAATATTTACACTGTGTGCCATGTACTTGTAAATTAACGAAATCAATATCGATTTAAGACAACACATGAAATTCTACAATATATGTAAGTATCTTCTCAGGAGAGTTAGGAAGTATCAATCAATCACTCAGATTTTCTAAATATTTACATTAAGGTATTCAAATCAGTTTTCTTCTTTTTTTATTATAAAAAGGATTTCAAAGTTATGGCATTATTTTCAAGAAAGCATGTATTTGTTACCAGTAATCAGAAAAAATTTTTGAGTAAGTTACACTCTCAGTAATGTTTTCTACATAATATTTATATAGCAAAATTCTCTATGAAAACATGCTTACATACCTGCAATATGTGGAATTTATTAGCTGTCAGTTAACATTAAAATATCAGATTACAAAGTATTCTTAAATGACTCATTTTATCACAGTACAAAATCAAAGTTAAAAAAAAATACAGATAAGCATGAACTTTTGAGATCAATTTCATTTCATGCATCAAACTCAAAATGAACCAGCAGAGGTCTGCAAAGATGAATTTTCCCAGTTGATCAGTATGCCTGCAGAATAAATTTTGCATACTTAAAGATGTATTGAGGCAAGTACTGACACAAATATATAAACTGTCAACTTAAACCTGCACACATAATATATTTAAAAAAGAAATAAAACTTCTATTAGACAGTTTCAAGCACCTAAGAACTAACCTAACTTGCCTGAATTCCAAACTGATCACATTATAACACCTAATTATTGAGTCAAGTAAAATGTTATCATAATCTAGAGACAAAAGTATTCAAAGAAACCAAAATACTGAAAAATTAAAAGAAAAGTTTCTCTAAAAGCTATTTCAGGAGAAACACACATGCACAGTGCTTTGTAAATGAGTAAACATCCTGACAGGACTTACCACAATCAAATTAAGCAGTGGTTTTTATAATCAGGTTGTTGAACAGAGCTTTGGTATGGGAAACATATATGTTTTTCTACCTACCTTGAATGTTTATAAAGTTTACGAGGTCTACTATGCAATTTCCGATCCCAATTCTCTGGATCACTGGAGTTACTGTCATAGGGATGAGGCCGTCCTGCCATCCCACTTCAAGTTTCCTCACACTACTGCTCTGAAAGCACACATGTAGCACCCATAACCTACATAAAAGAGTAGTGTTGACCTTTAAATCTATTCCATGCAGAATAAAACAGCCATAGAATTTTATATACTAGCGATTACTGTGGTGTATTTGTAAAGTGGTTAAGTAGATCACAAAACACTAAACATCACATGTTGCAAATCAGATTAAAATAAACCCCAGAAATCTTTTAAATATACTTTCCACCTGATATATTTGCTAAATTTACTATCTCTGTGTAACAGTTTAGTAATACAGCACTTACATTGAGCATCTAAGTAACTCATGTTATCAAATATCAATTAGTAACCCCAAAACAAAAACAATCCATAGAATGACTATTTTACATAAATTTTCAGTTGGAATATTTCTTAATTGCCAAAAGTTAAGATGCTTACAATTTTTTTTTCTCCATCAGGGATTAAATTTAGGACCTTGTGGAGGCTAGTCATGAGCTCCACCACTAAGCTACATCCCCCAGTGTCACAAAGCATCTCAGGACCAAATAACAATGTTATTATTTTCGTAATCAAATTGATGCTGAATAGAAAGTTAATTTTTATTGACAAATGTATGTATACAGTTATCCTATTTTCTTACAGTGCAATTACCACAAAATGCTTTATCAATGAAACCTATCAATATTTTTAATATATATGAGGCTTATGACTACTAAATTTACCAAAGTTATAAAGAAACTCCAATAGCTTTGCACAATATCTTAACTAAGCATTTTAAAAGTATATCCAGTATTTAATATTCCTAATCATGTTGCAAGAGTGGCATTATAATCTCATATATAGAACAAAACAACCTCAGAATTTTGGTAATTTTGCTGGAGTTCACAATGTTGATCAGCTGCAAGATTACAAAAACAATGAGAATTTGGTATATAAAATAGTCCTGATCTTGAAAAGAGATCAGATTTTATTTACAGGGATTGTGACACCTCCACATATTTCCCACACCACCACCACCACCACCATAAAACAAAGTGATAAATAAATGTAACTGTTCAAATTATTTAGCTAAATTATGTAAATCTGACTAGAACTAGGTTTTCTGACACTGGCTCTAGCATTCTTTCTCTACACTCACTTCTGAACTGGATTTGATAAAGAAGTTGTTCACAAAAGTCAAAGTGAGATGGCTCCTTGTGTAAAAGCGCTGGGACAAGCCTTGCAGTCTGATGGGTAGAACTGACTCTGAAGACTGTCCTCAGACCTTCACATGCACGAGGTAGCATGTGGTCTCACACACACACACACACACACACACACACACACACACACACACACAC
>JANHMN010000003.1:101946233-101980932 GCA_030674055.1 Rhabdomys pumilio
CACACACACACACACACACACACACACACACACACACACACACACACACACTACCACCACCAATAATAATGATTTAAGTGGAAGACAAATATCAAAATTGGGAAAACACCTTCCTGAGTTTTATATGGCTCATCATCTTGGTCTCTCATATCAGTTGGAGTCATCTTTATTCACCAAGTTAAAAAATCTGAAGTCATCCTTGACTTCTCTCTTTCCCCTATCAAATCTACTTCAAAACTTTCTTGATTCCTTTTCCTTTTCACCCATAAAGCTGCTGCTGCTTTCATTCTGAACCAACCTTTTCGTCTATCAATAAGCCTCTTGGTACTTACCACCATTTAATGGAATATTGGCTTCAATGAAATTAAAAAAAACAAAAACAAACAAACCTTTCTAAAAAACATATAGGTTCTCCAATTCCTATACCTAAACTGCTTATAAAAAGTTCCTTCAAAAATTGGCACTTGAATCCCAAATATCCAATGTCATGGTAGACAAACGTGTACTACTGTTGAAGCTACGAAAGCAATTACTGTAGTACTGAAAAAAATTTCTAGAAAATACAGCCCTGTTCATAAATAGTCTATGTTCCAAATAATTTAGAAATACTCTATTACAGAGGCTGGATCTGTTAGTTAGGTCTGTACACAGTTTTTAGGAGACTACCAAGAGTCAACTGAGAGAAAGGTGATTCAATTACTTCCACATTCCTATCTCTTGGATATTGTTATGTAGAGAGGAGGCAAAACTTATAACAGAAACCTCAAAGACAACTCTTAACACAGTAAGTAAGTGTTCCTGGGGACTCTGTTTCTAGATAGTATGAATTAATGATAATGACCCAGAGAAGAACATTAAAAAAAAAACAATAAAAAGTGTAAGAAGACAACTTATTGTTATCACTAGGTATCAGTGAGCTAACAAGTTCATGTTTCCTTCTACTTAAAACAATAAACAGCCCTACTTTATCTTGTTTGTATATTTATAAAGAAATTTTAGAGCTAAGATTAAGTCCCATGCTCTTTTCCAATGTACCCAGCTGCATACACAGGAATTAATGTTTGCTTTTTATTACCAGCAGATGTTCCTTTAAACCTCAGCCCTCTCCTATCTTGTGTATCCTTTATCTTTGTAGGCTCAGCTTAGACAGATTGCTACACAAGAGCTTTTCTATTAATGTGAAATTATTTGTGTGTGTGTGTGTGTGTGTGTATGTCCGTGTGCACACACACATATGTAGGTACACATGCATGTGGAGGCCAGAGGTCAATGTGGATTGCATTCAATTGTTCTCCACGTCATCTTTTGAGATAGTTTCTCACTGTATTCACTGACAGGATAGACTGACAGGTCAATGAACTCTGAAAATCCAGCTTCTCCAGTGCCTCCTGCACTAGTGGTACAGTCACATGCCCCCATACCTGCCATTTCACATGTGTGCCAGAGATTTAAATTCAGGTCCTCATGCTTGCACAGCAGGAAACTTACCAATTAGGACATCTCCCCAGTGCCTATTTTTGTCTTTCAAACTAGAAATTCAAGTGTAGTGATTATTCGAGAGAAAGATCTTTTAAGCAGGAGAAAATAATGAAGGTTGTAGGTAATGGTGCTCTGGGACTCATGTAATGAGAGGAGAAAACTGGATTCCTGTAAGCTGTCTTGAAACCTCTACACACACCCCCACACCCGCCCATACACCCCCACACACATACACACCCCATGGCAAACACATACCCCCTACCTATGTTTTGTTTTTGCCCACATACATATAATCTACCCTTTAAGGGAGAACAATGATAGAAGGCTTACAACCTTCAGTTAACTGCAAAGACAACGAGAGGAGTGGGTGACTGAGACTGGTAAGGAATAGTCAGGAAGAGATCTGTGTGAACTAAATGTCCTAAAGTAACCTCTATATAGAAATGACCAATAGAAGTAAAGAGTACCACAATGAGTGAATGAATCACTTGTGACAGTTAGTCAAAAAGACACCTAAATGTTCAGTTAACTCTTTACTAACTATATTTTTTAAAAAACAAACATTTTTTCTGGAGCCTAGACTAATAATTCTGAAAGAGCATAAACTTTTTAAAAGATCATTTGATTAAACTCCCAACTTAGGAATAAAAGAGACTGTCATACCAGAAAAGCAGAAAATAAATAACATGTGTGCAGTAGTTTGAATGAGAGTGACCCTTGCAAATTCATGTTTGAATACTTACTTAGTCTCCAATTGATAAACTGTTTAGATAGGTTTGGATGTTATGGCCCTTGGGGGAGGTGTGTCACCGAAAGTTTCAAGTTTCAAAATGTCATATCTAAAGACATGCTTATTTATGTCATTTGTCACTGTGTACTTTGTCTCCTACTTGAGGATCAAAGTATAGCTTTCAGCTGTTCTGCCATTGTGCCTTTGCTTCACCATCACGGACTCCAACCCTCTGAAACTGCAAGCCAAATTAAAAGCAGTCTTTTATAAGTTGCCTTAGTCATTGTGTTTTGCAATAGAAAAATAACTAAGACAATATAAAAAAAAAAATCACAAAGAATTGAAAATGTTCTAGAAAAAGTTTATAATTTCCTTTTGATTAACTCACTTTAAATATCCCCATGAAGTGTAACATAAATCCATAAATTAACTGACAGGGAACTAAACAGTCATTTTTAGGAACATCAAAAACTGTAGGATTTTTGAGAGCCTTGAATATTGCATATATAGTCATGGCATGTGTACATGTGAGAGAAAGCGCGCGCGCACACACACACACACACACACACACACACACACACACACACCAAATGGAAATCCAAGGAACAAAAAAATTTTTTTTCTAAATGTAGCTGGGTAAGCTTCTTTATAGAAAACAATTTAAACCTGAAAAGACTATTTTTAAAAGTCTGTTTAAAACAGGGGTTGGAGAATGGCTCAGTAGTTAAGAGCACTGGTTAGACTCCTAGCACCAACCTGTCAAACAATGGATCACAAGCAGCTATAACTTCAGTTCCAGGGGATCAATGTCCTTTTCTGGCTTCCATGACACCAGGCACCCAAGTGTTACACAGACATACATGTAGGCAAAACATTCATACACACAAATTAAAAAAAAAAAATTAAGCCTATTTAAAACTAGAAAATCTCAAAAGCAAATCACAGTGGAAGAAAAGGAACAGAGCCTGAGTTCAGCTACAAGATTTTCTGCTTAGATTCTTCCATTTCACTATCAAATAGGGTAAATAGAAACCAAGAAGCCATGCAGCTCAACATGGAAGAGAAAATCTCAACATTGCAAGTACAAATAGAAATGTAAAGCATTTAAAATTGGGGGGAAAACATGAAAAGGTAAAGACCCAAAATCTGAGCATAAACTTTGCTTGGATCATTGGTTTGTTGTAAATTCTACATGCAGGAGAGATAGACCTCAGATAATTCCAATAACCTGCCCCTCCCCCCAAAATGAAGACTACAGAAGAATCTTCACTAGGAAGAATCTACCTTCAAAAGTTACATAACACAAGATCTATGATTTGATATTTCTTAATTCAGAGTATTCCTTTATCATATATAACACAAGCAGCAGAAAACTGAAACCTTTATTGTTAGGAATGTTAATGAACAGAGACCAATAGCAAATAGGCTGGAAATAAAAGTGTTTATCTCCCACTCACAACTGCCCCCCCCCAAAAAAAAGGACACAGAAAGGGTGAATTAAAAAATCTGACTATAATCCAAATTATATGTCATATATATATGACACAGAAAGGGTGAATTAAAAAATCTGACTATAATCCATATATATATGTCCAAATTCTTAGCTAACATCAAATAATAATAGGTACAGGAAGAAATTCCTTCCACAGACCTTCTCCCAGAGAAGAGAAATAAGCTTTAAAAGGAAAGAACTGGTCTGACAGAGCTGCTATATAGTGCAGGGGAGATAAGTCTGCCTGACTCCAGGCTAAATAGTAGTCCTCAGACCAAAAAACAACAACCCTTATGAGGATACCATAATAGCCAAATTTCAACTAAAAATTGTGGTCTGTCAAGAAACACGACAATAAAGAGGATCTGATAAAAACTGGCTCCATGTGGACCCAGATGTTGAGTTACCAAACTTGAAAGAACTCTTTATGAATCTATTCAAACAAAGGCCCACAGACTCAAAGATCTGAAAGAAGAAAAGAATCTTGATGAGTAACAAAAAGAAATCTCAGTAGATAGATGACAAGTATCAAAAAGTCAAACAAAAAATTCAGCTTGAGTTAAAAGGAACACTAAAATGAGAAATTAGACAGTGTAAGAGCAGATGGCAAAGAGAAATGAGCAGAGCTGCAAAGAGCTGGAGTACACCTAATAACACACACAACACATTAAAGTATTTAAAGCTACTACTGACACGCAACATGAATTATTATTAAAAGCTTTAGAGAAGCCAGATTTAAAAGAATGTCTGGAAATATCAAGTAGAAATAAAGGGGAAATTTATTTTCCAATGTATTCTTTCCTATACTATTTGAATTTTCTAATTATGGTTTGTATAATGATAAACTAACAACATACTGGTAAATAAAGTATTTAGAAGTGGCTTTGTCATAGAAATTTTTTAACACAATTTTTCTTCTTTAATAACTACCTAAGTATAATCCTGTTCTGGTTATGTACAATGATCAACACATATAGACTAACAAAATGTTTCTGCCGCATGTTCCTAAAATACTACAAGATCCTTGAGAACAAAAACAAAGTATAATTTATGTTTATGTCCCCATGGCTTAGTACAGCTTACTGTAACTTAAATATAAGCTTTTATAAAATGTTCTAATTAAATAGTTAAGATGAAAGAACCTGAAGGGCATATATTATGATCTACTAATACAGAGGAAATGCAAAGTATAAATATTAATAAGATGTCTTTATAGTGGCTTGTCTTAAAAGAGAATTATCATATAACTGAACCTACAATTTAGTCATGGCAAAGAGCACTGATGGAAAAAAATAATTCAAGTCTAATGACAATACCCGCTTATAAGCAACATAAACCAAGAAAGAAGAAACAGGGCTTTGGATATAGCTCATTCTTGTCTGGGTTCTATCTTCAAATACACACAGCACACACACAGACACACTTGGGGGGGGGGGGAGAGGGACAGGGGGAGAGACAGAGACATGTAGGGAAGAAAGTAAGTATAAATCCTCTAAAAATATTTTTAAAGATATCAAATAGCCCTAGGCTTCTCCACTATCCCTCAAAGATGATTTTTTACTTCACACAAAAGCCCTTTCAAATGTCAAATTGAAAATTTATTCAATTTCACTTTAAACTCAAATAAGAAAAAATTATTCTTTTCTGAATTGTTACAATCAAAATAAGTTTATTTTTACAGTGCTAGGGATCAAAACTAGGGTTTTATGCATGACAGGAAATGTTCTACCACTGAGTTATATCCTCAGCCTCCAAGTGTATTATACCTTTTGTGTGTGCATGCACTGTGTATGTGGAAGATGGAGTTAAAGTTGGGTGTCACCCCACAGGACACAGTTCACCTTTTTAAGAGAACCCCTCTCAGTTAGCCAACAAGCTCCGGAGAGCTCTGTGTCTTCAACTTCCTTGCACGAAGATTATAAAACAAGTGATTTTTTTTTAAAAATAGGGTTTTGGGGATTGAATTCAGATCCTCAGGCCTGAATGGCAAGCACTTTACTAACTGAAGTTATTTTCCCAGCACCCAAAGTACGACTTCATATTTTGTACTAAAATTACTTTGTTCAATTATCTCTCATCCTCTGCCTCATTTCCTCCCCTGTGTCTCACCTGCACTCCCCTTCTCTCGTTTCCTTCCTTCCTCCCCCTCCCTTTATTTTACTTTTATCTTCACAGGGTCTTGCTATGATTCCCAGGCAAGCCTTGTACTGGAAATCATGCCTCAATCTTCAAACCGCTGAGACTTTATCTATTCTTCATTGGCCAGCTTGTACTCCTTTCTCTGTGTGTGTAGCTAAGTGTGCACCTCATAAATTTCTTAAGGTCTTAATACATCTAAAAAAAAAATTGCTGGGCTGGAGAGATGGTTCAGCAGTTAAGAACACTGACTGCTCTTCCAGAGGTCCTGAGTTCAATTCCCAGCAACCACATGGTGAATCACAACCATCTGTAATGAGATCTGGTGCCCTCTTCTGGTGTGTCTGAAGACAGCTACAGTGTACTCAAATAAATAGAATAAGTAATATATCTTTAAAAAATTGTTCCTTTCCTGTTTTGAACAGCATAATAAATGTTTAAAGTTCTTTCTGAATTCCAAGTATTCCCAAACATCTGCTTAACATGTTTAGCATGTTTATATAAACAAATCCTATGTAGCTGTAAGTTCTTTAACTTACTAAAAGATATAATTTTAAGTTAAAATATCACTTTGTTTTCTATATGATTCTGTTTTCTCTTTTTATTATGTCCAAAGAGTTACACCTTCAAAGCCAGAAATATTTAAAAATTAAACCAAACCAACCTGACATGTGATTAACAAAATTCCTAGAAGCTGCTGAAATATTACATTATATTCAACTAAGAAGCAGCAGCCTCTAAATAACTTACACATTGTTTTCTTTCATGATGCTTTTCCAATGCCATGTATTTTTCATTCAGTCTTTAATATGCAGCTTCATTTGACTTATTTATTATTTCCCTTACAACTTTCATTCCTTTTGTATTTCTTGCTTGTCTAGAAAGTGTCTCATGACGTGAGTTCTAGATTATAGTGCTCTACAACAGAAAAAACTATATGAAAACAAAAATGTTTTAATCTGTGATGTCTAAAAAGTAGTCATGGGGCTATTATGAAATACCTTGGAATAAAACTAACCGAGGAAATAGAAGACATTCTTATATTAAAACCTTAAGTTAAAGAGCACACTATGTGGTAATTTGAATGAGGTGTCTTTCACATAGGTTCAGATGCTTCAATACTTGGTTCCCCACTTGGTGGTACTGTTTGGGGAAGTTAAGGTGTAGAGGAAGTATACTATGGAAATCGGACACTGAGAGCTAAAAAACTCTTTTAGTTTGCTCTCTCTGTGGTTTAAGATGTGAACTCTCAACTTGTTCCAGCCACTCTGCCTACCTGCTGCCTGACTTCCTTGTCCTGCCACTGCTGGACTCTTATCCCTCAGGAACCATAAACCCAAATAAACCCCTTCTTTCTGTAAGTTGCCTTGACCATGGTATTTTGTTACAGTAATGCAAAAGTAACTAATACACACTGAAAGATAGATTTCCCATAGTCATGGATTGGAAGAATATTACAAAAGCAATTTACAGATTCAATGTATTTCCCATAAAACGTCAATGTTATCCTACACAGAAACAGAAAAGGCAACAACAACAATAAATCCTTAAAGATCATATGGAAGCACAAAAGATCCCAGATAGCCAAACAACCTGAGCAAAATAATGCTGGAAGCATCATTATACCTGATCAAGTTATACTACAGAGCCATCGCAACAAAACAAAAACAGTACCAGCACCAAAACATTCATGCTGATCAACGGAAAAGAGAGGAAAGACAGATATAAAACCACAGCTACTGCCACCCATTTTAGACAAGAATGCCAAAAACATACATTGGGAAAAAAAACCAAAACCAAAACCAAAACCAAACCAGTCTCTTCAACAAATGATGCTGGGAAAACTAGATATCCATATGTAGAAGAAGGAAAATAAACCTCTATGCTTCACCCAGTGAGTCAGACCTTAATGAAGACCTGAAATTTTGAAACTATTAGAGACAAGTATAGGGAAAAATGGTCGAAGATAAAAGTATAGGCAAGTACTCAGTTCTAATTATAATTCCAGTCACTCAGAAAACAATGCCAACTGACAAATGGGACCTCATAAAATTAAAAAATTTCTGCAAAGAATGGAAACAGTCAATCCAGTGGACACAGCCTACAGAATGAAGAAAATCTCTGCTATCTATATATCTGACAGAAGGTTAGTATCTAGAATATATAAAAGAACAAAGAAGCCTTAGCAAAAAATACAACAACCTGGCTAATGAAATGTACAGACAGTTCTATTTCACTAGCCATGACAGGAATGCAAATCAAAACCACACTAAGAGTCTGTCTACCCCAGCCAGAATGACAGTCATAAAGAAAACAGAGACCACCAAATGCTGGTGAGGATATTGACAAACAGAAATTCTTACTGCTATTAGAAATGTAAACTAGTTCAGTCACCATGGAAGGCACAATGAAGGTTCCTTAAAAACAAAACAAAAGAAAACAAAACAAAAAACCAAAAACCAAAAAACTAAAGATAGACCTACCAGATGATCCAGCCAGACCATTCCTGGGCATTTACTCAAAAGACTTCAAGTCAAAGTATTACAATACTTATATATTAATGTGTGCATAATAAGTTATAGAATCAACCCAGTGTCCAACAACAGAAAAAAAGACTAAGAAAATGTGATCTACTTATACACAATGGATATATATAATTTTTTGGTCATAAAGGAACTGTGTGGTTTTCAGGAAAATGGATGTAACTTGAGAACAAATATGTTTTCTCTCATTTGTGGTTCCTAGATTTTATAGAGATACATAAAATTATGTACAGATATTTGACATTAAAATAGAAGTGAAACTGTCTAAGCAAACAAAAGGGACTGGAAGGAGGAAAAGGCAAGAAAAACAAGGGCAGGTAGAGTATGGAGAGTATCTGTTCAATGTACAGTTTATGATATATATATATATATATATATATATATATATATATATATATATATAATTATACTCATACACACACACATATATATATATATATGTATATAATTTTTTTGAAATAAGTGTTGAAGAAATAGTTTAGTGGCTAAGAACACTTGCTGGTTTTTCAGAAAACCTGGTTTCCATTCCCAGCAGTCATACAGCAGCTCACAACAATCTGTAACTTCAGTTCCAGGAGATCCAGCACCCTTTCCTGGCATCCATTGATACCAAGCACACATACAGTGCACTTATATACATTCAGGTAAAACATTGATGCATAAAATAATTTTTAAAAAATAAGAAATTAAAAAGGAAAGATAGTGTCTGATTTTTAAACATTTTTTAATTTTAAATTTTTTAAATTTATTTTTTAGTTTTTGATTTTTGGAGAAAGGTTTTTGAGATAGCTCTGGCTGTCCTGGAACTCATCAGGTTAGCCTTGAACTCACAGAGATCCTCCTGCCTCTGCTTTCCCAGACCTGGGATGAAGGGTATGCATCACCACTGCCCAGTATGTCTGTTTATTTTCTTTTTGCTTTGTTTCGTTTTTGAAACAGGGTCTCTATGCAACTCTCCATGTAGACTAGACTGGCCTTGAACTCACAAAGATGCTCTTACCTCTGCCTCCTCAGTGATGAGACTAAGGCTGTATGGCACCACACCTAGCTCAAACAGATAGTGTCTACTTCAACTGAAGAATTTGGTTTGGTTTCTCTAGACAAAGTATCACCATGTAATCTAGGCTAGCTTTAAACTTACTATGTAACTCAAGCTAATATCGGTCTCAGTGATTGACCTGTCTCAGTCTCTTGGGTACTCACAGAAATGAAGTGGACTTTTAACTCTCTCTTAAAATTAATTTAAATAGCCACATGTGTCTATAAAGCTATTTCCTTGGAGTTTGACACGGCCATCATGTTCTTGAAGTTGAGCAGCTGTAATGACTAGGCAGGCTGGTAGCTACTGGATGTGCCAAGTCAGAAGCAAAATATTACAGTCTTTTTCATAAAAGTTATTTTTCCGTCTTCATTTTAAACAATTGAAAAGTTGCCTTAGGACAAAATGCTTGATAACAGAAAAACACTCTCTAGATATCTTTATAACTTAGGAATCTGTGCAGCGTTCCACTTTGAGAATAAACAATTTTTTTATATTCAAAAGACCTTTAAATTAAGATTGAGTTCTGTAACTTGCTTTAGCATCTATTACATAGCCAATTAAAGCTAAGATCTATATCTCTACAGTCATTTTTTCAATTATACTATACCGACTCTCAGATTTAACATATAACTCATCAAAATGTCAGACTTAGCTAATATAAAATAGTGACATTTCAAAACAGTAAGAGATTAAAAAGATGACAGATAAGATTCTAAAGCAGAGCAAGGATTTGCTTTGCTAAAATTCCAGAAATCAAAAAGTTCAAATAGAACATTAAAAAAAAAAATCAAGGTAAAACAATGGGTAAACACCAATTTTCAGAATAAAAACAAAACCACTAAGATTCACATTTAAAATAAAAAACAAACAAACAAAAAACTTCTGAGCCTTGGGAGCTAAAGAGTACTTAACTATACAATCATGAGAACCAGAGTTTGGATCCCAGCACTCACATAAGCCAGGCATCCACCAAACACCTTAAGTCCAGCTCAAAAGAATAAGGTGCTCTTTTCTGTCATCCATGTGCATATATGTGTACCAGTGCACAGACATGTGTACATACACTCAGAGACACAGAAACATGCAGACACACATAATTAAAGTAAATCTTTTTAAAAATAAGCTAACAAACAATCTTTCAAGACAAAGAATTGTAGTGTAAGAAGCAAGAATGTACAATCAGTAGCCATATGCTGAAGTTTTTAGCAAAGACCCATCAAAGAAATCAGGAACTGAAACTGAGACTACAGACTTCCAAGAATCACCCAATTAGATGGAAAAAAAAGATAGGTGGCAAACTATAAATTTTATAACATAAAATAAAGGGTCAGTTTTAAACATATAATTTACACTCACAAAATGGTCAAAAGTGGGAAGAGAAGAATTTTAAATCAGCTCTTTAACTTATCAATGTTTTTGTTTGATGATAACCAAAGTGTTTGAATGATAACCAATGGTAATTGAAGTATTGGGAAAACAAATACTCAAGTTTATGAGATAAACTTTTAAAGTAGTCATCATATATTCTAACACAATTATTCAAACAAAGTTTGTAGAATAAATTTTTTGTCGAAGGATTTTATAAGAAATGTTTCAAAGTTCTCATCATAAAACAATTTCAAAATTAACCGCTATTTAAGGCTACTGTTAAACAGTATCATTCACTAGGGATGCATAGATATCTAAAATACAGCAGCTTTTACCTTTTAATGCATTCTGAGCTCAACTAACATAAAGCATATGTGTAACTCACATATCCTATCATAGCAGTATTAAATATATAGTAATTTACAAAAAAAGGAAAATGAAAAAAATCTTGGGTCTGGGCCTGAGCACTGAGCAGATCCTGGGTGGCACCTCTGCCCCCAATCTCTAAGAATCCAGAGGAAGCAGGGCTCCCAGGTGCTCTTACCCTGGTATTATCTTAGGTAAGCAGACAGCAACACCTGTCCCAAACAGAGAGTAACTGCAACCCACTAGGACCCAGGAAGTCACTTCTGGTCTGAGCAGATTCTGGGCCTCAGCTCTTACCCCAGTAGCAACATCCACTCCACACAGTTCTGATAAAACAAAGAAAATAGGAAAGACAGGCTCCAGTCAGAGACAGGGCAGGTAGCACTAAGGAGATCCAGATGGCAAAAGGCAAGCGCAAGAACATAAGCATCAGCAACCCAGGGTACTTGGCATCATTAGAACCTAGTTCTCCCACACAAGAAAGTCCTGAATTCCCCATAGTACTAGAAAAGCAAGATTCAGGTTTAAAATCACTTCTAATGATGATGATAGAGGACTTTAAGAAGGACATAAATAACACTCTCAAAGAATTTGAGGAGAACACAGGTAGATGGGTAGAAGCCCTTAAAATGGAAACACAAAAATCCCTTAAAGAATTACAAGAGAACACAAACAAACAGGTGAAGGAATTGAACAAAACCATCCAGGACATAAAAATGGAAGTAGAAACAATCAAGAAATCACAAAGGGAGACTACCCTCAAGATAGAAAACCTAGGAAAGAAATCAGGAGTCATAGACACAAGTATCACCAACAGAATACAAGAGATAGAAGAGAGAATCTCAGGTGCAGAAGATAACATAGAAAATATTGACACAACTGTCAAAGAAAACGCAAAATGCAAAAAGTTCTTAACACAAAATATCCAGGAAATCCAGGACACAATGAGGAGACCAAACCTAAGGATAATAGGTATAGATGAGAGTGAAGATTCCCAACTTAAAGGGCCAATAAATATCTTCAACAAAATTATAGAAGAAAATTTCCCTAATCTAAAGAACGAGATGCCCATAAACATACAAGAAGAAACTATAGAACACCAAATAGACTAGACCAGAAAAGAAATCCCTCCTGTTACATAATAATCAAAACACCAAGTGCACAAAACAAAGAAAGAATATTAAATGCAGTAAGAGAAAAAGGCCAAGTAACATATAAAGGCAGACCTATCAGAATTACACCAGACTTCTCACCAGATACTATAAAGGCTAGAAGATGCTGGACAGATGTCATACAGACCCTAAGAGAACACAAATGCCAGCCCAGGCTACTATACCCAGCAAAACTCTCAATTACCATAGATGGAGAAACCAAGATATTCCACGACAAAACCAAATTTACACAATATCTTTCCACAAACCCAGCATTACAAAGGATAATAGCAGGAAAGCGTCAATACAAGGAGGGAAATTATACCCTAGAAAGAGCAAAAAAGTAATCCTCTTCCAACAAATCCAAAAGAAGATAGACACACAAAGATAATTTCACCTCTAATAACAAAAATAACAGGAAGCAACAATCACTGTTTCCTAACATCTCTTAACATCAATGGACTCAATTCCACAATTAAGACATAGGCTAATGGACTGGATACATAAACAGGGCCCAGCATTTTGCTGCATACAGGAAACCCGCCTCAGTGACAAAGAGAGACTCTACTTTAGAGTAAAAGGCTGGAAAACAATTTTTCAAGCAAATGGTCCTAAGAAATAAGCTGGAGTAGCCATTCTACAATCTCTAGCCTGAGAACACAAATGGCTCCACCTGTATTGGTAGTTGAGGGTGGCCTTGCCAGGCATCAGTGGAAGTGGATCGCCTTGGTGCCTGAAAGTTTGGATTTCCTAGTGTTGGGGTATTTCAAGAGCAGGAGGCAGGAATGGGAGGATGGTGGGAACACACCCTCATAGTAATTGGAGGAGGGGGGATGGGGTAAGGGGTTAGGTATCAGTGCAAGTGGAGGGCCCTGGTGCCTGAAAGTTTGGATTCCCTAGTGTTGGGGAATTTGAGAGCAGGAAGGTGAAAATGGGAGGATGGTGGGAGTACACCCTCATAGAAACTCCTGGAATTATATGTATTAGACATGACAGAGGCAGGCCACCAGAAGACTAGATTCCAGAATTCAAACAAAAAATTATCTTGATACTAAAATTTGTTTTGAGAATTGTATATTACAGAATACACAGCCTCAGTGTATCTACTCATCAAGTGAGCTGAGCAGACCTGCTTAAACCTCTGATGTCCTGGAATTGCAGCTGGATGCAGTGAAGACATAGACGTCAGAGACTTATCAATTTACTCTTCCTCCTGCCCCTCTTCTAATATCTCAACACCCATAACCAGCTTGAAGAAGTTAAGAGTTGGCACCCTTATTCCCTGGGCTTGGAGACTGAGGTGGTTAATATTGGGCTGTCTTTCTAGGGAAAAGTAGTGGTTTTGTTGGAACAGGGAGGATTAGCTAGGATTTATTGCATAGCCATAACCTATTTGTAGAAATATGGATAATTGGTTTTCAAAACGTCAGAAGTCCACAGAATTGACATTACAAACACTTCTGTATTAATGTCCATTTTGATTAGAGACCTGTCTGGTCCTGACAGCTTCCTGTTTTGGATTCTAAAAAGAAATAGAGCATCCTTGGAGTTACTCCAGTTGTGGCGAGACAGCCACTAGGCAAGAATTGCCTCTTTCCATCACAGACAAATCACTGTCCAGAAAAGGACACACTTGTGGAATAGTCGACTGGTTATATCTGCCAAGACAGAGTAATCAGCCCTTAATAATTCTGCATGACTTGGTCTGTCAGATGATCCTGGGCCAGAAGGCTGAAGATTGAATGCTCCAATGTTTTATAGCATAGGGACTGTCCAGATGTTCAGCGGTCTCTATAAATTGGTTAAGTTTTAAGAAGCTATGCTTGGTGCTTCCCATAATTTCAGTTAACTCAATCATTCTGGATTTCTGACGAGGTTGAAGACTTATAGTCTCATAGCCAATCCCGGCTATTTACTTTGAGAGAAAAGGTTTGAGAGGATGGTTTTCAGCTGACATTCATTCTAAAGCCAAGAAAAAAAGCCAGGTTCAGAATTAAGTCTTTTAGTTAGGAGGGACGACAGAGGTTCTGGTTAGTCAACAAAATGATGGACTGGGTATTAGGTCTATCTTGTATCTTACTGACACAAATTGGTATAGTTATGCTCTAATTGTATTCTAAGAGAAAAGTTTTATTTTAACAGAAACAGTGATATGTAGGAGGAGCTAAGGTGGGAGGAGTAAGGAGAGGAAGATAAGTAGTAAGGAGAAGAGGAGAAGGAGAGGAGATGACAAGGGTGGGGGGAACATGGAGGTGGATGTTTGCATGTCTCGGCCAGTCAAAGATAGTTGATATATCTAGGTTGGGTATTAGGTTACACTTCTGATTGATAATGAGCATTATCAAACTTATAAAGCCTTTGATTAACATTAAAAAAAATAGTATAAAAGCAAAAAAGAGAAATGGGGGTGGGATAGGGGTTTTCTAGGGAGGGGAAACGGTGAAAGGGGATGGTATCTGAAATGTAAATAAAATATCCAATAAAGAGAAAAATAAATATGCAAGTAAAAAAAAAGAAAGAAAAAAGAAAAAAAAAAATCATGCAGTAAAAGTCCAATATAAGCAGAAGTTTTAATGTCTCCATCCTACTGCATGATAAACATTTTTCACATACCTCATAAAGTAGTACATGTAGCCCACCATAGAGGGCACTGGAACAAAACACTCAGCAAGTTTTCAATCTAAATTATAGGCTCAGCTTTCCAATTTCTAGGTAGAACCTACTACCTTAATCAGCTAAGAGGTTTTGATCCATGTTTGCTTCAGTATTCTCTTCCAATTTTTAAGTACTTTTGTCTATTATAGTTTGACAGTCCCACTAGTCTCTAATAACTAAACAATCTCTTTTAAAGGAGAAACTAGCAATGTAGAACTTAATAAAAAGACTGAAGAGTATCCTACAGTTAACTATCATAGGGAAGTTACAGGATTCTATAAGCAGTTGTACACGGCTAAGGGACACAGCTCAGCAATAGAGCTTGCTAGCATGTCAAAGCACAAGGCCCTGGGTTTGATCCTCAGCACTGAAAAAGCACACATATAGCCTCTAAATTAATAAATGAAGAGTTTAAAGAAGCAGACACCACCATTTGCTTTCTCGACAAAAGAAAACTAAATTCAAGCCTATATTCTGTAAAACAAACTGCCTTGAATGAAATTAATAACTTTAAAAATATGTCAGCACTTCGTATGCCAATCCAAAAATGAGAAAATCATAAAATGTTGCAAAAACTTTTACTTGCAATTTTTTCTTAGGTAACTGAGCTTTTAAAGTTTATTTTTAAGGGGGATAGAAGGCAGAGTGGCTCAGTAGACAAAGGTGGTTGTACTGCAAGCTCTGACGACCTGAGTCCAACCCCCAGGACCCATGTGAAGGAAGAAGAAGAGTATTAATTTCACATACTATCCTCTGATCTTCACATATGCTCTGTATGTTCATCCTCTATAACCCATTACCTACCACCCACCCACCCACCCACAGTAACAGCAATTTTTAAATTACTTTTAGGTTGACATTTAATATAGTCTGCAAACAAAAGATCCAGAATGTTCTACTCATTACAAGTAATAATAATCAAATATCTTAAAGTGGAAAATAAAATAATTTAATTAATAAATGTTTTATTTAAAAAAATCTAATAAACAACTTAATACTCACCCCTCTTCTTTTCTACCTGGCATTCAAATTATATAGACTAACAAATACCAGACAATGAATACCAATATTGAAAATAAGTAGGGCTTCCTATTGTCCAATGTTTATCAGAATAAAGAAAAAGAAAACTTTCGTAATTGCAGTAGAAGAATTATACTGTCAAAAGCTATAAATAAAATTTTGAATGTGTCCTTTCTAAATGAGACCGGCAAATACGTCTGCAAGTTAACTGGCTGATGTGTTACAAGAACACTGGTAGGTAGGCAGAGGGTAGGACAGACAATGCCAATGTGCTATCTTCTGGGCATAAAAAAAAACAAAAAACAAAAAACAAAAAACAAAGTGCTAAAAATTTATATTGATATATTGTTCTATTATTTACACATTTTAAAATACTCTTCCTTTATCTTTAAATCCCTATTATGTTCCATACACATTTTCATGTGAAGAAACAAATTATTAAAGAGATTAAGTAACTTTAGCATCAAAGTTCTAACAGTGAGCTTTAAACTCAAATCTAAATGATTCCAAATAACTCAAGAATAAAAATATGACAATTTTAAATTACCTTAGAAAATTATTACTCATAGTGTCTAGTCAAGTAGTATTTTAATCGTTCACTATGATGGACTCTCATCTTATACCCAGCCAAACACAAAATGTTAATTTTTTTATGTTCCAAAGTACTAATATATCATTTCTTGCATCTACAACAATAAAAATGAGTAGTTAACCTTATGTATTCTCATGTTCAACTCCCACAGATTTAACCAACTCAAGATTGTACAGTTTTTGTCATTATTCTCTAAATATAGAACAACTATTTGCCCAGAATTTACATTGAGTCAAGTATTCAATAATCTCAAGATGACTTAAAAGTATACAAACGATTTATTGTGTGTAGGTTATACAGAAATATTACTCTACTTTATAGAAAGAGCTTAAGCAGCTAAGGACTTTATACTCATGGGGTGGTTAGCACTAATCCTCCTTGGACTTTAAGGACATATAATCAGGTACATTACACTTTTAAACAGAATAAAATTAAGTTATTAATAAAGGTATCTTTGCTTTTACTGGCAAAGATAAAGCAACGATACCTCACAATCATCAGAAATCTGTGACATAAGGCTGCATATCTAACAAACTCTTTCTTCTTTAAATTTTACTATTTCAAATACAGGGAAAGTAGCTATTAACCAAAATGGTTGGGATAATAAATGTTCCAAATTCTGAAGCTGTTCAGATTTCACAAGGCAATCACAGATCCTACCTATTCTAATCCAAAAACTCTGGCATCCAAACACTCTACAGTTGTCTTTAACTCACTACATTTTCACCACCTGTAAACTCACCACCCTTTTAATCTTTCTTTAGAGAGCAGCTCTGAGTTCTAATTTGCTACCTTCTTTGCAAAGAGGTATCAGTTTCAAGGACCACAAAGTAAACCAAGAGGAACTAGTAAGGAAACTGCAACATTAGCTTGAATCTAGTAAACATTCAATTAAAGAGAGAAAAACAAAATTCTAAAACAGGTTGAGTATCCCTTATCTGAAATGCCTGGGACCAAAAGTATTCCAGATTCCAGATTATGTGTGGATTTTTTTTCTAAAGTTCTGAAATGTTTGCATATATGAATTGAATTATCTTGGACCCAACCAAGACTAAACACAAACTCATTTACATTTATAAATAGCCTATACACATGCTCTAACGGTAATTTTATACATGAAACAAACCTTTAGATTGGTGAATAGGTGGATGCTCAGAAGGATTCAGATTTTGCAGCATTTCAGAATTCAGCCTTGGGATTAGGGATGTCTAACCTGTAACTCTTCCTCTATAACAAATATCTGTAACTATCTCTTTCCCCACAGTTGACCTCTGCCATAATTTTACTTCAGACCAACAAAGAAACAATAAAGGAGTTAGATAGATGAGGATTAAAAATATAACCCAAACCACTGGCCAAACTGTAAATCACTTCAATTGTAAATTATTACACTTACCCAGTTAGAAATGTAGGTGTTCCATTTCCTTCTCCCTCACAGAGGTCCAGCCTGCTCAGATAAACCTACCATACAGATGAATATATTGAAAATGTATGGTCTAAGAAACAGGAGACTCAAAAACAGAACCAAAGGCACTGAGAAGAGTACATTCAACCCCTTCTTCTAATCCTCATTGGAAAAATAACTTCAGAGAGTGGAGGCGGGGGTGGTGAAAGCTACTTGCAAACAAGTATTTCCTTCTTTATAAGTCAACCAAAAAACATGGGGGAAAAATGATGTCCCATCCCAACAGCAAGACAATCCACACAAATATATGACAAATCCCTAAAACAAAAAGTAACCTGGGTGCTTAGGAGCTCACAGAAACTGAACTGACAATCAGGGAGCCTGCATGCCCTCCACACGTATCTTACAGTTGTGTAGCTTGGTCTTCTTGTGGGACTACTAACAGTGGGAGCAGGGGCCGTCTCTGACTCTTTTCCTTTGCCTCCTTTTGGGCCCCTTTTCCTCCTACTGGGTTGCTTTGTTCAGCTTAATATGAGGTATGTTCCTAGTCTTGATATGCCATGTTCAGTTGATATCCCTGGGAGCCCTGTCCTTTTCTGAAGGGAAATGGAGGAGTGGTCCTCGGGGACAGGGGAGGTTGGGGCAAAGGAACTAGGAGAGCAGTGAGGGGAAACCAGTGAGGATATAATAAATGAATATAGTAAAAAATGTTTTTAAAAGTCTCAGATAGGAACATTTTATAAACATAACACATCTTTTCTTTTCACCTCTTGTTCTAGAGAGAAACAGGGTACTGATGAAGAGATATTAGCCTCGCTGAACTTAGAAAGACTGGACTAAACATAAGAAAATCTAATATATAACGCCCACCCCCCCCAGTCCTGACTTAAAAAACAATATCCTTTGCAGTTTTCATATAAATGATAATAAACTCAGTTGTAAAAGTCAGTTCTGTGTGTACAACTGTATGGTAACAAAGGAGTATTTAGCTATTCCTTCTCCTTTTTGAAACTGGTCCTTAGCTGGCTTTCATGACTTTACCACTAAGATAAAAACCCTTACTTTTCGACATCCACCTCTTGGGACTTGAGTTTGACCTATAAACTCTCATTCCTCACAACCCAACAAAGCTTGAAGCAGATTAAGTGATTAAAATACTCCCTACTACTGCATAAGTGAGCTTTAATCCACAAGGTTCAATTCCACAAATGCCATTAAGTCATACGTATTAGACACAAAGTTTAATCAAAGTACCCATTCTTCTTACGAGAAAAAAGGGTTTAAATCAATGGTTTCTGTAAAGAAGAGGCACACGAACGGCTGGTTCCCATCACACTTCCTTTAGCCCATTCCCAAGCTTTTCGCTCTTCCCATGCTGCAGGGGAGCCACATTTCCTCTGGTAAAAGTCAATACCCAGGGATACAATGTGGAAAGGCACAGCAAATAATAAGTATTCAAATCCTGAAATGGACTATGTCCTGGACTTAATTTTACATATTAGGTACAAGTATAATACAGACTTTCTAAATAAACCACTATACTCTTAAGATACTTATAAATCAAATAATAAACACAAATCAATGAAGTTTTCATCAGTTATTCTCATAGTAAAATGTTAATATAGTCCCTCTTAAAGTATATATTCCAAGGTTATCAGTAGATGCCTGAAACTGTGACGAATACCAAATGAATCCTTAGGTATACATACCTATGGGAAACTTTACTGGCTAGGCACAGTAACAATAATTAACAGTAAGAGAGAAAAATTGTAATATACCTTAGTATGTTTCTGTGACTAGAGCTACACATCTTAGCAACCTTGGTATGACTTTTTTCTTTCCCTATTAAGTTAGGAACATTCACTTTTCTCACATACAAGCAGCACATTATGGCTTCTTGTTGACATAGACGAATTAGTAAGAGCACTACTTTTGTACTGTGGGCCATCATTATATAAAATAAGGGTTCTTGTACACACTGTAAAATTATCAGTCAGTCTGATAAACAAATTACTACTCAAGTGGCAGATGGATAGGTAGCATATCCTGTCAGATTCACTGAAGAAAGAAGTGGTTTATGTTCTAGGCAGGGTAGTATAAGAAACACAATTTTATCATTGAATTTGGAATAATATGCAATTTAAAACTTATGAGTTTCTTATTTATGGATTTTTTCCATCTAATGATTTCAAACAAGTAATAAACAAAAAACAAAAGTATAGACAATGAGAGACTACTTTAGAAATTATCTGTTTAATCTGTAGCCCTGTACTTAAAGGGCACTAAACCATGTATTGATTTTAATAAGAGCTGACATTTTTTTCACCATTCTAAAAATTTACATTCCAAACTAACTGACATAGTTAACTTAAGTTTGTTTCTAGTTATGAAATTAATTCTGACCTATACACAGCTCCTAAACCAAGATACAAAATATAGCTCTAAAATATTCTCTTACATTAAAATACAACTAGGTTTGGTTGGGTCACATGAAAGTATTTTTGTTTTACCTGTCAGTATTTCAAAAATCAGGAAATTGCACTTAAAATTCTAGAGTTCCTATATCCTTTTAAGAAGGCTGAGGACTGATTCCACATTCATATCTACAGTGAATTAGATGGACTTGAATCCTGATGCCTCTCAGAGGACAGAAGCTCTCTAGTGCACTGACATGCTCATTATCTGTCTAGTACCTGAAGGCAAGTGAATGTTACTCATTCTTATCTCTCTGAGAGATGCATAGTATTTCCAGATCACTTGTATACTTCATGAGACTATTTAAATGTCAAAGGCCACAAAGCAGACCACAGTTCTTTGTAATTTCATTTAATGGTTAAAAAAAATTACACAAGTCTTTGAAGAACAAAAAGAATGAAATAGAACAAAATTCAGACTGGTAGAAGGACAACATAGGAGGTAAAAAGCCCACCTGGGAGTTTGAATAGTGTGGAAGACAATGTTTAAAACACTGCTTGGAACTTTCTGAACTCCGTTGCTCTGGGTCCTAACCACGCTCCACGTTTCTGAAGCTCCCTTCTTACCTTCTCTCCACCCATAAGAATAAACGCTGAATACTAAGCTCTACGTTAGAGAAAATTATTAAGCCTTAAATCTTCAAAATTACCTGTCCTCAAAAACTATATTAACTCATCTTTATCTCCCATTAAGTAATTTTCTAAGTACTTTCTACTGCTTTCTGCTTAATATTCAATATTAAGTCCTTGGTTCAATGCCCAGCGTTGAGTTCTCAGTACAGAAACTTTTTCAGCCTTTACATTCACATGTTTTATTATAACTTTTCATCCAATTTCTACAGTATATTTCATTCAAAATTCATTCCTAAACCCCTCTCTAAAAAGTTTTGATCCAATTTGGCTAGTGGTGATAAAAAAGAGTGGGAGGCAGGCAAGAACAGAAAGAAGCCCAACTGCCAATTGTACTGCTTCATTCAGACTGTTAACTTAAATAAAAAGCAGGCAGACTCTTACATGGCTATAAAATTATTTCATATACTAAGTGCACAAAGTGGAAAACTTTTCAGCTTGTCATGAACTCCAAATACCAATAAGAGGCCAAGACTCAAAATTTTAAAGAGAAGAAAAGAAATGGGCATATGGGAAAGGCCGCAGTTAGGCACACTAGCCCACATTAACAAACTAAGTGAAATCTCAGCTCCCTTCAAGCCCATACCCCAAAATAAGGGATGTCAGAGGGCTTGTGACTTACAGAGAATAAATCAGAACCTTTTCTGGGCAAGTTAGGGGGAAACAAAGCTTTACCATTGTTGATACGGTTTCAGGATAAAACCACACAGCACATTACAGGTGTCTCATCCTCCACCCAAAGGGCGACTCCCCCATCACCTTATCCCCAAACTGGGATCCTTACTCACCGCCCTATTGTGATGCGCCTTCTTAGGTTGTCGCTGCGGTGACCCAAAGATGACAGGAAAGGGGCGGGGCACTGGGTTACTCTGCCCTGGAAAGGAGGTTGGAAAGGAGGTGTGAGAAAATAGCCTTTTTCCCCTGGGGAAAGGCCTCCAGACTCCTAACCCAAAAAGCAGCACCCTTCTCCGCCTCTCCGGACCCGGTGCCCGAGCCGACAGCCCCGTGCACCGCGCCCCACGCTCCTGGAGCCGCGGACTCCGGTCCCCGGACCCTGGTCACAGCAGCTAGCCTCGCCCTCGGCTTCCACTACAAACCCAGACGCCCGCACCCAGCCCGCTCCAACCTGCCGGCCCCTGAGACGTCCACCGAGGGTCGAGGAGAAAAGCTACGAACGCGAGCGACGCTCCCCTTCCTCAGCCTACTTAACCGGATGCCTCCGGTGCTAGATGTGAGGCGGCCGCTTCACCAGCTGCGCCTACCAGAGCCGCCCCGGCAGGTTACAGGCCGGCTCCTTAGCTGCTTCTCGCGAGACTTCGCACTAGGAAGAGGTGAAGCGAGGCGAGTTCTCGCGCGAAGGACGGAGCTCCTCCCATAGTGGGCGTGGCGCCGGGGCACGGGGCGGTTGAGTAGCTTCTCGGGGTCTCAGCTGGGTCTGCTGAACCGTAACTTCCCTGCGAACGCTTTGCAACGCAGTCAGCCTGGACCGGTCTCAGGCCATCTCCACACCCTTGAGCACACTCTCACTCCACGCTTCCTGTCATTGTTCGGCAAAAACGGACAGCGTCTCCGGGCCAGTAAAAGCAGTGCCTGGGAGAGCATTTCTGTCAGCAGAGCGAACGCCCGGGTCGCCTCCCTCCGCAGGGTCGGCGAGCTGGTACAGGCAGCACGAGGCGTTGGCAGGCGGTGGTCCCGAGGTCTCCGCTCCCTGCGGCTACCGCTTGGTTTGAAACGCTCTGCTTGGTTTGAAACGCTCTGCTGTTGGCGGGAACCGGTGCACCGGCTCACACGCCTGCGGTGGCGCCACCTCTGGGACGTGGAGAATCACCTGAATGGGATGCGTTCCTGGCGGGCAAAAGCTCGCCAAAGTAGCGTTCCGGTCGTTCAGTGTCACCGAACCCACCGTGTGCCTGGTGTGAGGCTCAAAAAGAGATGAAAAAAGGAGAAAGACTCCTCCCTGGCGCTCAAAACTCTCCTCTCCCGGGATTCAGACCCACAGAGGAACAGATAATCCTCTTTGTGCTTGCTACGGAACATGCTCCCCTTAGTGAATGAGCTGTAGGAGCTGAAATGAGACAATCTTGTTGAGAACCCCTCAGTGAGTTGCTCACACCTCTGGTTTTAGGATTCCGGAGGGTGGCAGAAGCTGAAAGATTGAGTTCCAGGTGTGTCTGGGCTAAAGTAAGATCTCATCTCAAACAACCAACCCTCCACTAGGGAGGCATTTGAGTCCAATTTTAAAGATCAGTAGACGTTCCCCAACTTTGAGAAGAGTGGGAAGGGCATAAACAAAACCCAATTCTGATTTCAGTATTTTGGTATGAAAACTGATTTGTGAAAAGAACTTTAAAATCTAGTCACTGTAAGAAAAAATTCCTTGGGTCCAGTATGTGATACCACGTGGTTTTCAAACCAACATTTATGCTAAGGAAATTAGCATTTGAAGTGGAAAGCTGGTAGTAGGCACAGTTTTCTCTTGAAATTACTTAAATATCAGAGACCAAAGGATGACAAAGATAATTGTTATATAGCATAACACTTTTTTTTTTAACCAACATTCTACATTCTTGGAAATTGCCTGAAATCTTCAAAACTTTGTAAGAAGAGCAAACTAATGAGGCTTGTCATATGAATAATGTTCAAAGAAACCTCAAGAAAACCCTCAACAATAGCAAAGTCCCCACCAACCTTGATAAAAATTTTCTTGAATTTATCTTGAAAGAGTTAAAAACTTTCAAAAACTCCTAACAGGCTGAGCAGAATCAAGAGTGCAGGTCAGCTTGGTCGTGATGGGTCTTGACCTCAGCATGTTGATCGAAATATACCTCTTGCTGATTGCATCAACTTTGGTGTCTTAGGAGTTATTGGGTGGCTGTGAATTCCTGAGGCTTGGGTGAGGTCCTCCCTTCGTGTGTGTGTGTGGGGGGGGGTCTTACAATCTCAAATGAAGTAACTGTAGCATAAGTTAGGGGTACAGATCAGTCAAACAGGATTCATTCATTCCCTTATGTCTAAATTGAAGCTGTCATTTTTCTAATGAAAGGTTTTGACCAGGTGACAGTACATGACTATAATTCCAGCACTCAAGAGGCAGAGGCAGAGGCAGGCAGATGTTGGCATTTTTCAGTAATCCTCCACTGTACTTTTGGGGATGGTGTCTCTCACTGAATTTGGAGCTCTTAAAGCCAATTCCAGGGATCCTCTTGTCTCTGTTTCACCAGCACTGTTTAACTGAGAACTGGGAACTGAACTCAGTTCCTAGTGTTTGTGTGGCAAGCACTCCACCAGTTGTGCAATCTCACAGCCCAAGTCACCTAAATTAATTGATTTTACTTGGTATCAAGTTTTTTTGTTTGGTTGGTTGGTTGGTTGGTTGGTTGGTTGGTTTTTTGAGGCAGTTTCAAATACTTCTAGCCTAGGCTGTCCTGAAATGCACTATATAGCTCAGGCTAGCTTCCAATTTGAAGTAGTCATTCTGCCTCATCCTCCTGAGTGTTGGGATTATAGGCATGACCAACCTAAATCTGCCCAAAATCAAGGTTTTTTTCATTACACTGCAATCTTAATTGTTAATATTAAATCTCAAATCACACCACACAACAAAATATGAGCTACACAATGGAAAAAAACACCAGAACAAAGAAGTGTTCACAGTGCTGTAGTTTATTAAAAAGAAAGAAAGAACCAGGAATATGTTTGGTTGAGGTGCAATATGAGGTGGAATGGGGTGCCTCTGTGGGCCCTTCCCTCTGAGGTACCAACCATAGTATGGTATGCACAGATATAGTATGGAATAGAGCTTATTTAGGCATGGGGAGAGGACTTGAGGAAGTACAGGCAGAGAATGGCAGAGAAAGAAGAGAGAAAGAGAGGCCAGTGGGGAACTCATGGAGAGAAAGGGGGGGGGGAAGAAGTAGCAGAGAGTAAGAAGATAAGAGAGTGAGGAGGGGGCAAACAGCCCCTTTTATAGTGAGTTGGCATACCTGTGGGGCAGAGCCTAGAAGGAATGCTAACACACAGAACTCAGGATTTTTACTGAAGGCAACCAGGCAGAAGGCTGATCCAAATGCAAAAGAGAATCATTATAGTAGATAAAATAGTAATACAAGGAGCCCAATCCCAGAGCTGTTCTGCTTTGAGGCTGCCAAAGCACCATTGGTTCAAGGCCTCACAGCTGGCTTAGGGCACAGTGGATCCAGATGAATGGAAGTTCAACTGGATCTAGTCCAACAGAGAGATAAACTATGATGGAGACAGTCTGCATTTTGTTTATACTTGTCAATTCATATAACCCAGGGATTGCAAAATTCCTTGGTCTGGCGTATTTGATAAACTCTCAAACCTGGTTTCTCTGATAATGATTCTTATATACCTAGATGTCTATGTGTCCCTGGTTTAGTTTAGTAAGTTCAAAGGTGGTAGGTTATTTTATTTTATTTTAAAGATGTATGTAAGTGTATGATTGTTTTGCATGCATGGCTATTGCCCACAAATATCAGAAGGCATCAGATTCCCTGGAATTGGATGGTTGTGAGCTGCCCGATGGGTGCTAGGAATTGAACCCATGTCCTCTGCAAGAGCAACAAGTGTTCTTAACAACAGAGCCACCTTTCCAGCCCACAAACGTAATTTCTTATTTGCATTAACTTATCAGTGTAGTGCTTGTTTACTTGCACAAACAAAATGCAAAGCCTTTCTGCCTCAAAATTGAGTGAACTGCTGCTTTATAAAATTATAGGACCAAGAATGGGGGTTAGAGGTGATGGAGTCACATGACAAATCTTAGGCAGTCTGACTCTGGAGAGTGTCACCCAGCATTGGGGTAAAGATTTGAGTTTATTGCCCAGCACATAAGCTTATATACAATGTTTGAACCAATCTCAAGTCCCTAAATCCTTGACACACTATCACCATGCTCTAATGAAAGCCCTGCCTGATTAGGTTACTCAGGAGTGGGAGGAATACTGTCACCTGTTAGGACATCTGTGAGGATGGGGAATCAGCTACCACCCTGGCCTGGTTCCTTTTTGCTGTCTCATTGGTGTTCCAGGAGCCATCTTAGATCTAATGTCATGTATGGCAAATCAGGACTCTCTGAGCAGTCGCAGGAGCCTGTGGAGCCTTGCTTTCCATCCCACTTTTGCCTTCACAAGGTTGACTTCCACTTCCCCCACACTGTAGGGCAAGGCACAACCTGAAAACCCAAATCCCATTAATATGGAGTAACTTCGGGTATACCCTGCTCTCCATAGTTGTCTTTCTTTATAACATCCTGCCAAGCCCAAACCGTTTCAAAGCAGAAAATAAAGCTACCTGTTTACTTGTGTGGCAAATTAATGATGAACCATAGACTTAGAGTCTATTTTATTGTTTTTAAGTTGGTTTTGAGACAGGGTCTTACATATCCCAGGCTGGCCTTGAGCTCTGTATATCCAAGGATAACACTGAACTTCTGATTGCCCTACCTCCATCCCACAAGCTTTGCCAACACACTCAGCTTTATGAAGTTCTAAAGATTCAACCCAAGGCTTCATGCACTCTAAAACTAAGGTACATCCTCAGCCTACTATTTAGATTTTAAAACCTGGGATTTGGGGTTAGAGGTGTAGTTTAGTGACTCTTTGTTCACTCTCTAGCATCATTTTTAATAACTAAAATTTTTAAAAAACTAAAAGCCTGAGACCTCTTTACGTTACTAATTTTGTGCACTTGACACCTAATGGCAGAGCAGAAAAATACAACAACTACAGAAGAAATTCTAGCCATATTCAGCAAACACTGTGTTTTTATTGTTCAAACCCCTTTGTAAGAATGTTAAGAGACACTGACACACTAATACACACTGATAAAAATGAAGTGTATGAACAAAGGACTAACAAGTTGGATTCTATGAACAAGTAGTGGCTATGGAGAGGTCAAAGCTATGAAAGATTACTTCTAGGGCTAAGGATTAGATCAGTGGAAATGTGTTTGTAGAGCATATACAGAATCTCAAAACAAAATGGTGAGAAGGACAAGAAAAGAAGGGAAACTTACTAGATCACTGAAGAAAATTACTTGCTTTCCCTAGCAACCATTTAGTAATTTCTCATCGCCCCTCCATCCTCTGTAATAGAATATGACAGACCACATTGCATACATGTAAACATTGCTGCTGTGAGTTCAACTCCCAAGATGTTTATGCTCATCCCCCTTTTAACTCCAGCCTCACAGGCCAGATCTTTCTTGTCCAGTGGAGAGGAACCTCTGTCCAGGAAGGGAAGATGGGTCTGATAAAAGGATTTGTTTTCTGGGACAGAGAGAAAGACGTGTGATGGTGAATCTTGACTGTCAACTAAAAAAAGACTTATCTCTAGGTTGGCCTGAGAGGACATTTCCTGAGACAATTAACTGAAGAGAGAAGAGCTGCCCACTTGGGCAGTTCCTTCTACAGCAGGCTGGATATAAAGGCTGTCTGAGAGGAAAGCAGTACTGTGCTCATATTTGCTTCTTGTTGGTGTGCCTATGTTGTACTTCTCCTGTTACTGCTGCCATCCTTAATTGACATAGGAAACTTTCAACCCTCTAACATGGATGAGAGGCCTGCAGCTCTCCAAGAATCCCATACAACATCAGCAGCATGTGGGTATTGCTGAGGCATCCAGCCTGCTGTACTGAGCAGCTAACCAGTTTTTTTGGTCTTCCTAGTATGCTGACAGCCATCTCTAGACTTCTTTAATGCTAAAGGGTTGTAGAACTTTCCCACAGGCTCCTGCCAAGTTAAAGGGAACCCAGATTCAAAGCATGCCACTAAAGGCCTAGCTTTCAGAATTTTAGAGGGAGCCTCACCAAGTTCTCTGTAAAGGAGACAAAAGCAGGTTCAGTTACAGTAGCAGCCCCAGTATCAATTGCCTAGTACTTATCTTACCAATCTAATAAATTTCTTAGTATTATCAACAGTTCAGAAAGTTGTAAAATATCTTTCATTCTCCTGTAGTAATTGTCTCTGAGGCTTACTGCCTGTCTGCTCACCTAGGCCTAGTCTTGGAAGCGTCTAGCCTCCATACAATCATAACTAGGTCTAGATGTTGTAGATGTGTCTACAGTTATGTTGTGATTGACCTGTTGGGGCTGGACAACTGTACAGTCACTTGTTCTCTGCAGTTTGGTTGTGGTTTTCTGTAATGATCTCCATCTGTTGGAAAGAAATGTTTCTTTGATGAGGGTTGAGATTTATATCTTGCTCTGTAGACCAGACTGGCCTTGGAACCACAGAGATCTGCCTGGTTTTGCCTCCCAATTGCTTGGACTAAAGGTGTGTCCCACCAAGATCGGCTAGAAAAGAAAAAAAATTTTTTTAGGTTTTTTTTTTGAGACAGGGTTTCTCTGTATAGCCTTGGCTGTCCTGGAACTCACTCTGTAGACCAGGCTGGCCTCGAACTCAGAAATTCGCCTGCCTCTGCCTCCCAAGTGCTGGGATCAAAGGCGTGCGCCACCACCGCCCGGCGAAATTTTTTTTTTCAAAAAGGAATGTCAGGAAAGAAAAGAGCACAAGATTAAAAAAAATACTTTAGCAATGAAAAGAGAAAACGTGATTAAAATTAAAGACAAAGAAAAAATAGTTCTTTACAAGTTAAAACAGTCACCCAAAGAGCACAGGCTATTGCCGTTGTTCTTGGTTGCCAAATGGGGCTTGATGGTAAGCCCCTATTGCTGAAGACCCCAATAGTTTGCTCATAGAACATAGAAAAATCAAGTTGATTCAGATCTGGAAGCATCATCCTTGCTGGCTAGCTTTCACAGTGCTGGAATGCGTTTTGCAGGTTCCTAGGAGAGAAAAAAATTAAGTCTTACTCAGCCATGATTTTTACAAGCTCCAATAATCTGTGGCCTGATAAGACATGCCCATTGGCTCAATAGTGACATGTATGTTATAGGGTAACCAACAGCTTCCTAATTGGATTTAAGTCCCACTCCACATGAGGGAACTCTTGCGTAGTAAATCTAGCCAAGAACCTGTGATTGGAGAGGGCATAGGCCCTACTCCCACTATTTTATTAAAGGGACGCAATGTCAAACTGCCCTCTAAATATTTGTTCCGATAATGCAGCTCTCACTAATCCGAGAAACTCCTCAATGCAATGGTGGTTATATAGAAAATCACAAGCCAGACTGCAGAGAATAATTGACTGTGGCATGCTTGGCCCTGAACATGACATTTGTATCTCATTTTCTCACTTCAAAGGGTCAGAGAACTTTGCAGAAGAGGGAGAAGAAAGGTTGGAAAAGCCAGAGGCATGGGAAGATTGTTGCAAAATGTCTTCTAAACATGACTATTCCAATCATGAATTCACAGGACCTGTGGTTGCCAGCATAGAAAATGGTACAAGATTAAGCCAGTCAGTGGTCCAGAGTAAAGAGGGAGGAGACTCATGAGACGCCACCCCAATCCTAGTTGAGGCATTGTTAGCATTTGATACTTCTGGAAAAGTTGAGTTCATTCCCCCCCACCCCCCCCCCCCCCCACTCCCCGCACCTCTCCTCCCAGTGGCATAGCCCACGGTAATTTACACATTCTCCAGTAGATGGCACCCTCTATCCATGTGCATACTAGCAACACTAATTAAACTTGGTGGAATAAAAGAGGAAGAGATAGTCATGACGTTGGAAAAAAAGGTGGGGTGGGGTGTCCCAGAGTAGTTAGGGGGATAAAGGGGGGATGAGTATGATCTAAATTCATGTATGAAATTACAAAAAAATATAAATGTTTTGTAAAATATAGCAAAAAGTCAAAAGGTGAGAAAAAGAAACTAATTTAAAAACAATGAATTGGAGAAGCCTCTCTGTTAGTCTCTTGGAATCTGCCAGGTGGGGTACCTTGTGTTTCCTACGTTCAGCCTGTTGCTGTATACCGGCAGAGCGCTGGGCTGGCCTCGTGATTGCTTTGATACTACGTTCATTTTAGAAACTTCCCCTTTTATTTTGAGCACCAGAAGCAAAAGCTGACTGCACTGAGCTTTGCAACCTGTGGAAGAGGATTTTACTTGCATCAGAGAATTCTTGATTTGTGTATGTAGGGGTGTCTATGTGTAAGCCGATTGGTATCTCCTACATGTCTCAGAGGGCGGGTGAAGTAGAGAGCTGAGCTCTCCACTACAGGAGAGAACAGAGAGAAGCCAGCACTCAAGTTTAGCAGTTTCAGATTATGCCCAGTAGTCAAACACCCTGTGGGAGGGTAGAGGCTGCAGAAATCACATGACTCAGTGTGCTGGGGTTCAGAGTCTTCAGTGAGCAGTTTGCTGACCACGGACTTAGACTTATAATTCTCTATTGTTATCCTTACATTACCAAGTTTGTTCCTTGGTTCAAAGAGTAGAAACATCGAGCCTTCATAGCCTGCTTCACTTCCCTGCTGTCTAAATTTCTCAGTGTGCTCTCATCTGGCCATGTTCTTGTCTATGACTTTCTCATGGCCTCTCCCACCCTAACACTGCTAGGATGACTCTGGGAGTCCTCCTCTTTTTCTTTCTTTTAAAGGTCTGTGACTTGTTTTTCTTCACAGTCAGAAATTCACACACAGGCAGCTTCTAATCTACCACCTTACTCTGAAAATCCAAATATCTTGCTTCATAAGCTTCCTGAGATCAAGATAATGGGTCATGCCTGAGGTGTAGCTCAGTACTTAGAGACCACAGTTAGCATATGTGTGGCCCCAAGACACAGCAGTTGGGAAACACAAATGAAAAAGGTGGCTTCCAGGTGCCTAACAGAATTTGTCCTTCAAGGGTCCATCCAAGCTGTTTTAGTACAAGGAGGGATTCAGCCTTCTCCAAAGAAGGAAGGCTGAAACTGAGTTCACATAATTTTAGATTCCCTCCTGGGGATGGAGGGAGGGGGACTAAGAGGCAGACAAGGTAACTGAGCTGGTGGAGAGCATCTATCAGCATGTGGGCCCCATTCTAACCTGAGATTTATTCTTACAGCAACTCATTATCCAAAAAAATTCACGTTTATGTATATTGGATAGTAACTAGCAAAAAAAAAAAAAAAAAAAACAAAGACAGACAAAAAGAGGACTACAGACCAATTTCCCCTTATGAATATTGATGCAAAAATACTCAATAAAATTCTTACAAACTGAATCCAAGAGCATATAAAAACGATCATCCACCGTGATCAAGTAGGCTTCATCTTGGGGATGCAGGGATGGTTCAATATATGGAAATCCATCAATGTAATCCACTATATAAACAAACTCAAAGAAAAAAAATGATCATCTCATGTTTTGTGGAAAAAGCCTTTGACAAAATACAACACCCATTCATGTTAAGAGTATTGGAGAGATCAGGAATTCAAGGTTCATACCTAAATATAACAAAAACAATATACAGCAAACCAATAGCGAGCATTAAACTAAATGGAGAGAAACTCAAAACAATCCCATTAAAATTAGGGGCTAGACAAGGCTGTCCACTCTCCCTACCTATTCAATATAGTACTCGAAGTTCTAGCCAGAGCTACAACAAAAAGAGATCAAAGGGATACAAATTGGGAAGGAGGCAGTCAAGTTATCACTGTTTGCAGATGATAAGACAGTATACATAAGTGACCTCAAATATTCTACCAGAGAGCTCCTACAGCCAATAAACAACTTCAGCAAAGTGGCTGGATATAAGATTAACTCAAACAAATAAGTAGCCTTCCTCTAGTCAAAGGATAAAAGGGATGAGAAAGAAATTAGGGAAACAACATGCTTCACAATAGTCACAAATAATATAAAATATCTTGGTGTGACTCTAACCAAGCAAGTGAAAGATCTGTATGACAAGAACTTCAAGTATCTGAAGAAAGAAATTTAAGAAGACCTCAGAAGATGGAAAGATCTCCCATGCTCATGAATTGGCAGGATTAATATAGTAAAAATGATTATCTTACCAAAACCGATCTGTAGATTTAACACAATCTCCATCAAAATTCCAACTCAGTTCTTCACTGAGCAATTCTCAAATTCATTTTGAATAACAAAAAAATCCCCCAGGATAGCGAGAACTATTCTCAACAATAAAAGAATTTCTGGAGGAATCACCATCCCTGACCTTAAGCTGTACTACAAAGCAATAGTGATTAAAAACTGCATGGTATTGGTACGGAAACAGGCAAGTAGATCAATGAAATAGAACTGAAGACCCAGAAATGAACCCACACATTTATGGTCACTTGATCTTTGACAAAGGAGCTAAAACCATTCAGTGGAAAAAAGACAGCATTTTCAACAAATGGTGGTAGTTCAACTGGAGGCAGCATGTAGAAGAATTCAAACTGATCCATATCTATCTCCTTACACAAAGCTCAAGTCCAAGTGGATCAAGGACCTCCACATAAAACCAGATACACTGAAACTAATAGAAGAGAAAATGGGGAAAAGCCTCGAACACATAGGCACAGGGGAAAAGTTCCTGAACAGAACACTAATGGCTTATGCTTTAAAATCAAGAATTGACAAGTGGGACCTCATAAAATTGCACAGCTTCTGTAAAGGAAGGGACACTGTCAATAGGACAAATCATCAACCCACAGTTTGGGAAAAGATATTTACCAACAGTTCATCCAATCGAGGGCTAATATCCAAAATATACAAAGAACTCAAGAAGACAGACTCCAGAGAGGCAAATAACCCCATTAAAAAAGTGGAGTACAGAGCTAAATAGAGCATTCTCAACTGAGGAATCTCGAATGATTGAGAAACACTTAAAGAAATGTTCAACATCCTTTGTCATCAGGGAAATGCAAATCAAAACAACCCTGAGATTCTACCTCACACCAGTCAGAATGGCTAAGATCAAAAACTCAGGTGATAGCAGATGCTGGCGAGGATGTGGAGAAAGAGGAACACTTCTCCACTGTTGGTGGGATTGCTGGTACAACCACTCTGGAAATCAGTCTGGAGGTTCCTCAGAAAATTGGACATAGTATTTACTACCTGAGGACCCAGCTATACCACTCCTGGGCATATACCCAAAAGATGCTCCAACATATAACAAGGACACATGCTCTACTATGTTCATAGCAGCCTTATTTATAATAGCCAGAAGCTGGAAACAACCCAGATGTCCCTCAACAGAAGAATGGATACAGAAAATGTGGTACATTTACACAATGAAGTACTACTTGGCAATTAAAAACAACTACTTCATTAATTCGCAGGCAAATGGATGGAACTAGAAAATATCATCCTGAGTGAGGTAACCCAGTCATAAAAGAACACACATGGTACGTACTCACTAATAAGTGGATACTAACCCAAAAGCTCACAATGCCTATGATACAACCTACAGACCACATGAAGAGTAGAAGGAAGACCAGGGGGTGGGTGCTTCAGTCCTGCATTGAGGAGGGAACAGGATGGTTGTGAGAGATGGAAGGAGATGAGGACAAGAGATGGGGAAAGGAAGAGGAGAAAATAAGGATGGCAGTATCAGAATCTGGAGGAGATGTGAGAGAGGTACAGAGGGTCAGGAAATGGAATAAAAATAGGTAGCGGGGGAGGGAGGGATGAGAAACTGGGGATAGCCACTTAGGGTCCCAGACACCAGAGAAACATGAGGCTCCTAGGACCCAATGGGAATGACTTTAGCTGTAATGTGCAGAGAAGGGAAAGACAAAACCTGTGGAGACCACCTCCAGTAGATAGGCACAGCCCCTGGTTGAGGGATGGAGCCACCCACCTATCTCAAAGTTCTTTTTAACCAGAAATGTTCCTGTCCAAAGAAAGAAGAGGGACAAAAAATGGAACAGAGACTGAAGGAAGGACCAACCGGGGAACGGCCCCACCTAGGGACACATCATAACTGCAGACACCAAACCCAACACTGTTGCTGTGGTCAAGAGGCGCTGTGAAAAAGAACCAAATGTGGCAGTTCCTGGGGAGGTCAGGCCAGTAATTGACCAAAGAAGAAGCAGATGCTTGGAGCCAACCATCAGGCTGAATTTGGGGAATCTGATGGGGGAACTGGCAGAAGAACTGGAGGAGTGGAGGTGGATTGCAACCCCATTGGATGAACAACATAGGCTGGTCTGACCACCCAGTTCTCCCAGAGACTAGACCACCAACCAAGGTGTGTACCTAAAGGAGTCTTTAGCTCCAGATATATATGTAGCAGAGGATAGCCTTACCAGACAGCAATGGGACGGAAGGCCGTTGGTCCCAGGGAGGTTTCATGTCCCAGAGTAGGAAGATGGTGGAGCGGTGGGGCGAGAGATTGTGGGTGGGTAGGGGAGCACTCTCATACAGGCAAAAGGGCGGGGGTGGGCACATGTGGGATGGGGGGGTGGTGGCTGAGGAGTAACCCGGAAGTGGGATATCATGGCATGGGGGGTTGATTGAGGAGGTAACCAGGAAGCATGATATCATTTGAGATGTAAACGAATAGAATGTTTAAGAATAATAAAGAAAAAAAACAAAAAAAAATAAGAAAAGAGAAAGAAAAAAAAGAAAATGAATTCAAGATGTGCATTTTATATTTTTCTTAAGAGAAAAAAAAGTAGGGCTGAAAAGATAGTTTAGCAGTTAAGAGCACTTGCTGTCCTTGCAGAGGACCTGAGTTCTGACCCCAGCACCCACAGCAGGCAGCTCACCA
>JANHMN010000003.1:101998096-102012135 GCA_030674055.1 Rhabdomys pumilio
TCTCTCTCTCTCTCTCTCTCTCTCTCTCTCTCTCTCTCTCTCTCTCTGTTTTGTTGTTTGAGACAAGGTTTCTCTTTGTGTATCTAGTTGTCCTAGAACTTGCTTTGTATACCAGGCTGACTTCAAACTTGGAGATCCTACTGTTTCTGCCTCCCAAATGCTGGGATTAAAGATATGCACTACCACTGCCCAGTCCTAAAAGCATATTTTGTGTGTTGGTTGGTCGAAATTAACTTTCCTGCCCACTTTAGGCAGGATCTCATAGAGCCAAGCCTGTCCTCAATCTGAGCTGAGTTTGAATTCCTAATCCCCATGCCTCAACCTCCTACTTGGTAGGATTACAAGCAGTGTCAACAAGGTCACACATTTTGATAAAATTATTTTTCTATAAAAGTGCTTTTTTTTTTCACAAGAAGGAAATATAGCCTTCTAACAAAGAATGGAAATATAAAGGAGCTGTGCATGGGGGAAGTCAGGGAACAGGAGGAGGCAGTTTGGGGGGGTATGAAGCTTAGCAGAGAAAACCTTTCTGTGCTGCTTTATTCCAACCAGGGTTCACTCTAGCTGGCAGTGGGTCACTTTGTTAGAATCACTCACAGAATGAATTACTTATCAGCCATCTGGAAAAAAACTAAGTTCACTCGTATAATTTTTTAGAATAATACTGACCTATACTGAAAATTCCATTTACTATTGTGGAACCCATGGCTTCCTAGATTTAGAAGCACTTTAAAGTTTATTTTTTAGACTCTTGTAAGACTCAGCAAGAATCTTACATCTTAATTTTCTAGAAAGTCAACATGTTATGTTTAAATTTTACACCCTTAAACAGTAGTTTACTTCTACTACTGTATAATTTTACATAAATCAAACCTCTAAGAGTCAAGTTTCTCTCTTGACCACTTGGCAAATTCTTAACCATTTCTATGACACGGGCTGACTAGAACTTTCTGTGTGGAGCAACAACCGATACTCCCAAAGTGATTTATAATCTCTATCAAAGCACACTGATATTATCTCAAAAATGTCACCCTTCATGTGTTTGTGCCATCGATTCAACATGGCTGCCATTTTTAGGTGAAGGACAGAGCTTACGTCTAAGGCTCTCTTCATCCACCTCTAAGTGCCTCTCACAGTAATCTCTAAGCTATGGAATTTGCAAGTTAACTAACCAGTAAAATTTAAGGCAGGAAGCTAATAGAGGCTTAGAGATTATCTTTTCAGGGAGGCACAGCATTGTCCAAAATAATTTTGAGAGCTGTGGTCATGTGTATTCATATTTGAAATATTTTATTTACCATAAGTGGTTTTATATAGTCATAAAATTATCTGAGATACAGGAAAGTAATCAAATATATAAATGGTTGAAGTCTATGGACATAAAGAATAACGGGCAATATTTTATTTCCCTGAATCAAGTACTAGGTAGATTTCTTTTATCTCATTCATATCAAATTCCATTCATCCACATTGCTTTCATTTTCTGCTAATCTGCACTCCAAGATATCAGTTTCTTAGACCAACAGACACCATTCCAGGTCTCTTCTACTTTAACCTTCTGATGTCTATATAGATAAACAGTCAATTTTCCACTATTTAAAATTATTTTATATTTTGTTTGTATGCATTCTTATTTTGCTCCAGTGCATTTATGAATGTTGGAGGGCAGCCTTCAGAGACTTACTCTCTCACGTTACCACGTGGGTGCTGAGGATGTAACTCAGGTTGTCAGGCTCAATGGCAAGCATCTTTACCCACTGAGGCTAGACGTTGGCTAAGTTTTACACTATTAAATTTAAGGGACACATGTTAGAAATAAGCAATTTCACAGAAACTTTCTCTGCTGCATTTGACATAAAAACATAGTTTAATTTAGAGATTGTACATCTATGTATTAAATTATGTGTGTGTTAGGAGGTGATGCTCACATGTTGGTGCAGGTGCTCATAAAGTCCAGAGGAGGGCTTTGGATCCTCTGGAGCTGGAATTCCAGGCAGTTGTGAGTTTCCCAGCGTGAGTGCTGCAAAAGCCCTGTGTCCTCTTCACTGCTCACCCCTCTCTCCAGCCTTATAGATACATTCTTTATAATAGGTCTTTACTTATTCATAACCAAGAAGTGGAGAAAGTCAGTCAAGAGCCATAGAATAGTACTTCCAAGGGCATATGGTGTGGTGGAAACTGCTTCGACATAATGGAGTTAATTTGAAGAATTAGGATAGCCAAGAGTAGACTCTGTTTCAAAGAACAGAGTAGCATGGGAAACCATAGAGTGAGTGACAGGACAGCTTGAAGAGAACAGTGAAACAATAGAGTAACATGACTAAGAAATCAAATGTTTTATTCATGTGGTTGCACAGCAGGGGAGACAAGTAACCACCTCATCTCAAGGATCAGTTAGAGGCCATGGTGAAAAATCTAATGAGGACAAACCCACATCTGCAAGACTTAAATTCACTTGGGCGTTTTGACGAGAGAGTGACTCCTCTGTTGTGGTGAATCAGCAATCACTCCCGCTTGAGTGGTTGTACAGGCACCATTTTAAGATGGTATGCAATTTAAGACTGAGATGTTCTTAAGACCCAATAACAAAGAGCAAACACAAGTCAAAGAGCTTCATGCCACAGTCCTGGTAAGTGACTCCTGTGTTACTGAGTACAAGACCGGAGTGGTCAGAATGCAGCACAGAGATTTCAAAAGGATGCTTCTAAAAATCACCAGTGTCTTCAAAGATGAAGCAATCAGATGAGTGAAGTAAGAAAGTCAATTCAGGATGTAAATAAGGAAGTCAACAAGATAGAAAAAGTGATCGGTATACATGAGAAATGTAGCAAAGAACATGACTCTTAAGGAAAAAGCCAAATAGAAATGTTGAAACTGAAAAAAACTCAAATTTTTAAAATGACTGGAAAATGTTTTAGTTGGGGTTTAATTGCCCACCAAAAACTTGAGAACATTATCAAGAGATCAAATCTGAGAAGTCATGGGGCAGAAGAAGCTGAGATTAAACAACAGCTAAAATCAGAGGCTCTAGGGATGACTCAGCAGTTAAGAGTGCTGGGTTCAGTTTCCAACACCGACATAGCAATGCACAGCTGCCTGTAACTCCAGTCCTGGGTTAGCCAGTGCCCTCTTCTGGCCTCCTCAGGCCCAGGCATACACAGGGTGCACAATCATATGCAGACAAAACATTCATACACACTAAGTTAACTCAAAAGTGAAATGTTAAAATACTAAAAGGATACAAATCTATTAAATGAAGTTACAGCAGAAAATTTCTTATGTCTACGGAGAGAAAAAGCCATTCAACCATGAGACACTTAGAAATTCAATTAGACATGGATAGAGAGAAATCTCACCATGACACATTATAGTCAAAATGTCAAAGCACAAAATAACATTTAAAGATACATGAGAAAAATATAAACACAATGACAAAAACAAATCTATCAAACTAACGTCTGACTTTGTTGTGCCTCATTTTCAAGCCCCCAAAGACAACCAAGGAGTTGACCCTGGTGCAATTGCACTAGGGTCTCTTTCTTTAAAACTAGAGTTTGGGCTACGCCACCATCTCTGATGCAGCAGAGCAGGAGGTTGAAACCCTGAGTTCTTAGCTGGACAAGGTTTTATAGGAAATGGTAAATAAATGAGGGGGTTTCTAGACTGGCACACATCTGATTGTGGGACCATTACAGAATTTTGTTGCCCTTTAACATAACTGGCTGGTGCTGGGAGACAAACCATCTTCTTTACTTCTGCCTTCCTGCTGATGGGTAGTTATTAGGAAGTAAAGTACCAGTGGCAGACTTGTAACCTGGAGGTACATATTTGTTGGGGAGTAACCTAGAAACTGGTGCTAAGTACCAGCTTGTTAGTTAACTCAAGTTCAAACTTAGGTCAGGTTCTCTAAGATGGAGTCTGAAACTAAGATCTGGTCTCTCAATCCCCCCTTTCTCTGGCAACTAGAAGGCACAATCATGGGGCTTCCTGGAGCTCAAAGGTTTCCTTGTCTAGGTTTTAGAGTGACAGACAGCGACTCCTCATGAGCATAAGCTGACCATTCCTGAGTCTTTCTTTCATGAACTGGACTGATTTGTTCAGAGTGCAGGGGCCAGAGGTGAAGAACAGAAGTAAAATGAGCAGGGCTCAGTAGAGTGGCTATCAGGGTGGTCAGCCACAGGGAGCTGTTGAACCTTGACTCAAATCATTTTTTTTTGCCTGTTCCTTTTCTCTTTTTCTCTTGGCCAGGCTTTCTCTAACATTGGTCATTATTTCCTGTGACTACACCAGAGTGGTCAACATAAAAACCACATTTTTCTTTAGAACTGCACATAGCCTCTCCCTGTTGCATAAACAGGAGACCCAGCCGCCTCCTATTTTAGAGAACTCCCTCTACCACAGAGACCAGAAAATCTTGTAGGTGAGAGATTCCTTTTTCTAATCTCTCTATATCAGTATCTATGGCCTCTCTTAGACTGTCATAGTGTTTGTTTTAAAACATCAAGGAAGCTATCCCGCTTCCTGTGTCGGCTATGCCCAATCCTCCGAGAACTGTCAGGGTTACAGCTGAGATTGGTTTTCCCTTGGCTCTTCTGGGGACTAAACCTGAGGTTCCATCTAGGAAATCTAGGACTTGGTCATCTGTGTGATAGGTGGTCCTAAGTAGTAACTGTACAAATACTCAGAATCCTTATCTGGATGTATTATTTCCCTGTGGGTGCATGAGGTGAGCCCTGCAGGGCATGCCCACCAGGCATTGGTGACTGGTAATTGGTATTTATCATTATCTGGATTTATCTGGTGAGTTGGGTTACAAAGATGGCTATAGGCCTCAGAGACTGTCCCTATACAGGTACTCTGACCTTCTATGGACTGTAAGGTCAGCCTAACCTCACCTTGTTGCCATCTGTACTCATGGGGTTCTCAGTTTCAGTAAAGTTTCAAATCAGGGCTATGCCTTAAAAGTAGGGTGGTCTTATCTCATAGCATAGCCAGCATGACTCAATTAACTTGGGTCTAGATGCACTGGTGACCATCATGTTCCTGAGGGGTCAGGGCTGTCATTGCTCAGTCTTCCTGGTGTCCTTGTGGCTTGAGTTAGGGGCCTTATTAGGGGAAGAAGGGCGTGAGCTCTGGGGTTGGATTTGCACCGGAGCCCACAGAGATGGTGTAGGTAGGAGTCTAGCAAGCAGGACTTTGGGGCCAAGAACAATGGGGGTGTGTGTCTGAACATAGAGTCAGACAGTGAACAAGACCCTGGGCTCACTACCAGTAACAAGGTCTCAGTCTCTAAGTCTTACTGCCAGTCAAGTCAGCCTCCGTACCATCACCTGTGAAACCTATAAGAGGATTGCTTTTCTACACACTCCAGGTATTGAACCTAGTCGTGGTGATGAGGTTCTTATTGGAGAGCTTCCAGTTTATTCATCTAGAAAAGGGAGTACCCTTCTCTAGAACAACTTTGGGACAGCCCCTGCCGGCTTATAGCTGCAATGCACATTGTGTGATGGCTGAACCCATGCCGCACTCAAGTTCTGGGAAGAATCACATAGCTTGTCTATGGCCCATACCTCAGAGTAACTCCCTAACTACACCCTAGCAACAGCCAATCAGGATTAGTCTGGTAGTTCCAGATGTACTTTCAGACTGTGATTGTTCATGGTTTTGTTTCAGACCACCCACCTGTTGGCTTACAGTAGTCATTCAATTAGATGTTTGCCTGGCTAGAAATCTCCTCATTTGCTCACCATTTCCTATAAAACCATGTCCCTTAGAGGGCTCAGGGCTTCGCCCTCCTGTCCTGCTGCATCAGTGAAGGCGGTGAGCCCAAGCTTGAGCTTGAATAAAGACCTCAGTGAGATTGCATCAGGATCGGCTCCTTGGTGGTCTTTTGGGGTTTTCGAACATTTCCTGAACAAGCACAACAGCTTCTATCCCTTCCCCATGTCCCAAATAAACTTCCTTTTACATTAAGCCTGTCAAATGGCTTGATTGTTCAGGGAGACACCTTGGCAGGGCCCATCTTTATTAAGGTTAAAGAGTGCATGCCTCGTGTCTTCATCATCTTAATGACCACATAGTATAAAGCAACAATTATAAAATGTCCCAGTCCTATGGAGCTCTTAGTTTATCATTGTATTTCTTCTTAGACTAAGGAAGTAACAAATCTCCAAAATATTTTGGATTAATATGGATTTTTGTCTGATGACAAAAATTTAAAGTTATATTTGCTACAACATGCTATATATGTGATTCAACTCTGCTTTGGAATACACTGTATATGATGATAAAAATTAAAGATTATAAAGGTCTATTCAGATTAACAAGGGCTGATTTAAGATGTATATCTAACTACTTTTGTCCTTGCTAACTGTTTAACACCAAGCTGCTAGGGAATTTACTTAACAACATATGTTTAATAAATAAGGTATATTTGATAAAGAAGATTTATAAATTCCTAAGGTCTAATCAGGTTTACAGTAATATTTGTCTAGTTTCTTTTTCTTCCTCACTTTAAACTTTAGCTTTTGGATAAAGCCATACCAATTCCCACCAAAAACAAAAAAGAAAAAACCCTGCAATATTCTATAATGGTGCACTATAGACTGATCAGCGAAGTTGTCAGTCTCCCTATGGACTATATCCATGATTAAAATTTTTATTTTGATAATAAAAAAGGCCCAATATAAAAATTGATATTTTTAAGGTTCAAATGTAACAGAGTTAAAGCTGTTTGATTTCAGATCTAGGGACAAGGGACTGAAATGCATATTTTACATATCAAAGCAGACCTGGCTTCCAGGTTCTCCTAGCATCTCTCAGTCATTACCTGGTATACCCTGCCCCCAACCCTGAACTTTCTAGGTCAGTGGCTGGGCTGTCCTCCCCCCAGAGACTCTCCCCTATTTAATCCAGACATTTTGGTCTCCTAGGTCTCTCCCTCTCTCCTCCTCTCTTTCTCTGTATAAGCACTCTTTCTTTTTTCTCTTTCCCCTCACCTCATCATCCCATGGTAATTTCCCTGGCCTCTTTCCCTGGGTCCAGAGAACAGCTTTCCAATAAACCTTCATTTAATACATTCTAATCTTATTTGAACTGGCTCATTTCACTGGTGGAGAAATAATTTTTCAAAAGCTATTAACGTATAAACAGTTAAAGATAATTAAGACATGCAAGTTAATAGTCTTCTTATAAATGACCAATTTCTTTACTGTGCTCAGACTATACTTGTAGTCATGCTAAGAACTAGTGTAATTAATTACAGGAATTAGCTTTATTTAGCTTCCTGTATACGGTTGCAAAGTTACACTTAAAGCAAATAATAAAACAAATATGCTTAATAAATAGATGGCCCTCAAATTCAGATGGTCCTCAAAATCAGAGATCTGCTGAATATGGCATTTAAAATGTTTAATTAAAGGGGGCATGTGATAGAAGTACCAGCTCCTGGCAGCACCCCTAGGGTCTCCTCTAAAGAAGATGGGGGCGCAGAACATCTAGGGTTTTTCTTTAACATGGTGAAGTCAGCTACTGGGTAAAAAATCTGCCCTTCACCTCACCTGTCACCCTTTCTGAGCTGTGGACAGCAATACATCGAGGAGTTGCTCGCCCTGCTTTCCTTAGACCAAGTAGTCCAGTTCCCCCAAGTTCAAATTTCACAAAAAATCTGTCAGATCCTCTGGGCCTGGAGACCAAAGACTGATTCTGCCCTGGGGCCTCTGCCCGCAATGATTATGGAGGACTGAAGCTAGGTGCTTGTCCAGGTATTAAGTCTCTGTCACTTTTAATAGTTTTGGAAGCTGCTTGGTCTGTACTTCTGCTTAGTCAGATGAAATGTATCCATCTCAGATATCTGCTGGGGTTGATGACTGGTGATGACTTTTGTCATTAACAGCAAAGACCAAGGCTTCAGGGGCCTTCTTGGTTCTCTTCATAAGTAAAAATCAGGGCCACAGGCCTCACTTTCCTGGACACAGTTTACCTTGTTACCAGGCTCAGAAAAGGAATAGACTCACAAAACAGGTTTCAAAATAACTTTTTTTTTTTTTTTTTTTTTTTGGTTTTTCGAGACAAAGGGTTTCTCTGTGTAGCCCTGGCTGTCCTGGTACTCACTCTGTAGACCAGGCTGTCATCAAACTCAGAAATCCGCCTGCCTCTGCCTCGCAAGTGATCAAAATAACTTTTTACTCTTCCTTGATTTAAAGAAGCTTGCTTTATAGTGACTGCTGTTAGTAATCAATCATCTATGTCTCCTGGTAAATAACTGGAAAAGGGTGATTTAAGGTATATAAAAAAATAAAAAATTCTTCAGATTTCTTTCCCTTGAAAATGCTATTAGTATATTAAGACTTCAAAAGTTCAGAGTTTTAACATTAATCAATGGAGTTTGGATAAGCTGTTAATTTAGCTCTGGCAAACAATGACTATTATCATAGTCACAAGCTCAAGATTTTAAGTCCCCTTTGGTTGTCTTTTAAGAAAAGACTTAAAAGTGTTCCTCATTGTTGTAAACCATCTGTCTAATCTGTACACCCAGCTTTTCTGGATAGAGGGAAGAGTGGTCATCCGTACACCCAGTTCTTCTGGATAGAGGGAAGAGTGGTCATGCTTTTAACCACAATCATTTTTGGGTTCCCAAGCTTTTACTGCTCTTTCTACAATGGGAATTTCAGAATACGAAGTACAATAATATAATGCTAACATATCTAATATTATCTTTTTGTAAACTTAAAAAAAGTATTGTAAGTTTCATAGAATCAACTTGGATTCACCCCTCAGAAGTCAAATGGACTCCAGATAAGTCCTGTCAATCAATAGCTTGTTTACCTACTTGCCTATTCCTGAGGGCAGGCTCTCTTCCCTTTTCCTGGTCTTGAGACTGATTCCCCTCCCCAACTACCAGGACCAGGAGTCTAAAAGTTTCAAATGCACACTTAAAAAAAAATTTCCTGAACTCCTTAACTTTTACCTTCTTCCGTGTTTGTGTGTGTGTGTGTGTGTGTGTGTGTGTATGTGTGCGCAAGCAGACTTCTAATTAATTAAAGGCTGCAAACTGCTCCAACTGCTGCCTCCATGTCCCGAGCCCCAGATGGGCCTGTAAAGCCTGGACACAAGTGAAACAGCCTGCTCCTCATAGACTCTGCCAACCTGTCAGCTTTGTAGGTCCTCAACAATGACTCCCCAATGTCAGCAGGAAGTAGTCATAGAAGATTATATCATCTCCTATAATTTATTATCAACTTAAAAAGAGCTGGGATGCTGAGTTCCAAACCCAGACAAACAGCTGAGGTGCCTATTTAATATATGGAAGTAGACCTGGCCTCCAGGTTCCCTCAGCATCCCCTAGTCCCTACCTGTTAAAGGGTATGGCTGGCATACGCCACCCTCTTCTCTGAACTCTCCATCCCAGGGCTGCGCTGCTCTTCCCCCAGAGTTTCTTCCCTATATAACCCAGACATTTTAGTTACCTGCCCCTTTTGCTCTTTTGATCTGCTATACCTGGTTCCCCTCTCCCTTCCTCTCACCATCCTCTCTCATGACCCAGGGTCATGTCCACTCTGGACTCTTCCGGATGTCCCTGCTTCTGACTATGCTCTCCATTTTATCTATAATAAACTTTCTCACCATACCTAGGAGCAGTCATTTTTTTTCCTTTCCTTTTTCTTTCTGTTTTATTCACTGGGTGAGTAAGTACATCATCTCAGTAAGGGATAATTATTCCTTCCACATCTTTTGTATGTTTTCAGATAGTTTGCTTTTTTCTGAGGAGTGGTCTCCTGAATAGGTGATTGACAGGCCCAGTTGGACTAATTTTTAAAGATAGATACAATAATTTGTAATGATTGAAGCAGCTTAGACTGTCACGTGTCCTTACAGGGACCGAAGTACAACACAGACTCTGATCTTTAAACCAGAAAAAAATAACTTTTTCTTAATCAGCCTCAACAAAGCCCTGAAAACTCTACCTTTTCATATGATATTTTAGATTTTCCCCCCTTCCCCTCTCCCTCTTGCTTCAGCCCTGCTCGCTCCTGGGCCCCGCTCACTCATATAAGTGCATCAGATCTCATTACAGATGGTTGTGAGCCACCATGTGGTTGCTGGGATTTGAACTCATGACCTCCAGAAGAGCAGTCGGTGCTCTTAACTGCTGAGCCATCTCTACAGCCCCGATATTTTAGATTTTAAAGGACCAAACTGATTCTTCTCTTTCTAACTTTATCAGAGAAACAGGACTTAGGGTCCAAAACTGATTATGAAGAAGGGTGTGATGGTTTGTATATGCTTGGTTCAGGGAGTGGCACTATTAGGAGGTGTGGCCTTGGAGTAGATGTGTCACTGTGGACACGGGCTTAAAAACCTTCATCCTAGCTGCCTGGAAAGCCAGTCTTCCCCTGTTTGCTTTCAGAACAAGGTGTAGAACTTTCAGCTCCTCTTACACTATGCCTGCCTGGATGCTGCCATGCTCCCACGTTGATGATAATGGATTGAACTTCTGAACCTGTAAGCCAGCTCCAATTGAATGTTATAAGAGTTGCTGTGGTCACGGTGTCTGTTCACAGCAGTAAAACCCTAAGACAAAGGGGTTTGGCTATTTTCTGAGCCATGAATCTCATTTCTAGAATTTAAATTATATATTTATTTACTGTATGTTATCTGTGTGTGTGCCTGTACCATGTGAGGTCAGAGGACAACTTGAGAGTATAAATTCTCTCTTTCCACCATGTAAGGCTTGGGGAGTAAATTCAGATCATGAGGCTTGTCAGTAAATACCCTTACCTGCTGAGCCATCTCACTAGCCCCAGAGGAATTTTTTCAAAGGACACATTGGCAAAGAACAAACTGGGTCATGTATATCATAGCATACATTATTATTAATATGTAGATTTATTTGTAATAGCACCAAGATAAATACTAAAAGAACATTGACTGATTAAATCAAAAGATATTAGGTAACCGTAACAGAAAAGAAGGAAGGCTCTTTACCAATATATTGTTAAATGAAAAAAATTAGGCACAGAAAATTAAAATATAAATTTTATGTGTGAAAGCAGTCTACATTAGGACGTTCATGCATATTTTCTTATATGCTCTAAAAGACACAGGAATAAGTCAGGCTTTCAAAAAAAAAAAAAAAAACCCTTAAAGGTTAGTTACTAAGGATAGGGAGGAAGGGGGTGGAAAGGACAAGGATAGACTCTGAAATTTTCTGAGTATATGTTGCTATGAAGGCATCATGGTTATGTAAGACAAATGCTATATATTTTTTTAAAAGTTGCACAATAAAGTACACAGGCATAAATTGGCAAAGGTCTAGATTTATTTTTAAATAATTAAGTATATCTTTGAGTGTAGAGGACAGCTTGATGTAAGCACGACAGAATCTTACTAATTATTATACATATGTGTGTGATTATATGTGTATGGGCTGGATGTAGTACCCTAGTCTATTTACTTTTACATATGTAAAATTGCCACATTGAAAATAAACCATCTGTGAGATGACTTTTTAAATTCTAATTTAAAGCCTTTTGACGAGTGATATCCTTATGAAGCTCAAGTTCCGTGTATGAAACTGAATGAAACCGGTCATGAGCACAAGGAACAGGAAGTGACGAACCCGTAACAGAACCAGCTCAGACATGAAAAAGGGAGGCTCAGCCAGAGCAGTTGATAGCATGCAAGTGGGGATGTACGAAAATAGGAAACAAGCCTCAAAAATAGAAGCATCCCTGTGATCCTTCTGCGGCCAGAGTCTCTTGATGTCCATGGCCTGTGGCAGCACTGAGGGCCGTGAGGATGGTCATGGTCTGTGCTGCAATCTGAATTCATATTGATGTTTATGGGCCATGCTGCAGCTGGAGGTCATATCAACCTTAGTGGTCTGAGGCTGTGGCAGTATCCAAGCCTATGTTGTCACCGAGGGCAATGTCTGAGTCCATGGTCCTATTGCACCTGAAGTCTATGTTGATGTCCGTGGTCCATGTCACCACCGAAGGCCAAGCAGATGTCCATGTTCTGTGCTGCAACCTGAGGTCATACCGATGAGTGCAGGCCATGCTGCTGCTGGGTACCATCTTGCTGTGAGCTGCCTGCATTGCCACTTGCCATGTCGATGTTTGTGGTCAGGGCTGCCTCCTAGGGTCTTGTCAGCAGCCATGGTCCTACTGCAACAAGGGACAGTGTTCATGGTCTGTGCTGTCACCATGTGAAGGAAGGCCCGTGATCCATATTCCCACTGACTGTAAAGCGAAAAGTAGCTCCTTTGGCAGTGATGTTGATGACTGCAGATACACACTGAAGAAAGAGGGACATCTGTGACAACCCCTACCCCTATTGCAACCTCTATCCTCAAAGAGAACTCTTAAAAATATGTGTGATAAGGGTGCTGAAGTGCAGTTCTCCACAACTGATGGCTGAGGCAGGGAAGGGGGCGGGGAATTCAGTTCTATTAAAGGGCAGGCCACTGAGAGCTTGACCACTGAGGTGGTTTGAATATGCTTGGCCTATGTGAATGGCACCATTAGGAGGTTTGGCTTTGTTGGAGTGGGTGTGGCCTTGTTGGAGGACATATATCACTGTGTAGGTAGGCTTTGAGGGCTCCTAGTGTTCAAGTTCTGCCAAGTGCAGTAGAGTCAGTTCTCTCTCTCTCTTGACTGCCTTCAGATCAAGATGTATTTCTCTCAGCTCCTTCTCCAACACCATGTCTTCCTGGACACTGCCATACTTCCAGCCATGATGATAATGGATTTAACCTCTGAAATCATAAGCCAGCTCCAGTTAAATGTCTTCCTTTATAAAAGTTGCCTTAGTCATAGTGTTTCTTCACAGCAATGAAACCCTAACTAAGACAACCACACTCCAGGGAGTATATAGATAACATAAATTGGACTTGTTTTTTCCTTTGTTGTTGTTTTGTTGGGGGCGCAGACATGGAAGGGCTGGGATATGAGTGTGATAGGAATGTATGATGTGAAATTCCCAAAGAATCCATAAAAATGTGTTGAAAGAATAGAAAAATTTTATGAATATTTTAGTGAGAAATGCCAAGATCACCTTGATGCTCTCAGAGAGGAGACAAGTTAGCCATCCTGAGATGACTACTAGACTAAGCAAGCCAAGGAAGTTAGACTGTTAACAAGACTGTGGCAGTAGTATCTAAGTACCTCCATTTTAACATTGTTTTAAATGAGAAGAAAGCTAAGTATAGGAGTACATACTTTTGACCTAACTGGGAGGTTGGGGTAGGGGGATGATGAGATGGAGGCTAGCCTGGACTACCTGTCTCAAAAACAAACAAACCTCAGATAGCTCCATTTTCCCAAGCCCTCTCTTTCTGCCCAGCTCCTCCAGCTTCTATTGGCGTCCCACGTGTATCAGTTTTCTAGGGGTGCCAAAATTAAGTGCCAGAAACTCGGTGGCTTTACTTTATCACAGGTCTTATACTGGCTGGTTTTGTGTGTCAACTTGACAGAGGCTAGAGTCATCTGAAAGGAGGGAAACTCAATTCAGAAAATGCATCTATAAGACCTGGCTGTTAGGCACTTTCTTAATTAATAATTGTTGTGAGAGGGCCAAGTCCATGGATAGTGGGTTCATCCCTGGGCTGGTGGTCCTGGGTTCTACAAGAAAGCAGACTGAGCAAGCCAATTAACAGCATTCCACCATGGCCTCTGCATCAGCTTCTGCCTCTGGGGCCCTGCCCTGTTTGAATTCCTGTCCTGACTTCCTTTTGTGATGAGCAGTGATGTGGAAGTGTAAGCCAAATAAACCCTTTCCTCTCCAACTTGCTTTTTTGTCATGGTGTTCATCATAGCAATAGAAGCCTAAGACAGGCTGGTAGGCTAGAAGTAAGAAGTCAAGGCAACTACAAGACAGTGGTCCTTTGGAGGACTATCAGGCAGGATGCTTCCTTGCCATATCCTAGCTTCCCAGTGGTTACAGGCAATCTTTAATGTTCTTCCAGTTAATTGACATCACATTCATCTTTGCCTATAGTGTCACACCTTTCTCTCTCTCTCTCTCTCTCTCTCTCTCTC
>JANHMN010000003.1:102012145-102047149 GCA_030674055.1 Rhabdomys pumilio
ACAACCTGTGGTGGCAGGGTGAGAACTGTTTCACAAGAGTCAACACGTCAGTCTCCTTGTAGGGAAACACTAAGGCCAGGAGTTAACAGAACTCTATCTGAATCCACATCAGTGTTGGAGGGTGTTGCCTAACCTTTCTGATCCTCGTTTGCTACATATGAGGAAACAAGAGCCATGCTGCATCCCTGACAGCTGGAACATACAGATGCCAAAAAATGTATGATCATTTAATGAATAAAACCACAACATCACCTTGGGCTTTTTGAGATGACAAAGCAATATACACATATGGTCTTGTGTTTGCTTGTTTTTTGTATAGCATATGTTTGCCAAGGTTCTCCTGGAAGAACTTGTAGCCGGGCAAAGCCACAGTCTCTATTCAAAGCAATGCTGACGAAGGACAGAACTAGAGGACTTCCATTTTGTGATTTTAGTACCTGCTCCAACGCTGTTAACCATCAAGAAAGTACAGTGCTGGCATGAAGTAGCTATTCAGACAACAGAGGACTGTCGAGAAGTACGCCCTGACATGGATGGTCTTTTGAAGTTGCCCAGACAGTTCAAAGGAGAACGGATGGTATTTGCGGTAGATGATGTTGGGATATCCACGTTCAAAAGATAAAGTGGAAGTGATGCATGGTGGGACAAACCTGTAATCAGGAGCTACCAGCTGACTTGAGTTCTTGTAACCCTTACTAGGGACAGTGAGGGACTGAAGAGAGGGCACACACACATGTACAGAAAAACTGAGGTCAGGTAGGAGTGAGCACCCTGTTGAGCCACAACTACAACCACCAGCAACCCAGAATCTCAGCACCTTCATTAGGTACAGCACGGGGCAGGGCAGGGGGGTTAGCTAATTTTGGTAGAAGGTCTCTGTAGCCGAACAGTCTCAGGTTATGAACATTCAAGAAGAGGAAGAAGTTGTAATTGTTCATCTTTCCACACACTGGCCATTTATTTGTACTGGCATTTAGACTCCTAAGAAAGTTTTGCCAGTCTTCTTGTATCTCTCCAGGTAAGGCTTTGCCACTCCCATGGGGCAGAGGTGTTGGAGTCCCTGACGTGGTCATGTATGTGTTAACAACACACATTCACTCTAGACTTCACTCATTTAGGGCTTCCTACAGATATGAAGACTGAGAGTTTGAGGCCCGCTTGAGCTACACAGCAAGCAACCATGTTGGCTCCAGAAAGATGGTAGTCTGCTTATTACTTTGTTGTTCCTTGTATTTTGAAAAGCTGCCAGGGGGTGATTTTTGTGATACATCAAGGAGGCAATTGATGCACTCTCTGTTACAACTTTCATGAAGTGGGACTCGCAGGTGATGGAAAGGTGACTTGTCTCCACAGAGTAGGGAGATATCACCTGTTGACCTGTGGTTGCTTTTCTGTCTGTAATTCAAGAGGTATGAGTTGTTTCAGACTGTGCTTGAACATACAATGTACCTTGTCTGGGACACGTATAGGTACCTACAGGGACCATGGTTTTCATCAGTCACAAATAATGTTGTTTGGCAAGGGCTCTTTCTGGTTGGCATTGAAGGTTCACTCAGATACAGCAACCTCTTTAAATCAAAAATCATAGCAAATACGTCTGCGATGGATGTTCACAATGTACCAGCAGACCTGAAAGTGGTTGTGCTAGCCTGTTGTCATTTAAATTCACCAAGGGCTTAAACTCACTAAGGAGAATTCAGAAGGAAGTGACCTATGATCAGTTCAACCAAGGAAACTGATCCAGAACCAAGGTGGAAAAACACAGTAGCTACACAACCTGGGAATTAAGCAGATTAATGCACAAACCTGACTGAAACAAAAGGCTATGCCCATGGCAGAAAAATAAAAATGAAACAATCCTTCCAGTGGAAATCAATCCAGGTAATACAAAGAATCAAATGTTGAGGGTGGAGTAGAGATCTGGCAGAGAGCACAGAAGAAAACGTTCATTATCCCAAGGTAGAAGAACATTTCTTAAAACAAACACTGGGCATACAAAGGAGACTTTATAACTTCACAGTGCAGAACTTCAACAAAGGCAAATACAAACTGAAAAGGAGACAGAGTGTAAAGTCTCTCTCTCTCTCCCTCACACACACAAAGACACACACACACACACACACACACAGACACACACACACACACACACACACACCAACTGCTATTCAGCAGAGCAAATAAGCCATTAAAAGGTGGCAAAAATATTTAAACAAGTAATTTTGAGATGAGAACATGGGGCAAGAGATGTAGGTCATTGGGAGAGTGCTTGCTGGGCGTGGATCAAATTCCATCAGCAAAAACTATCTAATGTTCAAGGAGGAGTACTCAACTTCACTACCAAAAAAACCTAGTAAGTTAATGATAAACACTCAAACCCTGGGGGAAACAACGATGTTTTCAAATGTGGAGGTACAGAGATGGAGAAGGAACCATATTAACTGCGGGTCCAAGCAAGACCTTGCTCAGTAGCATTGTGAACGGTTTAGCATTGCTTCTGAAAATTAAGAACATTTGTCAAGGATTTAATGTCTGAGTATATATGCTGAAGAATGTAGCCTATGTGCATGGAAATATGTACACAGATGTCTCCTGGTCATATCTGTAACAGAGAAACATTCTAAGTCATATCCCATAAGAGTAGAGTACGTAAACCAGTGTTTATAAACAGGCCGGAGATACAGCAAGGAGAAGAAAAGAAATGTTGCATTTTAATGAGAAACAACACCAGAAATACAGTCTTATACACAGCTAAGGAAACAGATGAACATGACACCCCTGCAGTTTGGGTCTTCAAATAGAGGCACTGAAACATAGTGAAAGGCAAAGAACGGATCACTGTGTCTACAACCAGAGGTACATGGCATGACATTTGTGATTAATAACAAGCAGTTTGTTTCATCAGTGAAAACAATTCTATTTATTATTTTTTAATTGAGGTGTGTGTGTGTGTGTGTGTGTGTGTGTGTGTGTGTGTGTGTACATGAAATGGTATAGACATGGAGGTCAATGTGTGTGTGTGTGTGTGTGTGTGTGTGTGTACATGAAATGGTATAGACATGGAGGTCAGTGTGTGTGTGTGTGTGTGTGTGTGTGTGTGTGTGTGTACATGAAAAGGTATAGACATGGAGATCAAAGAACAACTTATATGAATTTGTTCCTTTCTTCTGCCACATAAGTCCCAGGGGTTAAATCCAGGTTGTGAGCTTTGGCTGCCAAGTGCTTTATGGGCTGAGCTGCTTCGGCTTCTTAGTCTATCCCTTACTTGGGTATTCCTCAGCAGGTCTTCATGAAACTGTGCAAATGGGTGTTTCATGCCAGGTCTGTAGATAACTTGGAAGAAACTAACCTATAAACATTCAAATAAAAGAATTCATTCAACATGATAAGACTGTGCTGAGCATACCATAAGTGCTCAATAAAAATTAGTTGTTCTGTTAACAGATGTGGTGGTACATGCCTAGCGTTGGAGGCTTAGTACAAGGTCAGCTTGAACTACATAGAGAAACCTGCTTCAAGTAAATAAAGTCATGTTTTCAGCAACATGACTAACTAAACAATGGAATCTGTGCTTTAAACTACATACAAAATTTAACTCAGTGATGAGGGAGATAGAGCTCAGTGGTAGATCCTTAGCCCGGCACACACAAGGCTCCATGTTCTATTCCAGGGCTGCACATAACAATTCAAGAAGGATCCAAAACCTAAACAGCCATACCTAGAGGCTCTTAGAAGAAAAGGTGGATGGAAAATTCTGTGTTTAACAGTGGTACTAGTCAAAGGACTGTGTAAGTTTCAGAACTTCTCGAATTACAGTTAGTTGATAGATGTTAAGGGTATCTCATTAAGGCTGGCTTTTTTTTTTTTCTTTTGAGCCTTTTGGAAGACACAGGCCACAGCAGCATCTGGTCACAAGCAGCAAAGAGTAACCTGAGGCTGGATTTAAGCACACCGTCCGGAACCTAACTGTGGTGAAGAAGCTGAGGTGTGTGAATGAGTGATCCCACAAATAGCAGGGTTTGGAAGTCCACCCTCGTTGGAACCAGCCCTCGACTCTGTACCCTCAGTCCTCTGCATTGGAATTGCAGCTGATTATCTCAGAAACGAAAGCACCGAATATTTTTTTTTTCCTTAAAGTTAGATTTTTCTCTCGTCTTGTATTTTTAGGATCTTCTTAGGAACATGGTAATTAGATTTTACCTTCTCAAGTTTGTCCTCTGCTTAGCTTAACCTTTTTGTCATCAATAATGAATCCTCAGTTGGCTGAGAGGGTGTCTTCTAGTTTTAAATCTCTAGTACAAGAAAGTTGATAATTTCTCTTAAACACACACACACACACACACACACACACACACACACACACTAAAAGAGTAGCTTCAGACAGTGAGTTGATAGAAATGGAAGATGCACCCGGGCTTGTGGCTGATGTCATCTCTCTTTGCTTTGTTCTATAAGAGAATGAGTACTTGAATGAGGAAGTTTTCTGGTTCTTGAGGATACCCTTTGGAAAGGATAAGGAGTGTCCTGGGGTGGCTTCTTGTTAGTGACTCAGGCAATGCTGCCACCAAGTGGACAAAAGAAAACTTTCTAGAAGAGGTGACAAATAAAAGGACTGTTTTGATGTTTTGTCCATTTAAACGCCCCTAACTTTTTGTGTTTAGCAAAGTGACTAGATTGTGTAATAAAGAATATGTTTGGATTGAATGGAATTTAACAAACATTCTCTAGAGTCTGTTGTTTTCTGGATGCTAGGATGATACATAAGAGCTGGTATGTGAAAACAAGTTTTTCAAATAAAAAAAGTAAATGTCAATTAATTGTGAGACTTACAGACGCTTTTATACAGAATATTCAGTTTGATTTATAAGTAGATATCATTAGCATCTGAAAGATGAGTAAACATAGACTCAGATATAAAATGCAAAAGTTTCCCAAGCTGCTTTTTATAAATCGCCTTTCACCAAATTTAAAAAGCAGAAATGGGGGCAGGGGATCAGAAATGGGTCTGAAGAGATGGCTCAGTGATTAAGATCACTGGCTACTCTTCCAGAGGACCAGGGATCAATTCCCATCACCCACATGGCAGCTCACAACTGTATGTAGCTCTAGTTCCAGAGGATCTGGCACCCTCATCCAGACATACATGCGGGCAAAGCAGCAATGCATAGAAAATAAATAAATCTTTAACAATCAGAGATAAGGTTGAGAATTGTACTGTTCACTATAAATGTGTAAAATAATTATAACACAAAAGGAAGGAAGCCAAGAGAGCAATGGAAAGGAGTTAGGTTGCCCTGTCACTGTAGGATAGTAATAACAGTAAAGACATCTTATTATTTGATACCAAAGAGGAGCAACTACCAGACCTAAACATCTAAAGTCAGACACCCAGTGGAATAGTTTTTCCATTTATCCTCTGTAGTCAGAGCATTTGACGTCTGCCTTCTTTATGACTGTCCAGCAGTGATTTTATTATTTCTGTGGGACAATTATCTTGTCATGTGACTTTTGGCCAGTGAAGGTTGTGACAAGTAAACTAATAATTGTCCTGCATTGGCTGAATCACATTGATGCAGATGGAGCCTTTGAGTGTTTGAGTCCAGGAAGTTTCAATAGGACAACAAAACTCTGGTAGAGCTAAATTCTGAATCTTCTGTTGAATTGGGCACGGTGGTTCATGCCTGTAATTAATCCCAGCACTTCCGAGGCAAAGGCAGGTGGACGGATCTCTGTGAGATTGAGGCCAGCCTGGTCTAGAGTGAATTTCAGGATAGCCAGGGCTACAAAGAGAAACCCTGTCTTGAAAAACAAAACAAAACAAAACAAAACAAAACAAAACAAAACAAAACAAAACAAAACAAAACAAAACGATATTCTGTTAGACCTCATTTCCTGTCCAGTGAAGTGATAACTGCCTTTGTGCTTCCCTGCCCTTTTGGAGCAAAATGGTAAGGTAATCTCCATATGTGTAATACTGGAAGGTCCCAGCCGGTATGGTTACATCAGGTGTAAGGTGGCAAACAGGAAGAATTAATGAACGTGGCTACTTCATATCTTGGAAAAGAGTTTTAAAGAGAAAACATTGGAGAAAGTTAGATTTTCTTAATAGAAAGTCTTCTGTTCTATTGAGAAACAACCCAGGGCATTCTTTTAAAATCTGGATTTATTTTTGATTAATTTTAATTATGTGTATATGTTATGTCTATGTGTGGGTATGTGCATATGAGTGTAGGTGCCTACAGGATCCAGAAGAGATTGTTGAACCCCCTGGATCTGAAGTTACAGGCTTTTTTGTGAACCATCCAACGTGAGTGCCAGGAACTAAAGTTGGTTCTCTGCGAGAGAAGTGGGTGCTCTTGACCACTGTCTAACTCACTGTTCTGTTGCTGTAAAGAGACAGCATGGCCAAGGCAACTCTTATAAAATAAAACGTTTAGTTGTGGGCTTGCTTACAGTTTGAGCGGTTAATTCATCATCATCTTGGTGGGGCTATGGGGGGGGGGAGCATGGTAGCACTCGTGTTACTGGAACAGTAACTGAGAATTACATCCTGATTCACAGGCAGAGCAACACAGGGCCCAGTATGGGCTTTTGAAACCACAAGGCCCACATCCAGAGACACACTTCCTCTAACAAGGCCACACCTCCTAATCTTTCTCAAACAGCACCACTCCCTAATGACTAAGCATTCAAATATACGGTCCTTTAGGTGAGCTGTTCTTATTCCAACCACAACCACTAAGCTGCCTTTCCAGCCCTGCAACCCAAATATTCTTGATCTTGAATAGTTTACCATTTAGTCCATACTGTAACATAGAATGTTAGATTTCTTTCTCTACTTCAAATTTTTCATTTTGCCGGGCAGTGGTGGCACACGCCTTTAATCCCAGCACTTGGGAGGCAGAGGCAGGTGGATTTCTGAGTTCAAGGCTAGCCTGGTCTACAGAGTGAGTTCCAGGACAGCCAGGGCTACACAGAGAAACCCTGTCTCGAAAAACCAAAACCAAAACCAAAACCAAAACAAAAACAAAAACAAAAACAAAAAACAAAAAAAAACAAACAAACAAAAAAATTTTTTTCATTTTAAGAAGAAAAAACATTTTCATATTAAATTTTAATTTTTGTCTTCTATTTGATGTTAGAAAGTGTAGCATCACTAGAAATATTTTCAGAAATTGTTTTATGATGTGCCTCCTTGTGCACATAGTCATGTAGTATCAAACACACCAAATCATAGTGTGCCTCTACAAGTGCAATAGAAGTCTTTGTATTTGACTCATTGAATGTAGAAATTTGTCTTTTAGTTTATATTAATGTGTACATATTATTATTATTATTAATTTTGAGTCAGAGTCTTGCTATATAGCCATGAACTCAGTGCCTAGACCAGAAGACTGGTCTCAAACTTGTGTGCAATCCTCCTGCCTTAGAATCACCTATACAGAAATTACAGGCATGGGTTACCACAGCTGGTCTATGTGTTGTTTCTGCACATTATTTTTGGAAATAAGTTTTGATATCATGGAAAGAGTGAGTACTTATCTAAAGTTTTAAATAATAATTGTTCATTTCTAACAGGTGCTTCGTGGTAAAATTTCTTATACCCTCTCAAACAAAGTAAATCACCTTTGAATTCATGGTGTCGACTAGTTTCTACAATTCTGCTTCTAGCTTGGAACACTTAATTTGTGTAAGGCACAATTAGTACCATGAAACATTAGTATTAACACATTTAAGGGGAGGAGGTATGGGATGTGAAACAGTTGGAGGGTGGACAGGGAGAGGGATAAAGTCTGGACTGTAAAAAAGATAAAAGAATACATTTTTTAAAAAGTATTAAAAATGTACATTTAAGAAGACAGGTAGAGATTGCTCATGTTCTGTTTATTTTGTAGAAAGGATAACTAGATTTTCCTTTGGATCTTGGGAACTCTTTGTAGTTTTGTAATACATTATCTTTTACCATTAAATAAATACTGTTCTTACATCATAATGAAACAAATGGCTCAAGTATTTGGCATAATAAGTGTCTTCAAGACACCTTATTTTGTGACTCTACTCCTTCTTGAGGGACATTGGAAGCTCATAGTATTTATTAGGCAATATATGTGACTACAAACAAAGTCAATTTGCAAAGTGTCACAGGCACTATTGGACTCTAAAGATCTAAAACCAGGGGACACGCTCCCCCAGAGACACTCACTGATGGGATTCGCTGCAATAACATGAGGTTTATTGATGATAAGATGATGACAACCAGTATACTGGGGTTCTCCTGCATGCAGGCAAGAAGAACCCCGAATTAAAGCTGAGGGCAGCTTATATACTATTTTTACAGAATTTAGGAGGACAGTTATACAATTACTTCTTTTTTTTTTTTCCCCATCAGACTCTGCAACAGAGTCCAACGGAATTCGAACCAGCACAGGAAGGGGCGTGCCCACCCTCTGCTGGCGGCGCACGCCCAAGCGCTGCACCACAGCGCACTCGCTTATACAATTACTTCTTAAACAATAACCACAAAGGCTAAATTTTAAACAGCCATTCCCAGTCCTGGTTTTCATTCCCAGACCCGGTTGCTAAGTAACTCAAATTTGCACCTTATCTTTTACAACAAACAGGGTCAGCTTAAGTAGCTTCTGTTTACCTGGGTTTTACTGTGTTAAGGGCTCATAAACTCCTATCTTGGGTCTTCCTGGAATGTTTGAGTCTTTGAAATGTGCTCTTCCCAGGATGTGCCTTGGGGGCAGCTAATATTTGACTCAAATTTAAGGATCTTTTAATTTTAAGTTCAAGCTGAGACCTGAAATTCTTACATTTGGTTCTTACAGCACCTGTAAATTCAGTTGTAGGCACTATGACTTTTGTTGAAATCTTTAAATCAGCACATGTTGTGGATTTATTTTTACATTGTTATATTTATGTATGTGATTTTGGGTATTGAACTCAGGACCTTGTGTATGCTAGACAATTTCATGAACTTCCTTGGTATTCACTGCAAATTTCTCCCTTTTCATCTCTAATTTTACTAATTTGTGTCTCCTTTTTTTGCTTAGTTTGGCTAAGGCTTTGCAATTCTTATTAATCTTTTCAAAGAACCAACTCTTTGTTTCTTTGTATTGTTTTAATTTCCACTTTATTAACTTCTGTTCTGACCTTAATTATTTCTTTCTATCAATTGGTTTTGGATTTGACTTATTTTTGTTTTTCAAAGGACCTAAAATGCATCAGTAGGTTAGTTATTTGAGAACATCCTGATGTTTTAAACACAGGCACCTGTGGCTTTGTATATCCTCTTAGGCCTGCTTTCCTCATGTCTCATGAGTTTTAGTATGTTGTGCTTTGATTTGTGTAGCTGCCTGCAATTCAAAGTAAATCACCTTTGAATTGGTGTTCACCAGGTTCTCCTGAGATGAAGCCTAGGAATTAACGGGAAGGAGGGCGAGAGAAACGTGGGGCCAAGACAAAGTATTCTGATCAAGGCCCCAAGTTTAATAATTTGCTTTCACATATAAAGGGGAAGCCCCACCCCCCAGAGTCTCTTCTTGGTATCGCCCAGAGGCTAGGTGAGGAGATAGCAGTCCGGAAGGTGTCAAGGCTAGCTCAGCAGGCAGTCCATTCTTCTTAGCTCTGTAGCAGACCTCAGGGTGCCAAGACTGGCAAGGCAATGCCTCCTTCTAGGTCCTATTGTTGTTTGGTCTTGCTGTGGTCAATGAATTGCAGGCCTGCTTAGGCCTGGGGGAAGGGCACAGATTTGCACTTAATTCTAAGGATAATTTTTTCTTTATTGACTTCTTCCATGATACATTCATCATCCAGTGGTGTGTTACTTAATCTTTCAGAGTTTGTGTGTTTTTTTGTTGCTGTTGATTTCTGCAATTGGCATTGGCTATGAAATAGCCAATGGGTGAAGAATTCAATGGAGGAATGGATGTTAAGGGGAAAGGGGTGGGAGCAGAGTCTGACTATAGTCCAACCTACTTGCTGATATGACTCTCAGCTTTCTTTGATTTTCTTCCCAGGATTCCAGTTGCCTGTCACACCCCTAGGTGATTTTGCAAAGTCAGGTTAGAGATGCTAAGCAGTCACTGGGCAGTCTTGTAAGAGTTGGCCTTGTATGCTGGCGCTATCTCAGGTAAGTACTTTACAAGGTTGGATCTCAGATACTGATCCTGTTTTCATGAATTGGGGTGCCAAAGTTAGCCTCAACTTTACTGCTTGCTGTCTTGCATACTTAGAACGTGAGTCTATTTTTCCCTAGAGTCTAGCTTTGACCACATTTTTGTCTTATTGAATATTGTGCAGTTCCAAATCAAAGTTTCTCCCTGATAGCCTGGAGGTATTCTTCTGGCCAAGATTTGGTGTATGATCTAACAACACTTCCATGGATGTGGTCCATGGGGAGTCTATGGCTACTCACTTAGCAGGGAACTTTTTAAATCATCATTTCTCTGTTGCTCCATTCTCAAAATGGCCAGCGTTCCCTTTTTGAGCCAGTTTCATTGAAACTTATTCTTTGGCAGTGATGTGGTAGAGCTCTTCCAGCTTGAAGACTCTTCAGAGGGTTTGAGACGGTATAGTTTACTGTAGTAGAGAAAGTGTGTTGGAGTTCATGGAGGTAGGAGTATGCAGCTCAGCCTCCTCAAACTTCCTAGCTGCAGAGATTGCTCAGTGGTTAAGAGCACTTCCAAAGGAGTCTGGCTCACTTTCCACCACCCACATGGTAACTCACAACTCTCTGTAACTCCAGTTTCAGGGAATCTGACATTCTAACACATGTAGGCAAAACACCAAAGTACATAAAAATTAATAAAATAAAAGATGTTTTTAAAAAGCTAGACTTCCTATATGGCACAGTGCCCTCTGCAGTCTGAGTCTACCTTTGTCTCCCTTGCCTTATGAGTTGCCATCATATACCTGATGCCTTCAGTGCAATTTGACCTTTATTGTCTTGACTGTATGTAGTCCACGTCTTTGCATTTATCCATCATCTTGACCTTATGTATACCATATCTTCACATCAGATACAGTAAGCAGTGAAGTGGTAGAACTGAGAAAGACTCTTCCTCAAAAAAAGTAGAGGGCTGGTGTGATGTTCAGTTTTAATTGTCACGTTGACACGGTCTAAAATCACCTTGTGTATTTGTTACTTTTTTGTTGTTGTGATAAAATACCATAACTAAAACCAACGTATAGAAGAAAGAGTTTATTTTGACTTATGGTTTCAGAGAGAGTCCATAATGGCAGAGAAATTATGGCAGCAGGTGGCTGGAGCAGGAAGCTGATTGCTCACATCTTAATCACACATAGGAAGCTGAGGAAACAAGCAGGGAGTGGGTCAATGTTATAAAGCCTCAAAGTCTGCCTCCACGATGTACTTTTTTTTGCAAGTTTCTATCTCCTAAATGTTCTATAACCAACACATAAACCTATTGAAGACATTTTTCATCCAAGCACATTTGTGAAAAGAGTCTCAATGAGTAATTGTCTACATCATGTTGACTTATAGGCATGTGTGTGGATGATTATCTTGGTTGTCTCATTGATCAAAAAGCTGTAAGCATTACTCCCTGTTTTGGGGACCTGGACTATATAAAAGCAGAGAATGTAAGTCGGGTACTAAGTATGCATATGCTCCTGACTGTGATGTAACTATGTGCTTCAAGTTCCTGTCTTGAAGTCTCTATAAAAATGGACTGTAACCTGGAATTGTGAGCCAAAATAAACCCTTTCTTGCCCATTTTGAGCTAAAATAAATCCTGCATTGCCTTGTTTGGGTTTTCTCTCACAGCAACAGAAACAAAATGAGTAGCTGGCAAGATCAGTGGATAAAGATGCTTGCTGCAGAAACCGGACCTGAGTTCTGTTTTTAGAATCTGCATAAGGTAAAAGAAGAGAAGCAACTCCACAAAGCTGTTCTCTGACCTCCACATATGTACCATGGCCCATGTGTGCCCACTCAGTGTTCTTGCACACACATAATAATAACAAATAAAATCAGCATTCAACATTTTTAAAAGGAACAAAAAAACAATGTGAGAAGAAAGAACTGACTCCTAACAGTTGTCCTCTGATCTTCACACTGTCGTGGCAGGCGTATGCCCACACTCAAATGCCAATTAAAAATATTGAGCATTTAATAAACCTGATGCTTGATTATGGCTAATCTTGTCCTTTAGAAATAGTGTCTTGTAAACTAGTATTTCTATGTCTCAATTCAAGCAGATCTGAGAGATGTCCATGGCAACAGCAACAACAAAAACAAAAATGAAACAGAAAGGTCCAGGTAGGAAACAGAGTGTATCTTCAGTTTGCTTAAGACAGTCTGAGGGTGAGGAAAGTTCTACAAGTTATAGAGCATGTCTGAAGCTCTTTTGTGATATATTGGTATTGTGAACACAATGATTCATCAAATGTGTCATTTCCTAGTAATTAGTACATCGTTGGGCCAATCCTGGCAACAGAACATAAAAAGATACCATCTAGGGAGCTCCTGAACAACTTTGATTGTTAAAGTTGATAGGTAAACACAACGTTCTCTTCCTTCCTTTGTCCTGCTGGCTTGGGCCCCTGGAACCACACTAGCCTCTCTATGTTTAAGGTAATCTACTATTGAGTAAAGAAGTAAGAGAATTGCAGAGTCCTCTCCCTGCCCCCTTCACCCTGACCTCCCAGGTGTACTGCCCTAAAGGCAGAATACATTTTCCTTTGGTTTAATACAGTTTGAGTGACGTTTCCTGTCACTTGCAACCAGAAACATTACAAATCTTTCATTTGGAGAAGTTACTTATCTTCTTTGCCACAGAGCCTTTTCATCTGAAACAATCCTGTGCCCTTGCATTCCGGAATTTAAATAAGGTGATCAGCTTAGAGCACACAGAGGCTATCTGTAAATTCAGTACATGGGAGAATGAGTTTGCTTAATGTAGAATACCTTGATTGAAGTGTCCTGGTCCTTGTATCCAAGAGTATTCCGGATCTCTGTTTGGATTCTCTGAATCTCCATTCTTTCATCCACAATAACACCTGCATTCCTGTGTCCTGAAATGCCAGTAAATGGAATAGAAGATGTCAATTCAAGTTTGTGAAGACAGCACCTCGTTATCACAGTAAAGCTGATACTTTGTTGCTTAGCTAAATGACATTTACTTATTTGCTTACTTAATGTGTGTGGGTGAGCACATTTAACACAACAATGTGAGGTCAGAGGACAACCTTTGAAAGTCAGTTCTTTCCTTCCACAGTTTGGATTCTCTGAACTGAACTTAGGTGGTTAGGCTTGGTGGCAGGCACCCTTGCCTACTGAGCCATCTCACCAGCCCACCTCCACCTAGTTTAAAGTCTGGCCTCACAATGAGTTTTCAGTTTGTGTGGATTCTCATAATCTGATGGATTTGACCCTGCCCAAACTGCACTGAAGATCTTTGAATGGAGAAAGATTTATCTCCACAGGTGGCTGGGCAGCATAATTTATGATTAGGAATGAGGCCTTAGGGGTCACACTGTCCCTGTTCCATTGTGATCTTGGTAAAATTGCTCAACCTCTCTTCAAAAGCTTTCCCTGTGTGTGACACACATATGTTGTGTTAGAGGCTATAAGAAACCAAAAGAAGGATTTATTTTCTCAATTCTGAGATGCAGAACTTTTATAGTATTTCAGAAATTGGGGTGTTTTCCTCAAACCCCAATTGTACCAAATAAAGTTCAGATGGTAATTTATGGTGTGTGTCTGCATTTGGTGGTTTATTACTTACTTACTTGATTGCTGTGACAAAAACACCCGAGAAAAGTAACTTAAGGGAGAAAAGGTTTACCTTAGCTCACAGCATGAGGATGCAATCTATCATGATGGGGAAAGGCATGGTGGTGGGAGTGGCTCTCGCTAGCTATGGTGTCAGGAGAATAAGACAGCTGACTTCATCGTGTTCACAGAAAGCAAAGCGCAGTTGCTGGCATCCAGTTCACTTTCCCCTTTATCCGTTTTATACCATAGGTCCCCAGCCCATAGAATGGTGAAACATTCAGAGTGAGTGTTCCTCCTTCATCTAAATCTCTGTAAATACCCTTATAGGCATACCCACAGGTCCTGTAGTATTAACAGCCCTGTGCCTGTTATAAGAGTACATGACAAGGCTATTGCCATAGAAAACAACATGGCAGCTCCTAGACTGGGGCATAAGGTGATAGAAACTTGATTATATCCTGCTTCAGTGAAGTTAGCCATAATGACTGTTCATCACAGATGGGACTTGTGTATTCACTACACATAATAAGATTAAATTTCAACCTTTACAGAAAAGAACACTAAGAATAAAAAAAAAAAGTTAGCATTGATAAAACTTTAAAAAAAATCTATTATTAAGAGACCAAAAAGAAAACGAACAGGTGCATACCACACTGAGAGGAAATATCCACAACACAGCTCCTCATTATGGAATTCCTTCCAGAGCCACCCCTCACAATGCTCCAGAATTTGGACTACTCGAGGCTCAGCAGTTGAGTTCATATCTACACAATGTGCTTGGCCAGAGGACACTGCCAGGTAATGGATGACTCAGTTGTAAAGGGTTTTGGGAAAATCCAAGTGTAGAGGTCACTGTTATCAACTGAATTTAGAACATTGTTGAAAAACAGTGTGTTTGCCACAGTTTCAAGGGAGATCCACTATTTAACTTTCAAGTAGAGCAGGGAGAAGAGGGGAAGGTAAGCAGGAAAGGATAAGGAATTATGGGGCACCAGTGAGTGTGTGGAAGGGAAACTGAGAATACAAGGAAGTCAGAAGGGGAGGATGTGTCAGAAAAGATGCAGTTTGCCAAATGTTGCTGAGGTATGATGAAAGAACAGCATTGTCAGATTTAGCAACACTGAGGTCACTGAGTCTTAAGGTAAGAACAACTAGATTACGTAAAGCAGGCAGAAGTTCATTGTACTGTGCCAGTGGAAGGATAAGAGCAAGCACAGCAAGGGAAAGAGACGAGCGTTGAGTGTGAAGCCGAGGTGCAAGTAACAGGCTGGAATTGCTGCCCGGATCAGCAGGCAATGTTTTACAAATTTAATGTGATGACTTTAAAAAATATTTTTTAAAAAATGTTTGTAGGTTTGTGTCCAGTGCATATGGCAGCCAGAGAGGGCATTAGATCCCCTAGAGCTGAATTTATAGGCAGCTGTGAGCCCCCTGATGTGAGATCCTTGCATAGTTTAGGATAACATATATTATGGGCTAGCTTCAGATTGGCTATGTAGATGAGCATAATCTTGAGGGTCTGCTCCTCCTGCCTCTATCAGTGAGTACAGGCATGAACCACCATGTCTTGGTGATGGAGATTGAACCCAGGGCTCCATGCATGCTAGACGAGCACTCTGTCAACTGAGCTAAGTCCAGCTTAATGATCTTTGAAAAAGTAATATATTCACTTGGTTCAAAGTTCTAAAAAGTTACACATTAAGAAGCCTTACTCAGAGCTGGGTGGTGGTAGTGGCACATGCCTTTGATTCCAGCAATCCAGAGGCAGAGACAGGCACATCTCTGTAAGTCTGAGGCCAGCCAGGTGTGCATAGTGAGTTCCAGGTCAGCCAGGACGACACAGAGAAACCCTATCTTAAAAACAAAACAAACAAACAATAAGCAAAGCAACAACAACAAAGGCCCTACTCAGATATATTTATTCCTTTCCTTCACCCCTATATACAATTACGAGTGGGATAGTTTTATGTCAACCTGACACATCCCAGAATTATCTGAAAGAAGGGAATCTCAATTGAGAAAATGCCTCTACCAGATCCAACTATAAGGCATTTTCTTAATTAGTGATTGATGGAGGAGGGCCCAGTCCATTGTGGGTGGTGCCACCCCTGGACTGGTAGTCTGAGGTTCTAAGAAAGCAGGCTGAGCAAGCCATGGAAAGCAAGCCAATAAGCAACATTCCTCCATGGCCTCTGCACTGGCTCCTGCCTTCAGGTATCCCGCCCTATTGGGGTTCCTATTCTGAAATTTTTCAATGATGAACAATGATATGAAAGCCAAATAAATCCTTTCCTTCTCTACATGTATTTGGTCACAGTGTTTCATCACTAAGACACCTACCCTGCCCCTTCCCAAATACTAGGGTTATAAATGCTCCCCAAACACTTCTGAGTTTCCATGAGTGCCGGGATCTGAACTGAGGTCCTTATGCTTACATAGCAAGCACTTTCCCACTGAGTCATTTTTCTAGTCCACTTGTTGTTGTTGTTGTTGTTGTTGTTGTTGTTGTTGTTAACCAAGCCCTTTATTGTGGGCCAGGTGTGTCTCAAATGGTAGAGCTTCTACTGTTCTTCCAGTTCCTCTCCCTTCTGCTGGAGGATATGAGTAAGGCAGCACAGGTGGTCCTGCGGGTCCAAGCCTCCTCAGATCCCCACAGCCCATTTCTTGGTTTTGCCCAAGGAGAAATTATATTTGATGTGCTTACTGGTTTCAGCTTTCTTCACTGTTTTCTAGAGTGGGCTACCATAGTGGCTCCTATATTTTCTGATGACCTACACATGCTTGGTGAATTTAACTTTGTTGCTGTGATGTATGCCTCAGTCTAGAGAACACACCTTGGTTTTTTGTTTTGTTGTTTTCTTTTTTGTTTTAATCTCCCTTCTGATTTTTTTTCTTTATGAACTGCCCCCCTCCATTAAATTTAACAAATGCTTTCCCAGCATACTTGAAACACAAAGTCCCTGTGTACCTCAAGGTTCTTTTGCTGGATACTGTGTAGCTCAGTGGCTTTCAGGTATAAACTACTTGTTCAGGGTCATAGCAGCTGGTTTGGAATATTCTTCTTAAACATGGTAGACTAAGGACACAGCTTGTTGTATAATGTATAACTCTGAAGTGCTTTTGCTGGCCAGAGGCAACTTAAAGATGATTCAGAATTATTTTTCTTCTTGACAGAGTGGGTAAGTATATTAGCAGGCAGCCTGGATTTAGTCTAGAAAGCAGGTTTGTTAGAGTCATCAGGAGGAACAGGCATGATTTTGAGTTTGATATCAGGATGATGACAGTTGCTGGCTGTCATTTGTGGCCTAAATGGGCTATCCTCTCTGAAGGCAGATATTTCTCCTAGTCAAAGAAGTCTTTGAGCTCTTGAGACTTTACCTGAGCAGGTGTCTTTATTGTTAAACTTTCAGAACTGTTGGTTTGTTGTTGTTGTTGTTGTTGTTGTTGTCGTCCTCCTCCTCCTCCTCCTTTTAGACTTTTTATTAGTTCTTTGTGAAGTTCACATTATGCACCCCAATCCCATTCTTCTCCCCCTCCTCTTGTACCTGCTCTCCACCCTAGCAACAACCCCCCCCCCCCGCCAACAGAGAAAAAAGATCTCATCGTGGAAGCTGTAGTGTGTCACAGTGTGTCCCACAGTACACCTTTTCACTGCATTTACTCATTGGTCTTGGGGGGAGGGCTCTGGCTTCTGCTACACCATCAATACTGGCTTGTTACTGGAACTCCTCTAAGACATCCTGTTGTTACCCTGTGCCATGGAGATCCTGTAGTTTTGTATCTGTAGAGCCAACCCTTTCACGCACTCCTGCAGTTCATAGATGAGGTAGATGTTGGGGCGTGCCTATTCAAAGTCCTGGATCTGGGCCTGAGAGGTATTTGAGCTGGTCAGCCTCCTGGCTCTCCTACTCTCAGACCCTTGGGGCTGGCTCTCTGGCAGCCCTTGAAAGCAGTGCCTGCTCTACCCTGCTGCCCAGGCAAGGTTCAGAACCTGCTTCCCAGAGTGTTACAGCAGGTGAAGGGCTCTCCTGTTCTCATGGTTCTAGGATCAACTTTCCTGCCATCCTTAGGTGCCAAGGACTGTGTGTGACATCTCTCCCTTGTTTAGGTCACTGCATGTCAGACGAGTGGCAGGAGCCAACTCTCCCATGCTCACACTCTCAGGGCCAGCTTACATTAGTCCCACCTTCAAGATCAACATACTAATGGGCCACACCTGAAAGAACAGTCAGTGCTCTTAACCACTGAACCATCATCTCTCCAGCCCTCCAGACTCTATTATGGAAGTAATCTAGAATTTCCTGATCTCTCTATTCTCCCTCCTCCCTCTTTTTCTCAGACCTCTGTTCTTTTTGAGTTTCTTTATTTCTGATACTACCCATGTCAAGTAGGAATACTGTAGACTCTCCATGACCCTTTTAAGAAGTTTTCCAGATGTCAGATTCCTGAACTCTTTCATCAGGATAAAATGAGGACTGGCTCTTAGACTCACTTCTCTGAGTATTTTTTGGTGTGATTTGTCACCACGAGACATCATGAATTATATGATGATTTCACCTCCTCTAGGAGGGACTGGTTGACTTGATCCATTTCCAGCACTCCTTTCCAGACACAGTCCTTTCAGGTCTATGTTGAATGACATGTGACCACTAAGAGGAGGTATTTGTTTGCAGAGTGAACTGCACTGATCACATAAGTATATGGACAAAATGGCTTCTAACTGGGTTGTGTAACAATAATTGGAGAATAAGGAGGAGAACTGAAGGACCAGGTTAAATGTCATCAGATGTGGCTGATTTGTTAAAATCATTTATAGGTCCACAAAGAACATGCTCAAATGTGTTTTTCATTTCCTTCTATATTTTATTTTCACAGAACTCTTTTCAAGATTCCTCTTAGCTTTGTTTTCCTGAGACCTCCTCTGTTGGACAAATTTACTATCTGAGGACAAGTTATCAGAAGATGATGGACTTGGAGATCTGGGAAAGTCTCTAGATTAGGAAGATCTGCTCTAGGATCTTAGAAGAAGCATATTGTTAGACTCCTGGAACACAAATGACCTTGGACAAGAGTCTTCAGTCATCCTGGTATTTACTTCTTCCTCCTTTCCAATACTCTGTGTTAGTTCACTGTTCTATTGCTGTGAAGAGACACCATGAGACACCAAGGTCGCTCTTACAAGAGAAAGCATTTAATTGGAGGCTTGATTACAGTTTCACAGGCTTAGTCTACTATCATCATGGTGGGGAACATGGCAATAGACATGGAAGGCATGGAGCTGGAGGGGTAGTTGAGAGCTACCTCCTGACCTGTAGATAAAGAGATAGATAGATAGATAGATAGATAGATAGATAGATAGATAGATAGAGAAACTGGGCCTGGCATGGGCTTTTTGAAACCTCAAAGCCTACCCTCTTTGACATAACCTCCTCCAACAAAGCCACACCTCCTAATCCTTAACAAATAGTGCCATTCCCTGGTGACTAACTGTGGCAGAACCTTCCCTAATGAATAAGGATTTCAAGGGTCCAATCACTGGGTGACAAGTAGGCGGGACTTCTGGGTCAGAGAAAGGAAGAGGGGAGACAGGAAAAAGATATTCCCTTTTGGATGGGACAATGTAGGTAGCTGTACCCCTCCCACCTTTCCACCTCTGGTTTAGGTGGTAGATCCACAGGGAGTCATCACTGGAGGATTTATAACTTAAAATAACTTACAAAATAGGATGCTAGTTTCTGTGTCCAGCGATTGTGTTACCTTGTGACTCTAAACTAAGATTGTTTGGTGTTTTCTTTCATGCAGTGACTCAACTGGATTCAAGAGAAAGGTAAGGCCACCCCAGCAGCCACAGGCATGTGGAAGCTTGAGGCGTGTGTGGCAACAGCCTGCCACAAGAACTAGCGAGTTGGATGGAGTGATTTCAGAGCTTTGAGTCAGAGAGTCTGCTGGACTGAGAACAGGCCAGCCTGTCCACCAGTGCCATGTTGGTGGAAGTGTGGATTGATTTTTAATATTTCCTGCAAAAGGTGGCACCCAATATGGGGCTTGAACCCACTACTATGAGTCTCATGCTCTACCGACTGAGCTAGCTGGGCTTTCGTGCAGGGACATCTCTAATATACATCTGGCCTCAGAGGTTCTCCTTAGCCACGAAGGGAGATTCTACAACCCACTTACTGTATCCTTGACTCTAAAGCCAGAACCATGTGGCCAAAGCTGCCAAGTTCTGCTGCTTGATGGTCTGCTGCTTCCACGGGTCTGGAATATGGTTCTCTTTTTCAATTACATTTGATTAAGCTTTCTGCTGTTGATGGTCTCCGTTGTTTAAGCTGCCCTTTAGTTCCTTTCCAGAAGTTGGAAGCTTATTGCATCTAGCATCAGGCTATTTAAACTTTTTATCTCCTTGAACTCTGGACTTGGCTCTATTATACTTCCAAGTAACCTCTCTCCCCACAAACTTCACATTTTGTATTTCTATTTGTCCAACTTTCTCCTTTTCATTACAGATCTGCATAAGAGTTACCACTAATAACCACATGATACAGTTAACAGTATGCTGTCTTGAAATTTTTTCTGACAATGTGCTATTAATCCAAAACTCTTCAATTTAGTCTCAGGCAGGTTTTTAGGACAAGGGCAAAAAGCAACTATACTTGTCACAAATATATCACAAGAATTGTCTCTAGGCCACTTACTAATATTCTTCCCCTCTGAAACTTTTTAAGCTGAGCCCCCACAGTTCAAATCACTCTTAGCACTGTCTTCCATGTACCCACTACAATGACCCAGTAAGCCTTTTTTAAAGGACCCTTCTGGTTTTCTAGTTCAGAATCCCAGTCTTCCATATTCCTCCAACAAGTATCATGGTCAGACCTATCACAGCATCACACTACTTACTCCCTGGTATCATTTCTGTCTTAGTCACTGTTCTGTTGCTATGAAGAGATACAATAAGACACCATGGCAACTTTTATAAGAGAAAACATTTAGTTGTAGACTTGCTTACCATTTCAGAGGCTTAGTTCATTATCAAGGTGGGAAGTATGGCAGCAGACATGGTGCTAGAGAACTTGTTGAGTCATGAAGTCTGATGCACAGAGAGAAATGAGGGGACTAAGCTTGGCATGGGCTTTCTGAAAGCTCATAGCATACCCCAGTGAGATGCTTTCTCTAACAAAGCCATATCTATTCCAATAAGCCATACCTCCAAATCCTTACCAAATGGTGCCCTGATGACTAAGCATTCAAACTATGATCCTACAGGGGCCATTCTCATCCAAACCACCACATACCCTCTCTCTACTTCTTCCTCTGTCTGTATAAGGTCACCTTATTCCTATATTATGTCCGTAATTTCAGTGATAGTCTCTGCAATAAATGTCATTCCTACTGTGAGATCTTCAGTATGCCCTATAATAAGGCCTTGTATGGTATCTCTTCTTCCTAGAGCCTTGATCTCCATCAAGAACTACAGCGTGAGCTACACTTTGATTTTGAAGAATACTTTCTAGAACTGGAACAACACTGTTGCTTCTCACCTTGGTCTTTGTGAAGGATTCAAATGTCAGTGATGCCTGAGATACTACAGAAAGTCTTCCAAAGGCCAGGTGTGGTAGCTTGTGCATATAATCGCTGTGCTTGGGAGGCTAAGGCAAGGAGAGTCCTATGCATTTGACTGAGGTCAGCCTGGATCACATAGTGAGTTCTAGGTCAACAAGGTCATCTGTAGAGTGAGACCTCCTTTCAAAAAAAAGTTTGGACAAATTTCTGAAAAAATTAAACCATAAATTCTGATTTTTAACACACTGAAACATGATTCCTGAGATTTTAAAAAAGATTATCTTTAAGAAATATATGTGTATGCTTGTGTGCATGTGCCAAGTACACACAAGTGCTTTTTGGATGCAGAGGCCAAAAGAAGGTGTTAGATTCTCTGGAACTGGAAATTGTGAGCCACTCAACGTGGGTGCTAGAATTAAATTCTTAACTGCTGGAACATCTCAGCAGCTCCTCCTGGGATTTTTTTCAAACATTCTTTCAGAGGTTGGGGGTATGCTGCTGCACTTATGGAGGTCAGAGGATGGCTTGTGGGAGTCAGTTCTCACCTTTCACCTTATGAGTCCTATGGATTGAACAGGTCTTCAGTCTTGGTGGCAAGTATCTTTATCTTCTGGGCCCCTGTTAGGAATTTTAATAAGGTAGACTAATATTGGATTTTGTCACTGTTAACCAGAAAGCCCTTTTTCCAACTGCCATAGAAGACGTGACTTTAAGAATGGTTTTGTGGGAGGCAGGTTCTCAATGTTACCACAACCTACTACTGGAGTCTTATTGTCTTAAGTAAGGCCTGTGACACATCAAATGTCTTTTGTCTTTTACATTGAAAAATAAATATGCGTGTGGTTCAAATGTGATTAAGGAAGAATGGAGGAGAAGACAGAGGATTTGAAAGAAAAGTACTCAGTTAGTGGGAAGAAAGGGAGATAAAGAGTCCCTAGGGGAATATAAATAGGTGACCCTTAAAGCTGAGTGCTCACTAAGCATCAAGCCCTCATCTAGGGACTTCTAAAAATTCATGTAAGCCTCCTAATCAACATGACAAACTTAGTATATCAGATTCCTGCCTGCAGTCCATTTCCTTGTCCTTAGCCTATGTCAGATTCCTTCCAAGCAGCCCATTTCCTTGTCCTTGGCCAATGACAGATTCCTGCCAGGCAGCCCCAAAAGCTCTTTACATCTCCCTCTTTTTATTGCATAAACCAGACTAAGCTTGTCTTAGGTCATTCTGACAAAAAATGCCTTCCTTACCTGTAGTGGAATATGCATAATCAAAAGCAATGCACTTCTGTCTTAGGTTGGTAAGGCTCTGTGCAAAATCTTACCCATCCTTGGTTTGCCAGCCTGTTAAATTAATTGACTGTATAGTTTCTAATTGTGTTAGTGTGTTGAAACCTGACACATCTTTACAGGGGTCTATCAACCAGTTAAATTAACTGTCTGGGGGTTCATTTTCAGTTTCAAGTCATGTACTTTGGCTGCCAACCTGTTGGTGTAGTTAGGGACAAGCTTTAACACAATGGGCAGGAATAAAAGTATTCCCAAGACAAGAAGGGCTAGCATGATCAAGCTATATATGCCAGTTCTGAGGTTTGATTAAAATGGAAATACTGACCTCAGACCATGGATAATTTTATCAGCATTATCTGCAGCATATCAAAGCTCAACAGAGCAGCATTCTTTACTTCATAATCTCACTATACAAAGTTGAAACACCCAGCAAAGTGTTAGAATTATGCCAAATACCCTATAGGTGTCTTTAAACTTTTTTCTAATTATAATGACAATCATTGTAAATTTTAGAAGTAATACTATTCCAATGGTATTTGTTGTTACACTTGAGATCACTCCTAACTCATGAACCCTGAACCTTCTTCAGATAATTTGAATAGGATATAGAGCATCAACCCATTGTTTCAGATATCTATATAAATCCTTTTGTATACTCAATACATTAGTAACATTTTTTTTTTTGCTAAATGGTTAACAAAAATAGCTATTTTAACTTCTTGTGTCAAAGCTATTGCAGAAGCAGCAGTGCTAGCAATTAATGAAAGAGCATTAAAACATGCACTAACCCTTGTTTGAGATCCAGATCCTGTCCCAACTTTATCTCTTGCTATCATAACATCATAGAGAACTGCAGCTAACTTCCAAATATGTCTTTGAAAATGTCCAGATCCAGCCTTCCAAATGAAGACTGTTATTTCCAATATTGAATTGATTTCTAGACCAGTTCATGATTAAGTCCTAATAACTGGTCGCCTTTAAGAAAAATATAGGAATCATTATAATTTCTCTTTTTTGGTTCTCTGTCCCATAAGGTCTAAAAACTTGAGCTTGTCCCATCTGGGATATAGGCAAGCAAAGGTGGGTCAGGAACATATGTCCAATACAGCTTCCCAGTCACCCTTGTCAGGGCACTCAGCAAACTTACAGGTCAGCATCATTCTTTGTCTCAGCAACAGCATGTCTCACCAATCATTTTGGCAGCCACCATGCTCCTTCAGCATCCTTCAGAAAAAACCTAAACATGCCCTCTTTCCCATCTTAGATACTTGGTCGGGAACATGCCATATGCCTGTAAGTGAATCTTTCCTTTTAACCTAGGCATAAGAATGCCTAGTTGAAGGGTGCCATAGACACTCAGCAGAAGTTCCTTGGCACCCCAAAACAATTTTTTTTTAATTTAAAATAAAAGAGTATGGTTTAAATAAATCTGCAGTGTTTGGATATATACCTTCCCCTTTTTTATTTTATGAAGATATTGTTTTAAAGTTCCATGGGCCCCTTCCACAATACCTTGTTCTTGAGGATTATAAGGCATCCCCTTAGTAAATTGTTGACAAAAAGTCTCAACTGCTAGACCTCAATTGCCAGTTCCATTATTTGTTTTTTTTTATTGGATATTGTATTTATTTATCTTTCAAATGTTATCCCCTCTCCCATCTCCCACAAAATCCCTTATACCATCCCCTTTCCTCCTACTTCTATGAGAGTGTGCCCCCACCCATCCACCCATTCCTACCTCCCTGCTCTCAAATTCCCCAACACTAGGACAGCCAGACTTTCAGAGACCAAGGTCCTTCTCTTCCACTGATGCCTGACAAGGCCACTCTCAACTACCTATACAGGTGGAGCCATGAGTCCCTCCCTTTGTGTTCCCAGGCTGGAGGTTTAGACCCTGGAGCTCTGGTTGAGAATTTTGTTACTCCTTCTAAAAAGGACCAAAGCACCCACACTTTGGTCTTACCTCTTCTTGAGCTTCATGTAGTGTATGCATTGTATCTTAGGTATTGTGAGTTTTGGGTTTATATCCACTTATCAGTGAGTGCATACCATGTGTGTTCTTTTGTGATTGGGTTACCTCACTCAGGATGATATTTTCCAGTTCCATTCATTTGCCTAAGAATTTCATAAATTCTTTGTTTTTAATAGCTGAGTAGTACTCCATTGTGTAAATGTACATTTTCTGTATCCATTTCTCTGTTGAAAGACATCTGGGTTCTTTCCAGCTTCTCATTATTATAAATAAGGCAGCTATGAACATAGTAGAGCATGTGTTCTTGTTATATGTTGGAGCATCTTCTGGGTATATGCCCAGGAGTGGTATAGCTAGGTCCTCAGGTAATACTATGTCCAATTTTCTGAGGAACCTCCAGACTGATTTCCATAGTGGTTGTACCAGCTTACAATCCCACAAACAATGGAGGAGTGTTCCTCTTTCTTCATATCCTTGCCAGCATCTGCTGTCACCCGAGTTTTTTATCTTAGCCATTCTGACTGGTATGAGATGGAATCTCAGGGTTGTTTTGATTTGCATTTCCCTAATGACTAAGGATGTTGAGCACTTCTTTAGGTGCTTCTCAGCCATTTGATTTCCCTCAGTTGAGAATTCTTTGTTTAGCTCTGAACCTCATTTTTTAATCAGGTTATTTGATTGTCTAGAGTCTAATTTCTTCACTTCTTTGTATACCTTGGATATTAGCCCTCTATTAGATGTAGGATTGGTAAAGATCTTTTCCCAATCTGTTGATTGCCACTTTGTCCTATTGATGGTGTCCTTTGCTTTACAGACAATTTGTAGTTTTATGAGGTCCTATTTGTCAACTCTTGATCTTAGAGCATTGGTGTTCTGTTCGGGAACTTTTCCCCTGTGCCTATGTGTTTGAGGCTTTTCCCCACTTTCTCTTTTATTAGTTTCAGTGTATCTGGTTTTATGTGGAGGTCCTTGATCCACTTGGACTTGAGCTTTGTGTAAGGAGATAGATATGGATCAGTTTGAATTCTTCTACATGAGGCCTCCAGTTGAAATAGCACCATTTGTTGAAAATGCTGTCTTTTTTCCACTGGATGGTTTTAGCTCCTTTGTCAAAGATTAAGTGACCATAGGCGTGTGGGTTCATTTCTGAGCCTTCAATTCTATTTCGTTGATCTTCTTTTCTGTATCTGTACCAATACCATGCAGTTTTTTATCACTATTGCTCTATAGTACAGCTTAAGGTTGGGGATGGTGATTTCCCCAAAAGTTCTTTTACTGTTGAGAATAGTTTTCACTATCCTGGGTTTTTGTTATTTCAAATAAATTTGAGAATTGTTCTTTCTATCTCTGTGAAGAATTGAGTTGGAATTTTGATGGGGATTGCATTAATTCTGTAGATTGCTCTTGGCAAGATAGTCATTTTTAACTATATTAATCCTGCCAATTCATGAGTATGGGAAAATCTTTTCATCTTCTGAGATCTGCTTTGATTTGTTTTTTCAAAGACTTGAAGTTCTTTTCATACAGATCTTTCATTTGCTTGGTTAGATTCACACCAAGATATTTTATATTATTTGTGACTGTTGTGAAGGGTGTCATTTCCCTAATTTCTTTCTCAGCCTGTTTATCCTTTGAGTAGAGGAAGGCAACTGAGAAGAGGGTACATTCTTTTGTTTGGGGATGAAGTGTTCTATAGATATCTGTTAAATCCATTTGGTTCATAACTTCTTTTAGTTTCACTGTGTCTCTGTTTAATTTCTGTCTCCATGATCTGTCCATTGCTGAGAGTGGGGTGTTAAAGTCTCCCACTATTATTGTGTGAGGTGTAATGTGTGCTTTGAGCTTTAGTAAGGTTTCTTTTATGAAAGTGGGTGCTCTTGCATTTGGAGTATAGATGTTCAGAATTGAGAGCTCATCTTGCTTGACTTTTCCTTTGACGAGTATTAAGTGTCCTTCTTTATCCTTTTTGATAGCTTTAAATTGAAAGTCAATTTCATTTGATATTAGAATGCCTACTCCAGCTTGTTTCTTAGGACCATTTGCTTGAAAAATTGTATTCCAGCCTTTTACTCTAACGTAGTGTCTGTATTTGTCCCTGAAGTGTGTTTCCTGTATGTAGCAAAATGCTGGGTCTTGTTTATGTATCCAGTCAGTTAGTCTGTGTCTTTTTATTGGGGAATTGAGTCCACTGATGTTAAGAGATGTTAAAGAAAGGAGATTGTTGCTTCCTGTTATTTTTGTTATCAGCAGTGGCATTATGTTTGTATGGCTATCTTCTTTTGGATTTATTGGAAGAAGATTACTTTCTTGCTCTTTCTAGGGTATAATTTTCTTCCTTGTATTGAAGTTTTTCCTCTATTATCTTTTGTAGTGCTGGATTTGTAGAAAGATATTGTGTAAATTTGGTTTTGTCATGGAATATCTTGGTTTCTCCATCTATGGTAATTGAGAGTTTTGCTGGGTATAGTAGCCTGGGCTGGCATTTATGTTCTCTTAGGGTCTGTATGACATCTGTCCAGGATCTTCTGGCTTTTATAGTATCTGGTGAAAAGTCTGGTGTAATTCTGATAGGTCTACCTTTATATGTTACTTGGCCTTTTTCCCTTACTGCATTTAATGTTCTTTCTTTGTTTTGTGCATTTGATGTTTTGCTTATTATGTGACAAGAGGTATTTCTTGTCTGATCTGTAGGTTTGTTGTATGTTTATGGGCATCTCATTCTTTAGATTAGGGAAGTTTTCTTCTATAATTTTGTTGAAGATATTTGTTGGCCCTTTAAGTTGGGAATCTTCACTCTCTTCTATACCTATTATCTTTAGGTTTGGTCTTCTCATTGTGTCCTGGATTTCCTGGATGTTTTGGGTTAGGAACTTTTTGCACTTTGCATTTTTTTTTGACAGTTGTATCAATATTTTCTATGGTATCTTCTGCACCTGAGATTCTCTCTTCTATCTCTTGTATTCTGTTAGTGATGCTTGCATCTGTAACTCCCGCTCTCTTTCCTAGGTTTTCTATCTCCAGGGTAGTCTCCTTTTGTGATTTCTTTATTGTTTCTACTTCTATTTTTATGTCCTGGATGGTTTTATTTAATTCCTTCACCTGTTTGGTTGTGTTTTCTTGTAATTCTTTAAGGGATTTTTGTATTTCCTCTTTAAGGGCTTCTACCTGTTTACCTCTGTTCTCCTCAATTTCTTTGAGAGTGTTATTTATGTCCTTCTTAAAGTCCTCTATCATCACCATGAGAAGTGATTTTAAATCTGAATCTCGTTTTCTTGGTGTGATGGGATATTCAGGACTTTCTATTGTGGGAGAACTAGGTTCTGATGATGCCAAGTACCTGGGTTGCTGATGCTTATGTTCTTGCTCTTGCCTTTTGCCATCTGATTATCTTTAGTACTACTTGTGCTCACTGTTTCTGACTGAAGCCTGTCTTTCCTATTATTTTGGGTGTGTCAGAACTGTTTGTGGTGGATATTGCTGCCAGGGTTAGAGCTTCTAGGAGTCTTGCCTCTTCTGGGTTTTGTGGGATTGGGTACAGAGCTGAAGCCCAATATCTGCTCAGTGCTTGGGCGCAGACTGGAAGGGCAAAAAATCTTAAATAAGAAAATTAATTATGACATCAATAATATTTAATAAAAGCTCCAGTCAGCAGAATAAGGTTATGGAAACAGGAAGATTCTTCCAGAAAATTCTGTCTTGGAATCTTTTTCCCTGTGCATTGGATTTCTCTTAGGGTGGGCCTAGGAGATCAAAGGTGGGAAGATGTCTCTTCACTCTGGGTAACAGCCAGTCACAGCTGGGTCATATTCTTGTGTAACACTTTTCATTTGAGTTTTCCTGATTCTCTCTAATGTGTCCCTATCTTGGAATCTCCATATTTGTATCATCAACTAGGCCTGGTCATGGTTCTTTATGCCCAACACCGTCATCTGAGACAGAGTGGGAAGCATGCTGCCCTCTCCACTGTACATAGCTCCATCCTCAGTTATATCTGTAGCTTCCTGCATCAACATTGTCCCCAGTACTGCTATTCTGACATTTGATGTTCCTTCTCATCATGCCTGGACCCTGTTAGCCTACAATAATAAATCCTATTTTCAACTTTTTAAAGGGTAGGAGGCAGGGGCATATGTACTTCATAATGTGGAGATCAGGAAACAACCTGGAGTGTTGGTCCTCACCTTCCATTACATCCTTTGTTCCTCCTCCCCTGTATACCAGGATAGCTAGTGTATGCGCTTTTAAAGATACTTCTGTCTCTTCCTCCTCCTCTTCTTCCTCCTATCCCTCTCCCCTCCCTTTCTTCCTCTTTCACAGGAGTGCTGGGGTAATACAAGTGTGCTACAACATCCATTTTTATATGAGTTCTGGCATCTGAACTCAGGTCCTTGTGCTTACGCAGTGAGTGTCCTACCCATGGAACCATCTCCCCAGCTTCCATTTACATATTTAATTTTCATGTCTCAATAAATAAGGTTTCTAAAACTTCCTCCACAGGGGGTTAGCAATCTTCCCCTTGTCTGCCTCAAAGGCAAAGATGTGACAAAGTATGGTCTTGTGGCAAAACATATTTGCTTAACCTTTTCTTCTAGGATTTCACTGGAGTTGCTAAGCCAGCATTATCCATATGCCTGTTTTCAACTTTTCCTTGTCCTTGACTTACCTGAGCCGGGAGGGGGGGTGGGGCTGAGTCTAGCTCAGATGTCTTTCCTTGGGAATTCTAAACAAGAGTCATTTGAACCTGACAGGACAGTTATCTGGAAGGGAAGAGGATTTCTGCCAGGCTGTTTCCCCAGACTTCTCTGAATTCCTAAACCTTCTGAGGTACCTTTTACAAACATGCTAGGGTCACATGCTCAGTGCCACTTCATGCCATTTTTCTCCTTCTAAAGAGGAAGAAACAATATGATGGTAACTATTAGCCAGGACACTAACAATGCCACTTAGACTGAGCTAAGTGAAGCAAAGTGTGTTATGAAGAATTAAATGGAGGGAGATATGGGATTAATAACATGGCTACTCCTTGAGACTGTTTGATAATTTTCTAAAGACTGAGAGCATCTTATCCCCAGAAAATGCTTTTTCTTATCATGTGAAGATTGGGTTTTTGTTATTTCAAACACCCAGAGCCTTTAATACATGGTTGAGACCATTAGGAAAGACAGAGTGGGGAAAAAACCCTAGAGCTTCAGTTACACCACATCTGGTCATAATCTGAAAAACTCTTTCCTACTATAGAGATATTCACATCTCTATGCTTATTGCCAGTCAATTAACAATAGCTAAAAAATGGAATGAGCTCAGATATCTATAAATGGATGAATAGATAAGAATGTGATACATACAGAATGCAATTTCATTTATCTGTAAAGAAAAATGATTATAAAACTCTTAGGGAAATGGGTAGAACTCGGCTGATATAACTTATGCTGCAAAGACTGATAACCTAAGTTTAGTCTCTGTAACCAAAATAGTTAGAGAATCAACACCTGAAAGTTGATCTCTGACTCCCTCACACCAAATAAATAAATAATTAAAATGGAGGGAAAATAACAAAATGATTGGAATTGGAAAATGTATTAAATAAGGCAACCCGAATTCATAAACAAATGTATATGCTCTCCTCCTATAAGTGGATTCTAGCTTTTAGTTATTACGTTTGTAGAGATCAGGAAACTAGAATGAGACAATGAGATTAGGGGAAAGGGAGAGACTGAAGGAGGGAAGGGAAGAGTAGAACACATGACTTGACAGTAGACATATGTAAGAAGACAGTGGAGAGCAGAGGGTGGGGAGGCTAACCATCACTAAGAATGTGTGGGAAGCCTCATGGAAACCCACTACTTTGTAAGCTAATTAATTAGCAGGGAATGCATACCTGATACTGTGAACCTGGTCAAATCTCATGGCTTGGAGGTCTTAGCACCTAGGCTGAAAAGCTTTTTTTTTTTTTTTTTTTTTTTTAAATTTTCTCTTTGTTAAGCTGCCTTCTAAGTATTTATGTTTATACCCATAGGTTAAGTGCAGTTCTCAGCCTTGGTCAGAGTTTTTGTTTTGGTTTGGGTTTTGGAGTAGACAGAAGTCAGTGCAGAGACTCATATTTGGTCAATGTGCTGAGAATGAGAGACTGAGGACTCACCCTATGTGGGACATAGCTATATCCCTTCCCAGTTCCCAAGACTCAGGGAGCATCATGGGAAATGAGATGGGAAGAATGTGAGAGCTGGAGGATGGGGAGGGGCGGTGCTGTGAAACACTGTTCTGGACTTGACACTGCAGCTGTACCTACAACTCTCAGCTGTTGGAGTTGTCCATAAAAGACCTGCACACAGTTGAGCTGTCAAAATTTCAGCCCCTAGCTCAGGAACTACTGGCAGTTGATGGCTACTGTGAGAAGAGAGTCTTTTTTTCTGTAAGAGTGTGATCACTTTTCTAGGGAGGGGAAACGGGGAAAGAGGATGGCATCTGAAATGTAAATAAAATATCCAATTTTAAAAAAAAGAGAGAGAGATTGTGATCACTATGAAGTCACTCATGATCCAGTAAATAACCCCGTGCCCACACACATGCTAGCAACCATGATTAAACTCAACAGGTTATAGTAAATAGAAAAAAAAAGAGAGACATGAAAGTAAAGCAGGTCTAAGGAGTGATGGGAAGAAGAATTGGGATGGGCTGAGAGAGGAAACCGAGTGGTAGTAGATATGATCAAAGTACTTCATGTGCATATATGGCCTTGTCAAATGAGAAACAAATTTTTTTTTAAACGAAGGTTGAAATATTGGAGGAGTAAATATTCAAATCATGTGGGATTTTGATTGGGAAAAGAGTGGAAACGTGGTGAAATGGTGGCTTACGTGATAGAAATGATTGGATAGAAAACTATCCAATGCAGTGCATGCCAGGCATTAAGGTAGCTGCATGAACGCAGGGCAGACTCCTGAGGGTTGTGGTTCGGTATCTAAGGCAAAGGTTGCCGTGACTGATGGACACAGCTGAGTTCTCTCTATAACAAAGTCTAAGGATACGTGGTTCTGTGGCCATTCATGGGCTGAAAAGATCAGTCTGGAGCTTGTCCCTAGCAGTAACTTTGGCAGACGCTATTTATCTGGGAGTCAATAAGCTCCAGATTAAAAAAGATAAGGACGGTGGTAAGAATGACTGATAACAGACTTATCGATGACCTTGGCACAAGATTCAATCTGACACAGGAAAAATTAAATAAAAATGTTTCCTTACTGGTACCTGATAATAGAAACCTGCATGTATCAATTCGCTTGAGACCACCTGGACAGTTAACTTTTTAACTAGATCTGCTTCGACTGCTGTTACACATTGCACTTAGCTTGTCCAAAAGTTAGTTAACTGAGAAGGCAAGGTTGTTTTCTGTCCCTTATGATTCTCACAGAACAATGCCTGAAACAAGGTCTTGGAGGCAGAAGAGAATTCTAGGAAACAGTAGAGGTTGGAGAAAAATTAACTGGTAATGAATGTGTATCATTAAGCTAGATGGGCAAAGATAGTTAATCTCTCTTGAGACACTCTAAACAGCTATGTAAAGTGGACTTGGCAACTGTCCTGAAGATGAGATGGTGAGATATTTCCCCCAGGTGTTTCCGATTGCTGAGATTTCCCTAGATACTCCCAGGTTACTCTGTACAAGATGAGATGGAGCAGGAAGAAAGTTAACATGGAAGCTGCTGGGCTGGGCGGGAGCATGTGCCGAGAGCACAAAGAGCATAGGCTGCAGAAGCTGCTCCCAGGAAGTAAGATAATTTAGGAAAGATTCACCACCACTGCTGACCCTGACTCCAGGAACAATTCAGGTCACACAGAAGCTGTTAGGTAATATGTTCCCAGTCACCTTTGCTCCTGCGTTTAGACATAAAATTAATACCCTGTTCTTGGTAGCAATCCTTAATCTTGCTCTTTGTACCATCAGCCAGTTCTTGGCTCCATAGCTTGTTGCATTCTATAGAAAGGTTTCCCATACTCCTTGATGACAGAGGAGGCCACTGGAGATTATTCTAGACTGTGGATTTCTTTGTCTTGATCAGTCACCTCTTCTTGGTCACTTCACATATTCTATTATTTTGTTGACATTTTTTATGTTCTTAAGGAGAAATGATTATTTAGATCCTTTGCCTATATTTTAATTGAGTTATTTGTCCTTTTATGATTGAATGGAAAGAATCCTTCATTCATTACAGAGTCTAGTCTCTTATCCAGCATATGTGCCATTCCAAATTCATTTTTTTTTTTTTTGCACATGACACCACAGAACCATTTGTTGAAAAGACTACTCTTTTCTAACCAATTTGACTTGGTAAAAAATATATTGACTGAGAGTTAGAGGTGGTTCAGCAGTTGAGCCGTGAGAACCCAGATTTGGTTTCTAGTACTCACATAGTGGCTTCCAGCCACCAATAACCTCAATTCCAGAGGATCTAACACCATCTATTCAACTCTGAGGGCAGCAGGCACTTGTGTGGTGCATATACATATAAGCAGGGAAAATACACATATAAAACAAGTAAGTTGAAAAATATTTCTAAGAAAATATATAGACTGTAAAATATGGGGGGCGGTTAACATAACTTAGTGGAAGAGAGCTTGTCTAGCATGTTCAAGGCCCTGGGTTCAATACCCAGGACTCAAAATTCAGCAAGCTTGAGTTCTACAGATCTATTCTCTTTCTGTGATCATTTTGGATCAACTGTTTTGGATTCCTTGAATTCTCACAGTTAAATTTGTAGCTTAACTTTTCTTTATAGTGGATTACTTATAACACACTCCAGGAAAGCATGGAGCACATGATTTGGACATAAATGTCGGGAATCATATACTTATTTTTTGTTTTGTTTTGTTTTGTTTTTCAAGACAGGGTTTATCTGTGTATTATTGACTGTCTTGGAACTTGCTCTGTGGACTAGAATGGCCTGGAACTCAGGGATCAGCCTTGCCTCTGTCTCCTAAGTGATGGGACTAAATACGAGTGGGAGCACACCTGGTCCATACACTTGTTTATAAGTACTCTTAATGTGTGTTGTGACACTATGACATTGATACTCAGACTATGACACATGAAACCCTCAATGGAAATTTCTAATTTCTGAGGCTTACACATCTCAGATAATAATATTCAATAAAAATATGTTCTTTAAAAAAACAAAAACAAACTGTGGTCCAGGGGTGTTGGTGCCATAGCTTGTGTGTGGAGATCAGAGGGCAACCTTTGGGTGTCATTCCCTGCCTTTTCACCTTGTTTAAAACAGGGTCTTCACAGCTGCGTACGCCTCTGGAGATTCACCTTTCTCCACCTCCATTTGCTGTAGGTGGCCCTGGATTACAGAAGCTCAAGCTACTGTATGTGACTTTTGCGTGGGTTCTAAGGACTCAAATTCAAGTCATCAGGCTTGAGTGGGAGGTACTCTTATCTGCTGAGCCATTTCACCAGCCAGAATTGATGGTCTGTCTCAACTCCCGTGACACTCACAATTGAGGAACTCTCACCCCTCTCCCTTACTCCCATAAGAATGCCCACATATCCATCTACTACACCTCTTTCAAAGTATACAACAGATTCTGAGCACTCCTTGTCTATTCAGTTCTTCTTCACTGTGAAAGGTTTTCAGCATCTGCAGTAATCGCTTTTATCTAACCCTGATAAAGTATTTCTTAATCGTTGAAAGGTAGCTCCCTTGCGCACTACTCCTCTTGTTTTTGCCAAGGACATCCGAGTTACCACATCCAGTGATCCATTTCTCCTTTACCTCATTTCAGCTCTGTGCTTCCTCAGGTAGAGCAGTCTACTGCCCACACTGAGAACTCAGACTTTTGGAGCTTCTCTGGGATTCTATTGTCTGTATCTTAGCCCACACTTGGCCACCTGGCTTGGGATATGTTCAGTACTGGCCTCTCTCCACCACACTCTCCCAGGGCTTGCCCTAAAATATCTTAATCCTTGCTTCTGGGTTTCACAACCTATAAATACCTTCTCTAGGCCTTCTATCTCAATTGTTCTATTGTGGCCTATTTTTTTTTAACTTTAATCCAATTAATCAAATATGTTGCCATACTCCAAAGTAATAAAAATATGCCTTCCTGTAAACTTTATAGAGTCACTTGCTACATATAGACAGAACATCAGGCCACTTGGAATTTATTTTATATGCAGTTAGAGATCAAAATACATATACGTATTAGATATTAACATTTAATTGACCTATTTTTAATTGACCACAGTAAAATCTTTTTATAGCAAATATCTGCATTTTTTTTGTGTGTCTACCTGGGTTTTCATCCTATTCTTTTGATTTATTTGTCTATTTTTGTAATAGTTCAACATGGTATGAATTACTATAGCTTTATAAGGAGCTATGCTACCCTTCAGAATAAAGAGTTTTATTTTATATGTGTAATGTGTGATTTCATACTTTTTAAT
>JANHMN010000003.1:102047159-102058213 GCA_030674055.1 Rhabdomys pumilio
CTCTCTCTCTCTCTCTCTCTCTCTCTCTCTCTCTCTCTCTCTCTCATCACACACACACACACACACAAATTAAAATGTATCATACTGATATTCCCACTATCCTCTTGAAACACTTAGTGTCTATATTTTTATTCTCTGATATTTTATGTTTTCTCACATTTTTAGAAATTGATTGAAATAATGAGAAATTTGGAAAATTTATCATATATCAAAGAAACACTTTTGCCTTGAGGATTCTCTACACTATAATTTGCATGTTGTTGTTGTTTGTATGTTTATTTTATGAATTTCTCTTCTTTCTTTCTGAATTTCACTCATCTTTTTTGGTGTGATGGATGTTTAGTTCAGTATATCCAACTTTTCTTTTTCTTGCAAAAGATGTTTTCAAGACAAATTTCCCTCTAACCACCATTTTTGGGGAAACTTTCAGAATTTTAACATAACATTTTCATTATTATTTCTTTTTTAACTACAATTATTTCAAAGTATTCAAATGGGCATGAAGAAATAAAGAGTAGCAATGAATTTGTAATATGACGATTATTTTCTTAGTGTGTTCAAATTTGCAATTTTGAAACATCTCTATAGTTACAGTATAAAGACAAAAATAACTGTTTCATTTTGAGTAAGGGTCTTACTATGGAGACCAGAATGGCCTCTATCTCAGAAATATCTACTTGCCTTGGACTTCTGAATGTTAAGGTTAAAAGCATGTGCCACCACTCAGCCCAACAAAAGCAATTATGACATCAGAATACGTATAGGTACATCAATTAACAAGACTGAGACTGAAGAAGAGAGTCAGAGCTTGGAGGGAAGGGCATTTGAGGTTGGTGTTGCATGCAACATTCCTCAGGGAAGCTTCTTACTGAGGTGGGCAGGCGTTAGTGCAGGAACATGACTGGCCACTGTGATGAGAGGAAGTAATGCTGGACTGCTTGGCCCTAACTGGGACAATGTTATCATCTCCTCCAAGGCTCAGAGAAATCATGGAAAAGAAGACAGAGAGAATGTATGAGTCAGAGGTTGGGGAAGTGTACACACAACAAAAGGATGTCTTGTGGACATGATGCCATAAAAGCATTAGTCAGCTTTCTCTCACTGTGACAAACTGCCTGACAGGAATCAACAGAAACAAGAACAGATTTATTCTGGCATGATTTCAGAATTTTATGTTCATAGTCACCTGCTTTGGTAGCTTTTAGACCTATGGTGAGCATGTCATGGCATATGTGTGTGGAGGACAAGCCAGGAAGCAAAGAAATAGAGAGGAGAATGTCCTGCTTGTTCCACTTAGGCCTTGCCTCCTCAAGTTGTTCATACCTCCAAACAGCTCATTAACTTATTAATCTATCACTAGATTAATCCACATTGTCCATCTTTCAAGAGCTTTGCCTTAGGACAATACTGCACTAGGGATCAAGCCTTCAACACATGAGCTTCCGAGGGACATTTCAAATCAAAACCATTGCACAGAGACAAAGAAGATAAATAAAGCAGTTTTAAAGAGTCACTATAAATAACACTACCACAGGCAGTACATAAAATGTAACAGGTAACATAATCTGTTATGAAAACATAAGCTTCAATAACAAGATTTCCACTCTTTCTATTTGAACCAAGGTCTTATATTATCATTGAGAACTAAAGAGTTACAGAAGTTACCAGAGACATAACAACCTATGAATGAATGAAGTCAAAGTGATTAAAAAAAAAAAAACCAACAACTGTGAATGAGCCAAAGTGAGAAGGTGCACCAAAGACGTATAATGGTAGACAATCACCCACAAGGAAACAGTCATATGCAAAGAGTAATTGAGTGCTGACTGCTAATGTGAAGATCAGTAGACTCCTCTTGCTAGGAGCTGAAGGACTGCCTCGGATGCTATTTCTCTTCCTGTGTAGCTTGGCTGTACTATAGATACTTCCAGTGGCCCAATGGTTAAAGTATCCCTGGGTTCCAATGCACATGGCTCTGAGTGTGAACAGGCTTTGCCAGTCACAGAACAGGTGGAATTTAATACAATAATTAGTTAAACAGGCGATGGAAACAGTAAAAAAGCAAGTAAGATATAATCCAACCCAGAGACTAGCACTGGTAGAGTTAGACCATTACAATCACTATTATGGGATGAATGATGACATGTCCCTGAAATGGCTTATGTGTGGAAGGCTTGGTGCCCAGGTAGCAGACTGCAGAGGTGGACCTTTGAGAAAGCAACTGGATCATGAGGGCTCTGATCATGTCAATGGAGTAATTCTATTTCATAACATTAATGGAGTTGTTTGAAATCTTTGGAGATGGGGCCTACTTGGAAGTAGGTCCTGAAGGGCACTTTGGGAGTAGACCCTGTTCTCTTGCTTCCTGGATGCCATGGAAGTGAGCATCCTATACCTCTTCCTCCAGGATGTTCATGCCAGGATGTTCTGCCTTATCCCAGGCCCAGAGCTTAAGCTAAATCTCTGAAACCATGGGCCCAACTCAGTCTTTCTTCTCTTAGGCTGTTTGGCACCAGTGTTTAACATACTGCCTAGAAGCTAACTAATACAATGGCAAAAGAAAAACATAGTATTACAGGAACTGAAACATTGCCCAGAGAGTGAGAAACCTGTAAGGTACATTATAACATCAGTCAACTGTCAGTTGCTGTTTGAGCTTGCTGAGAAGCTGGGGGTCAGAACTGAAAGCCTTTCCAAGGCTCACCGGCACTGAATCTGTTCTTTTATCAGCACCCCCACAACCCACCCCACCTCCTGCTAAGGACTCTGGCTTGATGTACGTCTACCCATATTTGCCTCCAGGTGATATGGTGCAGCCCCCTTGTTTGGCTTTTTTTCTTTGTATCTGTTTTTACTTATTTTAACACCTTACACATCTGGCTTACACACTGTCCTAACTAATTTCAGTCTGCCAAAGGCTCTTATACTTTACAAAGATCATGGCCCAACATGGAACTCACCAAAACCACGAAGGCCCCAGCCCTGACCCAAAGTTCCTGATAAATGCAACTCTTTTTTATTATTATTATTATTATCTTGCTAATTTTAAGAAACAGCAAGACAGAATTTTTATCTCATTTTCTCTTATATAAGAAAACACCCACTGAACAGCCATCTTAGCCTTAGATGCATCACCCTCTGTACTTGGTGGTGGCCATGTAACTTTGTGTCAGTCTGCTGACACTCTCTTGTACCATGCAGGGACAGGTAGTATATTAGCATTTCCCTCATGGACTCCCCACCCAGTCTTTTCTTCTCAGTAGATGACTCAGCCTGTGTCTGTGAAACTGCTGACATAACCAAACCAAACCGAAAAGCAAAAACAAAACAAAACCCCCCAAAACCAAGCCAAACAAAACAAAAACAACAACCAATCATTTTTTTTTTAGAGTATATAGAGAAAGATGGTCACATCAGGATCATCCACTTTCAGCCTCTCAGATGCTCCATTCTCAGGTTGCTCAGCCTCAGTTTCTTGCCTTACTTCCCATAGTCAGCATCACATGCTCTCTCTGCCCCAACTCCTCTTTAGTTCCCTCTCTGTCCAGGTTTCGGAATCCAGTTATGTTCTGTGACATCATTCCTGGGGAGACATGAATAAATGTTTACTTACCCCAGGCAGGAAAGTAACAACAGACCAAAGTATGGATACCACAAAAACCCAACTTGGAGAACCAGTATGTTTTATTGGGATTACTTACAGGAATATGGGCAAGAGATTACTTACCTGAGCAGAAATAACTCAGCTTGCATGAGAGTGTCTGTCAGCAGTCCTTGATGCTTCAGAAATGGACCTAGAGAGTATGGTCGATTTGGGGGACATCATGACGCCTATGCTTAAGGAGCTTCCCTGAGGGATGGAGTGTGCGTCTCTCCTTGGATTATCCTGTGGTTTTACAACCCTTCAGAACACCCTATGTCTTAAGGCACTTTCCTCCAAGAGAGATGGTTTTATCTTAGAGGAAACTGTGGCAGGCACTACCCTCTCCCTTTGAATATCACACTATTGAAACAATGAATGCTCAAAAAAATCGGAATTTCTCCAAGACTCTCACACTGAGGGAATGGAAAGGTCCAGTGTCAACCAGCAGGGCAAACTCCTCTGCAAAAAGAGGTCATACACACAGTTCTGATAATTGCCAGATCAACTTTCAAGAGAGACTGGACCCCAGAAAGTGATGATGGATGGGGTTCACTTTGACAGGCACTACTTAGTAATCCACACCTTTCCCCTTCTATGTTAAACTTCATGCCAGGACCCTAACGATAACTTGGGGTGACAGCAAACCTTTCTGCTTCTCCTCCCAACGTTTTGCCTTGAAGAAATCTGCATTTGTTAATTTTCACTATTAATTTGTTTCTTTAATTGGCCTATTGAAGATGGGTGACTGAGAGTACCTTATTGGGATGCCAGAATCCGCCTTCTGGACATGGTTATCTGGTTCTTCCAGGGGCTTAACAGTAGTGGGTCCAGCAATTGTACTCTAGAATCTAAACTCATGAGGAAAAATATGTTTCCCCCCCCCCCCCACAGCTTAATTACCTTTAATGCTTCATTATGGTGATGGAAACCTTACAAATTTACTATACTACAGGAGAATGTATTAGACTCAACTTTAATAGGTAATGCTGGATCCTTTCCAAAATACTTGCGTTCTGCCCCCAAGCAATGACATACTGTAGCTGAGGGACTTTTAACTTGATATTTTTGATGATCATGCTTGTTATTTGATTTTTAAAAGATGTAACATTCTTATAAAAGAGGCCTAAATTGTTTGGAGGCAGTGTGGGATTAGAAATGCAGACGCCATTATTGAATAGCGGCGTGTGAGTTTTGCTGAAATCATTCAACTTCTCTTCAGCTTAGTTTCCTTACATAACTATTTTTATGATTATGTGAGCTCACATAAAACGCACTGTAATTTCCCCTAATGTGGTTAATGCTTTGCCTAATCATATCTACTAAAGTATGACTGTGGTCAAGCTCTTTATCATCATTTTATGAGACTGTGTAAATGGTAGGTGAGTATGCTAAGACTAGCTTGTTGCTGACATGGATATTATACTCAGGTTTCACTTACCTTGAAGGAAGCCAGGGATACCTGAGCTTACAGACACTGAAGAGTCTAACTGCCTCCAGGTGGAATGAGGAGGCTGGATGTTTTTCTTGTGTGTATGTGTGTGTGTGTGTGTGTGTGTGTGTGTGTGTGTGTGTCTGTCTGTGTGTGTATGTGTGTGTATGTGTGTGTGTGTCTGTCTCTGTGGGTATGTTTGTCTGCATACTGCATATCTCTGTGTGTGTGTGTGTATGTGTGTGTATGTGTGTGTGTGTACACTTATGTGTCATGCACATGTATTCAGAGGCTATAGGTCAACCTCAGATGTCATTGCTCAGGAAGCTGCTCACTTTGTGTTTTGAGACAGGGTCTCTCATTGGCCTGGAACTGCCTGATTTCGTGAGGTCACCTGGCCAACAAGCTTCAATATCCTTATGTTCTGTATCCTGGGATTGCAACCATGTGACACATGGCATTTCTTACCTGGGTTTGGGAATTAAACTCAGGTGCTCATGCGTGTGTAGACATCACTATTTGACTAAGCTAGCTTCCCCCACTCTTTAAATGAAGTGAAAGTCTAAATGGTGTGTTCATCCATAATGACTGAGAAATAAATTTCTTTAATCAAGATGCAGAAAGGATCCACTTGGCTGCTAGTTGACCTAAGAAGATAAAGAAACTAGCAGATTAATAAAGAGCTAACACCTTTGATTGGTTAGTATATACTAAATGGTATCTTTAGAATTTAACATTTGTTATTTTTTTTTTTCAGTTCTGCATATGAAGGGCATTCTCAATCCATTTTACTGAAACATGGAGAAGTAATTTTCCCAAAGTTACTTACCATTTTGGTATGATGTTTCACCTTAAACCAAGTCCAACTCATCTGGAATCTTTATCTTAATTATTCCTTGATGGTATCTCTCTTGTTCTCTTCCCATACAAACAACTACCAATTGCTCATTGTTGGTCTTCCAGAGTGTTTTCTCTAATTTATGCATATGCATACTGGCAAACACGCACACACTTGCAGTACCTATGGAGAAAAGGGCTTTGGATCCCTGGAAGCTGTGATTCAGGTGGTTGTGAGCTGCCCAATATGGGTGCTGGGAACTTTACCCAGGTCCTCTGGAAGGAGCACATGTTCTTAACCACTGAGCAGCCCCTCCCGTCCCCATTCTTGGTATTTTTAAGCTCTTTCACTTCTACAAATCTGAGTTAAGTTGTCATTTCACTAACATGACTTCTCTTTTTCTGATCAGTTGGGAGGTTCTGTATCCTTTCACATCTTGGTGGGCTATTTATAGGATCTGTGTGAGTTGTTTGTTTATATCATTCTCGTAAATGGTCTTTTTGGCTGGAAATAGGTCTTATATATTGATGAAATCAGTTTATAAATTGTAATGCATGTGTTTAAATAATCTCACAGGGTGACTTCGGCTGGCTTTGTGCTTTCCATCTTCCTGCTCAGCCTCCTGAGCACTGGAATGACAAGCATTCACCATAGTGTCCAGATGTTATTTTATTATCTTTTCCCTTAGGTAAAATGCATATTGCACAATAAGTCACTCCCAACTATTTTAAAGTATACAATTAGTGGATTTTAGTAGTTTCACGGAAAAACCAGCAGCTTATTCCAGAACATTTCACCATGCAAATATGCAACCCTGTATTCATTAGGTATCCTTTCCACACCCTCCCATCCACCCCAGGCCCGAGTCACCACCGAGATGCTTGTGTATCTGTGCATTTGCCTGCACAAGTAATTTCAGACAAGCTGTTGATTCTGCTTTTTTTGACTCTTTTTTTTTAAGTTCACATATATATATTTAAAAGTATTAATAAAATGTGTATACTTTTCTCCTATTGGTTTGTTTTTATGTCTGTTTAATTCTCACCACCTGAGAACATTCAGGAATGTTTTCTCTCTGTGACTGAAAGTCTGATGCTCAGAAACTGTGAACTAAAAAAAGACAAAATGAAAGAAGTAAACCGATAATAGAAAAAGAGACACAGAACAGCAGGTATATGGAATGATTCTTGAGTTTCTACTGCTTATATAAATAAATAAACTTTATCAATTGTGTGTCTGAGCATACACGTGCACATGTGAGCACCTCTATGTGTGGCTATGTGGATCTATGAGTCCAAAAAGAGGGAATCAGATGTTCTGGAGATACAGTTACAGGCTTTGTGAAACTAAACTCATGTGGTTACTGGGAATGGTATTTGACTCTTCTACAAGAACAATATGTACTCCTTAAAATTTTTTTCAATGTATTTTATGTGTATAGGTGCTGTGCCTGCATGTCTATGCACATCTGTGCCTGGTACCCAAGAAGACCACAAGAGTTCGTCAGATCCCCTGAGACTGGAGTTATGGCCAGTTGTGAGCTGGGAATTACCTATGTCCATTGGAAAAGCAGTCAACACTCCTAACCACTGAGCAATCTTTCCTGGCCCTCAGCACTCACCCTTAAGTGCTGAGACATCTCTCTAGCCTCTACTGCTGCTTCTGATTCTGCATGAACTGAGAAATGGGAGACCTTCACTATCAGTAAGCTAAACTAAGACTGACCAGGCAACTGAAGACTGTGGCTTTGGGTTCTTTTCTGTGTTTTCATAGGCATTCCCATATGAATGAAATTCTTATCTTTTGGTTTCTGTAAGTGTCCATACTACAGTTATTCCCTGTTACTTGGATGATTTTGGTTTTTGTACCATGCCTGAAAAAAAAAAAAAAAAAAGGAAAAATGCTGAAAAAAATTGCCAAGGAACAAAGCACGTTTTGTTTGCTTACTTTGGTGTGTTTTTAAAGTAATTATTAATAAGTCCTTCCCTCAAATAGGTTTCTTAAGTGGTATTTGGGTTTTTTGTTTGGTTGGTTGGTTTTGGTTTTTTTGTTTTGTTTTGTTTTTCAAGACAGGGTTTCTCTGTGTAGCCCTGGCTGTCCTGGAACTCACTCTGTAGACCAGGCTTGTCTCAAACTCAGAAATCCGCCTGCCTCTGCCTCCCAAGTGCTGGGATTAAAGGCGTGCGCCACCACTGCCGGCGGTATTTGGTTTTAATGAATGCTTTTTTTATTTTGAAATCAAGACAGCATTGCTACATAATCTTGTCTAGCCTGGTCTTGAATGCACGAGACTGACCTTGAACTCCTGCTGCCTCAGCCTTCCAATGCTGTACTACAGTCATGTGCCACCACACTTGGATTTATTAGATTTATTGCTCTTTTCTGTCACCTTTCTTTTGGGGCACTATCCACGTGGAAAAGGAAGGCTCATAATACATCTATTACTTTCTCAGTTAATGTTTTAGCTTGGCGTGGCTCAGAGGAACAGTTCAAACAGAGGCAATATATGGGCCCTCAGATGTAATTCACATACCATAAAGTTCACCTTTAAGGAGGTGGCCATGACTATATTCCTAAGTCTGTACAACTACCGATATTGTTGTAGATAGAGCATTGTGCCCTGAGCAGACAGCTCTCACCTTCATCTGAGCGGCTGTGACTTGCAAGAGACTCCCAAGGTCAGGAAGAATGTTGACATTCTCTCACAGAAGGAGAGGGTGAGGAGGGTCACTGGATTCTCATCACAGATTCCAGCCACTCCTTCCTGCAGATCCCAGCCATTTGTATGTAATTCTGCCCTAATTTCTATGGTGTAGCCTCACAGCCTGTGGCCTGGTAGTCTTGGAAGGTGCCTGGGTGTACAGACTACGAAAGGTTAGTAAAACGTGGAATTCCATCTGTGAAGCTATGGGGAAGTCATCCATGCTAGGGTGACACTTTGCAGCTGTGCAGGCTGCTTCAGTGCCACGCATGCTCCTGTAAGTCGCCTCTTATCTGTGCTGTGTAAGTAAATTCCATTCTTACATTGTTCATCCAGGTTGGACTTTGGTGGCATTATACCAACACTCTCATGGTGGCTCACAGTTGGCTATAATGCCAGTTCTAGGGTATCTAAAGCATTCTTCTGGTTTCCCTGGGCACCAGGCATGTATATTGTGCACAGATGTGTATGCAGGTAAAACACCCATACATATAAAATAAAAAATTTAAAAATGTATTGACTTCAACAGAATTTTATTCTTTTTACAACTGTTTTTGGTATCCTTCACCTCATGTTATTTCATGTGCATTTGAGTACCACTTTCTATCTGCAGAAGTAGAGCAGCTGGTGTTCTGATGGAAAATGCAGTCAGCACATTGAAGATGTAGGCCGATTTGAGGAGTAACACCATCTTAGTACTGTTACATCTCCTGGTCTGCAAACAGAAGATTTTATTTGGCTCCATCTTTACTTTCCATTGAGGTTTTATTGTTTTTCAAGACAGGGTCTTACTATGTAGCTCTGGCTGTCCTGGAACTCACTAAGTGACCAGGCTGACCTCAAACTCAAACCCCTTGCCTCTGCCTCCCAAGTGCTAAGAGTAAAGGGGTATGTGTGCCACTGTGGCTGGATCCATTAAACTTTTTACAGTCACATGTAATTCCTTGAACATAAATTACACACTGATAACATCTGACACTACACTACCTCATCTATAATCCATTACACTGAAAGGAGGCATTAGATCTATGTTCAGTTGATTTTAGCAGGGGATTAATAGCATGTAAGACCTTCACTGTGCTTGCTTCTTTATGAGTCTGAGGGAGACTATTTGAAATAAGTTGATACTTGAATTAAGCTTCATGGAGTCAAAAAAGGAACAAGATTAAAATACACACATGCTCACAATGGATAGAACTGGAGGCTATAATATTGCCTAAATAATCCACTCCAGAAATGCTTGTGTGGTATGACATCCCTTGTATGTGGAATGTGAAGAATCAGTATCACGGAACATGCGATTAGAGTAGTAGATTCTCAGATACTGAGAAGGAAATAACATAATGTTCTGCAAGGAAAGGGTTTATAATTGGGTACAGTATGAATAGCTGAGATGATAAGCATGCCAGTAACTCTGATGTGACCATTATACAAGGCACTCATGTGTACAAAGTTCATATCAAATGCCAAAAATATGTATAATCTTATAGGAGTTAAGAACATTTAAAATTCATCTTTTATTCAATCCTCTCTTTCAAAAAGAAATAATTAAATCAAAAGGAAACGGAATTAAGATATTTGGGGGGTAAAAACTCTTGTTACAAATCTTTGTCTATAAAATTTCAGAGATGACATAGAGGCTTGTGTGTGTGCATGCTTGTGTGTGTGCATGTGATATAATAAAAATTTGCTGTATTCTAATATTGGAATAATGGATGTAAAATTCTTTACCAAAAATGTCCTGGATATTATGCATTTAAAGGCTGAATTTGACATGAATTATACACCAATAAGGATGTTAAAAAATGAAAGAACAAGTATATGAAAGAATTCTGAGGAAAGTCATTGCCAGTAAATCTTCCTTGAAATAAGTTTTGACAGAATATGTTTATGCAGTGGAAAGATGATATAGACAAGAAATTTGGTACAACATAAAGAAACAAGATATGTAAGAATGGACAGATATGGATCATTTTTTATAATTTATATAAAAAATTCTTGCACGCGGCAGCAGTGATAAGAGTCTAATGTTTGTAGCCTGTTGACACTTGAAATAAGTGTCCAGAGCATCCAATAGGATGGAGCAATTAGAAATGCTATCTTCATTAAATAGTAATATCACACAAAGAAGGATGGTGCCACTTGGTGGATATAGAATTTCTGAAAATATTTTATAAAGATCTCAGAGAAAACAATAGATGATTTTAAGGGATTAAATAAAAACAACCTATAAAAATAGATTACAGGTTGGGAAGTCAGGTCACTAGAGGTGCATTTGCTTGGCAAGTGGATGTCTGTTTTAAAGTTTTCTCTTCCTCCTCCTCTTCCTCCTCCCCCTCCTCCTCCTCCTCTTCATCCTCCTCCTCCTCCTCCTCCTCCTCCTCCTCCTCCTCTCCTCTCCTTCTCCTTCTCCTTCTCCTTCTCCTTCTCCTTCTCCTTCTCC
>JANHMN010000003.1:102058223-102079232 GCA_030674055.1 Rhabdomys pumilio
CTTCTCCTTCTCCTTCTCCTTCTCCTTCTCCTTCTCCTTCTCCTTCTTCTTCTTCTTCTTCTTCTTCTTCTTCTTCTTCTTCTTCTTCTTCTTCTTCTTCTTCTTCTATATATACAAAACTTACAGTTTATTCTTAAGAAATGGGGAGGGGAAACCTGCTCATTCTTTTTCTTTTCTTTTTTTCCAATGTAATATATTTATTGATTCTTTGAAGATTTCACATCATCTCCCACCCTTTGTGACCTCCCCTCAGCAGAAAAAAAAAGTTCAATTTGTGTTATCTATATACTCATTGGAGCATGGAAAAACTCTCAGTGGCCTGCTCTTAAATATAGCTGAGTTCTTCCCCTCTCTCACTCTTGCTGGAAGCCATCTATTGTGGAGAGCAACACTTCAGCATCCTATCACAGTTTTAAAAGCTTTTTTCCATGTCTTCCTGTCTAGGCTGTTACTATTTTGGATAAGGGGTAGGTTGGGGTGGAGGTAACAGTTGTCACAGAAGTCTTCAATGTCTCTCTTTATCAGCTGTGTATCTGTAGTCATCGATATCATTGCCAAAGTAGCTTATCTGGTCTTTAGGGTTCATGGAAACACGGATCAAGGGCTTTCACATGGTTTCTGGCCTCTGCACAGACCAGGAACATGATATCAGTTGTAGTAGGACCACAAAATCAAATAAGGCCCTCTGATGTCAGCTAGGATCACTGACATAAATATGGCTTCAGGCTGCAACCTAGATCTCCGACATCCACTCAGCATCATCACAGACTGGCACAGTAAGACCACAAACTCTGACACAGCCCTCTGCTGCAGCACGAATCCAGACATCACCATGGCCTTAGGTAGCAGCAGGCCACACAGATGGATGAGGAAACTGTTCAACCCTGTACCAGACCTCAATATCAGGTTTTCAGGAGTTCCCAACCCCCATTCAGCTGCCTAGAACAATTCAAAACAATCTTCTTGCAACCTTCTTTGAAAAGGCTAGGCACACTTTCCTGGAAGCCCTCAGTGCTTTCTTCAGTCCCTCGGGGCTTCAGAGAAGAACTAGACAAAGGCCCTGGGGTAGCCTCAGCCCTGGTCTCATCATAGACGACCGTAGAACATATAACCACATAGGTCTTCTCATAGGTGCCTCTGGGACATAGCTGACATTATCTCAGCAGGACTCAGCTGTGGCCTGCAGTTCAGGGAACCAACCAAGCAGAAGGCGCCCAAGTGCCTTCAGCTTCTTGCTTCTCTCTCAGACTGAGCTCATGGTCCTCAGCCCTGACCTGTTGAGGATGCTGGCCACAGAAGCCTGGGCACAGTCTGGGCACTGGATGGGTGTTGTGGAAGTTTGAGGTTTGAGGTGTGAGGTATAATGACAGATAGTTCAGGGTTTTTGTTGCTGTTGTTTGTTTTGTTTTTTTTTCTGTTTTTAACTCATCAACTGAGAAAGTTACAAGGGTTTCTGTTTCTTTTTTTTTTAATGGGATAAATGGTTTCTCAAAGAATTTCTTTTGTAGTTACAGAGTATACTAAGAAAGATAGCATTTGTTTGTTTGGTTTGTTTGTTTTTGTTTTACTTTGTATCTTTACAAAAGTGTACAGGCCATAGGTCAGTAGAGTATCAGAACTCTGAACCATATAACCACAGTCAGACTGCACAGTATTGTTTAAAAGGTCATGTGTCTTTTTGTTTTCTTGTTAGATTGTTAACATATTAGGGAAGAAAATGAAATTCCGTGTAGATGTTTTCTGAAGTTCAGTATTTGTTGTGCAGATTTTAGATTCTTAGAATAAATGTTATTTTTCTCTTGTACTTCCTATCATGATTCTCTTCGTTTTGTCCAGAGTTCTTTGATGTCATTGGATGTGTATGCAGAATTAGGGCTTCCACAACTGCTTCTGAGATGCTCATCTTGCTTACCAGGCTCCACTCTTCTATTTTGCTGATGTTTCCTGACCTTTCTTGTTACTTTACATAGGTATCTCATTGTCTTTAGATTGTTGAAATACATCTTTGAGGTCTCCCTGAATAGCCTCTGGGGCCCAAGAAAGGGAGCAGATGTCCTCTGGGCCAGGAAGGCCTCCCACTCACTGGTACACTCCTTTCATTACATCCCTGCCTTTGCCAGGTAGCTGCACCCATGATGGGGATGGCCTGAGTCTCCTGAACTCGGGGAACAGTGGAGGGCCACAGCACCACCAAGCCAAGGGATTCTCTTCATTGATGTTTTTAAAATAAAGTGTTTCTAAGTATTTTTAGTCAGGGTGTTATTACAAACACGCTGTTCTCATTGTTCCATTTTCAGACCATCTGTTACTGGTGTATAAAAATATAATTGGTACTTGTGTACTTACCTAGTATCTAGCATCCTTGACAAATTTATTAATTTTTTTAACTCAAAACACTTTATTTATCAGTATTTGTATATACATATATACTTATACATGTATACATATATACATACATATATGAACAATAATTAAATAATAAGATGTATTTGAAAAGTATGGGGGGTTGGGAAGAGTGGGAGGAAGGAGAGAAAGGGAAAAATTATGTAAATACAGTGCTCATATATGAAATTCTCAAAAAGGAATCCAGTTTTTTAAAATGTTCAACAGATTAACTAGCATTTTACAATATGAAAATAAATATGACCTATAATTATGTTGAAGGATATTTTAACTCACTACAAACTTTGAAGTTTAAAATAAAATCAATAAAAATTATTTTACCCAGCATACTAACAAAAACTACAATAACATTTTATAATTCAAAGTATTTCTGAGAACAAGAAAATGGATTGTCAGAAGCTAAGTCAGCAGAGCCAGGGGAACACTGTGTCTTATTTCTTCTTTTTATCTTTTCTTCTTTATTATTATTATCAAATCATAATTTTTACTTTTTAACACGGGGGTTATAAACATGAAAATGCAGGATGTGGGGAAGGGGATGACACAGGAGCATAGGTGAACAGGGGGAGTACAGATATCTTTTAGAAAAGGGTATCAGCTGGGTGAAGGTTCAGGGGTCAGGTCAATATAACTCTGCCTATGATTCACTTGTCCTTATCTAATTTGGTACTATACACCAAGGCTGCCTATTTACAAGGTCTATGACTACTCAGGCTGGTAGATTTCCACAAAAGCTGCCTGTTTGCAATAGTTTATAGACAACTGTTTAGGTGTTTTTCCATTGAGACCCAAGACTTTGTGTTAGCAGGCATGTATGTCAGGTCTATTGCTAATTTTAGGCTTATGGCTGATTTTAGGCCTTCAGTGTATAAGCAGGGCTGCCCCTGACATCTCCTCCCTTCTCCAAGTATAGAAGGGCTGTGGTGATTCTAATCTTGCCAAGGCGAGGATAGAGGCCTGACCGCCAGTAATTAAAGGGGACCTTGTAATGGCTCCAGTCCACCTGTCATTGTCCAGTAAGGCATGAGGGCCATACCTGTCCTGATGTCTTTTTCCTGGAGAGGGGATACTTTTGACATCAACCCCTATGCAGTCAGGCTTGTCCCTCAGGGAACCCAGAAACACACTTTTAACTTTTATTTATATTCCCTTGCAGTGCTTAGCATTGCAGCCTAAGCAAGAATTCAGATCGCCAGACAGAGGGGGTTCTGAGTGGCCCCTCTCTGCTTGGTCTAGGGGCAGAAGTCCCCTCTTTTAGGTTGGGTAGAGATGGGACTTGAGAGCACCCTGGATAGAGTAACATCCTCGTCTAGAGTCTCGTGGTCCTCCATATCTAACTTATGATAATGTATCTGAATAGATTTTGCTATCAGATTATCTATCTATTGTTTCACAAAGTTAGCCTATTTAAGGCCCAGGGACCAAAGGAAATAAGCAAAAATAACCTAATTAATGGTCCCAAGATGGAAGGAAGGAAGTAGGGTTAACAAGCATGGAGAGGTTGAAGACCAATTCTTGTACAAGCTCTCATTTTTCTCTTTCTCTCTCTGTCTTTTCTTAAGACCTTCTCTGGCCTTTTTCATGCTCTCTTTAATCATCCCTGTTTTGTCTAGGTGAAAGCAGCATGCTTCTTTAAGGGTTGTACACAGTCTAGAACTGTACACAGTCTTTTCTATTGTAAAAGAAAAAAATCAAGTCCAATAAAGTCCTTTGCAATTTTTGGGGATCGAAACAGACAGTGAAACGAGGGATTTCTTCAGATTAGTGATGTCAGTCTATAGCTGTTTAATGTCCTTGTCAAAGGCCCATTGGAGGTCTGAGTAGTACTTGTTTTAGTGGTTTTTAAAAGCATTGCTTGGGGCGGGGGTGCACGCCCAAATTCAACCATCATCCATTATGCCAATAAAGCTGTTTTGGAAACTCATGGACTTTCTCGTGTCATTGGGGCTGTTCCATGAGGAACCATGGAAAATGCCTTTAATGAGCTGCTGTAGCTGCAGCCTAACTTCCTGCCTGGAGGAACTTTCTGCGTTTCTAGCCACTCTACCCACAGCTGGAGCAACCAACATGGAGCACAGTGACACAACTACAGAAACTGATATCATGGGTAAGTGTGGAAGAGGTCTCATTTATCGTGCTGTTGTTGAGGAAGACCTCTCTGCTTTCCAGCCATGGGGACAACCCTCTTTAAGCAAGCTAGCTGTGTCTGCTAAGCGAGTACAGTAACCGCGTCTCTCCCATGGGGTGCTGCCGGGGCCTTTCTCTTCTCTTCCCCTGTCATTTCCCTTGGCTGTGGGCCGGCCAGTCATTTGTCTACATGCCCCCAGTCTCAGTCCTTGCACAGCCTCTCAACGGCATTTGAAAGCCCAAGGGCTTGAGACCAGTCAGTCCCTGGCTGCCTCCAGTCCCAGAGATTCCCAATCCAAGAGTTCTACACCCCCTCGGAACCAGACTGAGTGAAAATTCTCCACACTGGGTGGGGCCCTGCCGTGCTTGCCTCGTGCTGTGAGGAATAAACTCAGCAAAGATCCCATGTGCTCCTCCCATGCTGAACTGCAATCCCAGTCGACTACGTCATGACAGAAACATGGACCCACAATGCAACAGAGACTCACACCCACATGCCCACGTGCTGGCCTACATCGTTCCCTACAGGTGGTAGAGGATGCGTGCACAGCAAGCTCCAAGAGCACCCCCACACACTGGTGCCCATGGAAAAAGCCTCTCCATGAGACAGATCTTAATGACAGACCATGACATGCTTGCTCCCAAGTAGCTTAATGCTTGCTACACACCCTTTGCAGACATCCTCCTGCCGGGGTGCTGCTTCCTTGTTGTGATTATCCTATAGATGCTCCCACAAGTCCAACGGAGGCAACGCCATCTCCTGGAACCTGCCTGGGATGCCAAGCTGCCTTCTTCCAGCCACCTCGTCTGACTAAAGACCCCAGAGACACACACTGAGATCCAGACACACACGCTGAGATCCAGAGACACATGCTAAAGACTCCAGAGACACACACGGAAATCCAGAGACACATGCTGAGTCCTACAGAAGACAGATTTAGACCTTCCAGCTATAGACGAACTTTCTTGCCAAAGTTAAATAGCTAAAAGTTACATGTCAGTAAGAAAAACATGTCTATCTACATTAATCAGATGTTATTATCCTTAAACTGTATTAACTGTAATTAATTGGCCCAATGATACCTTGCCTTCCCAACCCACCCTTGACTCCCCTTACCCTGTGACTTAATTATGCTATCCCCTCCAGCCTGAGTAGTGTTTTCTTTTGACTTCTTCATCCAAAAATGTCATGACAGAAAACAGTGACCCTCCCCCCTTTAAAGAAAAAAAAAAAAAAAAGAAAACATGGGGAGATGTAGGGCCGTGAAAGGGGTCTTGGTTTTTGGTAGAAGCACTGGATGGAAGTTGCCCAGAGACCCTGCAAGGGACAGGCATGGCTCCTAACACGTGGCATAAAACTCCATTAGCCTGTGCTGTTCAATCATGTAGGATGCAGCCCCTCCCAAAGGGCATAGGTAGAGGGCGTGATTACAGGCCTCAGCCTCAAGAGATTTACATACTAATGTGATACTTGAAGGTCAGAGGGCGTAGCCAATTAAGCATTCTTCCCCAGACCCTTCCCCCTTTCTCCCTCCCTATTTAACTCAGGCCTGTTCTGAGTTTCACGGAGGTGCACATCCAAATTCAACCATCATCTGTCATGCCGATAAAGCCATTTTGGAAACTCAAAAAAAAAAAAAGCATTGCTTGGGATTTTCCATAGAGAATATTATGTTATTGACAAAGATAGTTTTATTAGTTCTTGTTAATCCATATGTCACTTATATGTGTTCCTTGCTTATTTGTTCCGACTGTACTTCCAAGATAATGTTGAGTGTAAGTTGCAGAAGCCAGGTATTTATCCTTGTTTGGCATTTGAAGGGACATCTTAAAGTCTTTTGGTAAGTATGATAGTCACTGTAGTTTTACTTAAAGATGCCCTTTATCACATTCAGAGAATTTCCTTAAATTCCTAGTTTATTGGATACTTTTTACCAGAAACACTGAGATGATCATAATTTCTTAACTTTCCTACATCAAAAAATTATTGAATTGCTTCATCTTAGTATGTTAAACCAACCCTGCATTCATGTAACAAATCCTACTTGCCCGTAGAGTATAATTCTTGTATGAACTGCTGTATTAAATATTCCATGGCATCCAGTTGAGACTCAGTGAGAATTTCTGTGACTATCTTATGAAGAGTACTGGTCTGGAGCTTTCACTCTTGGGATCCCCTCATCTAGTTTTAATATGAGATTAGAATCAGCTCCTTAGAACAACTTAAGAAGTCTCCCCCCACCCCCGTATCTTTTCAAATATTTGGAAAGAACTTTAGAATTATTACTAAAGCTGTGAAAATAAGAGATTCAAATTTTTTTGCTAGACACTTTTATTGGATATTTTATTTATTTACATTTCAGATGTCATCCTCTTTCCCCATTTTTGCTCCCTAGAACCCCCTATGCCATCCCCCCTCCTCCTTTTTGCTTTTATACCATTTTAATTACATACATGTATTAAGGTCAGTTCTAAGTTGAGTGTCTAGCAATACAATAGATGCAAATAGTCAAGGAACAAGCAATACAATAAACACAAATAGTCAATAAGCAAGGCATCAAACCCAACTACATGAACATTCCCATAATCACTGTTTCTAAGGGCTTATCAAGATGACTAAAATATCTGAGCCTATTTCCCTGTCCTGGCCCAAAGTCATTTTCATATATGATGCCTACTTCCTTGTTGTAGCCTAAAATTTAGATTCCTATCTGAAATTACTTCTTTATTCTAGCCTAATATTTAGGTTCCTGCCTGAGATTACTTCTTTGTTCTAGCCTAAGATTTAGATTTCTGCCTGAAACCTACTTCTTTGTCCTTGGCCCATGTCAGATTCTTGCCAAGCAGTCCCAAAGGCTCTCTGCCTCTCCTCCTTTTTTATTTCATTAACAAGACTGAACCTGTCTTAGGTCATTCTGACAAGAATGCCTTTTTTACCCATTGTGGAATATGCATTATCCAAAGCAATGCACTTCTGTCTTAAGTTGGTAAGGCTCTGTGCAGAATCTTACCTGTCCTTGGTTTGCCAGCCTATTAATTTAATAACTCTGTTTTGGGGTTCATTTTCAGGTTCAAGCCATGTACTTTGGCTGCCAACATGTTGATGTTGTTAAAGATAAGCTTTAAATGATGGGCAGGAATAAAAGTATTTCCAGGACAAAAAGGGCTAGCGTGATCATGCTATATATACCATTCTTGAAGCTTGACCAAAATAGAAATGCTGACCTCAGGCCATGGGTAATTTTATCTGCAGTATCTACCATATCAATGCTCAGCAGAGCAGCATTACCAATGGATTCATGTTGGTTCTAAAATTTACAATGGTAGTCATTATAATTAGGAAGAAGTTTAAAGACACTTGCAGTTATTTGGCATAATTCTAACACCTCTCTGGATGTTTTAACGTTACATAGTGAGCTTATGCATTTCAAGAATGCTGCTCTGCTGAGCTTTGATGTGGTAGAGATTCAACTTTTTGTTGAGTAATTCCAGTTGTCTAGAAATTGCTGTATGTATATAAAAATGTTGTGAGATATGGTGTCCAGGCCTAATCCTAGTACTTGGGAGGCTGAGGCATGGCACTTAAGTTCAAAGCTTGCTTAGGCCATGTAGTGAGACTCCATCTCAAAAACATTATTATATACAAAGATAAAAATTATTATATACAAAGTTTTTACGGGAAAAGACACTACATATTTAAGAGATACAAATAAGTAAAGGAAGCTGGAGAGACAGTTTTCTGTGGATAAAAGTGCCCACTGTGTAAGTATAAGAACCTGAGTTCTGATGCCAAGCACCCACAGAAGAAGTGGAGTACATCTATGCATATCTGTGACTCCAGAACTACAGGTGTGAGGGTGGAGACAAGAGGGTTGCTGGGGCTTGCTAACTGTCTTAGTTAGGGTTTTACTGCTGTGAACAGACACCACAAGGCAACTCTCATAAGGACAATATTTAATTGTGGCTGGCTTACAGGTTAAGAGGTTCAGTCCACTATCATCAAAGTGGGAGCATGGTAGTATCCAGGCAGGCATGATGTAGGAAGATCTGAAAGTTCTACATCTTCTTTCAAAGGCAAGCAGAAGACTGGCTTCCAGGGAGTTAGGATGAGGATCTTAAAGCTCAAGCTCACAATGGTACACTTCCTCCAACAAGGCCACACCTACTCCAACAAGGCCACACCTTCTAATAGTGCCACTCCCTGGGCCAAGCATATTCAAACCATCACACCAACCTAGGTGAAAACAGTGAGCATATTCAGTGAGAGACCCTGACTCAAAGGGATAGTAAGAACAGTAGAGGAAGATACCTGGCATTCTCTGGCCATTCTCTCACATATATACATGCATGCACTCATGCACACACTTACATGTAAATATAACTTTTATTCACCTGATGTAATTGTCATCTCAGAGATTTACTGTTGAATAAACTCACTCTTTCTAGTTCTTTCTGAACTCTGGCTAACTGGTTCAACTAAGCTGTTCTGGCTCAAACTCCTCTCCTGTCTTACTGATTTGATCTGGCTTCTCTCAGATTCTCACTGAATTGTTCTGCTTGGCCTTAAACTAACTCTGTCAATCTGCTCTGATCTTCTGGATCCTTCTTATTCTCTGGCTTTAACTGCTTCAACTCCACTGCATGGTACTTACTGCCTTGACTCCCAACTCACTCTCTCTCCATGAAGTGCTCTTTTTTGTGCTGTTCATGTGAGAGTTGGGCATATCCTATCTCTGACTTGTTTTGTCAAATCTTTCTCTGATTCATCCCTTTGTCTGCCCCTCAATTAGACTTCACTTTCAAACATGGTTGCTTCTACAAATTCACCTTACCTACATTGTTTGCGATTAAAGGTGTGTGCTAAGGGTGTGTCTGTATTCTAAGCAGAAGGAGTAAAGCTGTGTCTATATTCTAGCTGGATCACACAGAGCTAAAAGGTTCAGACTGCTTGTCTGAACACCCATAAAGACTATCTTTTTCACTCTCAAAATTTACCTTAATTTGGTCTCATTTCCATTCAATCAACTTTGTTTTTTTTCTGGATTAAGACTGATCCTTTAATTTTCAGGTGTAACTCCTTTTAATGCATTTTTTAAATATTTTATTTTTTAAAGTTTGTTCTTTCAAGACAATAGCTAATCTTATGTTCTATGTTTGTCCTAATTTCTAATTGTTTTAATTCTATATTCTTTCTGGTCACTATAATGTTACAAATCTCATTTCAAGGCTGGGATTGTACTCAGTTGGTAGAGTGCTTACCTAGAATACATGATACCCTATGCATTAGTTCCTTTTCTATTGCTGTAATGAAACACCATGACAAAGGCAACTTATAAAGGGAAGGGTTTATTTGGGCTTACTATTACAGAAGTGTAAGAGTCAATCATGGTAGGAAGTAGCAAACATGGAAGTAAGCATGATGGCTAGAGTAGTAAGCTGAGAGCTGACAGCTTGAATTTCAAGCAAGAAGCAGAGAGACAACTGGGAATATGCCAGTCTTTAAACTCTCAAAGGCCATCTCCAATAGTGTATTTCCTTCACTAAGGCCACACTTTTAAAGATGTTGTATTGTGCCCCAGAGAATAATTCTTGTATGAGCATTACTACCTGGGGACCAAGTATTCAAATGCAGCGTTCAAATCACCACACTCTGGGTTCTGTTCCCTCATGGACCATGCCTGTGAGTAATCTCCTGCATTCAGAAGGCTAAGATGAGCAAAGGATAACCACAAGTTTAAGGACAGTCTGGGTTATGTAGGGAGTTCTAGGGTAGCCTATGCTACAGCATGAGACCCTTTCTTAAATAACCCCCCCACCCCCAAAAAAAGAAGGAAGAAAGGAAGGAAAGATAGACAGATGGAGCAAGGAAGCAAGGAGGGAGAGAGGGAAGAAGGACACTCTTACTTCAGTTGTGCTATCCTGTTCTTGTTTCACAGTATCTAGTAGAAGATAGTTGACGGTTGGTCCTCTGCTTGTTTTCTTAACTCTACATTCTCTTTTTTCCTCATCTACTGATGTTGTTTTACCTGGTACCTGAGACCTTGCTTTGTTAAATTACTATAACTTAATTTTCCTTATGCAAAAAGCATCTATGTGCATTTTCTTCAGTTCTTCAATACTGACTGTGCCTAGTATTTTATAGACTTAACTGGGTTTATTTTAAATACTCCAAAATTCTCTAAACTTGTACCACTTGGGCATGGCATGGGGAGAAAAAAATCATTTACTACATTTTAAAATAAACATAAATAAAATGAAATGTTTGTTTTCTTAAACAGCAAAGGCAGTCTCGGAAAATTAGCAGGTATAGTCAGTTTCAAGGCTGACTGAGCAGTTTACCTACATCATCAAGAACCCAGACTCTTCTCATCATTTTTCTCTTTCAGAGTTTAGGTTGAAGAGTCAAGAACCAGACCAACTGAGCCAGGATGGTGCAGTGTCTGCTGGTTCTTCATCAGACTGACTAGAGGACCATTTAACCTGCTTCATGCAGATACTTTAAGAAGATTACAAAGAAACTTAGCTTTGAGGGTAGTGGGATTCCAGTACATCTAAAGGATGATACCCTCTGTATCCCAGCTCCAGCATGCTTCCTTTGGTGGTCCAGCACAGCCCATGTAGAAGCTGGCTAGAGTCTTGTTGCCCCAAGAAGCAGCACTGACTTCATTCAACTCAGAGATTACTTTCTCCCATTTTTCTAGACTCTCAGTGAACCAGTAATCTGATAAATAACTGAGCTCTTCCTTAAGGATCAATAGCATTGACTTGTCCTAGCTGCTGCCAATGAAGTAGGCTTCACCATTAAAAAAGGAAGTCAAGTCTGTACTGCAGCACCCCTGGCAGCAAGGAAGAAAGCAGGAGGACCTTGTCCCTTTTCAGCCTTCAATTTTGAAGAAGGAAATATCTTCAGAATATTTCTTTTTACAGCTGCATAATTCAGTGCTTACACAACAACTTTAGTGCAGCTAGAGCTGGATTCTAAGTCACTGATAAAGAAAAACTGGGCTGTCATGATTCCTTGATGATGGGAATTTCATTTGAGAGCAACTTTGCCTCACAAGGGGAATTTTACAGCATCTGGCAACGCCTTTGGTCATTAAACTTGTGAACAGTTAAAACATTTACTGACATCTATTGGGATCATTTCCTAGAGCTCCAAAGGCAATGTAGCCCTACTGATGCCATTGTAGACTTGACCTCTAGAACCATTTTTAAAAATGTGTATTGTTTTAGCTCACTAAGCTCCTGTTAATCTGTGACAGCAGAAACAGAGCATCCAAGCACAGACTAACACTGAGTCAGACGAGAACGAGTCACAGAAGGATGCTTACCCAATTTGAATAATGCAAGGGTGTGAGGATGGGAACCAGATCCAAACAGAGGTCAGACCTAGCCAGGCATCACTATGACCTGAACACCTGCTTCCATTCCATTGACACTGACTCTTTAGTGCAATAGCAACTGTCAAGAAGTGTTGGGACAGTAAGGGCTACACCATCAATGTGCACATGGGGACCAGAGATTAAGAAAGTGCCTTCTGGGTAGGTAAGTCCTTTTTGTCATCCTCTCAGTGTGTACCATGTGAGGACATAGTAACAAGGTGCCAAATGTGTCAACCAAATACAGTGCCATCTTCATCTCAAGCTTCCTAGTTCATAGAGTAGGGAGAAATAAAGTTATAATGCCCTCAATTAGTTGCATTAAACTAATGTTATTTTCTTATGATTTGTATGTGCACAGAGCGTGTAGAGGCCAGAGTATGACCTCAGGTGTCATTCCTCAGGTGTCATCCACCTATTTTTTGAGACAGAGTATGGCAGTGACCTGGAGCTTGCTAAGTAAGCTAGGCTGGTTAGGTTGTGACCCCAGAGATAAGCTGTTTCCACCTCACCAGCCCCAGGATTACAAACATGTGACATCTGGCACTTCTTATGTGGCTTCCTGGGATCAAATCTAAGTCCTCAGCTGAGTTACTTTCCTATCCCTAATTTCTTTGTTTTGACAATGACTGTCAGTTGTCACAAATGGTGACTGTGTGGGATGTAAATTTATAAGATACTGGGTAAAAAGGTATAGAGCAACTTACTACTACATTTGCGACTTTACAGTTGATCTAAAGTTACTCCAAAAGTAATTTTAAAATTTTTAAGTATGTTCAGAAAAGCAGTTTTGGGCAGTGTTGTGTAAGGAAAATATTTTTCTATGTGCCCTGGGTACATCCCCAAGCCTCACTATCAGGAAACTGGAAAATGCCTGGAGTCTAATTGTCCCCCTCAGAAGTAATTCCCAGCTTACCCAGCAACCTTTGGAATTCAGCTTTTAAGGCATGGTTTTGAGATTAGGAAGTCCTTGAAGGGGACTCCTGAGCATCTTGATTTCTAGGAAAAGATATTCTCTAATTGTAAATCAAATCAGATGGCATTTGGACCAATTTTAGCAATCTCAAATTTTGAGATATTGCATCTTTCACTGAGAACTGGATTATTAACCTAGGGCCCAAAGTCAACCCTCTAGGCCAAGGTTCGAACTGAGATCAGCACCTCCTAGCCTCACTCCTTTCCTTTTTCCTCTCCACTGCTCTCTAGTCCATTGGTCTTCTTGGCCACCAGCTCTTTCACAAGGATCTCCAGCAACACCATACTTGCTGGAGACAACAAAGTCAATTTCTGATTATGTTGGTACCATTATTACTAATTTAAAATAATTTTGTCTGTTTTCACTATTTTAGAAGGACATCCCTTTGATGTTTTTATTAAGTAAAAGCCATGGCATATTCTCAAACTCATAAGTATATAAAGCACAATGCTGACTCCAGGATCTCAGCTTGACCAGCTCCTCAACACATTAACAGAAGTTTCCATCTTATTGAAGAACTAATTGTTCTTCAAGCTCCATTTGTTCTCCTGACCTTTCCCTTATCAGTTGGTATCATAAAGCCTGGTGGAACCCGAATTGCTACTTTTTGTACCTGAAACAAGAAGCATGTATTGTGTTCGTATTTCAACTCTTGGCTCCTTCTCTTGTCTAACTTTATTTTTATTTTGACTTTCTGTAGAGCTTCAAGTTCCTTTGGCCAACATGGCTCCAATGATCAATTTCTTTCAGTAACTAAACAATTGTCATTGGGAAGTTTACCACACAAAAGCACAAGTCCTCTGCTGACAGCTACAGTGTACAGCCAGAATAAGAGTTGAGGGTGATAAATGCATTCTCTGTCTCCTTCAAAGCCTTTCGGTGGTTAGTATAGTAACTATACATATGTAGTAACTATAGCAACTTTCACTTTAAAGAGATGGACTGTCAAAGTAACAGGATGTATATTAGTAAAGACAAGCTTACACTAATGAATATCTGTTTTGTTTTGTTTTTTTTTTTTTTCTATTTCTCTTCTGGGACTGCGTAGAGAGTGGAGGATTCCTTCCTTTTACATTGTACATGACCACTTAAACCTTCCTCAAAATGATTTGTGGAAGCTGTTATCTCTGTCTGCCAGGGCCTTAGCTCAGTTTCCCTAACCATTTTGGTCCTTTTCTGGGTTTGCTCAAGATAGGAGAGGTGAGGGAGACACTAAGCCAGAGGGGCTGGAGATATGTCTCAGCCATTAAGAACATTGATGCTCTCGCAGAGGAGTTGAGTGTGGTTCCCATTATCTTCATGGCAGCCCACACACATTTATAACTCTTGTTCCAGGTCATTTGAACCTTCTTTTGGCTTCTGCAGGCACTAGGCATGCACATGGTGTGTGTGTGTGTGTGTGTGTGTGTGTGTGTGTGTGTGTGTGTGTGTAAATATATATAAGTAAACACTCAAATACATTCAAGAAAAAAATTGTTTTTCCTTAAGGAGCAAAAAGTTTATTTCATATTACAGCTTATAGTCCATCATCCAGGAAAGTCAAGGTGGGAACCAGGAGGCAAGGATAAAAGCAGAGGTCATGGAAGGACATTGCTTACTAACTTGTTCCCCATGGTCTACTCAATCTGCTAAGTAATTTAAAAGAAAGAAAAAGAAAGAAAGAAAGAAAGAAAGAAAGAAAGAAAGAAAGAAAGAAAGAAAGAAAGAAAGCCAGCCCTATGGGAAAGCAAAGGACCACGCTGCTGATCGGCAGTGTTATTCTGAAGTGCCCTTACCTAAGCCACTTCATGCCTCCTAACTTCTCTATTACCACCATAGTCCAAAGGCTAAAGCTAGGGATGTGGCTCAGTTGGTACAGTGTTTTCCTGTCTTGCTTGAGATCCTAGTTGTATCCTCATCAACCCCAGAACCTAGGCATATTGCATACCTGTAATCCTAGTACTTGAGAGAGATAGACAGACAGAAAGACCAAGAACTCATAGTCACCCACATCTACACAGTGAACTTGAGGTCAAACTGTGACACATGAAAGGTGGTCCCCCAATCCAAATTATAACAGTAATAAAAGAGAAAAAGAAAGAATGAATGCATGAAAGGAAGGAAGGGAGGGGAGAGAAGAAAGGGGGAGAATTAGACTACAGGCATTTTTTAGTTACCTGATAGTGGGGTTTGGGTAAGTACCCATGATGCACTTTTTTTTTACGTTGAGATAATATGAAAAGAAAGCTGAAGGAGGAAAAGTCACTCCAAGACTTGTGACCCAAATCCAGCAATTCCAGGTTATCACCTTTCCTCTGTAGCCCTTTCTGTTATGTGCTTTGTCTCACCCACTTCACATCAGAGGTTTAGCCTCTGGCCGCACTCCATCACTCCACACCCATCCTGTTTTCTCTTGTACTAAGGCTAGTGGCTTGACTCTGGGTGAGTCACACTGTCATTATTAGGGAAGGAACAAAATGCTATTTGCAAAAGAATGGCAATAAGGAAAGACATGTTTTAACCCCTCAAGCTATAATTCTGTCATTTATCTTGATGATACTAAAATAAGCATGCACTGTTTTCTCTTGATGCATCTTTTCCGGGTTTTGTTTTCTTAGGGTCTCACTGTATAGACCAGAATGGCCTTGAATTTACAGAGATCTGCCTGCCTCTGCCTCCCCCAAGTGCTGGGATTGACAGCATGAGATACCATGCCTGGATTTGATCCATGTTTTATTTGTAAATTATCTACAAGATTCTTATTTATTCTATCTCTTCAATATATTCCAGAGTGAAGATATTTAATAGGCAAAGTTCAAGGAGAAGATAAGCCTGAATATTTAAATTTTGGAGTTGGCAGAATTTATTTGAGATGTGAGTGATGGCACTGCCAGTGCTATAATTTAACTCTCTCTCTCTCTCTCTCCCTCTCTCTCTCCTTTTTTTCTCTTTCTCTTCTCTGGTCACCTCCCACTGTTGTACTGAGTATTGCACCCAGGGACTTCTGTTTGCTAGGCAAACATTCTATCACTGAACTACAGCCCTGTCATTTCTATAGTTTGAATGCTGAACAGCTGTCAAAGGTCTATGTGTTAAAAGACTTGATCCAGGGCAAGCAGAATAGCTCTGTGGATAAAATTGTGTCCCAGTGCAATCCTGAAAACCTTAATTTGACCCTTGGAACCTACAGTAGAATAAATCCGACTCCTAAAAGTTGTCTTTGACTTACACATGTGCCTATGGCATGCATGTGTTCAAACACACACACACACACACACACACACACACACACACAAACATTAAAGGCTTGATCTCCAGCCTGTAGTGATTCTGGGAGGCAGGACACCTTGTAAGAGCTGAGGCTTAGTAGAAGGAAGCTCACTGGAGACATGGTCTTGAAAGGGGATATTGGGACTGTGGATCTTCCACTTGCCTTTTGCTTTTCTGTCACTGTGATGCAAAACAAATGGCCTCCTCTGCCATCTATTCATACCACTATGTACTGCCTCACCACCAAAGTGATCATGAACTGAAACTCCCACAGCCATGAGCTTTCTCTCTTAAATAACGTTTATGTGTAATACTGGGGAACAAACTCAGGGCTTCACATATGTTGAACAAATGCTCTACCACTGAGCTATATCCTGGGCTACCTATTAAGAAAGTTAACTCTTTAGGTGTTTTGTATTACTGGTGTCAATTAAAGCTCAATTTCATTTCTACTTAATGATAAATGTTTTTAAAATAAAAATCTAGAAATTAGAAGCTCTCATAGGTCTCTTCCCATGCATGAGCTATAGTAATAGAATCTTTTCATAGCAGAGTTCGGAGACACAGAAGTTCAATAACTGAATCTGTCAATGCATGTCTTCAGCTTTTGCAGCAGACTGCCACGTTGCTCTGCAGAGTGCAGTTAGTGCCTTTGCAAAGCACAATATACTATCCTGTAAGTTTATGAAAGAGTTCCTGTTTCGCCACCCTTCCTGAACCTTTGTGTTACTTGTCTTTACTGGCGACCTCTCCCCTCAGGAGCCAGGTCCTTTCTTTAACTGTTAGATGAGAAACCCTAACACACTTCATAGTACAGAGATTTGATCCCTTTCACCAACTGACCAATAATTCCCCCCCTGAACCCTAGTGGATGGTTTAACCACATAAAGTTAAAACACCGTCTCTGAAACCTTATTTAGCTCTAATATACTAATACAGTACCTTAGATACAATAGAAGTAAGCCCGCAGGAAATATTTGCTGGGTGATCAGAAGGAAGCCAGCACTGTGTGGTCATATCACCTAGAGGAAATACAACCTAGTGTGCCTCTCAGTTCTCTCTCTCTCTCTCTCTCTCTCTCTCTCTCTCTCTCTCTCTCTGTGTGTGTGTGTGTGTGTGTGTGTGTGTGTGTGTGTGTGTCTGTGTGTGTCTATGTCTGTCTATGTCTGTCTCTGTGTCTCTGTCTCTCTCTCTCCCTCTCTCCCCTCCCCCCTCTCCTCTTCCATATTTAGCCAGGTCTCATCAGTTCTCTCTGTCTTATCTTTACTCTCCTTGGCCTCCTGGCATTCCCATTACCACTGTTATCAAATCATTTTTGCCCATCTAAATCTCTGCCTTGATTTCCCACCTCCTACTCCACGTCTTTTCTTTCAGCCCAACATCCATGCAGCCACTAACGCTGTCTGGAGCTTAAACAAGTCCTTTTTACTTAAAACACACCAACAGCGTGTGACCCACATGGTTTTTCGAAGTCTTGTTTCAACTGATTTTTTTTCCAAATCTACCTCTTAATCTCACCAACATTCCTGTCCTCTGTCTCATCCCCAAAGGAACCAGTTATTCAGCATCTTTAACTTTCTGGCTACTCCTTCCATTTTATGCAACATTCTACTGCCCAGAAAACCCTCTGCTGACAGCAGTATTCCTACTCAGCCTCAACAGTCAGGTCAAATGCTAATCCCTCCCTAAAACCTTCCTTGAGCCCCTTACACTGCTCCTCCTCCACACTCCCACTGGAATTCCTATGGACTCTTCTTATGGTCGTAGTTTACTGTGTCCTGCCACTCACCAAGCTGTTCAATAGAAATACAAAGCAATCCATTTGTAATTTCAATTTTTCTAATAGTCACATTATAAAAAAATGAAAATAATTTAACACTTAATTAACTCAATATTATGAATTGAATACAAAACTAATATAAGTTTTAATGAGATATTTCACTTTAAATTTTTAAAGACTCCCCTCATAATTAAAGAAATAGTCTTAATAATTAGTAATATTAATAATTTTAATAAATAAATAGAATAATCTGGACCAGCTTAAGGGAAAGCACTTAGTAGCTCTCATATTTGAGGGCTAGTGTGAGCTTCAGGAGGAATCATATCTTGGTTACTTTTGTATTTCCCAGAAATTAGCATTGCAAAACATATGAATGCTGGTTAAATACTGTATGGACAATGATAAAAACAGCTAGCTAGCATAGATTGATGACTACTGTGGGAAATGCTCTGTGATGAAGAATAGAAGTGTTTATTCCTTTCCCTGTCAGCATATGACTGGCTGGTATTCATTGGTTACTAAATAGCTGTTAGGTAATTATGTAGTTTAAGCAAGTTATTTAGATTCTCATCCTACCAATTTGTTTATTTGTGAAATGAGGCAGAGAATGGGCAAAGTAACTTTCAGACCAATTCTGAGACAGTATGGCTGCAAGTAAATGTAGATCCCTAAAAGCAGCCATCAGAACACTGGGTGAAGAAGGAGCCTCAGGAACTGGTGCCATGTGGTTTTGGGGAATTTGAACTCAGTTATTCAGTCTTGGGGAATTTGGTTAAATTCCTCTATATTCCGTGCCCTTGTCAGTAAATGGAATTAGTAATACCTACCTTGTTGTGAGCCTGGTAGCACCTGCTAATTACCCAACATACAAAAAAATGGACAATAGTCATTATTATTTGTGTTTAGGAGATATTTTAACTCCATTATTTCTTCTATAAGAATACACAGACACCTTGGTCTGCCAGCTGCCAAAAATTACTCATCAGTGATATAAGATTCTACATTCCATAGTACCCCTATGAGGAAGAACCATTAAAACTGGCTCTGTTTTAGCTTCAAGAAACAGAGGCAGTGGGTAAAAAACTTGCTTGCTCCAAATCACACAGGCCGTAAGAAGCAGAGCCACAATTCTATACCAGGAGTCAAATATTCAAACCAGAACCCATATTCGGTATGCCTCATTTTCTCATGCCAGTCACTGCCAGTTCCATTATACTGTGTTCCAGAGAAACCGATCTGCACACAGTACTCAGGATAATAAGAGATTACAAGTGAGTCAAACGTATTTTATTTCCTCAAACAGCAACCATACCTTTGTAGACACCTTTTTTTTCCCCCCACATAGGTGTGGTTGGCGTCTTGAAGTTTTTCCAGCTTGGGGCCTTTATTTGCAAGTATACCCAAGAGACAGCCTTTCCTCACAGGCTCAAAGGTGTGCCTGTGAAGTCTTGGCCACTCAGGTTCTGTTCTCACAAGGAACCACTGCCCAAAGAACAGGAAACAGGCAGGTCAGAACTTGTGCTTTATCCCTTGGAAGCACTGGGATTTTAGAGTAAAAATGACAAATCGGTGAGTCTCATCTTTGGGCATCCCAGGCAGTTCCATTCTGATGCAGATACAAGTCCCTAAGAAAGAAGGTAAAGAAAACAAAAGAAAAGAAAAAAAAGAGAAAATTTTCCAGACCTCAGGATTTTACTGTTCCATTGTTGCTGGGCCAATAAGAGATCCAAACCATACAGTCACACACACACACACACACACACACACACACACACACACACACACACACAGAGAGAGAGAGAAAGAGAGAGAGAGAGAGAGAGAGAGAGAGAGAGAGAGAGAGAGAGAGACTTGGGTGAACAGATGTGCAAAGAAACTGCAACAGGATGACTTCTTCATTTCATAACCATGATTGGAAAACTGATAGCAGATGGTATCTAAAGAACTATTACAAGCACTGTGTTTTGCTAGGTGTGACAACAGATGCCTACTCATCTCAGCACTTGAGAGGCTGAAGCAGGGGGATTGTAATTCTAACCTGGGCTACACTACACAGTGAGACTCAGTCTGAAAAACCAAGCTACAAACAAACAAACAAACAAACAAACAAAAAACAACAACCCCTCCCCCAGGGTTTTGTGTTTTGTTTTTCTTTCCAAGGACTGTGAACTGAGTAACACCAGCATACCTTATCAACAAGCGAAGTTTAATACACGGTTTCTCAAACATGTGACCATTTTTGACCCAAGGACATTTTTACACAGCCCTAGGAACGTAAGTATATAAAACAGGTATGTATCAAACATATGTTGATAATAAATTATACATTTATTTTGAAACAATTCTTTGGTGTTGAGATATATCACTTGTTATAGACAAAAGCAAACTTATATTCTAATGACACTAATGAAACGGACACAACGGTTTATTTTAACATAAAGAATTAAAGCTTGAGCCAGGCATTGGTGACACAGGCCTTTAATTCCTGCACTCAGGAGGGAGAGGCAGGTGGATGTCTGAGTCTGAGGCCAGCCTGGTCTACAGAGCAAGTTCCAGGACAGTCCTGGCTACACAGAGAAACCCTGTCTCCAAAACCCAAAATGAATGAATGAATGAATGAATGAATGAGAGCTTGAATATTTGATACTGCACATGCAGAGTATCTTTGACACTGGTCAGCACAAGCTCTACAACTGTCAATGCTGAGAATACCACTATACACAAACATGTTGTACAAAACGGCAATTATTTGCTTAGGGTTATCCCTGGAATTGTTGGAAATATTTTCTTAATCCCAAGCCAAAATTTGTTTAATGATTCTTCATGAAATTCAAACAACCTAAACAAAAATGTTAAAATCAAATATTTTAACAAAAAAAAAAACCAAAGATATAATAATTTTATACATGGTAAAGAACTATGATATGAAAATATCAATTTGTTATCTTCTACAGAACAATGGCATGAACATATCAAACCTTTAACTTCCACAGTTAAACTAGCAGGTTGCTATAAGAGCAGACATTCTGTGTATTTAGTAAAACTCTGTGTGTGTGTGTGTGTGTGTGTGTGTGTGTGTGTGTGTGTGTGTGTGT
>JANHMN010000003.1:102084242-102175257 GCA_030674055.1 Rhabdomys pumilio
ATTTTAAACTTTGCTTTAGAAGTAGATTCTATATGCTCTGTGCTGTGATATTAATTGTTCCTGGTTCTATGTGATACTTCTTAAGTTATGCAAGCCTTTTAAAGATTGACAGGTATTAGATATTTGTAAATCTATATGCAATTAGATTTCATTTTCAAAACAGATGTACTGTTTTGGTTTTATAAAATCTTATAGCTAACTATTTTCTGCTGTGGTAATTTTGTTTTTGAAGTGCCTTATAACTAAGCAGTCTGTTAGAGTTCTACAGAGGTACAGCTTCTGACAGAGGAATGAGAACAAGATTTGTGGGATGAAGTACAGTATTGTGAGTGCTTTTATACTACCAACAGGGATGAACAAGAAAACAAGCCTCCAGCCCCCAAGGGAAATCACCTGGCACCATGTCATCTACTCTGAAGCTATTCTAAGGAGCTACTTGTGTTTCTCAATCAGACTACAGAAACAATGGACCTTAAAGAAATGAGAATTTCCCTAGAAATCTCATGCTGGGGTGTGTGTGTGAGGGGACAGGGGACAGCAAGAGAAGGAACTAGCTTTTTAGAAAGAGGTTTCACAGAGTTTTAACAATGCACCAGAACAAGTTATGGGATGAGATTGAAGCCCAGAAACTCTTTATTCTGTTCTCCATTATTAATGACTTTTAATTGGCTTGAGGACAAGTGGGCCAATCTGGCTTGGAGTTCCCAACCAAGTTTCAATAATAACATGTTGCCCATGTTCTGGTAAATATCCACTCCCTCCCTCCCCCATCCCCCATCTTTTAACACACTCATGCAAGCAACCGTAATTACACTCGGTGGGTTAAAAAAAAAAAGACATGGAAGTAGCAGGAGGCTTTAGAGTGAGGTGATTAATGGGGGTTAGAATGCCTCAGACATACATATGAGATTGTCAAATAAAAAAGCATACAGTTTACGAAAGGGCAGTCCCTTATACCCACAGTAGTTTGTAGTTCTTAAGTATTATTTTTATTATTTAAAATTATGTGTATGCGTGTGTCTGTATGTGGGTGGTATGTGCATGTGAGTGCAGGTGCCCATGGAGCCCAGAAGGGGGGGCAGGTGGTTGTGAACTGCCAACTCCAGTTCCTGGAGACTGAACCCAAATTTTCTGAGAGAGCAGTACCTGCTTTTAACCACTGAGTCTTCTATCTAGCCTGGGTTTGTAGTTTTTGAATGACAGCTAAAGCCTGGTGTTGATTATGACCAAGATCTTGGTTTTTCAAAAACATGAAGCACACAGCCCCACGAATCTTCATACACCTGGGTAACCATCACCACATCAAGAAAAACCAGGTTCCCAGGTTGTACATTGTAATGAGCATTGTTTAAAAAAAAAAATGCCTTTTAGGCATGTAAAAATAGCGTAGTCAGAATCCCTACTACACCCAAGGCTGCACCTGATAACCAGAACTCGGTGACATCACTCACTCAAAGATAACAAGATACAGTCCTAGAACTCCATGATGCCCAGTGGACAGTATGTAAGCAGAGACTAAGAGCAACGCTCTGCTCTGCACATCTGGAGAGATGCTACCTTGATCTGCACTGTGGCTGGACAACCTCATCCAGGATCCTTCCTGACCCTGGAATCAGAAATTTCTGTTTAAGACTGGACCCGACCTTCGGCTAAGACACGGCGCATAGGTGAGCAGCCCTGGGAAGATAGGCTTAGCACCGTAGTTAGGAATTTAGAGTGTTTGTATTGTGTGATGACCCAAAGCATAACGAAATAAAACTTGTTATACTAACTACATGTATCTACCTTGCTCGCGACACTCATCAAGTTTCTGTGCACCCTAGCCCTCAGCACACGCCCCACCTTCCAACGCTGAAACTTCTCTCCCGGTCCCTACATCTTGCACCGGATTGTCTTGGAGGAGGAAGGACTAGGTGGACAGTCTCCTGGGGAGGATGAACCCTGGTTCCGATCCTCCCTATGTGCCCTTCAGGAGGTCCATACAGCGCGGGCTCCGCATTCTGAGGAACCAAGCTGGCAGTTCTCGAGGAGGATCCTCACACTCAGCTATGGCCGAGGGTAGCCACCCACATCTGGGGCGCGCCAGGGTGCACGTTGGCAGTAATCGAGCACGCAGTGATGGCTGCCGGGCGGGCTCTCGTGTCTGCCACTTGCCCCGCACCTTTTGCTTGGTCTAGGCTCCCTCGCCAGGATAGCCGGGCGTGGCCCGGGGCGCGACCCTCCGGGGAAGCGGGCGGCTGGGGGCGGCGCTGCTGAGCGGGGATGTGCGGCGCGCGCCCATTGGCTGCGCTTTCCCCCACCACACCGCCCAGCCGCCCACTTCCCGGCATCTCTCCGCTCCCCTATTGGCCGTCCCGCCCGGGGGGTTTGGGGGTGGGAGGCTGAAGAAGAGTGGAGGGTGAGCGGTTCTCCCGGGAAGAGAGTGAGCAAGAGCCAATCAGGAGCAGTCGTGGAAAAGAGGCGCCGAGCCAACCAGTCAGACTCCGAGGCGCGGTCGGGACCAGTGACGCCATAGCGGTCCCAGCCAATGGGCGCACCGTTGTCTGTCCGCTCTTCAGCAGCCGGTCGGGGGCGGTGAAAAGCGAGTGAGGAGAGCGCGACGGTGGCGTAGCCATCGCTGAGGGGAGAGCGAGGCCCGAGCTTCCGCGTCGAGGTGAGCGGCACGGGCTCTGTCGCAGGCTCGGCAGCGGCCCCTCCGCACCCGGCCACCGTTTTGCAGGAGTCCTCGGCCGGGCTGCGCTGAGGTGGGGCCTGCGAACCGCCCCGCCCCCGCCCCGCCGCGGCCGCCTGGAGGCGGGGGCGCCGCCTCTGCCGGGACTGTCCCTGCGCGGCGTGGCCGGGCCGCCGCCCTCCCGACAGCCGGGGCCGCGGCGAAGGAGCCTAGAGGCCCCTGGCCTGCATCCCCGGGAGGCAGGGGCGCCGCCTGCGGGGGTTGGGGGGGAGGCCGCGCAGAGGAGGCCACAGTGGGGCCCGGAGTTAACGGAGAAGGGTGGCGGCCTGGGATTGAGAGATTCGGGATCTGAGGAGGAAGAAAGTGATGGGAAAGGGGTGATGCTCTGGAGAGGGCGTCCATTGAGGAGGTCCCTGGTCCGGAGTGGGATTGGCCCCTGGGAAGTAGGTATCGATGGCGTTGCGGAGAAATCAGCTGAGAGATGGAGAACTGGTTTGGGGTTTGAAGGTTAAGGTCTCTGGACCAATGGGGACAGGGCATGTGGAGTGTGAGAAGGTACACACAGAAACCGGAAGATGTACGGGGAGTGAGGGATTTTAGATTAGGGGTGGATGGAAGATGTCTGACAAGAAGGCGTTGTTGGGTTTCTTGGAAAGTACATAAGGAACAGTCAAGGTGGGTTTCTGTGTGCTTGCTCAAGGGTGGGGATCTTTTGTGAATAGTGAAGTGAGGAGAGAGAGAAAGAAAGAGAGAGAGAGAGAGAGAATGAATATGAATCCCAGGATGACAGCTCGGAACACTCATCTTAGCTACGGAGGCTGATCATTATCTTGCCATCTCACCTTTATCCTGGGTAAAGATGTTCCATCTGATTGTTTTGCACACAAACTTAGCTCACAGAAGTAATGGATATTAAGCATTCTTTGTTTTTGAGTGGGACATTTTGATTCTTAAAGAAAAGTGCTAAGGGCAACTTTTAAATTAAAGTATCTCTCAGTTATCTGGTTGGGTATGGGTAATGTGTCATGAAAATGGTGAAAGGTGTCTTACAGAAACAAAAGTGAGGGTATTGTGTGAGTGTACTTGTGCCGCTCTGAATGAGCAATCTTTTTAATGTAGTGAGATTTGTATTATGTTTGTTGGGCAGTTGCTTTCAAATTTGAGACTAGTTTTGTAGTTAAACAAAAAATTATTTTCACTATGTATGTTGCTGTTACTGCTTTCCTCTTTGAAGCTTTTATTTGTTGGATGCAGGCAGAATTAGGAGACAGAGAAGAGGGGACCACATTTTCAGTGGATTTAAATGGGAGAGAGAATTTCTGCTTGAAGATAGGACAAAAGGCCTGTGAAGAGTTGCAGTGTGAAGGGTAGAATTCAAGAGAGCAGTTGTATAGATGTTTCCTTGTTCCAGATCAGCACAGAATTTTAGCGAATGGATCATTCTTTAAGACAGAGAAGGTATTTGTGGGTAACACATTGCTGTAATTACATTTTGTCTTTAATATAATCTAGTGCCCAAGTGCTGAGTTACCTGTAAGCAGACAGACAATTCAAATGAAGGGCAAGTTCCTTGGAAGTGGTGAATTTTGGATCATTTGCACAGGGAGTGTGGGTTATTACTAGACACAGTGATTATAGTAGTTTGGATGATGTATACACAGACTGTGGGTCAAAAAATCTCATAAATGTAAATAGTCTCTAAGTGCAATTGAAGATCTATCATCAGTTAAGCTTCTTCCTGAAGCTTGGTTGGTGAATAGTGGTTCCCTGATGGCTAGAAGGAAACAGAACAGTTGGACTGAAGAAGGGGCATATATGCCCTGAAATATTTATTTTGATAGAAATTTATTGGTTGCTACTTTGTGCCAGAAACTGTTTTGAGCTTTCCAAGTATCATTATTTGATTGTATTTCATAGGTGAGGGAGAGGTTCAGACAGATTTAACTTGCCTAAGGTCATACCTGCTATTACACAGCAAGTCAGAATTGGCAGTATCAGACAATAGACATTAATTGAGCATTTGCTTGATGACAGACACTGGTAAATGCTGGAGACTCATGATTTACCAGAAAACCCAAAGGACAGATCTGAGCCTCTTATAGAAAAGACTTGTTATAAAAGAAGTCACTAGAGAGGAGGGGTAGGGGATGGGGGGTAGTGGGGTAGGGGTGTATGGTGGTGGTGGTGGCAGCACATCCCTTTAATCCTAGCACTCAAGAGGCAGAGAGAGGTGGGCTCTGAGTTCTAGGCCAGTTTGATCTACAAAGTGAGTCTAGGACAATCAGGGCTGCTCGAGAAACAGTGTCTTGAAAAACAAAACAAAGTTAGTAAAGAAGGGTAAAGATTGCTTGGAAAGATTTTGTAGATGCTGAAGAGTATGCTGTTTAGAGAAGCCTAGAGCTGACTTTTTTGAAAGAAAGACCTAGAGACTGAGAAGAACAATGGTTAAAAAGAAGCCACTGAGTTAAATAAGAAAAAAAAAAAGAAAAAGAAATGTGAATGTAATGTCAAGATCACTGAAGTGAATCATGATATGGGTCAGCAGTCCTGCTTGGTATGGTCACAGTTATGGTCACATTCTGGGGAAACATCATAGGGCCCCTTGTAATGTTTTAGTTTTTGATTAAAGAAGATCTGAGTGTTTAAAATGCTTGTACTAAAAAAAAAAAAAAATCCAGATAAGAATGAGTATTGTTGTTTTTATCATTAAGGGATAACATCTGTTCAACAGAAATGGGACAGTTGGGACTACGTACGTAGGTCTAAGCTTGGGGTGAGAGCAGAGATGACATCTTGACATCTGTTCCATGGGAGCTATTTTGGAAGGCATGCTCTTATGTTGGAAATGACTGAGTTGTGAGTTGAAATGGTACATCCTAAAAGAGGGTATTTGCTTAATCTGAAGGATTAGGTTATTAAAGCACCTTGAATCATAGAGGTAGGGTCCTGACTTTTCTGAACCTTTATTTTCTTAGAGATTAAGAAAAGAACTTAAGGTTAAAAGAAAGCCAGGAACCACTCACGGAACTGGGTCATTTTTAACTGTTTCTTTTGGCTTTACATCCTTCCTTTTTCCCATATATAGTTTCTTTAGTTCCTCCCTTTGTTGGGTTTGATATGGACCTAAGAATTTCAGTTAAGTAAACAGTATAAAAGTGCTTCATTGATGTTTAACTGATCAATTTGAAAAGTTAGCCATGCACCACTGGGCCTGGTGAGATGGTTCATTCAGTAAAGTGTTTGCTGTGCAAGCATGAAAACCTTAGTTTGGATTTCTAGCATCTTATTGGGCATCACATGGCTGAAATCTCAGTATTGGGGAGTAGAGGCTAGGATCCTTGGGACTTGTAGGCTTGATAGTCTAGTCTAATCAGAGACTTTGTCTCAAAGATAAAGTAGAGAAGCAATTGGGAAAAATAGCTGATGTCAACCCCTGGCTTCCACATGTAGAAGACACACTTGTATAATGCACACGGCACACACAAACACCACACATACTTCACTCTTGTATTCTCAATTCAAAGAGAAGCATATCAATAAAATAGCTCTTTGTCTATCAAGTAATTATTCCCAAACACACTAGGAGGTCCAACGGTCAGTACAGATTGAGTTCAATTTCATACATGAAGAGGGAGAAATATTATAAATCCATTTAGTTTTAACCTTCATTTGCCATGTAGAGATTGTAGAATAAGTATCATCAAGACACTGCATTATGTTCCTTAAATAGATAATCACAGTTACCTTTTGCTTTCTTATGTGCGTGCTGCATTTTACAAATGAGGAAAATGAGGCTCAGAGAACTTAGGTTAGAGAGCTAAGTGACAGAACTAGGACATAGTCCTTACCTTGGCAGGGTGTCATGTGCTTGTAATCCCAGCACTGGGGAGTCAGGCAGGAGGATTCTGAGTTTGAAGTCTGCCTGGGTTGCATATAGCAAGAGCCTGTATGAGAGAAAATATACAAAACCCTAATCCCATGTTTTGTTTCTAAAAGTCACACAGATATGGACTTACTTATTAATATTAATATCTGTAATTGAAAAAAGTGTCATATAGCCTCCAGTATTGGATAGCTATTTAATACCTTAAAAAGATAGGTCTCAGCCCCCTCCCCTACTTTCTGTTGTCCTGGCTGGCTTGGAATTCTCTAGGTAGACCAGGCTGATACTGAACTCACAATGGTAGTCTGCTTTTCCTTTCTGAGTGCTGAGACTCCTGCTGAACTCCTACTGCAGGCGTTTGTGCCCTGCCATCCTACTTCTAAATATATAGTAGTGAGTTTGTTTCATACAGAGTCTGTTAAGGTTACATTTTCCTATTTTAGAGATAAGTGTTTCTACATTTGAGTATTTTTGAAAACAAGATAAATTTGATAGTATATCTTTAAAATGTTACAAATGGATACTGTGTCTTAAAGTCTAATATGCCTGAGAATTAAGGAAGTATGGGAGTTGCATATGTGTAATGCTTTTAGAATTTATTGTCTTCATTTTCTTCCTAGTCTCCCCCTTTTTATTTATCATTCATTTACTTTCCTTTAAATTATTGCTTATTCTCTTGAGTTAATACAGTGTAGAAAATGTGTCATAATGTAGAATATTCACATCAAACTTTGAATCAGCAGGTTTGAGTTTTAATTTTTGGCTTTGTCAGCAATTTCATGTTTCGCTGTAGGCAAGTCACTTCCCCTCTTTAGGCTTTAGTTTTGTCATCTGTCACGGTGGCAGGGAGAACTTTAAAAACGATTATTGCTTTTTTACCTCTTTTTCCTTTTTTGTCTCCCTTTCTTTTTTCCTCCTGTCGTTTTTGTCATGGATTCCTAAGGATATGGTTGTGTTCTTAATTAATATAACGATGAATTCCTCTTGTAATCTTACATTTCCTGAGACAGTCTATCTTAGCAGATGCTCATTAAATTGTTAGTAAAGAAATAGATGAATGTCATCTCTTATCTGAGCTAATAAGAACATGATGGTAAAGTATATGTAATTTTTTTAAAAATTGTTGAAAATCTAGCATTGAAACTTAGTGGTGGAAAAAGTACTTAGCATGTGTAAGGCCCAGAGTTCAGTCCCCAGGACCTCAAAACAACAATAAAATGTCAGATCTCAGCCCTTTGAGAGGCAGAGGCAAGTAGATCCCTGTAAGTTCAAGATCAGCCAAGTCTATCTAGTTAGTTTCAGGACACCCAGAGCTAGATAGTGAGGCTCATGTCTGGGGGCAGTGTGTGTCTATATGCCGTGTGTGTGTGTGTGTGTGTGTGTGTGTGTGTGTGTGTGAGAATGACAGTGTGACAGAGAGACAGGAGTTTCATTGAAAGATACTTTTGCCTAAATAAATGTGTTTAGCAAAACTAAAACAGCTCTGTTTTTAACAAATGTACAAAGGAGAAAACTCGTGGAGCTGACTTTAAGAATCCTTCTATTACCCACCAGCTTTAAAAGTTATGAAATTTTTTGTCCATATTGCTTCATAGCTTGTACCTCCATCCACTTTTCCAATTTTGAAGCAAATTAAAGAAATAAAAATATATTGCCATACAGCCTAATAGACATGTTAATTGAAGTAAAATGGAAATTTTTTCATATAAATGTATTTTGAAAACCTGCTTTCTATTGTATTGTGTAAGAGAAATCAGATATAGTAAGGTGCCCTGGGGCAGGTACAGTGTTAGGAGGGAGCCTAAATATGTGTTCTAGAAACAGTGTAGTAAAACTCGACTGTCCACTACAAATAGGTAGTGAATTGAACTATTTTGAAATTAAGTCAAATTTAGATAGGTTGAGAGAGAAGAAATAGTAGGTGGTGTGGTAAAGGAACTTACACATATTTATGCATACAGATAAAAAAATCTAACTTTGGCTTTACAGAATAAATTACTATCTTAATCTGTGTCTCTATCTTTTAGACACAAATAAGATATTATGAGCATAGTGAGTGAAGATCTTGTATTAGTTCTTGAAAAAGGCCATTTGTTGTACTGAAAATCAAGGTACAATGTTTTGTGAATGTATCATCATCCCTGGTGGATTATTTGGCACATCCCATTAAAAAGTGCCAGTATCTTATAAATATTGACTGCCAACATGTAATAATCGATGTACTTTGGCTGAAGTATAAGTGAGTGTGTGCTACCAGCTTTTAGGTATAAATTACTTGGAGCCTTTAATGGCTCGTTTGTGTACATTCACATGTGTTAACCACTTCAGAAACTTAGAATTTTGAAATTTATAGTTTATTGCATTTCATGGAATTCTTAGAAATGGGGGATAAACTTTTATGAGATATCTTTTAGTTGAAGGAATTTATACCATGGCTTCTTATGAAGTACTGTAAGAATGACTTATTTTCTAGAATGCAGACGTTCTTAAGGTTTATAAACTTCTCTGAACATCTTCATAAAGATTTGTCTTGTCTCTTTAGAAGAAAGCACTACATTTAATTTTTGATATAATTTTAGTGGCTTCTAAAATGTTCAGAACCTAAGCTGTAGCTATAGCTGTAGCTTAGTGGTTCCCCAACTTTCCTTTCAAAGCTTAGGCCTGTGAATCCTGGCCTGGTATCCCTTACCCCTTTGTGCAGTGCTAGAGATTGAAACCAGGGCTTTACTTATGCTAGGTAAGTGCTCTGTCTACCCATGAACTATAGAGTCTTAGCTAATAATTCATTCTTTAATGTTAGGCAGAAAACATTGTGAAAACTCAACTCTGTTCTATTTTATACATTATGATCACCTTTAACAAGTAAGTGATTTAATAGGAATTATAAAATTATGAAACTTATCATGCAAATACTAGCTTAAATGTAGACTAATTGGATTCTTGGGGAAAAGGATGCCATAGCCAGGTTTTTGTTTAACTGTTGTTTTGAGGTTTTTTTTTTTTTTTTTTTACATAGGCTACACTGACTTGACTAGCCAACTTTCTGCCTTCGCTTCCAGAGTGCTGGGAGTACAGGTACATGCCACCATTTTAGCCATAAGCCATTCTTCAGTAGTGTAGAAGTAACTACAAAAGATTTTGGAATAGGCGCATGTATAGTGATTTTGTATACTGGTGTAGGGCAGTGTCTGCTTGAACGAACAGAAAATGGACTATAGTAGAATGGTAATATAGTAGAATGGGTAAATACCTTTTGTTTTTCTTGCAGCAGAAGAACATTCTTTAACTTACTCTTAACACAAGTTCTGTGGAGGAAGAAAAAAACTTGTTTTTTTTGAAGCTCACATCTGGGTTGAAAGGATTCATGGCCAATGGGATTGATTGTTCATGAAACTCTGATTCTCATCATCCCTTTAGAATAAAGAGTGGTTTTTAATATATTTCTTAGAAATATCTGATTTTTAAAAACTTGTGGATTGTACTTAAAATATAGGTTATAATAATATTAGGCCATTACTATAAGCAGAATCCTCAGGAGAGAGGAAGCAGGTAAATTAGCCGATAATGGGACATTTGATAAATTGATTGATAGATGTAAATAGTAGGTGAATTGCTTTAAAGTGATAACCTTGGTGACCTTTTGGAGTTAATAATTCCCTAAGTATCATATGTAAGACTAGGAGACAGTTTATTTCAATGGATAGTAGTTAGAAATACAGACATTGTGAGCTAGAGGATGTGATCTGGCCTCTCAGTGGCGTGAACAAGCGACCAGAGATGTTAATTAACTTGCCCAAAACAAGGTTATGGTGGGCCCAATAGTGTAGTAACTGATTACTCTGATGCTTTTTAAATCTTTTATACTTTTTAAATTTTTGGCTAGAGCCAGAAAGATGACTTAAGAAAAAAAAAAAAAAAACCAAAAAAAAAAAAACCCAAAAAACTGTTGTGTAAGATGTGACCCGAGTTTGATCCCTGGAACTCATGTAAAAAACTAAGTGGTATGCTTCTCATCTGTAATCCTAGTACTTCCAAAGCAACAGGAGGCAAACATAGGCAGATCTTTCAGGAGCAGTACATCTTTGTGGGAACTAACTCTAGAAAGTTCTCCCCTAACCTCATGGGCCACAGAATTGCACCCAGATTCATACACAGAAACTTTTTTTTTTTTTTATTTGCCTATCTTTTCATTATGGGTCTTCGTATTTAGAGACCAGTATGTTTTAGCACTAGGGATTTGATTTTAGCTCTATGACTGATAATTTGACCATGAAAGCCCTGAGTTTATATATTCTCAAATGTTTATTTCTGTTGCATTCTTAACTGTTATAAGGCTTATTTTAGGGTAGGGTGCCAGGTACTCATTTCAGTTTTATAACTAAGAACATACTGGAAATCCAGAAAATCACTAGATATTACTACCCTTATGACTTCTACATAGCCTGTCCTTCACAATGCGTCTTAAAAGATACTGCATTTTGAGAAGACATTACAGGATTAGTCCTTTAAAGACCTCCTTGAAAATATCCCTTCTCACTCAAAACTAGAGACCAGAAGGATCATTGGCATCCAAGTGCAGATGACCCTGATTCTGAATTCTTTATCACTTTTGTTTGCTGTAGCCAGAGAGAAGTCTCCTCCCCACATTCATGTCCCCTAAATCAGCAAGATTTATAAGAGTGACTCTGAAGCTTTTTAAACTTTAAACTTTCTAGTGGAATAATAACTGTAACTAAGATACAAGTGTATATTGAGTGAATTTTCATTAGGAATATGGGTAGTTCCCAATTGAACTACAAAATTGAATCTTGGTTAGTTAGAAAGCCAATGATGAAATTGTAAAAGTTTAATAATTACTATAACTAAATTGGCAGTGAATCTAAACTAATGGTGATTTTTTTTTCAGTTAAAAATCAAGATGAATAATTGAAAACCATAACTAGGTAAAGACAGCAAAATTTAACTGGCAATGGTATCTCTTGATAATTACTATCATAGTTTCTGAGAATCAGATGAGGTAGCATTACTAGTTGAAGTAACCAGACTTAGTACTTGAATACAGATAGAAGTCTATCTTTCATGTATTTTGATAATTTTTTGTTTTTGTTATTTTTTATAACTAGTTTAACATTTTAAAATCATATGTAGCCTTATGGATCAGAGGACAATTGTCCTTTCTTAAGTGATTTATATTCAGAGGTTTGTCCCATTTTTAGAGAAGTATTACTTAGATGGCTGATCTGGCGATCACAAACGAGCATTGTTTTCCTAGGTGTGTTGAGAAATTTGTGAAGGGCCCAACTTGAAGTTCACTTAGTTTCTTTCTTTACTTCAGGATATCTTGTAGTCTTTGATATGTTAATGTACTTTCACTAATCTGATTGGATATAGTTTACAGTTTCCCAACCTCATTTCACAACAAAACTTCCCTGTTTTTAGGTTTAAATTTAAATTTAGAAACCTTATGAAGAAGTAATACAAGAGTAGAGATAAAGTATAGTGTACTTCTGAGGTGGGGAGTCAGAACAATTCCTGCTTTAAGGATTAAATACAAGTCATTCAATGTGATAATCATATTGAGTCATAGCTGTGCTTGCAGTTATGGGTACATTTGCAGAGTACCCAATTTTGTCATCCTGTTTTGAAAGTTTAACTTTGTAAATAGAGTTTAATAAACTTTAGGCTGCAAGATACATAATTATTAATTTGATTCCATCTTGGGTCATATAATCTATATATAATGTTTTAGGGTTAAAGTGTACATTTTTCTTTGACATCAATTTAAGCTCAGTATTTTAATAAATATTAATCATGAATACAGTGTACAGTATCAATCTTAATGACTTTTTAAGCCAAAGAGAGTATTTTAGTTTCCTTTGCAGACTTGGCAAGGTTTGAAAATTACATCTTCGGTAACACGAAGTAGTAACACCTTTATGTTAAACACTTTTTATTTCTCTGAGGCTAAAAATATTAAGATAAAAATTTCTTGATATGGAAACATTTTTATTAAGGTAAGGAATAAATACAGCCCCGTCATTTGTCTATAAAGTAGTTCATCTAAAATAAAATCACATATGACTGACTTAATGGCGAGTTTCTTTGAAGGATTCTTTCCCTGAAGTGGAATTGAATATGTTTTTCCAAGTGGTAGAAATGACTCCCATTCCCCCACCCACTAAACTCATTGTTAGAATTGTTTGTATTATTTTTTGTCATTTCTTTCTACTTACTATTCTTTTCTAAAAAATCATGCTGTGTATGAACAAGAATATAGTTCATTTTCTATAAGTTTTATAGTAATTGCTAGTATAGCCTTAAGCTTACAAACTGGAACAAAAGAAAATGGGTAATACTGAAAATTTTGCAATATTTTGTAAGTGTATAATTTTAGTGTCATAGAATTGGTACCTCCTCTCTGGTGTAGTATAAGTTGCTTATTATTGAGACAAGGTCTCCACATCTAAAATTTTCGGATAATATCCTAGAAGCATTCACGTTCTTATAAAAGTGCTGTGCTTAGAAGAACATCATTGTACAAAATGGTCGTGTAATAGCCCAAAAACTAATCTAATGCAGCATTGAGATTCTTCAATACAAACTGCCTTAGACATTAGGGACATAGAATACAGATATTGCTATATTAGTGTCTGTGTAGGCAAACAGAGTGGCTATTATGTCTACTTCAATGGATGCTTACAACAGAGTTGGACACTAGCATCTTTTATTGAAAAAAGAAATGTTATCCAAGATGCTAAAGCTATTCTTTTGTCTGTGGAAAACTGCCTGATAAGCCTTAATTTTTGAGAAGAGGAAAAAGAACTCACTGTTCTTTGCTGTGTGACTGTCATTTGTACATTTTGAGTTTCCATTTTGGTTGTTTATTTGTTGTCTGTATTATACTTTCTTAATGAAAAGACTACATATAGAATGCATTCACAATGTACATGTGTTCAGAACACGTGTATAATAAATACATAAAATTTCTTTGTTAATAAGTGTATTAATTTACCTTTTGTAGTTACCAAAATAGCATATAAAAGACACTAACTAGATCTTTGTCTTCCAGTGTGCCTTCAGAACTTTGTGTGTGTGTGTGTGTGTGTGTGTGTGTGTGTGTGTGTGTGTGTATGCGTGTATGTGCGCACGCGCATGTGTCAGTGTGTATAAAAGTTTGAAAGTATGAGGCCCACAGGAACACATTTTTAAAAGTTTTGCCAGCTTAAAAAATAATGTGGGAAGGGGGCCTGGGGAGAAAGATGTTGGCTCAGTAAGTGAAGTGCATGTCACTCAAGAATGAGGACCTGAGTTTGATTTCCAGAACTCACAAAAAACCAGCTTTGGTGTATTTGTTTTCCCAGTTCTGGGGAGGTGGAGGTGGGCTTATCCTTGGGTTTCACTGGGTTACACAGCCTAGCCTACTCAGTGTGCTCTAGGCTAATTCGAGACTTTCAAAAAAACAAAGTGGGTGGTTCCTTAGGAATGGCACCTGAGGTTGAACTCTGGCCTCCACATATGTGGGCTCACATACATGTACACACATCAATTATTTGCTGTACTCATTTGGTAAATAAAAATTATAGGAAGTCATTGTAGTATAGTTCCTATACTAGTCTCTACCATACCCTGTATAAATAAAAATGGAGTCATTCTTGTAAAAGTTGTGTATTACCAAGCTGAAGCTCTCAGCCGCTTTTTGACTTCTTGAAATATTAGGATTATAGCTATAACAGTGAAACATCCCATTTTTTCATTTGGTATGACAATAAAAGTTTCCTCTTCCTTAATCTAGAAAAGATATCCTTTAAAAAAAAAAAGTCTAATATTAACCAGTTATTTTTCTGTTCTAAATCTGTATCTAACTACAAGGAAGCTGAGTATAATTGTGATCTACCTTTTGTTTTGTTTCTTCTTTCTTTAGCCTTTTTGTCTGTTTGTTTTGGTATAGAAAACCAACTTTTTTATGATACATGGTGTTTGCTTATAATCTTAGCATTTAGGAGATGGAGGCTCTTGAATGCAAGGCCTGCTTGGTTTACATAGCAAGATTCTGTTTCAATGGAATAAACAAACAAGCAAACAAGATCCTTGTAATTTTTATTTGTCTTATGGAGTGAAGTATAGTTTGATTATAGAATAGAAAATGAAGTCAGTTAGGGTTTATTAAACTGCATGTTGCATGGAGCTGGGGCCAGTCTCTGTCACTGAAGAGCAAAAACAGATTGTTAAACTAAATTGTTCTTATTTTTTCCTTTGACAGATTTGGTGACTGAGGAAAGGACCCAGAGACTCCTTGAACAACTAAGGCAAGGTACTGTTGGCCCCGTTGAGAGTCCCTATCTGTTTTATGGAGCGAGTCCCCAAGGGTTGCTAATAAATCTCTCTGGGCTACACTCTGTTCTTTTTGTATTGAGCCTAGGATTGGGTTTGGTTTGGGGATACCACACTTAGTTTGCTTTGTGAGTGCTTGTCTTAGACATGTCCCCCAAAAGAAGAGTTTGTGACCATGCTATTCTTGTGTGTAGACTGTACATACTGGACAAGTGCTTGCTCACTCACCTGCTGACCTAGCTGTATCAGCATCCCACAGCTGTAGTTAAAGGTAGTGTTCAGAGGATGGCAGCACTTCAAGGGATGAGATACTTGTCTGTAGCAGGATATCTTCCCACTACATTTGTATAAAGCTCATCAATTGGGCTATATGAGAGGTAGGCAGAGTGAGGAGTTGGAAGAAGGAGAAGAAAGAAGAAAGGAAGAGGAGGAGGGAGTAGGATAGAGATGTAGGAGCCATGGAGAACTACGGATACATCAAGGACAGTTCTGCATAACACATTTTATCTTAAGGTTAGATATTGGGAAACAACTCTAATTGTGTAGGCATCTTGTTAATTGAGCATTTCTAAATATATAAAGCCTTTGGATAATAATTAAGCTTTAGAGACTCATTTCTACTGGGTACTGCATGGATGGCAGGATGGTCTGGGCTCAACCAAGCATTGTGGAGACAGCATGGGAGATTCACAGAGCCATCTTCCACGCTGGCATCTCGTGGGTGCCAGGGCCAGTCCTCCTGGCCCACCTGAGCTGGTGGCAGAGCAGCGGTGAGAACACACCACCCACCACTCATGGCCTCAGGCCTTGCCTAGTCAGGAACAAGCCAGATTAGGTGCTGCTGTTTTAAATATTATCTTTAACACTTGTCCTCAGAATTTAATTCATCTTCATCTTTTTCTTCTTGGACATTGAACTGCAAAAATCATTAACCAAGTAGGGTGAGGGGATCCTATAGCCACAGCCACAGCTTGAGGCACCATTCTAGCCTCATTCAAAAACCACTGGCATGCTTACCATCATGAGGTAGTGCTTATGTCTTGACTTTGGGCTGTCTTTAGGTCACTTGTCAATAAAAAGTTAGACTGTAGTGACTTCTGACTGTCAGAAAAGGTGAGAGATCTTCTGCCTGGACATTCAAATTCTGGTTGTGAACACATTGGCAGCTCTGTAAGCAGTCTAACTAGCCTGAGGTTACTGTGCTGTAAAAGAACCCAGGCTACTTTGTTGGGAGAGGCAGTGACACTTAAGATCAAGAACCAGGGCTGTTCACTTGCAATTGTTTTGTGGAACTTTTTCTAAATTCCTGTGAGAGAATTTAGTGGTTGTTATAAATTACTTTGTTAGTGATATAAAACCAGAATACTACTTTTTCTGCATCTGCTGCCATTTACTGAGAATTGGTGACATACAGATGTATAATCTATAAACACATGTACCCACATGATGTATTCTGTGTTCCCAACCTTCTTGTGATCTTTCATCTTTGGTATGTAAAACATTGTTTCTCCTATTCTTTCTTGTTCTTGTTTGAAAAGCTATTCTAACCGTAAGTATTTAGAATGTATTTTTGTAGCTGAAGCTGTCTTCCTGTGTGTTGGGAAGAATACATATTTATCTTGACATGAAGCTTAAGTAGCATCTTTAGAAGGCCATTTGCCTAGGGCCTTAATTATAGTCACCATGACATTTGGCCTTCTATTAGTTTCTTAGGGTGATGGTTACAAGTCTTCATACAGTTGGTTCCTTATTTCAATGGAAATTTATTGTCTCACAGTTCTGGAGACTAGAAGTGTGAAATAAGTGTAGGGAGAGCCATGCCTGGCTTGATGCTATGTAACTCCAGTTATTGACTTTGTTAGATGGTTTTCTTCTTGTGTTAGTAGTAGTGTGTTTCTAGACTGTATGTTTGAACTATGGTGCTTTTTTCATTCATGCTTCATTTTCCTGAATGCTTGTGAATCATTAGAAATTATTGTTTAGGACTTGTCTTAGCAAATCATGGTCTGAAAATGGTGGCTTTAAGTTTTCCTGAAACATAGTCCTGCCATTTTGTTTATTCTCTATTGCTGCCTAGTCCATGTTACATTACTGTAATGAAATACTTGAGACTGAATAATTTATAAAAAAGAATTTATTTAGCTTAAAGTTGAAGGCTTGAGGGGCTGCATATGGTGATGTCTTCCTTGTTCACAAGGTCCCAAGGTTATTATATGACAAGAGACAGGGAATGTATGTGTGTCTGTAGCCTTTTACCCCCCCCCCACCTCCTCCCTAAAGCCATCAGTTTTCAGTCAAGGGAGGGGGCTCCACTTGATGACCTCATTACCTCTCAAAGACTACCTCTAAACATAATAGTTGGAAGATTTCTACTCCCTTAATAATTCACAGTGGAGATTAAACTGCAGCATGAGTTTTGATGGGATGACAAATAATTTCAAACACAAACCACTTTATGCTATAATAGAAGTGGCAAAGTTATTTCTGAGCAGTGGGTCACACAACTGAAGATAATTTACTCTTTAGCTCTTTATGGAAATCTTTGCTGACCCATGGTTTAGAACATTTTGGGTTTCTTCCTCTTAGGGGATAGTTGAAACTATTTTTCATTTAGTTTTTCTTATAAGATTTACTTTGCTTTTAATTGTGTGTGGGGGAGTGGGGGCTGTGTGTGTGGGTGTGGGTAGTGGGTATGTACAGCTCAGTGCTAGTGCCTGCAAGGGCCAAAAGCATTTGATTCCCTGGGGCTACGTTATAGGGGTTTGTGAGCTATCCAGTTAGTGGTGGGAGCCCATCTCATTTTCTCTGCATGAACAGTATGTTCTCCTCTGAGCCGTCTCTAGCTTACATCTTACTTTTTAAGTCATACAACTTAAGGAATGTTAAAAGTTCATTTAGCTTAACTATCTTGCCTGTTTGCTGCTGACAAGAGATCTTTCAGTTGAGGTATAGAAAAACAAAATAAGCAAAATTAAAGAATTAATGCCAAACCAGCATTGCACATGCTGTGCTACACACAAGAATTGTACCAGATTGAGAGCTTAAAAATGAGTAAAGACAGATCACAGGTCAATGGTGTGGACCAGTGATCCCAGCTGCTAGGGTGGCTGAGGCACAGGAATAGCAAATCTAAGCCTGTCTGGACAGTTTGATGAGACACTGTCTTTAAATAAATAAATAAATAAATAAATAAATAAATAAATAAATAAATAAAGGGGTGAGAATATAGAACCCTTTCCTATATATGCAGGGGTCTTGGTTGTACACAGATGTGTGTGTGTGTGTGTGTGTGTGTGTGTGTGTGTCAGAGAGAGAGAGAGACAGAGACAGAGACAGAGAGAGACAAAGAGAGAGACAGAGAGAATGTGAATGAATGAGAACAGAAGTACTTTCTTCTTTGTCCATCTGTTCACCTCGCTGTCTCTACTAGTGGGCCTTGACTAACCTGTTTGTATATTAAATGCATAGAGGAGCCAGTTTTAAAAGAAAAGTAAATAGAGCCAACCTTGAGGTAGAGCTTTAGGAGATGGAAATAGAAAGCAGGATTGAGTAGTTAGGCATCCATTTTGAGACATTGATATCCAGTCCTTAATTTCCCTAAATTTGTAGAAGGGAAAATACAGAAAAGCTAATTCCCTGCATCCCCATTTTATAATTACAGATACCTTTCTTGAAACAGCAAGCATTTCCAAATTTTTGGTTCTTCCTCAAGAAATAATCCATAAAAACATGTATACATTTAAGAAATTCCTTTTCCAGAAAAGTAGTATTAATGTATTTTTTTTTTGGTTTTTTTTTTTTTTTTTTTTTTTTTTTTTAAGTAATATCTGGGTAGAAGCAGGAGAGATGGCTCAGCAGTTAAGAGTACTGGATTGCTTTTCAGTGGACTTGGGTTTGATTCTCAGCACCCACATGGTATCTCAACATCATCTATAACTCCAGTTCCTGGAGATCCAGCACTCTGTTCTCACCTCCATAGGCATTACATGCAAGCAGTCCACTGATACATATGTCGTCAAAATACACACATATAAAAAAAAAACTTTTAAAAGATTATTAAATTTTTAATTTATTATTTTCATATTTTTTAAAGATATTAAATATTTTTATGAGTTTTGTTAGAATTTCATACATGAATACAGTTTATTTTGATCATATTCATGCAAGCTGCTTCTCCTTCTAACTGTTCCCAGATCCACCTCCAGCCAGCCCCCTTCCAAATTCATGCCTTTTTTTCCTCCTTAACCCACTAATTTCAGTTTGTGGTGTTTTAGATATTCAGTGAGTGTGAAGCCATCCACTGGAGTGTGGTCCATCAACTAGGATCCACACCATTAAAGAAACTGATTTTTTCTCCCCCAGAAGCCAACAGCTGTCAGAAGCTCCTCAGCTAGGGGTAGAGGCTTTTCCATGCTTTAATACTAAGTGGCTTGATCTTTGCAGGTAACCACAGCAAAGTTCATACATGCAGCAGTCCTGTTGTGACATTGTTTTGGTCTGGTCCTCCTGGATTTTGAAAAGTCTGGCTTTTCAAGACTTGTTATCCCTTTTCTGACACTCATAATATGCCTGGTTCTTTTTTATACTGCTCTCTCCCCAGAACCTAACACTAAAGTAATGGTCTCTACTGAAAATGCTGGCTAGTCCCTAATATTCCACACAAAAACAAAACACCAAACAAACCCTGAACCATGTGGGAATGGGATATGATACTGATGTCATCTTGGGTTATTTAATCTTGAATGCTACTTTATACCAATATATTCAGTGCCAAGCCAATTTATTCTTAAATACAGAACATACCACCAGAGGAACATTTTAAGTTTTACCGGCTCCTCTGTAAAAGTGGACATTAGGGTTTTGCACTTTGCTGCAGTGGGTACAACATTTTCACACATATGGAAGGAAGAACTGGGGGATACTTTTTAGAAATAGTTTCAAGATCAAGAGGTAATATGCATTTACACTTTTATAGACATTGCCAAATTACATTCCCTCATTAAGATTCTGTTCCTTTTGTATACTTTATTTTAAAAAAGAATAAACCTTTATTTGTTATTGGAAATCTGGTAGATAAAAGTGCATCTTGCTCTATCGGAGCAATTTGAAACACTGCTTCATGTCACTGTGGATATATGATGTCAGTGAGTAGTATCTTTGTACAAGAGGAGTGAATAAAAGAGGGAATATTCTGATACTTCAGTTTCTTTTCATTAAAACTAATCACTATGGGGCTGGTGAGATGGCTCAGAGGTGATTACTGGCTGCTCTTCCTGATGTCCTGAGTTCACTTCCCAGCACCCACATGGTGTCTTACAGCCATCTATAAAGGAGTCTGATGTTCTTTTCTGGCATGCAGGTGTACATGCAGACAGAATACTCATACATTAAAAAAATACATAGAGAAGAAAAAATGTTTTTAAAAATATTTAAAAAACAAAACAAACAACAGCAGTAAAACAAACAAAACAACAACAGCAAAAATAACCAAATCATTATAAATTATTAAATAGCCTTGCTACTCAGGGGCACAAGACCTTTATCAACTGGTAGTAAACTTGGGTCAGTTCAGAGAGAGGCCCCATGATCACTTAGTAGCTTTCAGGAGCAAGAGCCAGTTGAATTAGAATCAGCATTTTAACAGGCCCCCGGGGGTGATTTCTGTGTATGTTAATGTTTGGAAAGTACTAGTGGAGTGTTCACCTGTGGCTCCCAAGGAGCACACATAAATGATATATCTAAAGAAGGGTAGACATGGAGGGATATTCTGAACTTGGTTGTTAATTGGACATTTGAGGTGTTGTAGTGTATAGAGGAACTACAGCAGAAGTCTGTGTGGCTTTACCACTTAAGTCTTTCATTTAAGGGTTTTGTTTTGTTTTTCTCTGGAATATTAGGGACTAACTAGCATTTTCCATAGAGACCATTACTTTAGTGTTAGGTTCTGGGGAGAGAGTAGTATAAGAACCAGGCATATTGCGAGTGTGTCAGTGTTTGAGTCAAGAGTTTAAAGGACAGTGATAAATCTTAATGCATTCCCAGAACAGGAACACAAACTTAGTATCTTTGTCTAGGATGAAGGTTCCTAAGCTTTTTCTATAAAAGGCTAGATAGAGTATTTTAGGCTTTGGGACTATATAACTCTTTAGGACTAGTGAAAGGTAGGCAGGTTGAAATTCTAGGTTGTTTATGTTTATTCCAATAAAATTTATGTGCAAAACCAGGGAATAGGAGAGATTTGACCTTAGGGTGGTGGTTTGTTGCTCTGTCTAGTGTCTTTGGAGAATTGGGAATGAACTAGAGTGTTGTGCATAGGTGAACACCTTAACAATTGATGTACTAAGTAAAAGAGTGTTGGTTTAAGGTTTTGGGCTCCTTATTAGTTGAGGCTTTGTAAAGCTGTGCTTTTCTTTCTTGTTAAAAAGTGCCTAAGTGGCACCTAGCCTTCAGACTGAAGTTTTTGAGTTCTTGGGCTGGACACAGGTAGTATGCTTGTAGTTAGTGTGCTTTAAATACTGTTACTTCTAAGAAGGCCTCGACCAGTGGTTCTCAGCCTTTAATACAGTTCCTCATATTGTGGTGACCCCAGTCATAAAGTTATTTTTGTTGCTACTTTATAACTAATTTTGCTACTGTTATGAATTGTAATGTAAATATCTGATATACAGGGTATTTGATACACCACACTTGTAAAAGGGTTGTTTGACTCCCAGGTAATGCCACTTACATTAGAATCCAGTTAAATGTGGAGGGCCTTATGTAGGACTACTTAGGAGTGATGATGCAGCTTAGGAATGATATAGGAAATGCTATATAAAAACTTCTTCAAGTCTAAGCAGATGTTTATAAGTACAGCTTTATCAGTGAATAATCATAAGGCAAGCTCACTCATGTTTTCAACTTGTGCCATGGAAGTGGAAATAATTAGATCCTCATAAAGCCTACTCTGTGTCCCTTTCTTCTCCCTGAGGTACCTTGACTTGTGTGTGGGGTGTGTGTGTATGTGTGTGTACATTACATAAAGAGAATCTCACAGACTATTTTTTATCTGTATTCTTTTGACTAATATTTGAGAGCTCTTTTCAACTGCATTGGTATATGAAATATGTTGCTGTAATTACATTTTACTACCAATAGGTGTTTAAGACTTTTTAAAGATAGTATTGTTTATTGCCCTTGTATGTTTGAAAATGTTCCTAAAGACTGCTGGGAAGCTTTCCAAAGTTATCACACCCATTTTTACTCTATTAGTACTGTATGGTTCATCTCCATTTCTCTGTTTAAAAGTTTCAGACTAGCCTGGGTAAAGGGGCTGCATGTATGGCTGGTGGTGGTGGAGGACATGCCTTTAATCCCAGAATTCCAGAGGCAGAAGCAGGTGGATCTCTGAGTTTGAGGCCATCCTGGTCTACAGAGAGAGTTTCAGGACAGCCAGGGCTATATGTAGAAACCCTGTCTTGAAAATAAAGGAGCTACATGTATGTATTGTATTTACTAGAGTAGTCTGAGAGTGGCACCAGAGCCCTTAAAGAGTATGTGGGGCTTGTTAATTATTGTCAGCCAGCAAATGAGTAGTTCTGGCTTATTTCTCCAAATCTTCATATACTTGATATAAGCCTGGTTTTGCTAAAATCGTTAATTTTATTTAACAGTTGTTATTATTTGTATTACTTGTGTATCATTAATTGTATTTAACCAATAAAAGATAATGTTGTCTTTTAAATCTTATTACCAAGACTTAACAGTTATACTATAAAATTAATGATTCTTTGAAAAATTACTTGTTTATTAGTTCAAACGTATCTGGTATGGGTGCTGAATTTTGCCTGTATCATCAGATGGCTTAATTTTCTTGAATTTTTTTCATATATTTTTCAGTTATTTGGTCAGTAACTTCTATTCATTGCATTCTGTCTTTGATGCACAGAATACTGCTGACCATGCCAATTGCCATGGATGAGCTATGACAGTTACACAAACTGTGGCTTGTGTTTTTCCACAGTGTCAGAAATATATTGAATGTGAAGTTTGCAAGCTATTTAAGTGTTATCAGTTTATTTTCACCAATATTCCTGGTTTTATTTGAAATTGTGACTCCTATAGTCATTAAATTATTTGCTAACAATGCAACACCAAAATTGCATAATACACTTCAAATACTATTTAGATTACAGAATGTTGTAAAAAGTTAAAGAATATAAAGGAGCTAAAAACAATAGATTAAATGCAAGTGGCCAGTATTAGGCTTACAAACCAATTGATAGAAAGGTGAAAGGTCTGGATACTGTCAAAGTGGACAGTCTTAATTATAGGAGGATTGTGCTGAGCTGAGGACAAAAACAGGAGTTTGTTGCCTGGTGATCTTGGCAGAGGCTGGAGGGAAACAGGATTAGTTCTTGAGAAAGTGATGGTTTAATGCTCCATGCTTCAATCTGTGTGTCTTGTTATTGCTTTGATTCATTTCTGTCAAATGTTTTCAGGCCATTTACATGTATTGTTTTTCCTTGCCTTGCTCTAGTGTGTCTTGGTAAATTTAATGTACCAAGTTACTCCTGATATATGGTGGTTATTGCTTATTTGTATAAATAAGGTACTGGGTTATTCACCTTTATGTTGGTACCTAGATGGAGAAGCTTGGGACAAGGTACAGTCAAGAAGCTGTGGCTGTCCAGTTTTCTTCATAGCCATAGCTTGCTGGTTTTCAAAAACATTTAAGTCCATTTAAACATTTTCAAAATCAGTGATTTACATGGTGTTTCCTTGATTACGTGTAAAAATGTGAATTGAACAAGACCTCAGAGCTTCTTGTACATTGATCTGTTGCCTCTACTGACCTGTTTTTTGTTACTAGTGTTCCAGTGTATGAGTTTATCTGGGTAAGGTCTTTAAGTAGGTCAGATTTGGTGGAACAGGAAATAAATCTACTGAGGTTAGTTATGCTTCTTGACAAGTATGATATATTTTTATTAAAATTGATTATGACAATAATTAAATCCAGCTGGTGATTTTCCAAGTCCAGTTCTAAGTTTGACAATAGGTTTCTTTGTATTTTCCTCCCTGTGGTTGGCTACATTTGAAAATGTCCCTCAGAGGAATCTTCATAAAGTGAACCAGTTCAGAAATTGCCTGAACCAGTTAACAGGTTTTCGCACTACTGCATTTTGGCCTGTCAGCTTTGTATGTGGACCGATCTGAAGTTTTGAAGGATTTTTCATATTCACTTTATTTCACATCCATCTCTTCACTGAGTGGGTTGTTATCTATTATATGCACTCAGTAAATGCCAGGATCCCCTTAAAAAAGGAGGATATGTTTTTTCTTCTGCAGTTGAATTGTACACTTTAAAACTGAATCGAATCTTTAAGACAATCCACTCCAGTGCTTACAATTCCTTTGAACTTCTCTTCTGGTGCTGTGTACTCAGTTATTTCTATGATTGATGTGTTTTATTTCACTGAGGTATGTAGAAGTTTTGTTAAATTTTTTGTAACTGTGGAGTTTAGTTAAAAGATACTGGTTTAGAATTGATTTTGCCCATACATATGAGCTGGGAAGTAGAATCTGAAGGTATTACTTCATCCAGGACCCATTATGGTCTTGGGGATCAACATGCCACCCATGTTGAAGGTGGTTCTTTCTTTCCTTGTTTAAAGCTTTCTGGAAATATCCTACTTGGAGTCTCACTTGGAGGAATGTCTCATTAATGCCTTGGGTTTTTAATCTAATCTAGCTAAAAATTGAAATTAACCATCACAACATTGTATTGAAAACTTTAATCAAATTTTTTGTTTTATTTTGTTTTGTTTCATCACAGGGTAAGGGGATGTTTGTTTCTTGGCGATAAAAAATATGCTTTCTTTTAAAGTGGTAAATTTTTGTGCTTTTATTCTTAGAATTAAAAATGAAGAGAATCTTAATTTTACATACTTAAGTTTCTAAAACTATTAACCTGATTACCCTTCCATTAATACTAGGATATTTGTTAGGTGAATGAAGTTAAAAGTAGTTTATTTTGTATGTAAGTTGCTATCCTAGTCATTCTCTAATTCTTCATGTGGTCACTTTAGGTTTTGTTTGCCTATAAGACCTGCATGCTGTGTTCTTTTACAAATAAAACAGGTTCTGATTAGCTTTAGCTTAAGTGGCAGACTCTGAATTTGAATTTTTAGTTAAGAATATATATCAAGTGTAGCTCTAAGCTATGTTTCTCTTAATGAGATTTTAAATGAAAATATTCCTTTTTTTTCTTTTTCTTTTAAAGCCTACAGCACCCGGTATTCCCAGACAGTCTCCCATCCAAGTACTAACCAGGCCCATCTCTGCTTAGCTTCCAAGATCAGGCATGTTCAGGGTGGTATTGCCGTAGACGAAAATACTCTTTTTTAAAAACAGCTGTTGAAAAACACTTTTGGCAAATAAACCTGAGTGAATTCCTTGAAAGCAGTGGTAATATTTGGTATACAGCACTTTGTGAGACTTTTAACTTCTTTTTGCCAAACTTTTGAATCAGAGAATACAGTATCACTTGGAGAAACTTCTAATTGCTAAGAGTTTTCCCCCTCTCCTGGAGGGAATGATAATTTTTTGCTGTTCTTAGGAGTGCAGTATCTAGCTACTTGCCCATTGACGATAGGAGCTTGCTAAACTCATCCACTAATTCTTTGTAAGTTATTTCTTGGATTTTCTACCTTTATCTGGCTTGCTGATTTTCAAACATGGTATATCTTTGATTCTTTTTGTAGTACTTATTTTGTAGATATAATATTTTAAAACCTTTAATGAATTTGTTTTGATAACTTTATGTGTGTAATCCCTTATGTTCTTTCTGTAATAATCCCTTATCTCCTTTCTAACCCTGTTAGTCCTCCACTATAATCCCCTCCTTTTTTCTTTCTCTTTCTTTTTTTAAAGATCCATAAAGTTTAACTAGGATTATCTGTGACCATGAATTTGTTACTATTTATCAGCACTTGGTGGGTTTCTTACTGGGTACACAACAGAAGACAATACTGTTTCTTCCCCTGAACCCATTAGTACCCAATAATTCAGCAGGGAAGAGTGATTAACTGTTTATAGGCTGTCTTGTTTACACCTATGGCAGATAGCCATAGCTGTTATGACATGATGTTTGCATTGGCTATGCTGTGCCCAGAAGACAACATTTCAGCAATCCTCTTCCTGTCTTCCAGTTCTTACTTTCTTTTTGTCCCCTTTCCTTGAAGTTTTCTAAGTCTTAGAAGGGGTATAAATGTCCTGTTGAGGGTTGCACACTTAACCAACACTTAACTCCTAGCACATTGAGTAGCCATTAATCTCTACATTCACTACTGTATATTGCAAAGAGAAGTTTCTCTGAATCTTAGAATAGCATTTGTCTGGGTATAAATGTAGATATTTGGAAAACAGCTTGGTGCCATGGCAATTTACCTGAACAACAATAGTAAGTTTCCCCTTTAGTGTCTAAGACATCTGTAGCCATGGGGTTTTAGATCAAGTTACAGTACCAGATACGAATTTTTTGTTGTGGAGTAGGCCTCAAATACATACAGTAAAATAAAAAGCAATTGGTTACTCCCATAACAGTTATGCACCATTGCATGGGTGAACACATCTTGCTTGGTGAGTTGATATTGCAGATTTTAGGGTTCATGGTTGAGTAAGACAGTTGATGTCCTTACTCCTCCAGCAGACTGCATAGTGCCTTCAGGCACAATGAAAGCTTACTAGCAGGGAAGAAGCTTCAAACTTGGTTCCAGCTATCCCTTTTAACTAGTGTATGTGGTGTCTTCAGTAGCAGGGTCTTATTAAAGTAGTTCTGGTGGGCATTCTACAAGAGTGGTAAGAGGCTGTATTGTTTGTGAGGCCTTGACCCTAAAGCTTAGCCTATTTCGGTTTTGTCTCAAGCATTCATCTGGATACCCTTCTCAAACACATAAAAATATTAAGGCTGGAGCAGTGTTTATACAGGAAATCAGACTGACAGTTCTGTGTGCATGCTTTTGAGTACCTTGATGACCTTATACTCTGTTCCAGCTTGTTGATCCTGAGTTTGGTGTTTTCTCCTGTGTTTCAGTTGAGGAGATGATAAATACAGCTCTGACCTCCTTACAGTACTTTTCTTCTACCATGGCCTCTCTGTCAGTTCGTTCTCATCTGTTATACCCCCTTTTGCTTATCTATAGGTTTTTATTTCTATATTTAAAATATTTTAATTGAAATAAAATGATGTCCCTCCCTCCTCCACTTTCTCCCTCCAACCATTCCCAACTAGCCTCTCTCTAACTATTTCCACACTCCCCACAACTCGAAAGTTGATAGTCTTTTTTATTGTATTTGTTATATCCATATGTGGATATATGGATATGCAAAAATAGATGGAGCCTGGTGAGTCCACTTTTCATTGCTTTTATGTTTATGGTTTCAAGGCTGACCAGTCTGCATTGGACAACCAATAAGGGAGAGGATAATTCTCCTTCTTCAGCATTTAGGAGTTGCCTGTAATTCTTTGTCTAGGGGTGAGATGTTGCTAAATTTCCCCCTCCCACTGCTAAATTTCCCCCTCCCAGGTTAACTTGCCCATTGATAACTACTGTTGTTTCAATCTTGTTTATGTAGCCATTTCCAGGAGAGACTGTTTTGTGGCTGACTTCCTGATATTCTGGCTTTTTAAATCTCATCATTCCCCTTAAGTGATGTTCCCTGATGGAGGAACTGTGATGTAGATGTAGATGTTGGGGCTGTGCTCCCCAGGGTTTGTTGATCTCTGCCTGTGTACAGTTGTTTTCTATGATGCTCTCCATTTGCTGTAAAGAGAAGCCTTTTTGAGGAGTGGTTGCCACATTTGTCTAGGGAAGATAGCTCACACCTTCAGAACCACTTAAAAGTTAGGAGAACCCAGGACATAAAACACATGCATCTGTTAGACTTTTCAGCTTAAATAAGACTAAATATTATTGAAGCCTTTTCTCTTCTCTGATCGTATTGCATGCCCTCAGGCATATGTTAATATTTCATTCTATGCATATGGATTTCTAAATATGGATTTCAATATAGTGTAGTCTTGTATAGTAACATACTTCATAGATCTTCTTGTACTCACCCCATTCACACACACATACCCCATTTTATTGTGTCTTTTTTACAACTTTTTTTCTTACTATTATGAATGTGTAGAAGAAAGGATTTGATGTCACCTCTCCCTGTTTCAGTGGTTGATGACTGGTGATGTGACACCTGGCAGTGTTATTCAAGCTGAGTGTTTGAGTCTGCTGACATCCATTCAGTGTTAGAAATTTCTGGGAACAGAGAACCATCATTTAGTTGTATTCAGGGTTTAACAAAGGTTGAATGAATATCTGAGTTCTTAGTATAAGGAAGTTTTAGAGATCTTTTTAATACAACTGTACTAAAGAAACTTGGGGCCAGAAAAGGTGAGTGACTTGTCTGAGAGATAATCCAGGAAAGAACAAGTTTTTGAGGGAGCTGTAGTTCATTCTAGTTCATTCTTGCTTCCACTGTAGTATAGTCAATCAAAGGTTGGAATCTTCTATTGTTAAAATTCAATTTTGATTTTTGCCAGTCTTTTAAAATATTTATGTGGAAACTGGGAGGTTTTTAGTAAGATTGAACATACATTTGTAAACTAATGTTTCATGTTTCTCTTACAGTCAAAATGGTTTCAATCCCAGAATACTATGAAGGCAAGAATATCCTCCTCACAGGAGCCACTGGTTTCTTAGGGAAGGTGCTTCTGGAAAAGTTGCTTAGATCTTGTCCTAAGGTGAATTCAGTCTATGTTTTGGTGAGGCAGAAAGCTGGACAGACACCCCAGGAGCGTGTGGAAGAGATTCTCAGTGGCAAGGTAAGTATGGATGCCGGTCATTTGTAAGGGGTGAAAGGACATGCTTGTGTGGGATTTTGTGAAGCATTATTAGCTTAGTATATTGCTTCAGTATTCAAAAATAAATCTTGGGAAAAATTGGTAAGTTTCTGCAGTATACAGTGAACTAGAGTCAGGAAAAGAAAAACAACTTTTTTATGATAGACCAAATTTTCTAATATGGTTTAACCTTACTCTTTGTTTTGTTCTGTTGTTTTATTTTTTTGTGATAGGATTTCACTATGTAGCCTTGACTCTCCTGAAACACACTCTGTAGCCCACCATGATTTTGAAACAGAAAAAAAGAACATAGAATATATATATATTATTGGGAGTGGGGGAGGCATTACTTATTTAACTGTGCTGAAGACATTTGTACCCTTCAGCACAGTTAACATTTTAGCCTGGATAATATTTTGTTATAAAATACTGGTGTATTATTGGGTGATCAACAGGATCCCTGGCCTGTATACATTAGGACCCAGTTCTAACAAGTATTTCACATATCACCAAATGTTTCCTGAAGACCAAAATTACCTCAGGTTGAGAACCATTGATTTATAGGAGTGTCTCAAGGAAAAGAAACTTGATTGGATGGGGAGATTCAACTAAAATAGTTGATCATGGGCTATGGATATAAATAAATAACTCAGAGCAGTGCTTAACAAGAATATGTGAAGAGGCCCAGAGTTCCATCCTCAGTATTCTCTCAGCAAGTAAAATAGCTGATCATGAAGTATGTTTTAGAACATTGAAAAGCTATCAGTAAGCTTAAAGTAGGAAGTAATGGTAGTTCTAGGGGGCTTAACTACCTGAAGATGATACTGAAAAAGAGATAGTGGCTGGTAAAGGGAAGATTTAACCATTGAAGCATCATGAACATGACCTACCTAGACTGAAGTATTAAAAAGAACGTGTGGCCCTCTCCTTTCCTTCCTTGCCCCTTAAATATTGACATCTGAAGATACCTGCCTAAGCCTTGATCCGGTCTGTGTAGGTCCAGTGAAGTACTTGTGCAGCACCTTGGCTTTGTGAGTTGAATGGTTGTTGTTTAGATTAGATTTAGAAATAGTTTTGTATAGTTTGGATTTGGGTTCTTTATTGCTGTTGCTATCTGGGTGATGTCTCCATTCTCAGGACTTTCATCCTTCAGTTATTAACTGTATGTGGTCAATACAATCTATATTGGTTTTGTTTCTCACTCCCTGAACTTCAGACCCACAAAACGAAACTTTTATTCGATCTGTCTTCTGGTATATAATGTAGGTGATGTGTTGTCACCATTCCAGTGACTGATTTTGAATCTTAAAAATTTTTTTATTTTCAGTGTTTCTAATCTAATGTATTTACTTACTTAACAGATACTGAGATTGTATCTCGTCAGATACTTTTCTAGGGTTTGTATACTGTGCAGAGTAGCTATAGTACTTTGCCTTCCAGAATTAGCATTTATCCATCCCCTGCCTCCCCCCAAAAAAGTTAGTAGCTAAGTCTAGTTGCTATTACTTTCTAAAGTGTATGTTACTTTCTTAAATGTATGGGTTTTTTTTTTTTTCAATCTTATGCAGTAGCACTATTCTGCTTTGAAATTTTAGGATCTTCTCTTTCTTTTTCTTTTGTCCCTATCATTCACCCATGTGCCTACAAGTCCTATTGATCCTTTAGGTTTCTAGTTTAATGTCATTTCCTCCAAGAACTCTTAACTTCCAGAGATACCACATCCTTTCAGGCCTCTGTGAGCACTGCACTCAGGTGTATAGACATATACACATGTAACTAAACATTGAAAAATATTTTAAAAGAGCCAGGCAATTAGTTGGGAGCATTGGAGTGTGAGACTATTATTGTCCAGATGCCCATTATTTCTTAAACCTATTCTAAAGCATAAGGCAGGCCTACTTAGCCAGGGCATGGACAGTTAGTGTTTGTGTTGCTGACCACCATCTGTTTTTTTGGAGCACTTCTTGAACTTGCAGAGTCTTGACTCTGTGTCTGTAAGATGAGCTGTCTTCTGTGCCCCATGAAATCTAAAATGTTAAAATAACTGTCTTTGGTGGGGAAAAGGTTTACAGTAGGCTTTGGAAAGTAGAAAAAAAAAACTACCATAGAATAAATATCTTCCCATTTGATAGCTTTTCGACAGGTTGAGAGATGAAAATCCAGATTTTAGAGAGAAAATTATAGCGATCAACAGTGAACTCACCCAACCTAAACTGGCTCTCAGTGAAGAAGATAAGGAGATCATTATAGATTCTACAAATGTCATATTCCACTGTGCAGCTACTGTAAGATTTAATGAAAATTTAAGGTAAGTACAGATTGTTACTAACATTTGAATTTCATGCTTTGTAGACGTAATGTTAATTCCTCTTCTTATTGAAATCGTTTTGAGAGTGACATGGAACAGTCATATGTTAATAGTAGCTTTCGATGAACAGAATTCTTTTTTTGTTGTTGTTATCATTTTGAAATGAAACGTAGAAGATAGCTAGTATATGGAAGATAACTGGTATATGTCAATTAGAAAACTTTGCCATGACTTTATGAACTAGGATATAGGCAAGCAGTGAACTAGAAGAAAATAGAATGTACTTGGGTAAGAAGGTAGGAATAGTTTATTCAATAGCTGTTTTGGTCACCTTATCATGAAGTGTCAGAATCCTTTATGCTTCCACTCTATATAAACTATGTATTTCAGAACTGTAATCAAAATTCGGTTCAAGTTTTGCATACTAAGAAATGGCTTGTATGTTATAGTCACTTGGTTTATATTTGTAAAACTGCCTTGGTGACATTGTTAAGGGATAAGGTATATCAAAAATAAAGTTTAATTTAAAACCTAATTTGAACTTCAGAATACGTCCTGCTTCTAGCGAGGAAAAAAAAAAAGACATTCCAAGTGATAAGTATTTTACAAATAAGATGAGGGTTGGGAGATAGTTCAGCAGGGAAGAGTACTGGCTGCTCTTCCAGAGGACCTGGGTTGATATCCAGCACCTACATGATGGCTTACGGCCATCTGTAACTCATTCCAGGGGATTGGCCGCTCTCTTCTGGCCCCTGTGGACACCAGCACATACATGGTTCACAGACACATATGCAGGTAAAACATCCATACACATAAACTAAAAATAAATCTTTTTAGAAAGCAAATGAATATACAGTTCAAATAATGGCATTTAATTCATAGGACTGTAATTTTTGATGGTGTGTCTAAATACATGATTTAAGTTAATCTCATTATATAGTCTTATATACTAGCTTAAGTAATAATGCATTTGTTTTTAGGTTTCAGAATATTTGTGATACCTTCCTCTTCAAAATGCTTAAAAGGCTAAGCTCTGATTATAAATGGCTTTGGCAATAATCCCCATATTTTTTTAACATAAAAGTATAACTCTTAATAACGATTACACTGTATGAGAGCACAATGCCAAGCATTTTGGTGTGTGAAGTTGCTACCATTTCTCTTACAGTTTAGGCTTGTGCTTTACAGCCTTCAAATATTGTTTATTTATCAGATTCTATCCTAACTTTACCTAGCTTATCCTAGGCGAATCCATTTTATTCCTGAGGTGGCTGAGACAACACTATGGAGAAAAGGGAAGATGCCTTGGAGTTACATACCTTAGTTCTAGTCTTGACTTCACTGTATATTTACTGAAGAGTTTGGACAAGTTATTAACCTTGAATTTGAGTTTGCGTATCTAAAAATAGGCACTTCTGAGTCTGTAAGCCATTGCTTTACTCAACTTTCTTGTGAGCCAGCGGGTGAGACAGGAGCTGTTATGTGTTTAGAATCTAGAAGTGACAAAATAATGTCATAATAAATGTAGTATAATCTCATTTCATTAGGTATATATGCATCATGTGTGTTAGGCATACATGTCTTTCTATATTGATGGTAATTGTTTTTAGCTTTAAATTAACACATTGCATTCTAATAGAATTTGCACCTTCATCAGTAAGAAAATTCCTTAAAATTAATTTTTGAAAGTTTCGTATATGTGTACTGTATTTATATCATTTATCCTTTGCTCTCCTCCCTCCACCTATCCCATATTATTACCCCTTCCCCTTCTCAAATTCATAGCCTTTTCCTTTTTATACACACGCACACACACACACACTCATGTACTCACACACTCACACACAAATAAATACATGAACACAACTTTCCAAGGCCATTTAGTGTTGTTCATATTGTATATGTTTTTAGGACTGACCAATTGGTCCTGGGAAAGACTAAATTTCTCTTTGTCAGCTGTCATGATAGGATTCTGTAAGATCCCCCGCCCCCATGTTGGTATATTACCTGGTGTCGACATGTTCAGGTTTTGTTTAGGTCACCATGTTATTTACTATTTCATGGGTACAGCTTTCTTACCATATATAGAAGGTAAAGTCTCATGTCAGACTTCCTGGTCCTCTGTCTCTTAGAACTTTTCTGCTCCTCTTCTACAGTGTTCCCTGAGCTTTAGCAGTTGATTGTAGATGGACTCAGCTAGGACTAAGCACCAAAATAAAATGTTTTTAAAAACATTTGGATTTTTCCCTTGCATATATATTTGACTATAGATCTAGCATTTCATTTTAAATAATATTTTCAAGATTATGAGTATAGTCTCTGATTTTTATTTTAATCGGGCTAACCTTAGTCTGCCGATATGCCTCCAAATGTTGGAATTAGAGGCATACATGACTGTGCTTGGCTATTGCTGACTTAGTGAGTTCTTTATTTTTTTTTAGAATTCATTACTGTAAAATGGCAAGTTTAACATATTTTCCCCTCATAGTTCATGCTTTCATTGTTTTCTTTATACTCAAAAGAAAGTGTCTACATAGCCACCTTAAACCTAGGGTGTTTTCAGGGGCTGGTGCATAATAAATACTGTAGTTCTTGTCTACTTAAAGGGGGAAATTAGATACTTTAAAGGGAAGTTTTATTAACAGAAAATATTAATTAGGGTAAAACATCAAAATAACCTTAACATTTTTTGATGACTTCTTTCTTTCTTTCTTTTTTTTTTTTTTTTTATGTACATTCGTGTTTCGCTAGCATGTGTCTATATGAGAGTGTTGGATCCCCATGAGCTGGAGTTGGAGACAGTTATGAGCTGCCAAACTCGTGCTGGGAATTGAACCAGGGTCCTCTGAAAGAGCAGCCAATGCCCTTAACCTCTGAGCCATCTCTCCAGCCCCCAAAATAACCACAGTACATTACAGGAAGGACCACAGTATATTATTTTGTGTTTTCTTTGTATTATTATAATTTCTTACACTAGAGAGACCATGTTAGAAAGCCTAGGTAATTTATTATTTTTCTCTTCTATGTCAAGACATATATATATGTCCTCTATCCTAGCCTTAGTCACCACATCATAATTATTTCTGTGAAGCAGATTTAATGGGTGGTTACATTTAAATATTGATAGAATGTTAGACTTGGGCCAGATATTCAGAAATACTGGAAGTAGCCTATAATAGCCATTTAGGGAAAAACCACTTACAATAGTCACCATCTGCTAAGCCACAGATATCACATGGTATAAAACTGTTACTACTGAGGGGATGCAGGAGGAGGAGACTCACTATAATCTGTTGCCTTGGAGAGGAACCAAGATAAGTTTATATATAGACTCTTTTACAAAGCCCGGAGTATGTGCTAATTTTGTTGATACAGAACTAAATGCAGGTAGTACTGGGCAGCATATGTTGAGAGTTGAGGAGGTAAAGCTCATTAAGTTTTAGACATTTTTAAAATATTAAATGGGGAGAAGTTGACAGGAATAAAGGTGAGGAACGTGGGAATAAATAGTTGGTCATGAGGTCTTGTATTCACTAGTATCCGTTGCATGGAGAGGAATATTAAAAGGTGAGAAGCCATCATGAGGTCAGAAACAGAAGAGAGAGAAGAACAAACAAGTAGCTTGTGGAAAATATATGAGATATCAGGAATGGAGCAGTTCTAGGTGATGAGGCTCTAGGGGGATGAATATGGAAGTAGATTTCTAAAAGGAGTGAAAGCACCAATTAAGATATAGGAGGGGTGGAGTCTTAAGTGTAATTTTCAGACTTTAAGAATGTAATATGACTAGTAAAATGCTGGGAAGGGCTTGTGGTAGATCCTGGTGCTTGTTTGGGCATTTGTGATGATGATGTTTTTTCTAGTTCTGTCTCTGGCTCAGTCTCAGGTTGTGACCTTTTTACAAGTGCTCTTGTAGGGAGATCTGCCTTTTTCCACCTCTAAAAAGAAAAGAAAACTATAATAACTGGAAAACATGTTTTAAAATGTAGGGCTCTTAAGTGTACTTGACCCAACAGTTTGGAGAATCGTCCTCCTGATGAGCAGAAACATTGGCTGTACTGAAGAGCTGCTGCACTTACATTGTTCTTTTGGAGCCATTGCTTTGGACACAGCTTTACAATTACAGATGCCTACTTCTAAGTTTGATTTCACTGACTGCTAAACATCTGTCTCTATCAAGTTTATTTTTTAAAAGTGACTTACAATAGTGATAAGAGTTCGTTGAGGCTTGTGGGAACTGAGAAGAGTGGAAAAGAGATGTGTCAGAATGGCCTGGGAACTTGCTTAGGATGTAGTTTCTTGGTCCTCATTTCAATCATTAAAAAAGGTACCTTTATTTTTATTAACTCCCAAGTTTATCTTAAGCTTAGTATAAGCTCTGGAGTAAAGTTTACAAAAACATCAGATAGATTTTGAGTAATTTGGAATATTTATAGGCGACAAATGGGAAAAGCTTATTAGCCATTGAAATGGAATATTTTTGTTTATTAATTCTTTCTTTCTGAAGTGATTTTTATGTCTACATTAGAGAAATGCCACACTAAACTAGCTTATTTGCTTTCTAGCAAGCCTGTCTTAAGATGCATTTACAGTTTCATAAAACAGAACTTAATTTTATTTCTGTTTACTTTCTGGTCTAAAGAACTCAGCCTGAAGTTAAACAGAATAAAAACTAGGGTTTCCATTGAGTGAGGTTAACAAACCTGGCAGATAATAAAGTAACGTTACTTTATTATGGCTTCAGGCTTGGGCTGTCAGATACAGACCAAGTAGAGAGACTGAAGGCACAGGAGTGTGTCCTTTGAGTTATTTCTCATTTTCTGTGACCTAAAAACTCTGTCGCCATTCTCAGGACAATGCAACAGAATATCTCTTGTGTCCTTTCTCCCGAACATTACTCTTCTTATCCCCATTGTTTTGTAAATGAGAAAGAAACTAGTGCATTCTCTAATGCTCTGGTGGATAGTATCCTCTCTGTGAAAGATCTCTTGCTAGATTTCCATTTGAACAGATGGGTTTTTTTTTTCTCCTTAGTTGAGATTTGAAATGATTTTAAGACCCCACCCTAGTTTCATTAAAAATGTTTTGTTTTGTTTTCTTCTAATTTTTCTCAATAGGATCTCAGGTGCAATTAAAAGAAAAAAATAAAGTCTAAAGTCATTTGCATATTTATTTTTCTTTTATGAGATACTCCTTGTTTCTGGTGACCCAGAACTTCTTGTCCTGTCCTCAGGAGCTTGTAATAAAATATTCTCAGTTTCTCAGTATACCTCTTCCTAAACAATAACCTCCTTGTTCCTATTATTTTCCGACAGATAGATATCAAAGTATTGCTATACAGTCAGGAAGACTGAATTGTCTGTGACATATTTCTTAAATACTGACAATATGAGCATTTTCACAAAGTGCTCAAAGCCATTTTCATTTTTATAAATGTATTTCACACTTGGTGTGATGCTACATATTTGTAATCTCAGCATTCAAGAGGTGGAGGTAGGAGGATCATAAAATTGAGGTCATCCTAGGTAACACAGGTAGTTCCAAACCAGCCCTGGTCCACATGTCCTGTCTTAAAAAGACATTCCTCAAAGTTTTTTGAATCTGTTTGAATATAACTGTTTTACTGCTGTGAGTAGACACCATGACCAAGGCAACTCTTATAAGGACATTTAATTGGGGCTGGCTTACAGGTTCAGTCCATTATCATCAAGGCAGGAGCATGGCAGCATCCAGGCAGGCATGGTGTAGGAAGAGCTGAGAGTTCTACATTTTATTCTGAAGGCAAACAGGAGAAGACTTACTTTCAGGAAGCTAGGAGGAAGGTCTCAAAGGGCACACCTACTCCAAGGCCACATCTAATAGTGCTACTCCCTGGGTCAAGCATATACAGATCACAATAACATTTTTACAAAGTCATGAATATTAATTTAATAATTTAACCTTTTAAATTTAGTGTAGAAATAATTGATGTGTCTGTTTCACCACCATCACCACCCTTTCCGAGACAGGGTTTCTCTGTATAACCTTGGCTGTTCTGGAACTCACTCTATAGATGAAGCTGGCCTTGAACTTGAAGAGATCCACCTGTCTTTGCTTCCCCAGTGCTGGGACTTGAAGTGGCATCACCACTGCCTGGTTTCTAATATTTCCATGGTTATGTTTTAGTGACTATATGATATTTTGTCATGTTGGTACATAATGTGTAATTTTCACTTGGTATAAAAACTTTATTTCTTGTTTGAAAAATTAGGCTGAGGATGAGTTTTTGCTCTGAAAATTAGGTTACTAGATTAATAAATCCATAATTTCTATAATCACTGGTGCTTTATTCTAGCTTCTTTTAGATTAATTGTATTAATTTGTGGTTATAACAAAACTGCTCTGCCAGTTTTACCACTCAGTAGTGTTGAGTATTCCAACCTGTCCAACCTGTCACTCCCTCCTGTCTGTGTGTGTGTGTGTGTGTGTGTGTGTGCAAGTGTGTATATGTGTGTGTATGAAAGCCATAGGAACAACTTGAGGATTCTTTAGATGCCATTCGGTTTTTGTTCTCTCCCTCTCCCCCTCTTCCTTCCCCTGCCCTCCTCTCCCCCCTCTCTGTCTGTCTGTCTGTCTGTCTGTCTGTCTGTCTGTCTGTCTCTTTAAGGTAGGATATCTTGGGCTCAGCCATTAAAGGCTACAGAAAAGATAAGAGATAGGATATTTCACTGACCTGGGACTTTCTCTATATGTTTATCATGTACAGTACATGTGCAACTGCTAAACTGAACTAATAAATATGTGTGTTATTGCACAAAACATTTCATGTATTGAGAACACTTTAAAAACCAGTGACTTCCAGTACTCTGGTATATTGTTAAGTCTAATAATTACTATGTTGTACAATAGATGTCTTAATGGACCATTAAAAATGCTAGGAATAATTGTATAGAAAAAGAATTTTCTGCATCTCTTTATCTTAATACTCACTGACTGCCTGTTATGAGATGCTGACAAGAATAACAAATACTAAATGCATACAAGTTATTCTTTTTTTAGTCTTTTCTAATTCTGATAGGAGATTTTGTTACTTGTTTTCAATTACAAATGAGGAAGCTGAGTGTTGAGTACTTGTGCAACTTAGCATTTTAAGTGAACATTTAATTTAAGTGAGACCACACCAGGATCTGAGCCCAATCTGATTCCATAGCTTTGTTCATAATTTTCTTTTACACTACAGTGTATGCTTTGTTTTTTCAAACCCTTATTGGAGTTTATATTCAGAAAATTTACACATAATTGATATAGTGAATAGTCTTCATACTAAAATAACACCAACTCAGAGCTAAAGGAGGAATGCAAATTACCCTGTTCTTCTTTAATACAATTCAGATTTGGTTTGTAAATAGATTAAAGAAAAAAAAAATAAGGTTTCTAAGTTTCATTGTCTCTTTCTCTTGCAGAGATGCTGTGCAGTTAAATGTGATTGCTACACGACAGCTTATTCTCCTTGCACAGCAAATGAAGAATCTGGAAGTGTTCATGCATGTCTCAACAGCGTACGCCTACTGCAATCGAAAACACATTGATGAAGTAGTGTATCCACCCCCTGTAGATCCCAAGAAGCTGATTGATTCTTTAGAGTATGTTTAAATTTATACACATTTTTTTTTAATTCTAAGACTCTGGGTCCAAATATATACCCTCTACTCCCCCCAGCCTCTGTGCTATACACACACATGTGCATGTATGTATTTATCTCTGTGTATCTTCTGCCATATTGTACAGGGTTATGTCTGTTAGTGAGGTTAATGTAAAGTTTTCCCTCTGGGTCAACTAATGATTAGAGAAAGGCCTCTGAATAGTTTATCCGTGTGTTAAAAGCTTTGTTTTTTTAGGTAGTCAATTCTAGCTTCTGGGATCAGAGACCAATGGCTGCTTAATCACAAGGTTCTAATTTACTAAAGGACCCCCCCACCCCCGTCCCTTGCAATGGACAATACCAATAGAGAAATACCAATAGAGAAATAGAGAAGCCTTTCAGTTTAAGAGACTCAAAGGAATTACAGTGCTTCAGTTACCATCTTTCTAAGGACAGGGATCTCATCAGCAATTGTTAATATAAACTACATTTGTATTTGGCATCTGTAGAAAATTATATGAAATGTATACAACACCCGTCGCTAGCATTTTAGTCTTTGCTTTCTTACGACATAAAGCATGGGCTCTTTTTTTTCCTTTTTTGACTACAATTATAGATGCATTCCAACAGCTATTACATCTTTATATAATTTGTTATTTTCAAACTGTATATCTGTGGTTTTGAGGGTTTTTTGTTGTTGTTGTTGTTGTTGTTTTTGTTTTGGGTTTTTTTTTCTTTTTTTTTTTTACAGTTTTTGTTTTTCCTTGGTTCCATCTTTCCTCACAGATAATTCCACTTACTTTTGATTCTCACCACGCCTTGATTTTTTCAGAATTAAGCATACATGACCTTTTAAGAAAGGCTTTTCATGTTGAGGAAATGAGTTGTAAGAAAAGCAGTACCAGAGATGACTGAGGCATTTCTTGTGAGAATTACCTACTTTTATTTTATGACTTAGTTTCATAGATGTTCCTAAATATATACCTCATTTTCTTTACAGATCAATAGATGTACTTATGATTCTGGAGAAAACTAAGGTTAATGAAACGTACTACTTTTTAACTTCTTAGTCTTGGTTTATGCAGTCATGTAAAGAAATGAGAAGAGCTCGTGACCTGGATCTTTCTTCTCCTTTCCTTGCTTACAAAAAATATATATCTAGAAAATAATTCATGAGTTTGCTCTGTAAACTCAAGAGAAATAAGGTTAACTGGCCCGAGTCTTTCTTCAGCAAGATTTTTTGGGGGGCTTGGGGGGGTGGTATTTTCTCATATATTAAGTACCTATCGTGTTCACATTTCAAAACTCATCCTTTATAGTTTTTCTCAAGTTGGATATGTATTTGCCTGCAGTTTAACGTTTTTATTCTTCCACGTACACAGAGTACTTGCATATGTGAAGCATTTTAAGCTTCCCTAGTTGTTAGTACACTTATCATCAGTTTGTGACTTCGCAGAATCTAATTGTATGCTTAGTAGACAAAAAGAACAACTATCTCGAAACACGAACACAGCACCTTAGAGTAAGAGGAAAGACTGTGACATCACCTGATTATGGTTCTTTTATAGGTGATCTTCAGAGATGTTGAGATCATTAAAGAGATGACTGCATTGTAGGTTGTTAATTGAATTTTCATAACATGTGCCAGTATTTTTATTACTAATCCTAGTATTTGTTAATCTCACTTGTGAGGATGTACAATTCCAGTAGTTCATTTTAAATATCTAAATTATTAGACCTTTTATACTAAATGTAAGCATGTGTGAATAGCAAATGTGTTTACTAGCTGGTTACTCTATTAGATAGTAATAAACAGATCTTCAGTTTCTAATGAAACATTTGAGGCCTGATACATTTTGGAATTTATTTGTACTTTGGAAAGGAACTTTAAGTACTATTTAATAGTAAATTACTTCATTTTGATTTACAGTAGCATCCCTGATAACCTGATCAAAGACACATGGAATGCTAACTGCTTAAACTAAATGATACTTTCTAAAGACCTTTGGTTGGTTTAGGTCAGTTAAGTTTGCTATCTGACATATGATTTATAGAAGGACTATTGGCTCTTATTTGATATAGGAGTTGCAGATTGTGGATCTGTGGTTGATATTTAAAGATGCTACCTTTTTTTCCTCAGTTATTTTGAAAGCTGGGTGTGGTAGCACAGGCCTTTAATCCCAGCACTCAGAGGCAGAAGCACTCAGAATCTGAGTTCAAGATGAGCCTGGTCTATAAGCTAAGTCCAGAACAGCTAGGTAGGGGTACACAGAGAAATCCTATCTTAAAGAAACAACAATAACAACAACACACACACAAAAATAGAGGGAAAAGAAAACGGTTATTGTGAAACTGTTTAAATCAGAGCAGCACATAGGTTTGTACAAAGTTCAACTATAACTATTTAAATCAGAGCAACACATAGGTTCATACAAAGTTCAGTTAAATAGGTTTTTATCTATGATAAAATATTTGGAATTTTTGTACATGTAATTTTTTTTTGTTTGTTTGCCAGATGGATGGATGATGGCCTAGTAAATGATATCACACCAAAATTGATAGGTGACAGACCTAATACGTACATATACACCAAGGCATTGGCAGAATATGTTGTGCAACAAGAAGGAGCAAAGCTAAATGTTGCAATTGTAAGGCCGTCCATTGTTGGTGCCAGTTGGAAAGAACCTTTTCCAGTAAGCTCTTTAAATTGTTAAGCACTTGGGATTTAGAGTTTTAAGTTATAACTGTGTAAAGAGTTGGGATGTAATTTAAGAGCAGGTGTTAACATGCTGAACGTGTTTTACCATGGCAGAGCTAATGAGCATAGAAAGAGGTAATATTACTCAGCTTGCTAAGGTGCTTCTCAAGTGGATGAAATGCAGATTCACAGTTTAAGTTTTAATTGAAAAATCAGAAGTATTCAGTAAAGAAGACCATGGCTTCATCTCTTTTCATTGCCAAAAGCAAATCCTGCAAGAAGTGTATTTTTCCATGTGTAGATCACAAAGTTAAGAAACATATGAGATTTTTTTTTTTTTTGTAACTGTCTACTAAAAAGAAAGAAAAAAAAAAGATGTTGGGATATTTTTAAATCCTCCAGATAAGAGAAAACAGAAACAAAAGCCAGTAAGTAAACTGATACAGGAGAGAAAAAAAAAAAAACAATAACAAACCCCCCCCCCAAGGTCTATATAATTAGCAGTGATAGCCTCTCCTTTGTTGTTTTGCTAATTATCCTGTTATCTTCTGATTTACTCACTAAATTTGAGGAATAAGTATATCATTTTTCCCTTAAGATGCTGCATTAATAAATAGAGTAAAGTCTGTGATGAACAGGGTTAATTTAGGAAAGTGATACAAAGTATATACCTTTTTTCCCTTTGCAGAAAGTTAACAGAGCTAGGTAATCCTTTAAAAATACTTCCATTTAGTATTTTAACTAAGAACAATATTGTGCATGGAATGTAGATCTTTCTTAGGTTTTGGGAGAAAACTACAAAGTGTACAGTTAGAGTTAGTACTTTCAGATAATAAATCTACTTCAATGTTAATTTTAATCTCTTTCTGTTTTTCCTTTAATTTTTGGCATTAGGGATGGATTGATAACTTTAATGGACCAAGTGGTCTCTTCATTGCGGTAAATAAACTTTTTATGATTTACTACTTTTATAAATTTTCCTTTATCTTTATACATATGTGCATGTCTACATGTTTTGGCTATGTATTTTAAGGTGTTGTTTTTAATTTCAACAAAGGCAGGGAAAGGAATTCTTCGAACAATGCGTGCCTCCAACAATGCCCTTGCAGATCTCGTTCCTGTAGATGTAGTTGTCAACACGAGCCTTGCTGCAGCCTGGTATTCCGGAGTTAATAGGTATATGAGGCAACGATGTTGCTTACTAACTATAGTAACTGAGGGGGAAAATGAGCTTAGTCCCCTAGTCCTGGTTATGTTATTGGTAAAGTGCCTTTAGGATGTAGGAAATACCAGTGCTCATTCTAAGAGCTTGTACAGTGGACACGATACCATGTGGACCCATCTGTGGTAATGAAGAAATAATGTTTAATCCCATGTATTTACAAAATTTATAGGTTTGTCAGGAACTAAAAATAGGGGTTGGGAGGGATCCTCATGAAAGATGATTTAAGCCAAAGTCAAACTTACTAACTCAAGTTGAAGTTCACAAGAAATGCTACATCTATGTCAACCATAGCACACTAGAGCAATCATAATTAACCTGTGAGCATCCTTTTAGATGGTAAATAGTAGCATTCATAGTTAAAGCCTAAGCATTTAAAAAATAACCCCTTAAGGGTACCTTTTATATAATAAAGAAAAGGTACTCATTATCATCATGTCTTCCTACTTTGATAGTACGTAAGACTTAGCTTGGACACTTTTGACTTCTTCTTATGTTTCTTTGCTTTCATCTTTATCTTTGCAGACCCAGAAACATCATGGTGTATAACTGCACAACAGGCAGCACTAACCCTTTCCACTGGGGGGAAGTTGGTATGATTTTATCTATGGTTTTGAATGTTAGAACATAAAGTGTTCACTGACTTTTTAATGTTAGAATATCCATAAGATATTAGAACCACTGAGTTACAAAGGAATCCCTATTTCAGTTGCTGTTAGAAATTAACTACCAGTCCTTCCTGTGGTCCATCTTTAATGTTTCCCAACATAAGAATAGCCTGATGTATGTGTCCACTTACCTAGTCAGGCTCTAGTTGTTCTCTTGTTATCTGCAGCACCCTCATAGACTACCTTTTGCTTGGGGGCAGGTTTTTTTTCCTAACTATTGAACACACTCAGGCCTGATGTTGCCAGTCTGTAGTTAATATTATTTGCACCTGTAAGAGTAGGTGTATCAGTTGGTCCCTAGAGTTACAAGTGAAGGAGTTAGGAAGTCGGAGACATTTGACTAAGGCACATTCTTCTAAAGTCAAAGATCCATATCAGGTAGTACATTTGTTAACTAGCTCTAAAGTAGGGCTAGTATAACTTGAAGCGTGCTCATTTTAGATTGTTAAGTGAGCCAAATATGAATGTATTTATGGCATTGCTTTGAGCAATAGCTCATTTTATCTGTAGTTGAAATTTTACTATCCTTACAGAATAATTTGTTTTAAAGTAGATTGGTGCTGGGAATCAGCCTGCCCCTTTTCTCACACACCCACTAGGTCTTGTGAGTGCTAGCTAGGCACACACTGTAGTGCTACACTTCTAGCCCTTGTTCTGCCTTGTCATTTTTTTGAGATAAAGTTTCACTAAGTAGCTCACACTGGCCTGGAACTTGCAGTATACCCCAGGCTGGCTTCAAACCATCTATCTTGCCTCAGTCTCCCAGGTGCTGGAATTACAAGCATACACCGCCACACCCAGCTACCTTAACATAATCTTATGTGACATTGTCCTAGGGTTTTTCTGTGCCATTTGTGTTTAAATTTAACACAGTTTTTAATTAATTTAATTTGTGTTAAATTTAACAAATTTTGTTGAAGTAAGTAAGAAAAAAACTCTAGAGTGATTTCACAGTATTTTAAGTCATGGTCCTTCAGGGATATTGAAGCATCTAAAGTGAGTGAGGTTTTTATAGACTTTTGTTGTTCTGTACAGTTTTGTGAAAAATCAAATTCAACATTATTCTTTGGTGAATGCCTAAGTATACATTTTCATAAAAGTATTAAAATAGAAGATACCAAATTTGATTGTGTTAATGTTGAATAACGTAAATAAGATACAGCAGAGGTTAATTTTGGGTTGTTTTAAGCTTGTATGATGTATGTTGATTTGAGTAACTAAATCATTCATAAGCAAAGAATGATGATTTTCTTTTTCTTTTTAAAGTAAGTACAGTATTAAGAATCTGGAAAGAGGAACAGAAAGAAAGAAGCTATCGTGAGAGGTGAAATATAGAGAGTGACATTATAAACTGACCTAGGTAAAACATTAAGATTTTCAGAGTGAATTTTAGTAAAAATTCATTCATTTAATTAAAATACTGGAAGTATTTTAGCTCCTTGAAACCAGCAGTTCAATACAGTCTTCTCTTAGCTGTGGAGAGTAGAAAAGCGTGTTTTTTAAATGAATGAACTCTGACTCTGGTAAAATAGTTTGCATTGTACAAACATGATTTTTTTTCAAAACTTCATTACATGGTTATTATCAAAGCTGTTACACAACTTTTCTTCCCCAGAATACCATGTAATTTCCACTTTCAAGAGGAATCCTCTCGAACAGGCCTTCAGACGGCCCAATGTAAATCTAACCTCCAATCACCTTTTATATCATTACTGGATTGCTGTAAGCCATAAGGCCCCAGCATTCCTGTATGATATCTACCTCAGGATGACTGGAAGAAGCCCAAGGTAATGGTGACTAGCTCTGTCTTTTCTGTTCCTCTGACTGTTAATAAACAACCCATGCTTAACACTGAAATGCGCATTAACTCTGTATCTGTTCGTGCTTATGATAAGGCTTAAGGGCCATTTGTGAATGAGAAGACTCTTGAATAAGACATTGTCAGAAAAGCAAAGGTAGTGTTGTAAGTCACATTATTTATTCTAAAGTTTGGGTGATAGATTACTTCATATGTTGAGTTTTAGGTCTAACTTTAGGTGCTTTTCTGAATAACAAATAATATTTAAAATGCTTTAACACTTATTTTTCCTACAGGAGATTATCTAAATCATTCCTTCAGGATGAATCCTTTAAACCAAGTATTCAGGCACCCCTATGTTAAGTTCTGTTCCAACAACCTAATGCTTCATTATTGGAAGGGTGTCAAACATACAGTACCTGCATTATTGCTCGATCTTGCACTCAGGTTGACAGGTCAGAAACCGTGGTAAGAAGAATAGCAGTAATACACTGTGTATTGGTAAGGTGGCGGAAGCTTGCTGGAGAGACACCATGTCGCTAGCATGAGCTTACTTTTAGAACTACTAACCTGATTAAGTGCAATCACAATCAAGATGCCAGGACATTTCCTAGTAATTGGAGATGTTTGGAGGCCAAGAATCGACTTCATCTCATTGGGTCATTGGTTCTCCAAAATCCCATTATAATAAGAAATGTCTTACTTCAGGATTGTCATTGTTATTATAAGCTGAAATTGAATCTCTTTCCCCTCTACCTTGAAAATCTAGGGGTGAATTTTTACAGGGGATTCAAAGTAAAATATTTTACTTTAAAGTAGATGGTTTAGTTTTTTTATGAAAAATATAGGCTGCTTCTAGAAAATTACTTGAAACATCTTAGCTACCTATTCAGCTTATAATATGGTAATTACAGTTTTTTACTAATGTTCTAGTTTTTAAAAGTTTAAATACAGAAATCTTGCTATTTTCATATAGTTGTAATATCCTTTCTTTTCTCTTTTTCATTGAAATCCTACAAATTTCTCCTACTGTTTTAACCACATAGTGAAATGTACTACAAACTGTTTATTTTTAAAACTATATTAGTATCTTTGATTGGCAAGTTCAGGATTTAAGTATTTATGTTCAAAGAAGATGATGATTCCAGGACCTCCATCAGCTGCTGAAAAAATAAGTTAGGTATTTGTCAGTTGAAGTGTCTCATGATTGGAGTAACCATAGGACCTTTCAGTATATTGACTAGTTTAGGATGTTTCTAACTATATATTCACTATTGAGATAAGAGGGAGTATTGAATATAACAACTTAAGAACAAACATTTTAGGTTTTCTAGGATTTGCAAAAATAGTTTTGCTATGTTACCATTTTTCATGGCTAAAAATCAGATGAAATTAATAATTTGCTAATGCATTAAATATGTTAGTAAAGTTGATATAATTAAGACAGAAAAGGCAAAATTGGTTCCAAGACATAAAGTAGATTTAACACCTTAAAGTACCTTAAAAAGAGAATGGGTTAATTCCTATTAATTAAAAATTAATTTATTTTTATTAATTCTTTGAGAATTTTTGTACAGTAATCGACATATTTTCATCATATTCCCCACACACACACTCTGTACCCACCTTTATATTGCTTTGCGGGGGTGATGGAGGGGTGTTGGCTTTTGAGACAGAGTTTCTCTGTGTAACAGTCTTGGCTGTCCTGGAACTCACTTTGTAGACCAGGCTGGTGTTGAACTCAAAGATTTGCCTGCCTCTTCTTTCCAAGTGCTGGGATTAAAGGCATGTGCCACCACCACCTGGCTTTTTTTTTTTTTTTTTTTTTAATAACCTGATGTCTACTTTTAGTGTGGGTGTGGGACATTCCACTGGAATATGTTGGACCTACTCAGTGCCACATGCCTAAAGAAAACTGACTCCCTCCACTGACAGCTGTCAACTATCAATTGAGCTTCTTAGCTAGGGGTGGGAACACATGAGACTCTCCCCCTCCCTTTTGGATATTAACTGGCTTTATCTTGTTCAGGTCTAGTGAAGGCAGCCACAGCTGGGAGCTCAGTAAACTTAAAAAAATATTTATAATAAAAAGAACAAAGAAACCCATAGTTACTAAGAGTACAGAGATGATATGGCTGTTTAACAAGTCATCTCAGATTTACTGATTAAAACAGTCATCATTTCATTTTCTCTCTCTCTCTCCCTCCCTCTTTCCCTCTCTCCCTCCCTCTTTCCCTCTCTCCCTCCCTCTGTCCCTCCCTCCCTTTCTCTTTTTCTCTCATTCTCTCATTAATCTTGGGATCAAGAATTTGCAGAGGAATTGGCATGTGTGGTTTTAGTTTAAGACTTTTCATGTGATCAGATGGAGCTGAAAGAGCTGAAGTCTGATGGGAGGGTGGGGTGTCCGGTCAGCCAGGGGCCAGGTATTATTGTCCCTTTCTTACCAGGATTGCTGTTCGTAGGATCTTTTCAAGGCCTAGTGGTTACCTCTAAGAATTAACTTTTGCACAGCAGCTAAAGTGGTTGAGCAAGTAACATGGAAGCTAGAAAATACTGCATTATCACTTTTGCCTTGTTTGTTCTTTGAGATAGGATCTCATGTAGCCCAGGCTGGCCATAGATTGAGAGCCAGAATCATGAGCAAATGCATGTGTGGCTTACCTCTTTTATTTATTTATTTATTTATTTATTTATTTATTTATTTATTTATTTTTAGTTACAAGCAAGTCATAAATCCTCTTAGATGTAAGGAAAGCAGTGTTCTGGAGAGCAGTCAGACAGATCTTGGGAATGAGCAAGTTGAGAGGGAAGGGCTTTAGGCCACTTTTGGAAAGTACAGTCTGTAACAGTTAACCTTTTGGCCCATAGAATTCATGCTCTTCTGCCTGAACAGTGCAGTTTATTTTTTTCTTCTACAAACCCCTATGGTATCAGCTGGATGTCAGGGTTTTACCATTGAAACCTGAGCCAGTCACAGATAAGATTGTTTATTGCAGATGATACTCCTCATATGCAAACCTATGAAACAAAGCAAGTTAGCAGTTGCCCATATATTCTACATTTGTTGAGAGAAGTATAAGATAATGGCTTCTGATTGTTTTCAACATGCGAAAAATGGAAAGCACACAGCAAACACTGTTCTATAAACAGTTTTCAATTGAAGTCCAGGTATATGTTGACAGCTGGACTCACTCCTACTCTCTGAGTAATCTTCAACATCCTGACCTCCTCACCCCTGTCCCCTCGTTAAAAAAGGGTCCTTGTGAGACTGAACAGACTATATTAAAAGTTAGACTCCAGGAAAACAGTCAGAAAACTTTTCTTATAGAGAGCCGTGTTGTAAACATTTAGACCTTGTAAGCACATAGTTCTGTTGCTACCTCTCTGCCTTGGTGTTAAAGTTAGAGAGGAACTGTCATAGACAGTTTATAATGAACATGATTGCTTCAATAAAACTTTATTCACAAGACAGTTATAAAGTGGACTGGGTGTGTGGGCTCTTACTTGCTGACTTATGCATGTTACAGAGATATTTTTATTGGTATACGTTCCCTTTTTATGTAAATTCATGTGGCTTTAAAAAGTTTCCACTGTGTATTGTATAGATAATCTGAAGAGATGGACTCAGGTCAGATAGATGAGAGCCTATTCATGACTCTCTTTGAGACAAGCCTTTGGGTCTCGTTAGGATGCTCTGGAGCAGCACCTGTAGCTATGAAATCTCTTCTCCATAAAACATGTCATCCAAACATTAGACAATGTGATACATGTCTTTACAATCTGGAGAAGTTTTTGTTTGTTTGTTTTGTTTATTTGTTTTTGTCTTTCTGTCTGAAAGGTACCACGATGTAGTTTTAAAGAGTCTTATATCTCTACCCTGAATTTGATATATGCTCAGAAACTATCTTTTCCCCTTTTGTTTTTATTTATTAAATAATTGATGTGATACAACCTAGAATTTCTGAACTCCAGATATAAAAGTTGGACTTTTTGAACATTTGATCTGTTACTTACTATTCACAGACTTGGTAATAGCCTGACAGTAGGTTAGCATCTGTCTTCTCCTGTCTTTTGAAGTCTTTTGCTGCTTTTTACTTTCCTAAGGGATGACCTACTGTCTTCTTTTTAGTACATTCTTAGCAAACTGGTTAACTGTTAATTGCAAGGATGCTATCACTGGAGTAGTCCACTCAGCTTTCAGTGTAAGAATCTAGGGAATTTCTAGCTTTCCCATATATGCCTTTATCCCAGCTTGCTGTGTGCAGCAGTTCCTGTGCAGTGAAATATGCTTCATGCTTCTCAGCTCCCAAGGCAATACAGCTGTGTTTCCTCTGCCTAGCACTGTTCTGCCATTGTAAGCCTACAGTGCAGGACTTGCATGTTAGCCATACTAGCATGTGTGTCCAATGACCCCTGAGGGGGTCAGATTTCAGTAAATGAACTCAGAGGTCATAATAGAGTCTTCTTCTTAATTCTAAAATGCCACAAACTTTAGGTTTATTATTACTGCCAGTTCTTCCCAGTATTAAGATGCACTGTTCTGTTGCACAAGTCACCACAACCATAATTGCTTAAAGCAAGGTTTTTTTTTTTGTTTGTTTGTTTTTGTTTTTGTTTTTTTTTTTCAATGTGTCACAATTTCTGTTACTAAGGAATTCTAGAAAGATTGGTGTGAGTGGCTTTGGCTAAAGGTCTTTAAGCTTGGTCAGATGGACCAAGACATGAACACTAGAGAGAGTTGTTAAGGGAGACAAAGGGTGTGTAGTAGATAGGCAGCTTTCTTTATATAAGAATTAGAATTAGATTCTCCATGTGTTGTCTGCACATGGTCTGGTTTGAGCTTCCTTGCAGCATGACAGCCTCAGGGGTCATTGGAGAGCATGCAAAGTGAAGTCTTCAAGGGTGAGTATGATAATGAGCAAGGCAGACTACCCTTAATACCTTTCTTACCTGCCTGTGAAGTCACCACCTCATTTCTAATGCTTAACAGATATTTCTCCTTGTGGTGGGATGTTAGTCTAGGTAACAGTAAACCTTACAGGATGGGCGATAATTGTCTTACCTGTATCAGAGCAGGAATAACCTGAGACCTCTGTAAGTGTATAATATAAAAGCAACAAGGAGTAGGGTATATGGTGCTGCAGACTGTAATTTGAGCACTCAGGAAGTTGAAGCAGAAGGATTTCTGTGAGTATGAGGCCAGCCTGGGTGACATAGTTCCAGGTCAGCATAGAACAATTAAAACTCTGTCTCAAACAACAAAATTAAGTAAATAAAAGCATCAAGAGATATAAAAGTTTACTTAGGCAATGTGCACATGTTAACTAATGTCTCAGTTTATTCTTTGGATGTTTACTTAGTCAAGAGTAAGTAAATGTTACAATTTATATAACCCTAATTTAATATCTCATTCTACATTAAACTAATGAAATTCATGGTATCCAGTTTACTTATTTACATGGTTTTGAGTGTAAGCTAGATAAAAATCTGACTTGCTGTATATTTTGAAATAATTGTTAAGTTTTATTTCATAATATATAGATTCTTGCTTATAGAGATATCAGAGTATATATCTAAAGTCATCATTAAATTATTATCCATTTTACATCATTGTTACAAACAACATCTTTTGAAAAGTTGTTTCATGTTTTTGTTGTTGTTTAGTTTAGCCTCACTGAACCTGACGTTTTTCATCCATACACTTCTCAGCTTGAGGACATTTGACAATATTTGGAGTTCGTCATCACAATGGGGAAGGATGTGCTTCCCCTCAACCCCCAGTGTGCTAAGACTATGTATGCTGCCAAGTATCTTAGTACATAGATACTTTTATTTGTGATAGCTTAGGTTGAGAAATCCTAGACTAGATAATTATTAAGATCTGGCCTTGCTGTTAACTGTGATTATACTTTAGAAGTTATTGTAGTAAAGAAATAGATCCTCAGCAGGTATGAGACAGAGTAGTCACAAGCATTCACTCTGGCATGCTGGGCCAGAGTGATGGTGCAGTCTTAAAAGTGTACTTTGGTTTCCTGGTAATATTGTCTGTAAATTTCTCATGTATGTGAATTTTCAAATCTTCCATTCCCTTCCCTGTCTTTTTTTGGAGACGGAATTGAGTTGTAAATCAGACTTACTCCATATTCATGGCAGCTCTCTGGCCTCACCTTCCTAAGTACATGATTATAAGCATACATGAGCTACCATGCCTGGGCCCTCTCATTTTTCTTAATAAATATTTTTGAATGAGTGAATCAGGGATTGATTTTAGAAAAACTATATCACTTGAATGAATCTACACATGAAAATAGACAAAAACTGACATTTAAGGAATCAGGGAGAAAAATGTTTCAGGAGAATGCTCATTGAAAACACGATATGAACTGTGTGTGTTTGGGATAAAATTAATGTATATTATACTACCTGTGATACTGTATTGTTATAGATTTTAACATCTGTAAAAAAAAATTTTTAGAAAAGTCTTGTTTATTAAAGCCACTTTCCTAATCTATATGGTTTATTTTGAGCTAATAGCTTTGAGTATTGGATAATTCTTTTCATATTTAATGGAGAATTTATTTTGGAACTCTTTAGTGAATGAAATAGGTTTTTCTGTACATTGTATTGCCTCGTTTTCTTTTAAGTATTTTGGTTTTGGGATTTCTTTATAAATGTATTGAATGTGTTGCTGTAGTTTCTTGGCTAATGATGCGGCATTTATTTTCTTCATTATTTTTCATATTCTGATTTTCTCCCATGTCTCCCATTTGTAAAGCCCTTAATTTAGGGTCATTCTAAACTTCATATACTTTAATCTAATTCTTGTGGGAATATAAATGGATTTCTTATATTTCTTGATTATTTTTCTGGTGTTGTGGTGTATATTTGATTCAGAAAGCTCTTAATTATTGCTTGGATTAGTGCTTTGATATCAATGACTTGTGGCAAGTGATAATAAATAGATTTCAGATAAGATTAAGGTTCCTTGCCCTTAAAAAGAAACAAAGAAGTATTATACTGTTTTGTTTCTCTAAGGAGGAACATAGGTGAGGCCTGAGGAGAAGAATATTTCTAAAAGTCCTCAGCATTAGTCATTGATTTCACAGCACATCCAGATAATCAGGAATGGTGGCAATCACTGTTGAAGAGAAAGTTCTTGTATTTTTCTAATAGACTAAATGGAAAAAGAATATTTCTGTATATCTGCTTCAGTGATGCTGAAGCGCTGGGATTATAATATAGTTGTAGAATCCATGTTATGGATTTTCACTAAATACAAGGTAGCTCAAAAGCAAAGGGAGAATAAACTAAATCCTTTTGTGTAGTGTGATATATAGAAAATTTGAATTGAAACTTTAGTGTTGCATATCATTTGAGAATTCTGTGTCAGTAGAACCTTGTGCAGGCAATATTAAATTTTAAATTCCCTTTGCTACTGCTTCTAATTTGTTTTTCCATTTTGGAATTATAAATTGTTCTCCCAAGATGCAGAAATATTCTGATTCTCTGCTGGTTTGGTACATTTACTGAATTTCAGTTGGGAGTATGTGGTTGGAACCTGTGTGGTAATGGGATTCTACCCATTCTATATACTATATAAATCTCTTGATTTTTCTTGAAACACAGGATGATGAAAACAATCACTCGTCTTCACAAAGCCATGGTATTTCTTGAATATTTTACAAGTAACTCTTGGGTTTGGAATACTGATAATGTCAATATGTTAATGAACCAACTAAACCCTGAAGATAAAAAGGCAAGTATTTTCTATCTTTGGGTTAGAAAATACGACCAGTAGGCACCCTGAAACCTAGGCATTTCTAATAACTATCACATAGGAAAGTCATTGATCTCATTATATTTTCTCAGTGTTTAAATCTTAATATTTATGAAAGTAAGTGCTTTGCCTTAAAACTGATACAGAGTATTTGAGACTAACAAAGGCTTTTCAGATTAAGTTGTTATTTCTTCCTGTAAGGTTGAGTTTAACCTCTTTATGGGTTTTATATAAAGAATACCTTGTTTTCCCTAAATTTGAGGGCCCGATATTAGGGGAGGTGGACTCCAATTGCTCTTTTATATTGTATGCTCTTTGTCACTTCATTTTACTTGTGTGAAAGTTAAACTGTGTTTCTTCTGAACTTAACTCAAATTTTGTTTTGTTTTGTTAAGATACTGTCTCACTGTAGCTATGGCTGTCCCAGAACTCACTATGTAGACCAGGCTGGGCTCAAACTCCCCAAGATCCATCTGCCTCTGCCTCCTGAGTGCTGGATTATAGGCCTGTGCTACTATGACCCAGCTATCTCATAGATTTTAGCATGTGTATCTGTCTTAAGTCAAATGTATTCAATTATTTTCTTTTAAGGATATAGAAGTACTAGGGATTGAACCTAGAGCCTTATTCTCAATAGTTTCCTCCTTATGGTAGATAAGGTTTTGCTATGCTAATGCCTTGAGCCCTCCAGCCATGTGTGTTTACATCTAACTGTTCTCCACTTCAAGTCCCACAATCATGAGACATTTGCTCTATCTGTTTTCATTCTTGGAGCTTCTCTTTATTATCATTTTCTTTCTGTCTGACATGTATTTAGAATACCAGAGTATGGCTTAGTTAGAAGACTGATCATAGTGAACTTTGAGCTTTTGATTATCTGTTAGTCTTGAGTTCACCCTAGGGTGTTCTGTTTTTAATACTACTGCAGCACATTAAGGTTTATTTTATGTTCTATCTGTTTTGTTGCAGTTGAAAAGTCAGTTATTTGTTTTGCTGGCTCTTTTTTTTAGGTTTTCCACATTTGGTGTTCTGAAACTTTCTTTGGGCTTTCTATACCTGTAGATGGGTGTTTTTCAACAATATGGGAATTTCTTCAGCATTGTTTTCTTCAAATGCTGCTACTTCTCTACCTTCTCACAGAATTGTTACACAGTAGATCATGGTATCTTAGGTCTATAACTGCAATTAAATATTTTGCTTTTGTACTAAAGTGTAAATAATTTAAATTCTTCAACAGCAATCCAGCTGTGTTGAAACCATTCCATTGAGTTTGTATGCTTTCCTTTTTAGAAAGTTCAACTTAGTCTTGATATCTCTTCATAACTGCTGTAAATCCTTTCTCTCATAGTTGATATTTAAATGATAGGGACTGTCTGATTCTGCTACTTGAGCGCAGTCTAAACCAAGGAACCTTGTTCCCAAGTTGTTGTTTTGCTTATCATTATTTGTTTTTCTTTAATTCATATTTTTTGAGGTTTCTGTTGAATTTTGGGGGACATAGATTAAAGTTGAAGCAAGAATTTGCTATTAAGGAGACCTTCATAAGACAAGGCCTCTTAAATATGTGCTGAGGATTTTGCCTTTGTTGAAATGAATGCAGGGTTATATAGACTAGCATACTAGGTCAGGGTTAGTTTTCCAAAGAGACTTTGTTTTTCATCCAGTGCATTAATTTTTTTTAAAGTATTTTATTTAACCTGATCTCTCAAAAATACTTTGAACATATCAAACTTTAACATAATTTAGACCATTTTGGTTAACTTCTTTCATATTTTGCATTTGAAACTCAGTGTACCTTTTGCATCTTAACATATCTAATGTAGATAAGCCATAATTGATATATGTGGCATGTGAATTCCATATTGAAAGTAGAGAACCAATCCATTCCACTAGCTTGGTAGATAAGAGGTTTCAATCTAGATGTTTTATTTGATTTTTTTTTACACTTGCTCTGAAGGTATAGCTCCTTTATTATTTTACTTAGTATGTGTGTGCATGTGAGTGCGTATGTGTGTTTGTGTCTTGTTATCAGTATCTGTTTCCTACTACAATGCTTATGTAGAAATAATGGTGTCAATATTCATTGAATCATAGGCTGAGAAGATGAACAATTTACAGAAAATGATTTGTAACTATTTAGATACATTTGTAAGAATGGAAGTCAGAAGTAGACTGAATTTTATTTGTTATTTACCAGATTTTCAATCATGCAGGCTTTGACAGCATACTCTAATGAGACCTTGGCCAGCTTCATTTATTACTAGTAGTAATGTGCGATTTGTCTGTCTTCAACTTTATGTTCAACTAGTCTTCATTCTTATCTTTTAGTCATGTCTCTTATAAACAACATTGTTGTTGTTACAGTCTGATAGCTATTGATCCTTTTGGAGAACTTAATCTGTACTATAACCTGTAATTTTGGAGTTATATGCTTATTGTGCCAAGACAGATCCTTGTATATGGTAAGCAGGTGAGCTACATCCCAACCTCAATTTTAGATTTAAGTATAGTGCTTCACTTTGTTGCACCTATCTTGTCTTTTCTGTTCTCTTTTTGCCTGATTTTTAGTCTTTTGGATACAGTCAAGTAAGACACAAGCTTGCCTTAAACTTTAACTTAAACTTCCTGCCTTCTCAAATGCTGAGATTGTAGGCATGCTCTATATACCTGGTCCTTTTAAGTTGTTTGTTGCTTTTCACAATTTTAATTTCCCACTTCCTTTAATTGTATCAAAATGCATTCTTTTCCAGTTGTTTTAATACCTTACTTTAGAAAATACAGGTATTGGGAGTGATATTCAAGACAGAATTTCCCTAGAACTGTCTGTAAACCAGGTTGACCTAGAACTCCCAGAGATCCACCTGCCTCTGTCTCCCTGGTGCTGGGATTAAAGGCATAAGCTACCACCACCAGTTTACAGTATCTTTTCTTAAGATAACGTAAATGGGCACTCTGACCTTTTTTAGATAGTAAAAAACCAATGCCTCTTATTTTGCCATTACAGGTCATTTGTTATTAGAGTTTATCTTAGTCTGTTTTATGCTGGTAGGGGAGAATAACAAATAGGTAATTTCTAATGAATAGAAGTTAGTTCACATTTCTGGCTACTAAGCAGGGACTGACATCTGTCTGATAAATGCCTCCTCCCATGCCATCTCATGGTAAAAGTGCAAGAGAGAATAGGAGATTGAACTCACAACCTTAGATTCAATGCAATCCTCATCAAAATTCCAACTCAATTCTTCATAGAGTTAGAAAGAGCAATTTGCAAATTCTTTTGGAATACCAAAAAACCCAGGATAGCAAAAACTATTCTCAACAATAAAAGAACTTCTGAGGGAATCAACATCCCTGACCTAAAGCTGTACTACAGAGCAATAGTGATAAAAACTGAATGGTATTGGTACAGAGACAGGCAGGAAGATCAATGGAATAGAATAGAAGACCCAGAAATGAACCCACACACCTATGGTCACTTGATCTTTGACAAATTAGCTAAAACCATCCAGTGGAAAAAAGACAGCATTTTCAACAAATGGTGCTGGTTCAACTGGAGGTCAGCATGTAGAAGAATGCAAATTGATCCATACTTATCTCCTTGTACAAAACTCAAATCCAAGTGGATCAAGGACCTTCACATAAAACCAGATACACTGAAACTAATAGAAGAGAAGGTTGGGAAGACCCTTGTCACAGGGGAAAAGTTCCTGAACAGAACACCAATGGCTTATGATCTAAGATCAAGAATTGACAAATGGAATCTCATAAAATTGCAAAGCTTCTGTAAGGCAAAGGACACTGTCAATGGGACAAAACAGCAACCAACAGATTGGGAAAAGATCTTTACCAATCCTACATCCAATAGAGGGCTAATATCCAAGATATACAAAGAACTCAAGAAAGTAAGACACCAGACAATCAAATAATCCTATTAAAAATAGGTTACAGAGCTAAACAAAGAATTCTCAACTAAGGAAACTTGAATGGTCGAAAAGCACCTAAAGAAATGTTCAGCATCCTTACTCATCAGGGAAATGCAAATCAAAACAACCCTGAGATTCCACTTCACACCAGTCAGAATGACTAAGATCAAAAATTCAGGTTATAGCAGATGCTGGTGAGGATGTAGAGAAAGATGAACACTCCTCCATTGTTGGTGGGGTTGCAAGCTGATACAACCACTCTGGAAATCAGTCTGGCAGTTCCTCAGAAAATTGGACATAGTATTACCTGAGGACCCAGCTATAACACTCCTGGGCATATACCCAGAAGATGCCCCAACGTATAACAAGGACATATATATGCTCCACTGTGTTTATAGCAGCCTTATTTATAATAGCCAGAAGTTGGAAAGAACCCAGATGTCCTTCAACAGAGGAATGGATACAAAAATGTGGTACATTTACACAATGGAGTATTACTCAGCTATTAAAAACAATTGACTTCATGAAATTTTTAGGCAATGGATAGAACTAGACAATATCATCCTAAGTGAGGTAACCCAATCACAAAAGAATACACATGGTATGCACTAATAAGTGAATATTAGCCCAAAAGCTTGGAATACCCAAGATACAACTCACATGAAGCTCATGAAGAAAGAAAATCAAAGTGTGAGTGCTTCAGTCCTTCTTAGAAAGAGTAACAAAATACTCACGGGAGCACATATGGCGACAAAGTGTGGAGCAGAGGCTGGAGCAGGGGCCGTCCCGAGACTGCCCCACCTGTGGATCTATCCCATGTGCAGTCACCAAATGCAGACACTGTTGTGGATGTCAGGAAGTGCATGCTGACAGGAGCCTGATATAGCTGTCTCCTGAGAGGCTCTGCCAGAGCCTGTCATATACAGAGGCCGATGCTCACAGCTAACCATTGAACTGATCATGGGGTTCCCAGTGGAGGAGTTAGAAGACTGAAGGAGCTGAAGGGGTTTGCTGCCCCATGGGGAGAGCAACAATATCAACCAAGCAGAGCTCCCAGGTTCTAAACCACCAGCCTGGGAACACACATGAAGGACTCATGGCTCCAGCTGTACATGTAGTGGAGGATTGCCTTGTCCATCATTGATGGGAGAGGAGGTCCTTGGTCCTATGAAGGCTGTATGCCCCAGTGTCGGGGAATTCGAGGGTTGGGAGGTAGGAGTGAGTGGATAGGTGGGTGCACACCCTCATAGAAGCGCGAGAAGGGGGAATGACATAGGAGGGTTCTGAGGGTGGGAAATGGGAGAAGGGGATAATATCTGAAATGTAAATAAATAAAATAACCAATAAAAAAAAGAGAAAGGAACACAAATAAAATTAGTACAGTCTATGCAATACATACTCATATAAGGATCATCACCTCTCTGCTGCCCTTCATCTTCTTCCATCTCCAGGCATCAACAGGGATGTCTGTGGACAGTCTGGATCTGCAGTCATTCTACTTCAGTCCTAAAGATTACTGTTTAGTGTGATTCTTCATTGCTGATGATACCAGATGGCTCCAGTTTTTATTCTTCTGGAAATATCTTTATTTCATCTTAATTTTTCAAGTATCTTTACATTGGTGTAGATTGTTTACATTAGTTACATCTATTACATTATTTGCATCTGTTGAATACGTGGAAAACATGGTCTCTTGGCTTCTGTATCTGTTGAAAGTAGTTAATGGTCTGGTAGATGTTTTGTAGATAATCTGTCTGAATTTCTTTCTGACTTATTCTCAGATGCCTTAATGTGTATGTATATTTGGTGGGTATGGTTTTTAAATTTGTGTTTGGTAGTCATCATTTTTGCAGGCAACATGCTCTTAGGTACTGCTTTGGTTCTTTTTTTCTCTTGTAATACTCCAGTCAATTGTGTACATGCATATATACCTTCTTATAACAGCTCCTTTGTGTGAAATCAAGTCTGCATCCATGTTGGTGCCCTGATACCATCCTTTCATTTTAGTACTTTATTTGTAATCTTTTCCCCTCTAGAACTTGTTATTTTTGGATGGTGGTTTATAGTGAATAATTTCCTTGTCATTTCACAAAAATACCCAACTGCTTGTTTGCTCAAGAGTACTGAACAATTATAACCCTCTCATTTCTCCAGAGAGTAGCATTTCTATAAAGTCTGCTTTTCTAGATTTATCTACTCTTTTCATCAAATTACACAATAGCTGTTACTAAAATCCTAAGTCAGAATTCCTAATAGGTTTTGCTTTTTATTGTTTGTTTATTTAGTGTGTGAGTGGGCAGGTGGTGGTGGTGGTGGTGGTAGTGGTGGTTGTGGTTGTTTATTGAGACAGGACCTCATTGTGTAGCACATATCTTAGTCACTGAAGAGACACCATGACCAAGGCAACTCTTATTTTAAAAAAGCATTTAATCAAGGTCTTGCTTATACTCCCAGAGTCTGTTGTCTTTGTGGCAGGGCCATGATACCATGCAGTGAGGCTTTGATTCTTAGGTAGAGAGGTAGAGAGCCTAGACCTGGTATGGGTTTTGAAACCCCAATGTCCACCCCAGTGACTCTTCATCCAACAAAGCCACACTTCCTAATCTTTCAAAGAGTTATACTCCTTGGTGACTAAGTATTCAAATATATGAGCCTATGTGGGTGATTCTTATTCAAACTATCACACAGAAATTGTGCTTCAAACTGGTGACCCTCCTGCCTACTGTGTGCTACTATAATAGTGTGTGCCACCATACTCTGCTTGATTTCTCTTGATGTAAAAATTTTTCTTTAAGAAAAATTAACTTTTATCCTACAGAAAATATATAAGAAGGGGAGGTTGCAGATGGAAAATAAATTCAAATATATATCAATTTGTATGTAAGTAGCAAGGAGGAACATAGATATGTTGACAGTAGTAAAGGTAATACCATGTTTAAGTGTTTGTAATCTTTTCATTTAGGATTATAGTTCAGAAAATAGTTTTTGGCAAATTATAAAAAAATTAAGAAAGTAATAACTCTTTTCTTTCTTGCCATAGACCTTTAATATTGATGTACGGCAGTTACATTGGGCAGAATATATAGAGAACTACTGCATGGGGACTAAAAAATATGTATTGAATGAAGAGATGTCTGGCCTCCCTGCAGCTAGAAAGCATCTGAACAAGTAAGTGTGCCATATACTTGATGAACATTTTCCTTACATAGGAAATACTACACAGTTTGCTTTGGTGAAGAAATATTCTGAATAAGAATAATATATTTAAGAAAATGGTTACCCTTGGGTTTGTAACAGTGTGGTATTTATCTAACTTAAGATTATTAAAAGACTGGAGAGATGGCTCAGTGGTTAAGAACACTGGATGCTGTACCAAGAGACCAGAGTTTGATTCCCAATTTGCATGGTGAATCACAACTACCTGTAACTCTAGTTCTAGAGAATCCTACACCATCTTTTGGCTTCTACAGGCACCAGAAACACATGTGGTATACAGACATACAAGCAGACAAAAAAACCCATACACATAAAATAAGTAAAGATTATTAAAACTTTAACTTTATTAATGTATGTATATGACTGACAATAAACTTTGGGTAAAACTTAGTTTTGAAAATCACTATTTGCTTCTAATAAATTTCTGTTGAAAAAGTAAAAGTATTAGCAGAAAATGAAAATATTTTGTGAACCACAAGTTACTTACATAGGTTTTTAATGTACAGCACAGAATAGTCTCTTAGTAAATAGTTCCTTAGTCTCTTAGTAAAAGTTGTACTTGCTGATTTAAACATATACACTCAGAAAACAGAGGAGTCAAGATCAGCTGTAGTCAATCACTCAGAGATTTTGATACTACTAAAGGTTATCTCATTATAATATTTCTTATGATTTCTAAGATTCATACTATTCCTTTGCCAAGGCCACAGCACTATGGAGTTGGCAAAATGCCAGATTTGTTGTTGAGGAAACTGAGGTTTGCAAGACTATATTTTACTAACTGGATAGGAAACTTGAACATAAATGTTTTGACTGCTTATTTAAAGCCATAGTCTCTACTTCTAGACTCTGATTGCTCTACTACAGTCCTATCTTGGACTGCAATATTAAGTTCCTGGAATTTATAATGTACCTATCTCAAAGGTTACATTTCTTCAGGCAACCATCAAAAGCCATAAACAATGTTTAGAAATATGCACATTGTAACTTGCTTGCTGAATTTTGAGAGCAGAAAGGTCTTCTATGGAGTTAATGCTGCCTTATTCTTAGATGAGGACTTGTCAGTTGGCTCTTGAGTTCGGGGACTATTAACTATCAGCGGCTTTTAGATTAGATAGAAGCTCCAGAAGTTCAAGACATACAAGTGACTGTTTTACTTCATTTGTTTGTTTACATGCTTGCTTGCTCACTCTCTCTTTTCTTGCCTTTTTTTTTTCCTTCCCAGACCCCCCCCCCCCCAAACACACACTCACCCCTCTTTATTTCTGACAGGATCTCATTCTGTAGCCTAGTCTGACCTCAAACTCAGCATCCTCCTGCCTAGATTTAGCCTCCCAAATGCTAGGATCACAGGAATGAGGCCACCATGCTTGGCTTAACCTGTAGTTTGCTGATGTCTACCATAGGAATGGGTGTGGGTACATAGGACGCTCAGTTTAGTTGTTGCCTACTAAGTCTATAGTCGAGGTACACTAATAAGAAAGGACTTCGTTGTACTTCTTGTTGCTAGAGTAATGCATTGATGTGCTACTGTCCAGATATAGGCAGGGTATGTTTGAATTGTGCTAACTTGAACTTAATAAATTTAGTTTAGTTTTTCAATGTTGAAAGTTAAAAGATGGTGTAGAATTTTGATTAAATTTATAACTATTAATTAGTTCCTATCCAAAAAATAATTTTATTCTAGAGAATGTTTAATGTCTCTTTTGATTTGCTTTTCAGGTTGAGGAATATCCGTTATGGTTTCAATACAATCCTTGTGATACTTATCTGGCGCATTTTTATTGCAAGATCACAAATGGCAAGAAACATCTGGTACTTTGTGGTTAGTCTGTGTTACAAATTTCTGTCATACTTCCGAGCATCCAGCACTATGAGATACTGAAGATCAAGAATTTAGCATTAGAACATCTATGCATATGGTGATCTAAATGCACGAAATGTAAAATGTACTTAAGTCATCTCACCTTTTGTTAAGACATTAAACCATCTTAAATTGGAGTGTGGAGTAAATTATGGTCCATTTTATGTAACATTTTAATGTTTATGCTCAAAACATAGTGAACGCACTGTGGTATGCCAGCTCAGATCTGCAATAGTCACTCAAACTATGATTCATTTTAATCCTTGGACTGCAAAGGGGAGGAAGAGGACAGAAGTGGGGCTATGGGAACATTGACCAGTGTACCTGTGCAGTTCTGGAACATACTAATTAAAACATGCCTTAACATGTAGTCCTAATATTCAGTGCAATGGAAAATGTGTACACAGAAGACCTAGATAAATTAGTTAAATATTTGATTTGATTCTTCAATGTTGATTTCTTTTTTTCTTTTTAAATTCTTTGAGAGGTGGAGTTTAGTTTTGCTAAGACCACAGCCATGTACTTTTTTCTTCCTCTAAGTTACAGGTGGTATCAAATGCAAAAACTTATTCTGATTTTCTTTCTGAGTAAATGTGTGTTGCATATCATTTTTATAAGTAATTAGTTGCTCTTATGATCAGAAGGCCAAATATTATTCTAAAGATACTAATAGATCTGAATGAATTTAAGATTCTGTATCAATGTATACTCTGTGCATTTGAAGCAAAGTGAAAACATGCACAGTAAAACTGTGTTCATTATCAAACGAATAGGAAACCATTTTTCTAGTCTACATTTTGATCAAATGGAACTTTGGTGAGATGTGTTTGCATTTTGAAGAGGATTTCTTGAGACTTGATTAGAGATGGGGTTGGGGAAGGATTCATTATACTTATCCTCTCCTTTCTTACAAATTTTCTCACAGGACTTGCCCCATACGAACATGCATTATTATAAAGAAGTGTAGTTGCAGCTTTTAACATTAAGAAAATGCCCTCATGTGTTTGTCAACACATAACAATTTTGACCTTGAAAGCTGAATTCCTCTAAAAATGAATAATGCATAAATATGTGTATAAAATTAAATAAAGGATTTTACCATGTGAAGTAGCAAACTGTTGAACAAGTTTCAAGTCATCTTTTTTGCATGTTGTTTTAGCTTTAGAAAGACATGCGCTATAGAAACAAGTAATAGCAAGAAATTGATGTATATTTATTGATACATTACAATTCCCTTTAAATCTTACTAGTTTGTTACTATTTTATCATATTTTTTAGTGCTTGTTCAGCATAACACAGTTATAATTAAGCTGATCAAGTTGTACTACATTTAAATCATCAGCAGTGTATCTTGAAAGTGCTTAAAGGGTTAGTTCATAGTACAAAAAATTAAATGTAACTTTACATTTTAATTTTTTGTCAATTAAAATACAGTGTAGAAGAAGTTTATTTTACTATTGTGGAAAACAAAATGTAAAGGAAATCAACTTTTTCCATACTGGTGTATAATCTTGAAAAGGAAAAAAAAATGCTTCTCTGTGAAGCCAGACTTTGTGTAGTAAAACTTTTAAACATTATTTTAAAAGAAATATGTATGTAAATATCTGTGTATTCTTTGGAATGATTCTGAAGTCTCTGGTCTAGGACCATGCCTGTGTAAGGTGTGAGAGACCATGATGATGTGTGAAAATGGAATAAATGATTCCTTTGATTTAAGGTGGCCCATATAATATACATTGAGTACTCCATGTCTCCAAATGTATTTCCATGATGTAATGAAAACACACTAACCTTTTTATGATTTTTATACATCTGCCAAAATATACTGAGAATCTGATAAATTGTCTTTGGGTCTCTGAAAAGAATCAGGTGCGATGTGGGCAGGCCTGTAAAATGAACCAGATATGTGTCTTCTGTTTTATTGCTCTTGTAATCTAATTTAAAGAACCACTAACTAAGGCTGTGCTGAGGTCAAATTAACTTTATGTGTTTAGAATTCTGTTGTCAAAAGAAAGGTAATGAATAAATGATGCTCATCCTGGAGTTTATAATTTTGAAATTAGTATGGAGTAAAATGAGATTGTTGAGCTTTATCAACTATACTTTGGATTCAAGCTATATTTAAAGAGTTTGGAGATGTATTCTGTTTGTAATTTGCTAGACAGTGTTTTTAGTTCTGATTATATTTTTCATATAGATTATTCAATAGGACAACTGTAAAATAAATTTATTTCATTCACCTCATTTGGCAAAACTGTATTCTGAACTATTTAGGGTTTACCCTTATCTTTCCTTCTCTGAACTCTGGCATACATACTTGTACACTGTAATGTCATTGTATCTGTTTAATTGCCTTGGCAATGCTAATGTATCTCAATGTTTAGTTCAGAAAAGCATGGCCGGGTCATATGTTGTTTGACTTAAGGGTGACATAGAATAAGAGTTTCTCCAGTCTGCCACATAAAGCTTGGTAGTGGGAGAGGTGTTCTGACCTTTCTCCTCTGTGTTTGTCTGTAGGAGCTGATTGGGAAACTTTTGTTTTGTGCTTTTTTGTTTGTTTGTTTTAAGTGTAAACTGATAATCTTTTATAAGAAGTAAATAGAAACATTATTGGGTGCCTTTGTTTGTAAACCAAAAAGTAATAAATGAATCCCTATATTTCTATTATAGTATCTATTGTATTTTTACATTGTGGAAACCATCCATGAGTCAAAATGGCTACTGTGACAGCAAGTAGTCCTTGAATCTTTTTTCTTTCTTAGGTGTCCTCATCTATTCTCAACATTTTTTTCTTTATGTTTTGAGTTGTTCACACAGCACTTTAGGGGAAGCATATAGGCAGAATGAACATTTATTTAAAAGTATTTTTATATAGTAATTAATAATAAGGCAGATTTTTTAATGTAAATATACCCAGGAGACCAGCAGTGTGTTCCTAGGATGAGTGACATTGTGTTAGTTTATAGGTTCTTCACTAGTAATTGGCCTGACTTCATTTAAAGGGTTATTCATTTTCATAGAGATTGAGTGAAACACTTGGGGGAGGCTGAGAGTGTCAGGCTGGGGTTGAGTGTAAATGGCTTTGTAAGCATTTCTTTCTAGGCTGACTTCCAGCTCTGCCTTGAAACCGTTTGCACTGACTTGCTCTGCTTTAAGAAAAACATTCTAACTTTGCATGAGAAGCTTAGAGAAAAGGGTATGTGCTGCATAACTTATTACAAAAATAAGTTTATCAGTCTGTTTATATATGAAATATTTTCTTAATAAAGAAAATTTGAGCAACATTAAGTTTGACGTACTCCTTTGCAAATTGATGAGTCTAAAATGCATTTACTTAAAAAAAAAAAAAAAAAAAGCTCTAAGTGGTGTAACAAGTTTAATACCTTTCCCATTGGCTTGAGCTCTGAGGAAGAAAACTGTCTTCATTCTGTGTGTATTTGTACTGGGCTGAAAATCATGGACTATTTGTCAAATTTATTAAAGTACATAAACATTCCTTTGAAATATTCTCAATATCTTATGATAAATATGCTAATGACTTTGACATAGTAAAATTTTATATTAATAAACCTTTTAGAAAAGGAAACCTGAATGTAAACAGACAAATGAGGATACTTTTATTTGAAATAGTTGTCCAGGGAGATCATGTATTTTGTTTTGTCAGTATTTAGTTTGATATTTAATAATAAGTTTCTTGCTTTATGTCACATCTTTCTCAGGTTCCTATCTTTTCTTCCAACTCAGTTCTTTGCATCATGAGAGCAAATCCAGTCTGCACCTTGTATGTTGCACAGACAGCAGCTAACACTTGTTGAGTGCTTACTGTTTGTTAGGCACAAGTGTCCATGTGTTGTTCTGTATTTGCTTTCCTATTGTCCCTGTTTTAGAAGTGTGACAACCAAGGCATATGATACATAGTACTATCAGTTAACTCAGTCTAGCTCTGAAGCCTATAGTCTTGTCCAGTCTAACTAGACCTGATTCTCCATATCCACATCTGTAAATTTAAGCAACCATGACTTGAAAATAATTTTTTAATTACTTGCAAACTTCTGTTCCATAAGCAATATAGTATAGCTTTAGTCTTGTGCCCTTAATTACCTGGGTGTGTTTCTCAGGTGATTTTGTTGTGTCAGCCAATATGTATTTAAACCTAGATGGTTTTTCTATTCTATACTTAGGGCATGTAGTATATATTGTTACACATGTGGCCTGTCATTTGAAATGTTCTGTGCTGCGTAACTATTTACATAGTGTTTATATCATCCCTAATATGTACAAGTATTTCAGAAGTACTTTTTTTGTGCACAGGTCAATGTACACACACACTAGATAACTTCTGTAAAGGACTCGGGCATCCAAAGATTTTGGATTTGAAACCAATTCATTTTTCAGAAAAGTTCCTTGTCAGGGTTTATTTTTTATTCTTAAAACTCGGCATTCATTCCTTTAACAAATATTGAATTCCTATTATGCCTAGGAACTGTTTTCTATCACAGATGTCTAAATGATAAGCTTCAGCATAATCCATTCCTGGATGTGACACACAATCTTCCCTTGAGAGCTTTTTGATTTGATAAAAGCAGGTTAATATATACCATGAATAAGGACAAAATACAGCTGAGAGGAGGGAGCACTTGCTAGTTTAAGAAGGTCTCATACAAGCATAAGATATTTGGATTGTGATTTGAACACCTAACAGGAAAAGGATGGTAAAAAGATTTCCAAGCTTTAGAAAGTGTGTCTGCAAAGACAGGAATGTGGTGAACCACAAGATTTTGGGGGTTGGAGGTGCTAAAAGACAAGGTAGTCAGGGAAAGTTGAAGCTGGGAAGGGAGGGGAAACCTAGGGCCTTTGAACTCACTCTTGTGAACTGCCTATCAAAAACTCAAAACACCAAGTTTTTCCTGGATGGCACGTATCAAATTAAATATGAATAAACAAATAAATAAAACTGTCCAAGAAAGAAAAGCATTGATTTAGTGTCACTGTATTTTTGAGAGTATAAGCCACATTTATGTTTAAATAAACCTTTGCTTTCAGTTTTTTCTGATTCTTATTCTCCAGATAGCATGGTTATCTCATATCCCAGAAATGCACATTTGAGTCAGGGGCCCTGGGTTCAACAGTCTATTTTTTAAGATGCTCCCCAGGACTGGAGAAATGGCTTGGAGGTTAAGAGCACTGACTGCTCTTCCAGAGGTCCTGAGTTCAATTCCCAGCAACCACGTGGTGGCTCACAACCATCTGTAATGGAATTCGATGACCTCTTGTGGTATTTGGGAAGAGAATACACCCTGGCCCTTTAACGGAGGAAAATCACATTTAACCTTTGCTGTTTTTTTTTTTTCCATTATGTTATGCACCTATCTGAGTGTACTCTCATACATAAAATGAGTAAATTAAAATGCTCCCCAGGTAATGCTGATATCCACCAAAGATGGAGAGAATTGCTGGTTGAGTCAGTCCTCGTGAGGTACAGTGCTCTAGATTAGCCCACTGGGATTTTAAGAGAGGGTCAAGAAAAATAAAGATGATGGGATATGGACATACATAAAGGTCTGAAATGAGGAGGCCAAATACTCGATGCTGTTGCTTGTTGGGAGATGGGGTAAGCTAGCTTTTGTTCCACCCTTTCTTACGTTCTTTCTTGTGCCACAAGCATGAATTGTTTTTAAACCAAAACAAAATTTCTGCTTTAAGTTCCAGATAGGTGCATAACATAATGGAAAAAAACAAAAAACAAAAAAACCAGCAAAGGTTAAATGTGGTTTTCCTCCGTTAAAGGGCCAGGGTGTATTCATTTTGGAGTGCTGACTTGAGAAGGGATGTCTGGCTCACAGATGGGAATGATTTACAGCAGCTTGTCTGGGTCTTGTGTTTTAGCTTTTCCTAAGTAAATACTTAACAAGGTTGTGACTCAGCCTGTCTATGGTCATCTTGTCAGCTAGGAGTAGTGCCTGTCTGCAGCTCAGCTAGCTTTGTTTTCCAATGATTAATGCCATGTTGGCATTCTCATTTATAAATCAGTGGACTTTGAGTTTATAGAATGGACTAGACCAGAGGTGGTTCCTTTTGGTGTGAGCTAAGAAGGGATTTCTGGTCCTTAAAGCTGAGTTCTAGAGTCCTGTGTCATGGTAGCCTCTTACCACCAGAGCATGACACACCAAGTTGAAAGTATTGATAATTTTAGTCCTAGTTGAGGAAATCTGATTTTTTTTCTTACCTTCTAAGAAAAACAGGATATTTTCTTACATACCCCCTTAATGGAAAATACCTGTTCATGTTTCCTCTATTCCATGTGTGAGCTCTCTCAGCAGGTAGACTTTATAAGATAACTGTCATAGACGATACTTTTTCAGTTTAAATGATGAAGTAAGGTTATGTACAAGATTTTGTAAAGAGGATAATACAAGTTTATGTCAATAACCTTCGTGGGTTTTTTGGGTTTTTTTTTATCTAGACATGTTAATAATACAAGTGGCCAAATTAGAAACTCCACAGTTGTTCTAATTTCATTCTTTGCTGTAATAAAAACACCCTGACTAAAACAATTTAGGGGAGAAAAGGATATATCTGGCTTGTACTTTTTGATCATAATCCATCACTGAGAGAAGTCAAGGCAGGATTTTGAAGTGGAAACCGTGGAGGAACAGTTACTCATAGGCTCATTCTTAGCCAGCTTTGTAATATAGCCTGTTCAGGGAATGGTGCCACCCATAGTGGGCTGGGCTTGCCTACATCAATGAACAGTCAAGGCACATTCCTAGAGATCAACTTGATATAAGCAATTAATTTCTCAACCCAAGCTATACACTTAGATGATTCCAGTTTGTGTCAAGTGACAAACTTGACAACGGTTAACAAGCTCCATTGAATAAACACTGATAGGCTATTTGTGATTTACTAATTTAAAAGCTATCTTTTAGGTTCTTGGATCATAAAAGTATTATGTAGACTTTGTTTTGCCCTTTTTGGTGGTGGTGGTCTTGTGACATTTAGCCAAAAATATTTAGTTATATAGATTTTGGACCCATTTGGTTCTTGCTTAGCTCAATAATGCCAGACTGGTTGAAAAGGCACACTGACAGCACAGTAGGGTAGTCTACCCTCAGGCTGGCCTGCCCTCACATATGTCTTCTCCACATTACCAGAAAGCATCACTAGGCCTGGGCCAGTGTATTATAAAACACTTGACTCACTTAGATGTCCACCCAACATCACGCCTCAGTTTCTCTTCCCATACTTGTAGGATTATTTGAACTCATACCATGTTAGGGGTTACCTCTTACCTTGAATGTCAGAGACATTTTCTACGAGCACATTGTTTATATCCATATTCTTGTTGTTTTAACAGACTGTCAATTCTAGCTCATCACAGAACAGATAAGATGGTTTCATGAGGAAACACCACTAGTTGTTTCCAGGATACCTGCGTGGTACTGAGTTAGCACAGTTTCATAAAGGCATTTTCAAAACCACTCCTTAAAAAGAATAATGGAGGAGTTGGGTCAGAAAAGAAATCCATACTCTTTTCTCAACAAGTGCAAGGGGGAAATGTGGGCATGGAGACTTTTTAAAGCTCCACTATGGGTCATTTCTTTTCCCTCAAGCCCAGACATGCAGTTTACCTAGCTCTGTCTCTGAAGACTGCATTGTTGGTCTGCCATCCCTGATCCCATTGCTTCTCTGCCTCTTGCTGCATAGTTCTTGGTTAACCTTTTATCTGGTTTGTGTTCCCACCTCTCACTTGACTCTCAGAAGCATCTGACATCCATTTCCCAATCCATTAGATAACAGATGAGATAAATAACACAAAAAACAGATTTAGGGTTTGGATCAGAGTCACAAGGTTAGATTGGGGTTGACCATTACTAACTTGCTGTCTTGATTCTGCTTGTCAGACTGTGGGTTCTCCTTTTTTAGGTAACTCAGCAAATAGCAGTTTAATAATAATCAGAGAAAAGATTTTCATACATGCTCATTGAATCCGTTTTAAGTTGGTTTCTCTAACCTTTTATTCACTGCATTTCTAGGATTCTTTAACCATTGGGTTACAGAAACTACCAACTTAAAATGCCATCCCTCCCTGAATGAGGTAGCCTGTAAACCACGCCATTCTTCCCTGCTAATCCCTCAGACCAAAGCTCCATAGCTAACCAATGACCAAAATAACCAGGATAACATTTCAAACCTGAATGTTCTTCAGCCATACCCTGGAGCTTCTTGTTAGTGCTAAAGAGAAGCTCAAGAGCCTGAGTGTTTTAAACTCTTGTGATTCTGATGATGACCCAGTTTACCTACTCCATGCCCTAATCTCATCAACAGGAACATGCTTTGTAGTGCCTGAGCCCAAACTAGGGACCTGGCCTAGTATTTCTAACAAGGCTTGTGCCGGGGGAGACCAAGAACCACCCAGATCTTTTTGAAGAGTTGCCCTTACTACTCCCACAGTGGGGAAAGATCTATCATTTATTTTCCAAATGCAAACCACAGCAATATGCAAAATTACCATTGTTTAGCATTTTCCAGGAAATCCCATTGACCCTTTTCAGTAAGAGTATACAGTTGTTTGTAAGTGAAGATGCTGCATTGCGTCTCTTGCTAATTGCAGAGCAGAAGTTCCTAGTCACTTCTTAAAAAAAAAAAAATAGTGAACAAAACCTGTTCTATAAGAACAGAAGCCAACAGACATCTATACAGAATACATCTATACAGAATATAGCAAGTGTTCAGTAACTCTTCCCTCAGAATCACCAATTTTTCCTGAACTTGTAACCTAATTTATATTCCCTACTGAATACCATGGTTTTTCCATTTCTAGTGTTTTCTTTCACATTTCCTCACCTTTAAGGAATACACATTTTTAACATTTTGAGTAAAAATATTAAAATTCAGTTCTCTTCTAGTGTTCATAGCAGTTCTGTTGAGCACCCTTACCCACTGGCTTTTCTGCAACCAACAGCCCTTGCCTGGGATAGAATTCTTTCAAAACAACACCATCCAAGACTGTTTCCACTGGCCTTACCCAAAGGCAGAGGGATTAACTCATTTCAAAACCAGCTGTCCCCGTGGATTCTGTTAGGCACACCTTGAGACAACACACCCTGTGTTCCAGTCCCTGTTGTTTGTAGCCCAACAACTGTTTGACAAACAAGTTGGTCTTCCCTTTCCTAAGGGGCCAAGAGATTTGTAGCTGGTGACCTGGGTTCCATTTGTGTGTCAAGAAAGTTTTAGAGAGTTTCTCTCTTCTTGCTTGATTTTGAAAGACTGAAAGCTAAAAAGTGAAACTCTGACACACCCCCGCCCCCCCAACCCCTGCCCCCCCACCCCCTCATCCCCCACCCCCTACCCTCCCCACCCCCCCACAACCCCCCCACCCCCGCTAACTGTGCAGCTTGACTCTTCTGACTCTTGTGACAGAGCCTCACCTGCCATTAGCCTGATCGTCTGGATGCTGAAGGTATGGCGTAAACTGCCCGGTAATTAGTAAGAACGTCAAACTCCAGCTAGCTAACTTGGAGCCAGCCAAAAGGGAGGGGATGTCACCTCATCCACACAAATAAGGATAGAAAATGGATCTATTTAGAAGAAGTAGAAGAAAGAGGGAGAAGAGAAAACCTTTTCCAATTTGAACTAGATTCCTTTCTCAGAACCCGAGATGTTCCACCTACAACTGCACGTTGTAGGGTTCATTCATGTCAAAGCTGTCAGATCAGGCCTTGCACTGCATTTGGGTCTGGCACTCTGTGCTCTCCACACAGTGTTTTCACTTATTTAAAAGAATTGGCAGTTTTTCACAGTAAGTTACCAGCTTTTACGTTTTTTTTTTTTTTACTATTTTATGCATATTTGTTGCCTGCATGAATGTATGTTTGTGCACCACAATGCATGCTTGGTGCCTTGAGGAGGCCAGAAGAGGGCATTGGTTCCCCTGAAACTGGAGTTACAGATGCTTGTGAGTTGCCATGTAGATACTGGGGAATTAAATCCAGGTCCCCTGGAAGAGCAGCCAGTGCTCCCAACTGCTGAGCCATCATTCCAACCCTACCAGTTATTTTTAAGGCTTAATTCACTCTTTTCCATGGTAGTTCAAGTAATAGTTAATAAAGATATTTCTCTCTCTCTCCCCCTCCCCCTCTCTCTCTCCCTTCTTCCCTCTCTCTTTCTCTCTGTGTGTGCGTGCGTGCGTGCATGCGTGCGTGCGTGCGTGCGTGTGTGTGTGTGTGTGTGTGTGTGTGTGTGTTCGCACGTATGGGAGCCAGAGGAAACCATCAGCTGTTATTCCTCAAATGTGTTTTACTTTGTTTTTTCTCACTGGCCTGGAGCTAGCCGTATAAATTAGGCTCATTGAGCCCCAGTGATTCTCCTGTTCCCTCCTCCAAGATCAAACTCAAGGTTTGCAAAGAAAACACTTTACTGACTGAGCAAGCCTTTTGCCCCCACAACCCTTAATCATTTTCTCTTGGCCAGAGCTTTATAATTTTAGTAGTTTCTAACTGGGATTCTGTACTCCCTTAGAGGTTCCCCAGTCACCTCCCTTTCTTCTCTCTGCACTGTGCTGTCTTTCACACTGCACTTGCTGCTGACCTTTGTGAGACCCAGTTGGACTTTTTGCCTTTAGCTTTCAGTTGGGTTCAGCCCATGAGAGCATCTGCTAGAGTAGAGGACCAGAGGAGAAAGTTGTTTTCTGGGCTCTGGCTTGACAGTGTTACCTACCTACCTGCCTGCAAAATACCAGGGCTGTTCCACTTCTCTGCCCACCGCTCTGTACAGTGTGTTTCTTGGAGTTCCAGTCACAGCCTCCAGTTCTTGCCCTCTGGCTCTCGCACTAGTCAGTCAACAGTCCTTCACCAGTTTTGGCTGTCATAACGCAGCTTACACTTTTGTAGACTGTTTGTTCCCTTCCTATCAAGTCTGAAAGTCCTAGGCTTTTTATTAAAAAAAAGTCCTTCATCCTTTCTGTAGGAGCAGTTCAGTTCTGGAAAGGATTTCCCAAGGCTACCCAAAGTGAGTGTTCTCTCTTGTACCTACACACCTTGTCCTCCCAGAATTCTTTTGTGTCCCATCAATAAAGACCATCCATGTGAGCTAGAAATGAGAACCATCCTTGAATGATCCATCTCCTTATGCTAAATATTGCATCTATGACCACATGTCCACTGTCTTCACTGGGAATAGGTAAGCATCCATCTTCACTCTCACTGTGATAGAGAAGGCCTGTACTTCTTTTACCCAGATTATTATGTTTCTAACTGGTCCTGCCTTTAGTTTGAATCTCCACGATATACACTATCAAGCTGCCAGAGTAAATTTTCTGAATCACAGATCTGATTATTTTAGCTCCTATGTGTAAACTCTTCAAACAGCCCTTGGCCATAGCTTCTAAGGCCAAACCCACAGCTTCTAAAGCTCATATAATATGAATAAAGGCTCTCGTTCCAGATCTACTTCTCTTGCCTCAAGCACTTCTTGCCCTGTCAGAGTTGTACTAAAATTTTGGTCATGGTGTCCTTATGCCTGAGACTTCTGTCCTTACCTGTCATGCAAGTTTGAGTGGAGACTTCAAGTCCTTATCAGGAACACTTTCAACTGCAAATATAGGAAAGCCCAGCTTACAGATCATTTTTCTTCAGTAAGGAGACTGGACAATCAGTTTCAAACACTGATTCATTTTTGTCATACATTCATAATGGTAACTTACAAACTGAGCTTTTAGTCTTTAGTTACTCATCTTTCATATATTGTTTTGTCTTAATTTTAAAGCTTAAACTCTGTGTGTGGGAGAGGGGAAGTGAGGGGGGGGGTTAGAGAAAGAACTCTTGGGTTGAATTCAGCACTTGTGTACTGTGACACATGCATGGCACTGGGGACAACCTTGAGTGTCAGACCTTGCCTTCTACCTTGTTTGAGACAGGGTCTCTGTTGTCTTTCCACAGGACACACCAGGTTTCAGAAAGGCTTGCTTCTTGCCCCTGAACTTAGAGGAGGTAGTATTAAGTTGACTGGAGTTTATTTTGATGGCCAAGATACCAAACCAAGGTCAGAGTGAGTGAAGATGAAGGCTACTACCTGTGGAGCTTGTCACTTGAGGTACTGAAACCTTCAGGGGAGGGCTTTGGCCACTAGAGTAGTTCTCACAGTGACAAATGCTCTGGATGTGCCTCAGTCTACCCACCCTGTTTCCCAGGCTTCCATTGTGGTAGGAGCTTGAGGCAAACCTGTAACTCTGTACAGTCTGCTCTTTAACCTGGAAATGATTTCTCTGTCTGCTATAGAGACAGCTCCCGTGTCTGTGACAGACACAGATCCAGTGCCTGCAGAGTCAGGCAGACTGTCAGGAAAGATGAACTTTGTCAGTTTGAGGCTCACTAATTTATAACTGTTGCCTGACAGCTCCCCTCAGGGACTTTTGGAAGTCCCAGTGTTAGCGATGTAGATGCTGACTGTGATCTTCTGTTGGAGGACTGGCAATGCACTGGCAGTGCTGAGTGAATGGTGTGGAAAGTAGAGCTGAAGGTCTCAGAAGATGGCTGTCCCTCTGAGAAAAGAACTCTGGCTAGTTTCTGCTAGGGCAAATTCCCTCTCACCAAGAGAAAGGAAAGCCAGAAGGAAGTTAAACTAAACAGTTCTGAGTGGCCTTGGGGGACTGTCTAACCAACTGCCCTGTAATGGTTATTTTGTGCCTTTCCGTGACTTGATTTTGAGACAGGTTCTCCTGACTGGCCTGGATCTCATTATGTAGTCCAAACTGGCCTACAACATGATCTTACTGTCTTGGCCTCTGAAGTGTTGGAATTACAGGTGTGTGGTGTGTGGTGTAATTACTGGTGGTTTGAATAGGTATGCCCTCCCCCATAGCTTCATGTGTTTGGATGCTTGGCCCATAGAGAGCGGCATTATTAGGAGGTATGGCCTTGCTGGAGTAGATGTGCCCAACATAGTCAAAGCCTCTATGCTGGGCAGGGGAGCCCTGAGGTCTCCTGTGCTCAAGGTATATCCACTGTAACACATGGTATCCTGCTGCCTTTGGCTCAAGATGTAGAACTCTCAGTCTTTCTCCAGCACCATGACTTCCTGCCATGTTTCCCACCATGACGACAATGGACTAAACTTCTGAAACTGTAAGCCAGCCTCAAAGAGATGTTTTTCTTTATAAGAGCTGCCTTGGTCATGGTATCCATGCTTGCCTCTACAAGTTTTTACCTTCCACATAGCAAAGACTACATCCCAAGGCATGATGCCACCTCTGTATAAGACAGATCTCAGAAGTTACATCTAGGCTATGCTTTTCTCCTTTTCTCTAATTGATGGCCCCAGGACATCCACCTGTCAACAGTTCCTTCTAAAACTTCTTGTATACAACACCCTTCCTAACAGGCTGTCTAAGTATACCTCACTGAGAAACAGGGACCCCTTCTACTGAGTGTGCCTCATGTCAACACCCATGTCCTATCTTAAGAGTGCCTTTTCTAATTTAACGTTTTCCCTTAATATTCACATTGTAGTCTGGCTCAGATCCTAGTTATCAAGTCCTTAGTTCACTGAACCTCTTCCTACCCCTTGGCACTATTGGCTGCTCCAATTCCTTGGTTGTAAGCTCCTCTTTAATGGCTGAGCCATTTCTTTAGCCCAGTCTCTTCAGCCCTGTGCCCTTCCCCCAGGCCTGAGCAGGCCTGCAAGTCATTGACCACAACAAGACCAAACAACAATAGGACCTAGAAGGAGGCATTGCCTTGCCAGTCTTGGCGCCCTGAGGTCTGCTACAGAGCTAAGAAGAATGGACTGCCTGCTGAGCTAGCCTTGACACCTTTCGGACTGCTATCTCCTCACCTAGCCTCTGGGCGGTACCGAGAAGAGACTCTGGGGGGTGGGGCTTCCCCTTTATATGTGAAAGTAAATTATTAAACTTGGGGCCTTGATCAGAATACTTTGTCTTGGCCCCATGTTTCTCTTGCCCTCTTTCCCGTTAATTCCTAGGCTTCGTCTCAGGAGAACCTGGTGATCGTGGCTGCAGGCAGCTACAAGCCCAACCACTCCATTCTTTTCTGGGGGCAGGGAGTTAAGTTGATTTATTCCTGATTCTTTTTTATTAACTAATTAATTTTATATCCCAAGCACAGTTTCTCTTCCCTCCTCTCTTCCAAGTCCTTCCACCATGCATCCTACCGTCCATTCCTCCATTTCTCTTTGGGAAAGGGGAGGCTTCCCATAAATATCAGCTAGCTCTGGCATATCAAATGGTAGTAAGACTAGGTGTATCCTCTCCTATTGAGGCTAGACGAGGCAGCCCACTAGGAGGAAAGGGTCCCAAAGGCAGGCAACAGAGTCAGAAACAGCCCATGCTCCCACTGTTAGGGGTCCATATGAAGACCAAGCTACACAACTGTAACATGTTCAGAGGGCCTAGGTCTCTGGTTGCATGCTCTCTAGTTGGTGATTCAGTCTCTGTAAGCCTCTGTGAGGCCAGGTTATGTGATTTTGTGGGTTTTCTTTTAGTGTCCTTGACCCCTCTGTCTCCTAAAATCCTCCCTCTCTTCCACAGGAGTCCCTAAACTTTGCCTATTTGGCTATGAGTCTCTGCATCTGTTTCCATTAGCTTCTGGTTGAAGCTTCTTTGATGACCATTATGCTAGGCTGCTGTCTACAAATACAGAAGAATATGATAAGCAGTGCTGGGTGGGCTCCCTGTCATGACTTGGGTCTCAAGCTGGACCATTGGTTGGCCACTACCTCAGTTTCTCAGTTTCTGCTCCATCTTTACCCCAGCACATCTTGTAGGCAGGACAAACTAGGTCAAAGGTTTTGTGGCTGGGTTGGTGTCCCAATCTCTTCATTGGGAGTCTTGCCTGGTTACAGGAGATGCCCTGTTCAGGCTCCATATCTCCCTGGGTCTCACAGATTACTAAGGGTTTCTAGTTTGTCCCAGAGGCCCTATTCCAATTGTGTCTTTCAGTACTGTCCCTCCATCCTCCACCACCTTTCCCTCTTGTTCTCATCCCCACCTCCATTCTTATCTAGTATTGCCTTTCCCTTTGGGTCTGTGCATTATAGCATGGTTATCCTTTACATTATGGCTAATATCCACTTACAAATGAGTACATACCATGTTTGTCTTTCTGGGTCTGGGTTACCTCACTCAGGATCATCTTTTCTAGTAACATATGTTTGCCAGCAAATTTCACAGTGTCATTGTTTTTAATAGTTGAGTAGCATTCCGTTGTGTAAATGAACCACATTTTTGGCATCCATTCTTCAGTTGAAAGGTATCTCGGTTGTTTCCAGTTTCTGAGTATTATGAATAAAGATGCTATGAACATATTTGAACAAAAGTCCCTGTGGTGTGATGAAGCACCTTTTGGTTATATGCCCAGAAGTGGTATAGCTGGGTCTTGAGGTAGATCAATTCCTATTTTCTGAGAAACTGCCAAATTGATTTCCAGAGTGGCTGTACAAGTTTGCACTCCTACCTGCAATGGAGGAATGGTCCCCTTGCTCCACTTTCTCACCAGCATGAGCTATCACTTGAGTTTTTGGTCTTAGCTATTCTGATGGGTGTAAGATGGAATCTCAGAATCATTTTGATTTACATTTCCCTAATGGCTAAGGATTTTAAACATTCTGTTTCTCTGCCATTGGAGATTGCTCTGTTGAGAGTTCTGTTTAGATCTGTAACCCATTTTTAATTGGATTATTTGATTTGTTGATTTGTTGTCTAATTTCTTGAGTTCTTCATATATTTTGAATATCAGCCCTTTTTCAGATGTGGGGTTGGTGAAGATCTTATCTCATTCTGTAGGCTGCCGTTTTGTCTTTTGATGGTGTTCTTTGCCTTACAGAAGCTTTTCAATTTCATAAGGTCCCATTTATTGATTGTTGATCTTAGTGCCTGCACTATTGATGTTGTGTTCAAGAAGTTGTTTCCTGTGCCAGTGGGTTCAAGATTATTTTCCACTTTCCTTTCTATCAGGTTCAGTGTATCTAGTTTTATGTTGAGGTCTTTGATTCACTTGGAATTGAGTTTTGTGCAGGGTGATAGATACAGATCTACTTGAATTCTTCTACATGTCAACATTCAGTTAGACTACCATCACTTGTTAAAGATGCTTCCTTTTTCCCCACTGTATATTTCTGGCTTCTTTATCAAAAATCAATTGCCTATAGGTGTATGGATTTACTTCTGAGTCTTCAATTCAATCCCATTGATTAACTTGTCTGTTTTTAATGCCAATACCATGTAAATATTTTTATTACTATTTCTCTGTAGTACAATTTGAAATCAGGGAAGGTGATGCCTCCAGAAAATCTTTTATTGTACAGGATTGTTTTAGCTACCTTAAGGTTTTTGTTTTTCCATATGAAGTTGAATATTGTTCTTTCAAGGTCTGTAAAAAATTATGGTGGAATTTTGATGGAAATTACATTAAATCTGTAGATTGCTTTTGGTAAGATGGGCATTAATCTTATTGATCCATGAGCATGGGAGATATTTCCATCTTCTGATGTCTTCAATTTCTTTCTTCAAAGTCTTAAAGTTCTTGTCACACAAGAACTGGCTTAGTTAGAGTTGCACCAAGATATTTTATATTATCTGTGGCTATTGTGAAGGGTGTTGTTTCCCTGATTTCTTTCTTGGCCCTTTTATTGTTTGAATATAAGATGGATAGTAATTTTTTTTTAGATAATTTTACAATCATCCACTTTGCTTAAGATATTTATCAGTTATTTGAGTTGCCTGGTATAATTTTTAGGGTCGCTTATATATACTATTGTATTATCTGGAATGGTGATACTTTTTGACTTCTTCCTTTCCAATTTTTACTCCCTTGATCTCCTTTAGTTGTCTTACTGTTCTAGGTAGAACGTCAGTTGATTACATATGGAGAAAGTGGATAGCCTTGTCCCTGATTTTAGGGGAATTGCTTTAAGTTTCTCTCCATTTAACTTTATATTGGCTATCTACTTGCTGTATAATGCCTTCATTTTGTTTAGTATGTCTCTTGTATCTCTTATTTCTCCAAGACTTGGGTGTTGCATCAGTGTTCATAAGGGAAATTGGTTTGAAATTCTCTTTCTTTGATAAGTCTTTGTGTGGTTTAGGTATCAGGATGACTGACTGGCCTTATAAAATTAATTTGGCAATGTTCCTTCTGTTTCCCTTTTGTGAAATAACTTGAGGAGTATTGGTATTAGTATCTTCTTTGAAAGTCTGGTAGAATTTAGTACTATAACCATCTGGCCCTGGGCTTTTTTTGGTTGGGAGACTTTTTTTTTTAAAAATTAACTTAGTTTTGAACTTGGCTTTTTCTTGGCTTTATAATGAATGTCAGCTGGAAACCATCCACTAAGATCTTTTCTCTCAAGGTAAATAGCCAGGATTGGCTATGAGTCTATAGATCTTCAATGCTATCAGAAATCCAGAATGACTAAATTAACTGAAGTTATGGGAAGCACTAAGCATAGCTTCTAAAACTTAGCCAATTTATACAGACCACTGAACACCTGGACAGCCCCTATACTACCGAACGTTGGAGCATCAAATCTTCAGCCTTCTGGCCCAAACTCATCTGACAGACTTTAGTGCTGCAGAATTATTAAGGGCTGGTTACTCTGTCTAGGCAGATATAATCAGTCAACTATTCTGCAAGTGTGTCCTTTTCTGGACAGTAATTTGTCTGTAGATGGAGAGAGGCAATTCTTGCCTGGAGATGGAGTAAGGAGAGGAGAAGATGAAGTAGATGAGAAGCTAGGTAATGAGAGAGAAAAAGAGAGAGAAGGAGAGGGGGGCATGGAGGCAGAAGTTCACGTGTCTCCACTAGTCAAAGATAGTTTACATAGCTAGGTTGGGTATTAGGTTACACTTCTGATTGAGCATTATCATACTTATAAAACCCTTGATTAACATTTTAAAAAAAATTGTGTAAAAGCCAAATGGAAAAGGGGGCACGGGATAGGGGTTTTCTAGGGAGGGGAAATGGGGAAAGGGATTGGCATCTGAAATGTAAATAAAATATCCAATAAAAAAATAAATAAATAAAAATTAACTTATTTGCTTTATACCCGGATCACAGCTTCTCCTTCCTCATCCCAGTCCCACCCTCTCACCTCCCTTTATCCCTCCACCCGCTTCTCCTCAGAGAAGGGGAAACCTGGTTGGGAGGCTTTTAATGACTGCTTCTATTTCCTTAGGGGTTGTAGGCCTATTTAAATTGATCTTGATTTAACTTTGGTAAGTAGTATCTATTGAGGAAATTGTCCATTTCTTTTAGATTTTCCAATTTTATGGAGTATAGATTTTTGAATAAGACCTAATGATTCTTTAGATTTCCTCAGTGTCTGTTGTCATGTCCCTCTTTTCATTTCTGATTTTGTTAATTTGGATATTTTCTCTCTGCCTTTTAGTTAGTTTGTCAATCTTGTTGATTTTTCCCAAAGAGCCAAATTTTTGTTTCATTGATTCTTGTATTGTTTTCTTTGTTCCTATTTTATTGATTTTAGTCCTGAGTTTGATTATTTCTTGTGGTCTACTTCTCTTGGATGTGTTTGCTTCTTTTTGTTCTAGAGCTTTCATATGTGCTGTTAAGACACTAGTATGAAATCTCACTAATTTCTTCATGAAGGCATTTAGTGCTATGAACTTTCCTCTTAGACCTGCTTTAATTGTGTCCTATAAGTTAGGGTATGTTGTACTTTCATTTTCATTGAATTCTAGAAAATTTTTTTGTTTGGGTTTTTTTTTAATATTTATTTATTTATTTTATGCATATGAGTACACTGTAGTCGTCTTCAGAGATACCAGAAGAGAGTATCAGATCCCATTACAGATGGTTGTGAGCCACCATGTGGTTGCTGGGAATTAGACTCAGGACCACTGGAAGAGCAGTTAGTGCTCTTAACCTCTGAGCCATCTCTACAGCTCCTTTTTTGTTTTTGTTTTTAAGACAGGGTTTCTCTGTATCATAGTCCTGGCTGTCTTAGACCTCAATTTTTAGACCAGTGTAGCCTCAAACTCACAGAAATCTGCCTCTGCTTATACCTCTGGAGTTCTTGGGTTAAAGGTATGCCACCACCAACCAGCAGAGAAGTTTTAAACTTATTTACTTTTTCCTTAATCCAGTACTCATTCAGTAGAAAGTTGTTCAGTTTCCATAAGTTTGTAGGCTTTCTATTGTTTCTTCAACAAGTCCAGCTTTAATCGATGGTGGTCTGATAAGATACAGGGGATTATTTCAGTTTTTTAAAATCTGTTGAGACTTGATTTGTGACTGAGTATATGGTCAATTTTGGAAAACGTTCCATGAGGTACTGAGGAGAAGGTATGTTCTTTTGTGTTTCAGTGAAATGTTCTGTATATATGTTAGGTCTATTTGAGTCATAATGACTGTTAGTTCATTATTTCTTTATTTAGTTTTTGTCTGCATGACCTGTCCACTGGTGAGAGTGGGGTTGAAGTTTCCCACTATTAATATGTGGGGTTTGATATGTGATTTAAGCTTTAGTAATATTTCTTCAACAAATGTGGCTAACTATGTATTTGGAGCATAGATATTCAGAACTGAGACCTCATCTTGGTGGATTTTTCCTTTGATGAGTATAAAGTGTCCTTCCCCATCTTTTTGGATTAATTTTGGTTGAAAGTCTGTTTTGTTAGATATTAGAATGGCTATTCCAGTTTACTTCTTGGATCCATTTGCTTAAAAAAAATTTTTTCCATCTTTTACTCTGATATAATATTTATCTTTGATGTTGAGGTGTGTTTCTTGATTGTAGCATAATGATGAATCCTATTTTCATATCAGTTCTATTATCCTGTGTCTTTTTATTGGGGAACTGAGTTCATTGATGTTGAGAGATATTAATAACCAATGATTATTAATTTTTGTTATTTTGATGTTGCTTGCAGTAGTATATATGTATGTGTGTGTTTTCTTTTGGTTTTGCTAAGGTGAAATTATTTATTTCCTGTGTTTTCTTGGGTGTACTTAACATCCATGGGTTAGAGATTTCCTTTTAGTATCTTCTGTAGGGCTGGATTTGTGGATAGATGCTGTTTAAATTTGGTTTTGTCATGGAATATCTTGTTTTCTCCAACTATGGTGATTGACAGTTTTGCTGGGTATAGTAGTCTGGGCTGGCATCTGTGGTCTCTTAGAGTCTACAAGACATCTGCTTAGGTCCTTCTGGCTTTTAGAGTCTCTGTTGAGAAGTCAGTTGTAATTCTAATAGATCAACCTTTTTATGTTACTTGGCCTTTCCCTTGCAGCTTTTAATATTCTTTCTTTGTTCTGTACATTTTTGGCAGGGAAACTTACTTTTCTTGTCCAATCTATTTGGTGTTCTGTAAGCTTGGTGTATGTTTATAAGGCATCTTTTCTTTAGGTTAGGGAAAATTTCTTCCATGATTCTGTCAAAAATGTTTTCTGGTTCTTTGAGTGGGGAATCTTTTTCTATTCCTATTATTCTTAGGGTTGGTATTTTCATAGTGTCCTAGATTTCCTGGCTGTTTTGTGTCAGAAACTCATTAGATTTAATGTTTTCTTTGACTGATGTATCAATGTCTTCTATTGTATCTTCTGGGCTTGAGATTCTCTATTCATTTCTTGTATTATCTTGATGGTGGTTGAGTGTGTAGTTTCTGTTTGCTTACATAGATTTTTCCATCTCCTGGATTCCTTCAGTTTGTGTTTCCTTTATTGCTTCTATTTCCATTTTCAGGTCTTGAACAGTTTTATTCATTTCCTTGACCTGTTTGTATTTTCCTGGATTTCTTTAAGGGATTTACTAATTTCTTCTTTAAAGGCCTCTCTCATCTTCATAAGGTTGGACTTAAGGTCAGTTTCTTATGCTTCAGCTGTGTTAGAATATCTAGCTCTTGCTGTAGTAGGAGAGCTGGGCTCTGGTGGTGTCATATTACTCTGGCTCTTGTTGATTGTTTTAACTCTGGGTTTAGCCAGCTGGTTTTAGAGTTATTATAGGGTTTAGGTGCTGATTTCTGAGTTTGTCTTTTTTTATATCCCCCCCCCACACCCCCATGATTTCTATTTTTTCTCTGGTCTTCTGAACTGAGTGGTTCTGGTGATCAAAGAGTCTTCAGGAGACAAATAGGGTGTCTCCACTGGGGCTTTTGTAGCCTGGGTGACCTTGGGGTTTGGGGTGCCAATGTTATCTCTGGGATTCCCAGAAATGGCATGAGCTCCAGGAAAGCAGAAGTCTTCTGCTGAAGTTATGGGGGTGGAATATGGAGCCCGGGGAATGGGTGCTCTTTAGGACTGTTGGGTATGCTTTAAAGGAGAGTTGGCAGGCAGAGCAAGGAGTCTTACCTGGGGTCCCTGGTGCTGAAATGGCCTTCAGGAAAGCAGCTGGAGTTATAGGCCAGAATTTGGAACCCAAGGGATGGGGTGCAGTTTAAGGTTGTTGAGTTTGCTTTAAGTGGAGTTGGTGGACAGAGTGTAGGGTCTTACCTGGGGTCTCTGGTGCCGGTGTACCCCTCCTCTCCAGAAAGCAGCTAGAGTTGTGGGCTAGAATATGGGGCCCAGGAGATAAAGTGCAGTTTGGGGCTGTTGGGTCTGCTTTAAGAGGCAACTACTCCATTCTTAGCCCTTCCCCTCCCTTGGTGTCTCCTAACAGTTAAATCCTGATTTGTTCAGTCTCTTTAGTTAGCTTTGATGTTTGACTACTCTTCTCATGTTGGTGACTACAAAGTTCCCCCCCCTCTACATTCTTCCCATGGGTTCTGGCAACACCTCTCCCACAAGCCCCCATTCCTCTCTCATGATCTTGAGTTTGTATCCTTGGGTGGGACACCTCTGAGCTTGTGCTCCATGCTTCCATAGGCCTGCTTGCACCTCACAAATATGAACTTAAAAGAACTTCAAAGAAGGGCTTGTCACTTTTCCACTCTCCCTTCTGCAGTGGTATCTTGGTCAGTGGTCTCTCTACATTTAGTTAGCCAAGACTGTTTAAGGGTAATCCCCACCCCTTCTACATGTAAAATTGCCTCAATACTCCTGCCTACTTCTCATCCCACTTCATGACCATAATCAGCTGTTGTTGCACCCTCTCACCAGTCACTGAAACCATATCCCTAGTGAATCTGCTTCCTCTTCTCTGCTACTTTCCAAACTCATTCTGACTAGATACTTTTCCAAAGTACCCAGCTGGTCATCTTCCCAGTTGGGCACCATCATTAAAAACCTGCCCCACCCCAATTGTCTTACAGTCATGCACTATTTGACTTCAACATACTCTATAAACCACCTGCATCCCTGCTCTCCATAGCCTTTCTCCCACTCTGCGTTTATACTCCAGCCATGCTGAGCTGATGCCTCTGTATGTGTTAATGCTGTTCCTTCAGGCCAAAATGTTGTTCTCTTTGTGTCTTCCCTTAACTGTCCCTTTATATTGGGTCCAATTTGGCTGTCTCTCAAAAGGTAGCATCCGATTCACATGCAACTGTGATCGATTTGCTCATCACTGCATTGTAGTTTCGCATGCAAAAGAATGTTCTAGCTGAGGCCTGACTGCATTAGATGGTGGACTGTGTACCCACTTGGATTCCATTACAGGGGCTAATATGCATAAAGGTGTTTCTGAGGGAAGTAATATGAGTTTGGAGGAGTGAGAAAGAAAGGATAGGAGAATATGACATTATAGGTGTCTATTCTGGACAGGCAAGTCATAGATATGAAACTGGGCTTGATTTGCGCTGCTTTGGGGTTTGCAGGTGACCAAGCCCAGAGCAGATGTGAGGAGAAACCATTATTTTTATCTTTGCATGGACCACAGTGTCACTGTACCAACCTGAAGCCTAGAGGCTGTGGACTTGTCCCCAGAACCCAGTAGTCCCATGGAATATAGTTTTAGATTCTGACCTGCATACTGGCACTGGAAAGGGAGTTGGGAGTGGGGCTTGTGTCCACCAAAGCAGGATGGTTTTGTCTAGAGCACTTTGGAGTCTGTCAACAGTCTCATTTGTCATTTCTGGCTATGTGTGGATCATCTATGCAGCCATGAGAACAGAGGTCAATGGCCAGGTAAGACCAAAGTGATGCAGAGAGTGAGGACCGAGTATGGGTTAAAAAAATACATGAGCTGATTCACAATCATGATTACATATTCCTTGGTAACTAAGTATTTGAGGGCCATAGTACAGGGAATTAAAAGGCTCTGAGGGATTTGATGAGTAGGCCCCATGTGTATTACAAACTGATGTATCCTGGGGAAACTGGGTTTTATTTTGCCTGTCCACAACTACTCTTCAAGGTTTGAAGACAGACTTTTTATACATATGTTTCATCACATGGCTGTAAATAGTATCTGCATGCTGTAGACAAAAAAAGAGATGGATGGATGGGTGAAAAGATGCCTTGCCTGGAATCAATGTGATGGAAGGAGTGGACACAGCAATCCTGCACAAACCAGTCCCACAGCTTTTGGTCTCTCTCTTTCTCTCAGTTCTTTATGCAGGATAATAGCCCTCTGATACTAAGAGACCCAGTTCTCATCCAGGAAGCTGCTAAGAAAAACAACCACTGGTGAATTTGCCTTGTGCTCATCTGGCTGTGAGCTGCACCTTTGTGATACCTCATGTGGGAGGAGTTGCCCTGGGGAAGCACAGTGCCTAAGTGTTGCCCCCATGGGCAGAGCCACTCCGCTCTTGAAAAGGCCTCTGTTACCAGTTCACTTCTGTGTAGCCAAGGGAAAAGCCTTGAGCAGTAAAGCAGCAGAGACTGGTTTGTTTATCCTGGAAGGGAACATCCTATCAACTCTCTGTTCTCTGACCACTTCCATAGGCTGCAGCCCCAGACACCAGCTTTTAGGGAACCCACCATAGTTTTCTGTATATCAGAGCCTACAGAGGGAGCTGGATTAGGATGACTTTTTTTCATTGTCTGGTGGTAACCTAGGCTTGAGATTTTTTCCTTACCTTCAGGAGACTAAGTTTCCCCTATACACCAGTCATCTTTCCACCACTGTGACCAAATGTCAGTGATAAACCACTTACAAGGAGGCATGTTTATTCAGCTCATGGCTTCAGAGAATGTAGTCTGCGGTCTGTTGGTTTGTTGACCTGGGACCAATGGCAACACTCTACATCATAGTGAAGGCGTGTAGTAATAAGGGAAAGTGTTCGTCTTATAGTGGCTGGAAAGGGTTAGAGTCTCAATATCCCCTTCAAGGGTACACCACCTAATTAGGCTCTACTTATTAAATGTTCTGTTGTTTTTCAGGAAGACCAGAGGCTGACAGCCAAGCCCTTTCAACACACTGCGCTTTGGAGCACACTTAGACAAACCATAGCAAGCCATACCAAAGACAGGTTAAGAAAGAACAAAAGTCTCATACAATCAGACAACTCTGCAGTCATAAGGCTGGCTTTGCCACTTTAGGCTCCTCAGGCAAGCTCACTTCTCTGAACCTGTTTTATCTATCTATCTATCTATCTATCTATCTATCTATCTATCTATCTATCTATGTTGTCGCAAGGATGAAATGCAATCGTGTGTGTAAAGAACCCAGGACACCGCCTGACTCAAAGATAATAAATGGCAGCTCTTACAATAATTGGCAAGCCTAGCCCAGCAGGTTCTTGGGTCCCCCTGGAATGAAGACCCTGGCACAGGCTCAGATCAGATATTCAGACAATCCAGTGGTACCAGCTTTACTGAATGTTAAGAGGTGAGCAGTACAGCAAGCATTTGCTTGCTCTGAAGTGATTGTGTGAGTTTGGTAGCTAATCCAGCCAAGCCAATACTTAATCATCTGCATCCACACTAGTTTGGAGGCTTAAAAGGGAGAATGGAGTTGTTCTAGGGCCAAGATCAAGGCTATGGGGAATCTAGGAACCTGTCTGCTAGAGCCCTGGAAGTAAAGCTAGGCACCATGTTACATCCTAAGCCTCCTTCCAGAACCCCGCAGAGAATACCTGTTGGATTTCTCTGCAGATGAGAAAGAATCCAGTAGCCCTGAATCACTTGCAAGAGCACCCAAGTTCTACAGTCTCATGGCTTCCTTCCCAACTTGTCTTAGTTTGCCTTCTGTGTTGGTCAGGGTTCTCTAAAGGAAGAGAAATGATAGAATAAACATATATTAAAAAGGAATTTATTAGATTATATTACATAATACGATCCTGGGAGTTCAACAATGGCCTTCTCACACTGAGGAGGCTGGGACTCTTGTATTAGTTCTATGAAGCTGTATGTCTCAGCATTCCTAATCTGGTGTTGAAGTCCTAGAAGATTCCTGGAGCTACTGAACTCAGTCAATGCTGGAAACCCAAATCTGTTTCTAAGGAATGCTGTAGCAACAAGATAGATGAACTTGCCAGAAGGAGTGAAAGCAGCACGCAAAACGGGAAGTTTCCTTCTTCTGTGACCTTTTATCTGGCTGCCACCAGAAGGTGCCGTCCACATTTACATGACCAAGACAAGTCCCTTACAAGAATGCCAGGGGGCTGGCTTGCATTTTAGTTCCTTTCAGATTCAGTCAGGCTGACAGCCAAGACTAGCTATCACACCTTCCCACGTCCATCTACTCTTCCCTGTCTGTAGATTAGTTTCTCAGCAGACACACTGCTGTTCTAGGCAGGACATGTCTTTACTGTGCAAGCCTGTCTTTCCGCACCCACCCCTTATGATTCCTTCTCGAATGACAGCACCTTTTCAGTGCTATCCCCAGTGTCCGTTACACTTGCTTTTCCTGGAATGTCCATTGCCTTCTCCACCAAGAGAAGACTTCCTTCATGAAAACCCAGCTCAGATATCACATGTCAGATGTCACAGGAAGCTCTTCCTGTTTCCCCTGCAGGCCTCTCATGATGCCCATAGTTGCCACTCCTCCCTCTGACATAGCAGAAAGTTCCTCTCCTAGATGTGGGTTTTGTTTGCATGTTTGTTTCTTTTTGAGGAAGAGCAGTCTCCTTTCTTACATTTCTCAAAAAGACAAAATTACAACAAATGTCATCACAAATATCAATGGCTTTTCTTCAAGGTTGGTGAATCAGGGCTATAAAATTGAACAGAAGCTCTCACTTTTGTTAGACAATGTCTGACAATGTTAGAGCAGTGGGCTTTGCACAATGAGACAAACTAACCAAAGAGGGGGAAGTAAGCTGACGGCTTAATGTAAAGTTGCATCTTTGAGGAAACTAAGCCTTTAACAACTAAGCCATCTCCTCAGCCCTGATTTACCTACTTACATTTTCTGTTTATGTGGTATTTAGCTCTAATGACTCCATTTTGATTTGGTCTGTTGGGGCCTGATGTAAGAGTGCTCCTGAAGACCCGTTCTGTGTGGTAGAAGCTTTCTGTGTTCTTCACAGTGCCTGGTATCAAACTTAAGATGCAAGAGGCTTTTAACTCGAGGAGTCCTCATGGGGCAAGGGAGATCCCTCAGGGAGACTGCACATTTTCCAGTGCGAGGCTGGCTGTGCGGCTGGGACGGAAGCAGAACGTAAGTGCAGCTTTTACTGCCACCTAGTGTCAGAGCCAGTATTAGGTTTTGATGTAATTAAATGTAAGAAATGGCTGCTGGGCCCACGGCCAGGCCGCCAGAGTAGTTCTGTTAACCATTGCAACATTGCTTGCCAAAATATGATAGTTGTCTTTGTGAATATTAATACCAGGACAACAACTATTTATGCAGTGATTTACAGTTTAAGGACATTTTACTTCACTCAAACCATGTTGCAACCTGTGAGGTCAGCAGAATAGCAAGGGCTTTTATTTACACAGGGCTTAACAGAGATGAGTGATACCAACAGCGTTGCCTACTATTACTGCTACTACAAAAAAACAAACAAACAAACAAAAAAAACCCACTCTTCTTCCCTTTCCTCCTTCTCCTTCATACTATCCTGTGTTTAGAATGTGCCAGACAGGGGACTGTGAGATCTACAAATGTCATGCAGCAGGCCCTTGAACTGGACTTGTCATACCTTGGAGTTTTAGTTCAGGTAAGTCCTAAAGCCGTGTGTTCATACATTTAAAAGCAGTGCTGTCTAGTAGAGAGCTAATACATGCGGTGTATATAGTTTTAACTTTTTCTAGTAGCCATATTTTTAAAAGGAAAGAAATGGGATCAATTGTAATGAACTGTATAATTAACCCAACATGTTACACATAGTCCCGCATCTATTCATTGTAAAGATAATAATGAGATGTTTTACATTAGTTTATTTTTTACTAAGTTTATAAAAGATGGTAACTGTTACACTCACAGGGCTATTGCAGTTAGGACGGCAACTCTTCAAGTTTTTATTAGGCTAGCCTCACTGACTGGAAGTCTGCGTCAGATGGGCCTCAGCCACCCGTTCAGCCATTTGTATGAGGAGGTGGGGCTTGAGGAGAGAGTCTGAGAGGTATTCTTTGAGATGGATCTGAGCACCTTGTGGTTTCCTGAGGAAGGTAATGAACTTTGTCTCAAGTAAGAGAGCACCAGAGATTTTCACAGTGCAGACATGGACACCTAACTTCTCCACATCTAAGAAGATGTGGATGAGACTAGCTGCAGGTAACCATGATGTCAGGAGAAAGAAACCCAGAAGGAGCAAGCTTGGTTGTGCTAAGGGCAGAGTAAGGGACATATTCTTGGGATATCGGCAACCTTGAAAAATTCGACCCAGAATTCATGAACAGGGTTTATGGAGTCATATGAGCAGCTGGCTAGAGGTTGCTTCGGTAACAGAAGAGGATGATGTGGTGTGAGAGTCCCAGGGAAGATGGTTTCTGAGAAGGTCCCAACAGAACTCCATGATAGCAGGATCCAGTACTCTGTATCTGCTTCCCAGAGATGAATTCTATGATCTAATATCTGTGAAAGCCTTGCCTGTTTTTACAAGCCTCCTATTGCTGTCTATGTATGACCTGGGAGAAGACCCCAAATAGCAGTTTCTGTGAGGAGAAGGCAGTGACTTTCCCTTTGATACATCTATAGCAGCTGACATTTTACCAAGGACTGGGGCAAGAAGAACTGTTACTTCTGGAAATGGATGCAGGGCTGTATGACCTCCACAGGGCTCCATTTGAGAAGGTTTTCATTGCTATGACATACGGGGTCGGGGGCAATTGAAAGAAGGGTAGATTTGTTGGGACTCACTGTTGCATATCGTTGTGTCAAATGCCAGCTGGATCCATTGCTTTCAATCCAAAGAAGGGCAGAACATCGTGGTGGTAGGAACATGTGGAAGAGGACATGTCGGGGAGGCCAGAAAGCAGAGAGAGAAATGGAAGGGGCCAGATTGAGACACTCCTCAAAGGCTTATTCCATCTTCTATTACATCCTACCTCCCACTGTATCCTGATACACTACCAAGTTGAGAATCCAGCAGAAGATTAATCTGTTTATTATGTCTATTCACTTGTCAGAGATTGGATACACCATTTGGAGACCAAGCCTTTAGTACATAAGCATTTGAGGGAAATTGCATATCTAATGATGATATTTTACCCCACAAACTGAGGAACTAACAACAGTTGCTGCTATTGTCAGTTTACTGTTGATCTGTACTAAAACATGAAAATCACTGATGGTGGAAGACCCACAATACACCCAGGTTAACTGAACATCCCTACTAGAAGCAGAGGAAATCCCACCCAAACTGGGAAAAGTAAAAAATGGCAAGAGAGTGGCTCATATAAGGAAGAAACACAGAAGTCATGGGCATGGCTTCAGGAACAGGTCAGCCCAGAAACCCAGACAATATTATTGAAATCATTTATGTTTCTTTGTCTTTAGATATTTTCTGATTCTATTTTCATGAGAATCTCAAATTCTCTTTTTATAAACATCCACTAACGCTGAACTGGGGATGGTGACTGTCATTGGTCCAGACTTGTTCCTTCCCAGCACTATAATCCAAAGATAAAATAACATCAATGGCTGGGTCCATTGGGGTTGATCCTGGGCCTTTATGTGACCTAGGGAGCTAAGTAGAATGCACATAATGTTATTGAACACATCTGACACCCAAGGGTCTATGGTGGATTCTTGGAAATCATGATGGTGTTATTGTCGGAAGAGAGGAGCCTGCCAAAGAGAGAAACTACTCTGCCATCATGCACTGCATGGTACCCGCAGAAGGCAACAAGAACACAGGAAAGGGCAAGATTGATAGCACTTTCTTAATTTACCAAATCAACCTCTCTCTCTCTCTCTCT
>JANHMN010000003.1:102175267-102197245 GCA_030674055.1 Rhabdomys pumilio
TCAGCTTTTTCTTTTGTGGCTATGAAGCAGCGAACATGTGTTTGCTTTATGCATCGTATAATATGGAGGCAGGCAGTGGGCTATGTGCAAAGATAGTGCAAAGGAGAAATCTCATTAACACAAAAGCAGTGGAATCTAGACTAGGACTGGGGTGTGCGGTTCATATAGCCCGCAACCACTATTTGCTGCTGACTTCCTCCTCTTTTTCCTCTTTTTTGATATTTTTGAGATAGTCTCCCTGTATACTCCTGGCTTGCCTTAAGTTCACAGAAATCTTATTGCTTTAGCCTCCTTAGTGCTGGGATTGCAGGTGGGTGTCACTGTAGAGTGAAAAATTATAAAGACCATTTTATAAACTATATACAGGCTCACTAGTTCCAAGAAAGCAGAACTGAATGTAAGATTCCAGGCCTTTCACTGCCCCAGGATACATTCCTCAAGCCTCAGAGAAGAAAATCCACCTGTGGGTGGGGTAGGCCCAAAGCAGGAAGACACATTCCTGGCCACAAAGAAAGATGCAAGACATCTGGGTGGTTCCAAGAACTAGCTAACTTTCCACTGATCTTGGTTACCCCTCCCCCACCCCAGGTCTTTTCCAGTGTTACAGCTTGCTGAGTTCAAAATTTATAAAACAACCAATCATATGTAACTGCGAGAAAATTCCTTCCTTTCTCTACCCCTTACTATAAAAAGCTCCTTAGCCCACCACTCAGAGTCAAACTGTACTCCTGCGAGAGTGTGCAGTTTGAACGCTGGCTGCCAGCTCTCTTCCCTAATAAACCTCTGCTGATTGCATCCAGGTACAGTGTCTTGGAGTTTGTGGGTGTTCGCGACTTCCCGAGACTTGAGACTTGAGTAAGGGTCTCCCTCATTTGGGAGTCTTCATCATCACTCTTCTCTTGCCTGGCAACTTTTTGACTCAATTATATACCCTCAAATCTACCCTTTTCCCAACTTTGCTAACCCCAAGAGTGTAAGATACAATGAGTTAATGCACAGGCTCCTTTCTGGGAGCTGGGAGTACCATCTGTTCACAAGGAGCTGAGGGTGCTCTCAAAGTCACCCTATTTCTTCTGCACACTGGTTCTCAGACGTGAGCCTGTCCATGCTTTTCCATTCCTTCGTGTGGGCTAGTGCCTGCAACACCCCACCTCTGCTAATAATGTCATGTGTTGTAGTATGCTTTTCCACATACAACATGTCCTGTGTTGACAACGCCCAGCTCTACACCCACCTCTCATTGAGGCTCAGTATGGTATGCAGACTACTTTTCCAACTCCAGCTTGCTGACTCGCTTGGCTCCAGCAACAGCACACAGAGCTTCACTGGCAGAGTCTACAGCTTCTGACATCTTCCCAAACCTCCTCCACCCGTACCCCTTCCAAACTCAAACTCTATTCCCAGCTTCCACTTCAACCTTATTCTCCCCTTACTTCCTACTCAGTCAGAATGGCTCAAAGGTAGCTCTCAAATGGGCCAGGGCTTGGTTAGCATTTTCTTTTCCAGCTTTGGTCTTTGTGGTGCTTTGAATAAGAATATTTCCCACAGGCTCTGGCATTTGAATTCTTAAACCCCAGTTGGTGGCATTGTTTGGAAAGGGTTAGGGGGTATCATCTTGCTGGAGGAAATAGATTACTGAGGAAAGCCTCAGGCCATTCCTAGTTTGTTCTCTCTGTTTTGTGCTTGAGTTTCAAGATGTGAGCTGTCAGTGACAGTATCTGCCACCTGTCACCACAGTTCCTGTCATGATGGACTCCTATTCCTTGGAGACATATGTCCCCAAACTCTTCCTTCTGTAAGTTGTGTTGGTCTTGGTGTTTTATTACAGCCATAGAAAAGTAACTAGTATAGACCTTTTCTTTTCTTTCCTCTTCTTTTCTTTTTAAGTACAGTCTCCTCTTTTAGCCCTCTCAGGGGCCTGAGCACTCCATCCATACCACAGCTTCCCAGAATTCTTCACTACATCAAATGGATATTTGAGAACACGTGCAGATGTTCCTAGCTAAATAGCAGTCACAAACCCTGCCAAACCAATACCATTTGCTTTCAGTGTCCCACTTAACACTGTAAACGAACAAAGTTGCGTTAATACCAAGAGTGCACTAGCATTGTCCAAGGTCAAACAAGCAGCTGATGGTAGATCCAGGCTCAAAATTTTTACCTGGCTTTGCCCTTTCTGCTTATTGCATACACCTCTGTTGTAAAGCAACAACTGGCCCTTTTGAGATAAGTGTTAGGTACAAACATTGGCTGCTTCAAATCAAGATCTTTTATTTATTCTCCTTTCTTCTCACATTTGTCCCTCTATGTGTCTTCCTTATCTCTGTAAATGTTTCTATCCCCTGCTCAGCTGCCTCATGCCAAAAATGTAAATAATTTCCACCCTCAGCCCTCAGGAGGGCCTCTCTGTGCTACTTAGCACAACTAGCTCAGGTCCATCCAGCCCTTTTCAACTCCACTATCCCACCCACGTCTAAACCAAGGTCATGACTCTCCTGGTCTACTGTTAGTGCCTCTAACTGTCTCCATGCTTCTAAGCTTAGGGCTTTCCCCTCAATTCTCCATAAAACAAACTTGATATTTTTGGGTTATATATACCATGCCTCCCTCCCTCACATATCTTGATCAAATCACAGAATGTTATGATCCTGCCTCTCCAACTCCAGTCTGGGCTTGATGGTGTCCTTTGCTGGATTGTGCAGGCTCCAGGTAGCTGGACATCCCCACTGAGGAACTGGACTCGAAACTGCAGACATTTAATTGTAAGGAGAAAATATTTCTGGGTTATGAAAAGGATAAGACAGCAAGTGAAAGCTTGCAGAGTGACTTTTTTTCTTCAAAAGATTAGTTAAAAAGAGCCAAGTCTTGTCTTGGGGAAAAGACAGAGGTAGTGACAGACGGGAAACCTGCCAATCACTGTGGATCCCTCCTCCCAGTCTATGTCCCCACCCCATGCTATTACTTTCAGAATGCAGTGATGGTGGTGGTGGTGGTGGTGGTGGTGGTGGTGGTGGTGGTGGTGCTGGTGATGGTGGTGGTGTGGAATGCCTTCAGGAATTCAGGGGACAGGGAAGGAACACTTTCCCTGTCTAAGGAAGGGTTAGATGGGACTGACTAGTGATTGTTACTGGGGTGGGACAATAGTGAAATACCCTGACTATCTAACAATGTCTGTTTCTCAACTGTAAGTGAAGGGGACTGGGTCAGTTCTGCTGGCTTTGACTCACTATGGTGTCAAGCATATGGCAGGTAGACATACATTTACTCAATGAGTGAACTGTATGGTCTTTTTCTTGTACATTGGATTTTGTATATATATAATATATTACATATTTATACATATATGTAAATATGCTTACATAATGCTTAAGAATGTATATTTCTAAGGTTGCTTTTTAATTAAAAGGAATTATGTGTATGAGTGGAGGCCAGAAGAGGATAACCTTCGTTGGATAACCTGAATAATCTGGATATGAGGTGCCATGTGGGTCCTGGGACTCAAACCTGGATTCTCTGGAAGAGTGATCACGGAGCCATTTCCCAGACCCAGACCCAGACCCCTAAGGGGTTTTTTTTCCTTTAATATTTATTTTTGGTTTTTTCTATGTGTCTGTTTGGGGTTACTTACATATGACTGCAGCTGTCCAGGGAAGGCAAAAGACAGCACCAGATTCTCCCAGAGCTGGTGGGTTGAAAACCACCCAACAGGGGTTCTGGAATTGAACTCGATTCTCTGCAACAGCAGCATGCAATTTGTTGAGTCATCTCTCTGCCCCTAAGTGCATATATTAAAACATGTGCAACACATGTAGACATATATATGCATAATTATCTGAATATATCTATTGCTCTGCAGAAAGTTGATTCACAGTTAAATAAATATTTAATGATTCACGTTTAACCACTGTAAGGTAGATTTTATTCAAGACATATTATAGCTAGAAGGGCCCATATCATGGACTTTGCAATGAGGGAAAGAGATCTGACCCAATTCTGAATACAATATGGGCAAGTAGAGCAGGGTGGGGGGTCAATGAATGTAAAAGTCACCATCCCAAGGCCTGAGGGATTCCTGCTAAACTAATATAACAGCATTCTGGCTGGAACCAAGCCCTATGAACAGATATCACCAAGGGCTAGTAGAGGGTGAAGAACCTGGTCTGTGAGAAGAGAGTGCTCAGATATCTATCAGAACATGGGGTTCTGGGGGTCAGTTCTGGTTAAGCTGAATTAACAAGAGTCTGCATTCCACAGGCAGTTTGCATGTGGCCTGGAAGGAACAAGAAGCTTGACTGAAGTTTGGCCAAGAAAAAGGTCTTCGTTGTCACACTTGGTGAGTCATTAGAATGCCATTGAGGAAAGACTTTAAAAGGTGGCGGACCTGTGAAGCCATGGTAGGAAGTTTCTCTCTTTTCCTCTGGTCTGGCCAGGAGGGGCTGCAAAGCAGTGACCCTCCACACCGAGTTTATCACTCTCTGTCTCTGTCTCTGTCTCTCTCTGTCTCTGTCTCTCTCTCTCTCTGCGAATAAAAATATCATTATTTGATTTAGTTTTTGGTCAAAACAACTACATTTTTTATTTTAAAAAGAGTAGAGGGGGCAATTTTTATATTTACTAAATGAAGATGAGATTTAAAAGTGATGAAAACCACCACTGTTCTAAGGAAATCAGCAGGTGCCAGGAGGAAAGGCCTGTCTTACACATTGTTGTCATTAAGGGAATTTCTGCCAAGGGATCATGCTGGCCAGAAGGCAAATTCTTTCTTAAATGAGTGGAAGTAGTATCTTCTTGGTGTAGAACAGGGACCACTGAGGTACCCGCACAAAGTAAAGAGACAACTTTACAGAGGAAAGCCAGGGGTGGGTCCCTGCTGAGTTGACGTAGAGCACGGGTAGTAAGGTGGTGAGTGGAGCAGGATACCCTGGAATATAGCACTCAGAAACCACAGCAAAGGGCCAGAGAATGAAGGCAGGAAGTGTCTTTGAGAAACTGAATTTGCCGTGTTTAATTTTAGTGTTTGGAGGATCCCACTCGGAAACAGATCTGTATCTGCCCGTGTCTGCCAGGATTGGAAAGGAAGTAGAATGGATCATTGTCTACACCTATGTGTGTTTGTGTGTATGTGAACATGACTGTGGACAAGTCTACATGCATGCATATACACATTAATGTATACATATGTCATGAATGTGTGTGTGCATAATCTACATGTGTTTGCATATATGTGTGACTATGACAATATGTATACCTGAGTGTGCAAAAGGGGGTATGTGTGTATGTGTTGTGTGTATGTGTCATGCATCTATTTGTGTACCTGTGTGTGTTCTTGTGCACATGTTCAAGACTTCCTGTTTGTAGCTCATTTAAGAGCCCTGAGGCCTTACAGGTATGCACCAAGGCTCATTCTTTGTATGTCAGTACAGCTCCTGTGTGCCTTTCCATGTACTATATTTTGTATCTAAAATGTCTATCAAAGGCCAACATGTCTCTAGTGCAGCAGTGCTCAGAAGTGGGGACTTTGGGAGGTGATTGGCTTGTGAGGACTCCAGTCTCCTCAATATGTGATAATGATAATGGAGTCTTAATTTAATGGACTGTTGGAAGGTTTGGAAACTTTGGAAGGTGAAGCCTAGTTGGAGAAGGTTACTAGGACATTCCTTGAAGGGTGTATTTTCTCCTTGCTTCTCTTCTCCCTCCTGTTCCTCTCTCTCTTGCCTCTCTCTCCTTCCCTTTCTTCCTGTCCTGTTTCCTGGTCACCATGAGGTGGTCAGCTTTGCTCTGTCCTGTGGTACCTGTCATGATGCTCTGTCTCACCTCAGGCCTAGAAGCAGCAAAGTCAATTGACCATGGGTGAAACCTCAGAGACAGTGAGCCAAAAATACTCTTTCCTTTTACAATACTTTTTACTTTTATGTGTATGGGTGTTTTGTCTGCATATACACATTTAGACCATGTGTGTACAGTGCCTGAGGAGACCAGACAGAAGTGGTAGATGCCCTGGAACTGGAGTTACAAGTGGTTTTTGATGTGCTATGTAAGTGCTAGGAATTGAACCTGAGTCCTCTGGAAGAGTAGCCAGTGCTCTTAACTGCTGAGCCATCTCTCCGGCTTCCCCATCTTTCCTTTTACGGCTGATTTTCTCAGGTGTTTTTGTTGCAGTGATGGGAAGCTAACATGCTAGTCAGTGAGGTCCAGTCAGGGCAGTGGACTCCATGTATATGGTTATAAGAAGCCCGAAGGGCTGGGAGTGCTGCTCAGTGGTAGAGGTTTGCCTCACATGCATGAAGCCCTGAGTTTGATTGGCATTGTAATAAACAGCAAACAACTTTGAGCACAAAAGTCTTTATGAAGACTCTTGAATCCATTTCTGGCTCCTGGATTCCAGTGTCTCTATTCTGTTTGGAATGTCTAGTATCTGTCCCTACCTTCCCTCAATACTTGCCTTCTAATCCAGTTTCAGGGAAGAAGCATGTGACTGACTAATTAGAATATCATATCTCATGAATTTGGTGATTAGCACACGAATCAACCTATATTCTACTGAGAAGCCAATGAAGTTTTTGTTTGCTGGTTGGTTGAGACAGCTGCTGGGGCTACTGCATGGTGTTTTGGGTTTAGATCTTAAATGTTCAAAAGTTCATATGGGGAAGACTTGGTCTACCTACAGCTGGTGGTGTTATAAGGTACTGCTTGATCTTGAAGGCAGGCCTAGTTGAAGAAAATTAGGGTTGTGTCCCTGAAGGAGTTATTGGACCTTAAGTCTCCCCTTTTTTTCTGTTTGCTTCAAAGACTCTTCAGAAAGTGATCAGTCTCTACCACCACATAGTTCCTGGCATTAGGTTCTGCTTTAGATCTGATCCACCAAGGAATGACACCCTTGAAACTGTGAGCCAAAACCAAACCCTTACCCCCTTTTAAATATCTTCTCAGGTATTTCAGCCTAGTGATGGAAATCCAACCCTAACACATATGAATATATGACGCCCAATGATACAGCCAGAGACGAAACACAATAATAGAGAAAAATTTATTTTTAAGAATCCATCATTTAAACCACTGGTTGGAGCCATACCTGAATTTTAGACTTTTTAGATATGCCAATAAATCACTCAACTCACTTTGCTTCTATCTCTTTAAAGACTTTTGACTGTATATTCTATCATTTATAATAGGAGCAACTCAAATAAACAACTCATCCTGCCCATCCTGGGGGATTATATGAAAGATGCCCATGAATTCAGTGACTTCTAATTATTCACATCATAAAGGATGTAACTTCTGGAGTCAAATGTGTTCCCTCTGGGTCATGAGGTCCCTGTGATTCTCTTCTGGACCAGGAATTTTCTCTTAATGTCAACTCTTCCAATGTTTTCTACATGGATCAATAAAATCTGGAGGTTCTATGTGACTATCTTTGGAACAAAAGCATGCTATTTCTCCCCATAAGGCAAAGGTCACTTAGCTCTCTGGGACACAAGGCTTTGGCTGTCCTTGAGCAAGAAGGGAGAGAAGCAAGCACAGTAAGTCACCTGTTAGGTAAAGATATAAGTAAAGTCAGCCAAGTCTAGAATTGTCTACCTTTTTTGCCAGCATAGCACATCTGCTTATAAGTTAATGAGTAGTGAATTGAGGCCATGTTTGGACCATCTTTTTCTTTTCTTTCATTTAAATCCAAAGTAAACTGTCTCTTGTAGGGGTTATGTACATGAGAAACACTCTTGGATGGGTGCCTGGTTCAGAGCACCCTGGAGGATGAGTATCTCTTTCTCCGTTGCTTTGAAGAGAGATATCTCCTAGTCTTTGTACGAATGGCTTGGGTGGGACCAAGGTCCAGCTCACTCTGGCTTATCCAGAGACTTGTCCTTGGACCACTGTAGAATTCAAAGTCAGTGAGCATGCCCATAAGCATTTAAATGAGAGAATCATCGTTTTGCTTTTATTTTTAGCTAAAATCATTAGGAAAGAGAAGGTCATTCCCCTCTAGGATTGCTGCCTATGAGGGTGTTGAAACTGGAGAGTTTAGGCACCATCAGTGGGAAATTTTATGTTGGCAGGGGGAGAAGGAGCTACCAAGAGAAGCAAAGAACTCGGGAGAGTGGAGATGGTTGAGAAACACACATACCAAGGGACCAAATCTGTGTACTCAACTCAAAGCCTGAAGCCCCATTTACATGTGGGCACTTCAGTTAGTAAAAATGTTGTCCTCTAGACAAATTTCCTCCAGGGTAGCTGAGATAACCTTGTGAATACATACTGCCTCAGTTGCTTTGCATACATAGCACAACACTTTTAGATATGAAGGCGGCTCAAAGCCTAGGAGCCACGTTAGGGTTCCTAAGACCTTGCTGGGAGATGGGGACATCTGTGACTCTCATGATGAAGTGGGGCTGACTGGACCGGTCCTGCCAGTGGGTGGTGGTGGTGGTGGTGGTGGTGGTGGTGGTGGTGGTGGTGGTGGTGTTAATGTCGATGTGTACTGGGGAAGCAACCCACGCTCAGTCTGTTTTGCTGTCGCACTTGCGTGTTTGTATGTGATTTTAACATAAATTAGCTCAAATGTGCTTGATAAATGGAACAGCGCCAACACAACGTGGCTCATCTGCGATGCTCCCGGCCTGCCAACATTTTGCACTGGCAAGCATCAGAAGATGCAGGCAAAGTGCAGGAACCCAGCTGCATACAGCACAGTGGGAGAGGGACAGCATTTCCTGTAGCTCCCAGTGACTCCAGTCCTTTTGCCTCAGGGAAGTCTCCTTGTCCACATTAAGAGTACTATCAGTCAGGTCTCACTGATCCTGTGCCGGGGGTGGAGGGGTGGTGGTGTTTCCTTTTCCGTGTAACTCAGAAGACCGTAGTTTCTCTTACATTGACATCTACCAAGTTGTTCTTTCTTCCTGTATTAAAGACAAAGCCCTCTATTTTCTCCAGGTTATGTTGTGTATCAGGAACTGGACATTCTTCTTAAACCACTGGCATTTTTCACTGAGGTTATTATCTATTTGGGGTTGTCTGCCTCTTGTTTTTCCCATAAGTCTTAATTATTTTTAGTTTGAGATTTTGCAGAAAGTGTGCTTCTTTCCTTCCCCTTAGGAACACATACAACTCATTACTGCAAGAGCACCTGTCTTTTTTCTTTAAAAAAGAAAAAGGAATGATCTGAATAATAGCTAGCTAGAGATATGCTGACCACATCTCTTTGGCTACAGAGCACATAGGTTTTTCTTGCTATTTCAGAACTCAGCCTACTTTCTCACCCTATTCTTGACTAGTTGGAAATGTAAAGAACTTGTAACCAACTAACAGATCCTATTGGGTCAAGACTGGATACCTGCTTGGGTTTCTGATTTTGATTTTCAACACTAGAGACCTAGCACATGCTCTGTCCTTTAGTCTCCAGAAAGAGCCTTCAGGCAAAGCCATACCCATGAACAATGCTGCATAAGCAGATGCTAACACTGTAAAGCATGCAGGATGCAGGCAGCTGGAAAATTGTGCTACAAAAATAAACACCCTGTTTCTGCAAATTGGGCAACTCTCATTAGCCCCAGGAAGCTTGTTTTCATGGTTAAGTAGTTAAGCAGCTGATTAAAGGCACAAGACCATTTAGGCACCTGCTTATTTGTTCATTTTCTTTTTTGTTCTGCACTTTGGCCAGAAGATGGTGCTCGTGAACACACTTTGGCAAAGTCTCTCTAGTGCTACAGATTCCACACCTGCAGATGCTCCTTCAGCTGAGAACATAACTTGATCTTGCAAGGCTGGGAGAAAAGCGATTTGAAAACCAGCTAGACGTTGAGTGACTAAGAACACAACAACACCTGCCCTTTTTTTTTTTTTTTTTTTCATTTAGATCTAAAAATCCAGTTGAGGGGCATGTACAACTCCAGTGTTGTTACATCACAGCACAAAGTCTTAGTATCTTAAAGTTAAGGGAAAGGCATTAGAAGAGACTCTAGCTTACGTTTGGACATGTATGAGAATAGAGAGAGTATAGCACATCAGAGTGGAGTAGACCTAGATTTAAATCTTGAAGACAAATACCACTCAGAGTAGTTTACATCCTCCAGATATGTCCTCACATGCTCTCCAGACTTTTTGAGCCGTTATACACCATGCCCACACCTCAGTAGTAGAGGAAGAGGTTTCAAAGCAAAAGAATCCATCTACGCATCTTCTAATATCACTTTTAAGGTGGCTTCTGCTGTTGTTTGAAGAGCTTTTTTTGGAGTGTGATGGCCAGATCTTACACAGAGAGGCAGACCCAAGTGAGTGGAATTCCTAAACTGTAATCCTACCAGCCATTTATCGATGGCTTGCCATGGGCCAGGGTTTGCGGGTGTTCTACGAATGGGTTGCCTCATTTCATCTTTATGACGCTGGGAGGCTGCTATTCTTATCACTGTGTTTTACAGGTGAGGAAGCAGAGGCTTATGGAGTTGAAATAATTTGCTCAAGGTCAAACAAGAAATAATGATTACAGCTAAAACCAGATCCAGCTGGCTTCCGAGCCCACAGTGGCGATTGCTAGGCTGTCAACCTCTGATCTACCTTGTTTCTAGAGTCTACCTTCTCATTTCTGCTCAAAACCTTCTCAAGGGCTTTCACAGCCCTTGGGATAAAGGTCACATTACTTAGCCTGACATTTAGGGGGCTTTATGAATTACTTTCAAGTGTTGGCAGATTAGAGAAATGGCAATAATATTTTCAAAGGCTGTGTCTAAGACAGTGGCCTCAAGTGGGTATTGCTTTAGATGCTGGGGGGTCTGTGCCTGCCCCTATAAGTGAATATTTATTTGCAAATTATTTACAGGTTTCATTTTCAACCTATGCATTGTAAATTATTAAATATTAGGTTATTTCTGATTTGAACACATCCCAAACAGCTTCAAACTTTCCTGCCCATATCTCAGTGGAGGGTCTTGTTCAGTGGAAAAATCCCTTTGACACAGACTCCAGGGGCATAGCTTTTCTTTCATGTTGCAAGGTCTGTTTATATCATTTGCCCTCTGAGAGGCCTGGGGACAGCATCGTCTGCTTCTCTGGCTTAATTGTCTCCTAAAAACCCAAAGACAGTGTGTAATTGTTCCAGGAGGAATTACTACTGGGCTTTGATTCTTATAGTGGCATAAAAGTAGTGTCAGCGATTGTAACAGAACTCGACAAAGCATGCTTTGCGTGAGTGCTCCTTGTTTCTCATCTTTACTTTATGGTGTTTGCTAAGAAATATATTTTTACCCCACATAGTCTAAGTGTCTTTGAGCCAGTAGATTTTCTGTTCTGCTTGCCTGCTCTGTTCTGCATTGGTAAACTAGAAACAGAATTCACTGGACACTGAGATCTGGCTAATGTAGATCTAGTCACCACTGGTTTGAAGGCAGATTCTAGATCTTTGAATGCTCCTAATGGGGAAAGGACAAGCAATTTTAAAAATCTAAGATCAGTTTAAGGCTCATTACAATGAAGAATAAACAGAACGATCTTAGATAGGGAAGAGTGCAGATTAGCAGTCCCTTGCGTTCACTTTTCCTTGTGCTTTTAAAGGAGTTATTGTTTATCATTCTTTGTGTGAGAAAACGGGCTGCTTTTACAGAGGTGCGTCTCTTGGCTTCTTATTTTGTGAACCTCCTGTTAGCCATCTTCCCTTAGCAATCTGAGCCCTGGGGTGAAGGGCTCTGCCAGTTTCCAGAACAGGATGGAGACAGAGGCTTAGGGGTCCCTGAGATGGAAGTGGAAGGGCCAAAGTGTGAGAGATGAGTCTGCACATATGGCCAGGTGCTGCCTTGGAGCCTCCTGGGCCAAGAGGAATTCAGGATACAGCTGCATATGTGAGTACAGTTTCCTCGTTAAGCATTAGACTAATAACCGTTGGATTTGGCAACTAATTTCATTTTAATATAGTTTAAATATGAAATGTTTATATACTTTGTCCCTAACTGGTAGCAGCTGCTTTGGAAAGTTGTGAACCTTTCATGAGCCAGAGCCTCTATGGAGGAAGTGAGGTGTGAGGTTTGAAACCTGGCCCTGCTTCTTCTCTTTCATGTCCTGACTGTGTTCCTAGTGTATACAGCACTTTATGCTCCTGCTGCCATACTTCCCATCATGATGGTCCATATCCCTTCTTAAACCATGAGCCAAGGTAAGCCTTCTTTCCTTAAGTTGCGTTAACCAGCGAGTTTTGTTACATCACATACACTTTACCTATATGCCCCGCCCCCAATCGAAAGCAAGATCTCTCAAAGGTGTATATTCTGCTCAAAGCACTATTCACAATAGCCTCAAAGAAGGAAGCAACACAAGGGCTCATTGATGGATGAGTGGATGACAGAATGCAGTCTTTTCTGTACCTGCTATGGACCTACCATTCATAGAAATGAAACACATTCTGACACATGGTGCAGCAAGGGCAAATCCTGAGGTCATTGTACTCAGTTGAGTAAGTCCATCGCTAGAGGACAAGCTCTCATTCACATCTAAAGTGATCAGATGCATAGGCAGAATACTAACTGGTGATTCCCAGGTGTGGCTGCGAGTGGGGAGTTACCATAACACATGAGTTAAATTTCAATTTGAGGCCCACTCTGATAGCTGGTAGCCACATTTGCACAACAGCATGCTTACACCCGAGGCCATTGAGCTATTTGCTCAACAACAGATATGATGATACATTTTATGTTATGTGTAATTTACCCTAATTTTAAGAGACATTGCCATCCACTCACCCCAGGGCAGAACACTTTGCTCAAGTCTGTTTGCTCAACCTGCCACCAAATAGGTTCACCCCAAGGCCATGTCCTAGAAGTCTGCATGGCTACAGGGAGGGGCAAGATGAATGCTTCTTGAACTGCTAAGCAAGACCACATGCTTCCTCCCCAGGTGCATAGTCTCCTCTATGAAGCCCTCCTTCCTGGTGGAGTCCCTTGTTGATCCCTATGTGCCCCGGTCCTCGGGGATTTGACGAGACCCCAGGGAAGGGGGCGAAAGAATGAAGGGACAAGAGACACAAAGAATGAGAGCTAGTCTGGAATTCTGATCAAGCTCTGAAACTTTAATTTCCGGGGCAGGTTATAAAGACACAGCAAACCGGGAAGTTTAGGCGAGGGTCACTGCTTAGAGCTATCCCACTATTGAATCCTTGTTGCCCCAGATCACCCCACTGCCAAATGCTTATTGCCCCAGATCACCCCACTGTCGTATACTTATTGCCCCAGATTATCCCACTGTCGTAACTGGCTCCAAGGAAATGCCAGATGTTCTTTAAGTTCCTGGGACCTGAGACTAGGTTTCCCAGAACAGCAGGTAATTTCCTGGGTTTGGCTCCTGGCATCTACAGGCAAAAATGGAGGTCTGGGGAGAGCAGAACCCTCCTGAGCAGGGCAGGATAAAAGTCAGTTTGTTTGTATTTCTGCATATCTGTTGTATATCTCTAGGTAGGGATGCAGTGACATCCAAGGCTAGCCTGGAGAAAGTCATTCACAGAGCTGAGGAGATTGAGATTGAGATTGACCTTCAGCACATGTAGATTGAGGTGAGTGTGTGAGTTAGCCAAGGCCTAGAGGCATCCACAAGGTCTTCACACTGACATTAATACTGATCTCACTTGTAGTAAGCCAGGCCTGATAGTGTGATTTCACATGTATAATTTCCTACTGTCCTCATAAGAACTGTATGCGGTTGATACTCCCAATCTCCTTGTTTTAGAAGTGAGAAAACATGACCCAGACTGGGAAAGGAAGTTGTTTAGGCCACACAATGAGAAAGTTACAGAGTCAAGATCTCGGCCCAGACTTTCTGGTTTCCCATTCAGGGCCTCAGCAGGGTACCTGAAACAGAGGTTTCCAGAACACATGGTGGACCTTGGAGATGGAGGAAGCCAATTTCCTTCCAAGAACTGCTCAGGTAGAAGTCTTCCCCAGTCATCATTTTGCCACTGTGGTGGCCTTTTCACACGTAGTACCTTTGTGCCACGTATGAAGCTAGTTGTGAGCTCACACTCACTTCTTGGAGAAGAGTGACCGTCTGCCCAGCCAGCTCTCCAGTGAGCACATCTTCTGACTTGGGCTTCTTATGTTGAGATTAAATGGGTGCTCTTCGATCTGCTTTGGAAAGCAGCTCTCTGCAGACATCTTCCTTTGTTGTCAGGATACCTCCAGATACATGCACTTTCCTGCATCACTGGTTTTTTTATAGAGTGGGCTTCAGCTTTATTCTAACTGTTGATGATTGCCTGAAGGTGGATTTTTTTTCCTTTTATTTTACTTGAGAGATGGGAAAGGGGGCAACAGCTGATCCTGCATGATTATAAAAGAACTTGAGACAGGAAGATGTAAACCTCAGGTCTGAGTGGCCCTGGACAGTTGCCTATTTCTCTGAGCCTCCATGCTCAGAGCTATATTCAGCATAACAAACATTTAAGAAACAGCTTTTAAGACCTGTTTATCAGAAGGAAGTGCTGAATGTCCACAGGGAAATCTTTGCAGTAACGATCTGGATCCAAACACAGAGGAGCTTTCTGGTTGGGTTGAGGTCTTCCAGTTTGTGGACGCGAAGTAAGTGAGAGGCATTCCCCCTACCCCCAGTAGGCTGTGGACAGAGCACATCCCCAGGGGACTGATGCTTTAGAGGTCGGGACAACCAGTCAGACATCATGATGCAGTCTTTGTATCTAGGAATGAAGCAGGCTCACTTTTTCCATTAGCACCAGGCAGAGAGAAGAGAGAGAGCCAGTGAACCAACTGCAGTGTGGTTAGGGCTCTAACCGGGGGCTAGTGAAGAACTGCAGAGAGCTTCACTGATTCTGCATTTCTGGAACTTCCCTCTCAGAGGAGATGACATTTGAGTTGGGGCTTAGAGCATGAGTGGGGGTTCTCTAGAGAGACGGGGTTATTAAAAACGTTGCTGGCAGTAGAAAGCAAAGCGGAGAGTCATATGGGAAGAATTGCTGAAGTTTGAATTCAGACTGTTCCCTGTAGTCCTTAGCTCAGTGCTGTTGAAGGGTGGTAGAACCTTTAAGAGGTGGGGCCTCTGGGGGAGGGGCTTGGAGGTGATTGTGTAGCACTGGTCTCTTTCTTTAGCTTCTCAGACACCATAAAATGAACAGATTCCCCTAACCACAGGACCCCATTGTGATGTGCAGTCTCTCCACAGGCCCCAAGGAATGGACAGTGTCTTCTGGAAATGTGGGCCAAAGCTAACACTCTCTTCCTCACAGATTGGGTCAGCTGAAGTATTTGTGGTGGAAGTCGAAAGCTGAAGCACAGGAATTGCTCTCTTCATTCTGTGGCTGGAATACTGAGTTGGAATAGTCCTGACTAAGGGCTGAACACGGCTAATGCTTATTGAACACTTAACTTAGGCCAGGCATTGGGCAAAGAGACCATTGCATGCATTATCTAATCCAGTCCTCTCCATGCTATTATTAACTGTACTTTGCAGAGGTGAGACTGAAGCTTCTAGAAAGATTAAGGAATATGTCTGCCATCACCAAACTAGGTGACAAAACCAGAGGCAAATCTGGTTGTAGCCAACTCCCAAGCTGGCTTTAGCCTCTCTCCAAGAGCCTGGAACAAAGTACTGAGTGGTTTGTGTGCTGCTGAGCTAGCATTCCCACTTCCCCTTTGATATGAGGATAACCCCGGGGCCACACGGTGGAAGGAGCAGAGATGAGAGCACAGGGACAACAGCCACAGATTCACTCTGTCCCACCTGCAGCACACGTGAGAGCCTTCCACAGGGACACATGCACAGCCTACTGTCCTGCTGCTGCTGAGGTCAAACTTCTCAGGGGCTGTGTATGCAACAGGGGAGGGGAGCATGTGATGCTCCTGCCTTGATTTTTCATATTAGAGCATTTTTTTGCCTTAGGACCCAGCATGAATCTACTGGGACCAGGACAACCTGCCGAACAGATCTGTACTGTACATGGTTTCTGTTTACCTGTCCTACAGAACCTGCCTCAGAACCAAAGTTTTGTCTTCCTCCCACCCCCAACCCCCAAGCTTATAAAAACCACTCTATGTATTTTTTTATTTTGTAAAGGTAACACATGTCATTGCTGGAGAAAGATCAAAGAACATGAATATCGGTATGTATCAATTACCCATCATTATCTTCCAGATTATCTGAAACTTGGCACTATAAAGCAAATGTAAGTTCTCACATGGTTTGAAAATGAGAGATCTGGGGATGACCTAGCTACTGGTCTCATGAAGCTGCAGCTAGGCTGTGGGCAGAGGCTCTAGACACAGGGCATGGAGGACCTGCTTCGAGAGTTGCTCTGAGGGAGGCTGGCTGGGCACATATAGACTTCTCCCAAGCATTGCTCAGAACATGGCTTCCCTACTACCCTGCGGCAGCGAGTGACCAAACACAGAACTCACAGCTCATCTCTAATCAATGGTCCATCACATATACAGTGTTCCGTTGGCCACACGCTGGGCTGAGTATGATATCTTAGGGGTGGGGTGTTTCTAGCACAATCCATCATCAGTGGTCATCAGTGCCTCTTGTGAAGGTTGCCAACCACTTGGACACATTAAAACGTTGCTATAGTGACTTGAGTTTTTACTGTAGTCCCCCCTCTTCCTCTCAAAGTATTGCAAACTATAAAAGACCACTAGGAGACCACAGGAGTGGGAATGCAGTGATAAGTGGTAGGTGTTCTCAACAAACTTCTGACTACTCTCTTGTGCTCCAGTAGACTTCTGATTGCTTTCTGAGTCTGTGGCGTGCCAAGTGTGTGGCATAGGAAAGAGGAGAGTAATGGCAATAGAATGAATGTTCTTTTTTTTTTTTTTTTTAAATGGGGGATTTATTCCCAGAACTCTCTTGGGCTCCTCATCCCAATATCCATTAACAGACTCATAACTGAGAATGGACCTCAGTCTAAGTCATCGGATTCCTATAGTACCCACATTGACTTCAAGCTTTTTAAAATTAAAAAAAAATTGTGTGTGTGTGTGTGTGTGTGTGTGTGTGTGTGTGTACATGCATATGAGTGCAGGTGTCTACAGAGGCCAGGGTTACCAGATGTGTTACAGGTGGTTGTGACTAGCCATCTGATGCAGGTGCAGCAGGAGCAGTATGCATACTTAACCACTGAGCCATCTCTCTAGCCCGTGCTTCAAGCTCTTTCCATGGGACAGGATCTCTGTGCATATTTCCATTAGCTTTATGGTGAAGACCATTGGATGTGCTATCATATGAACCATCTGAGGGCTGTGGCTTCTCATGAAGCACAGTCACCCCGAAGGGATGAATGCTGATTCTTGACTATATACTTTATGCAGAAAGCAGAGACACATAGCATTTGTAAGCAGCTGCATATTGTGTTTGTGGCATTACAGTTTCACAGGGAAGGTGGTTAGGAGGAGAATGGTCTAAAGGCTGTTTAGGAAAGCAGTAAGGGAAAAACAGGTTGAAAACACATTTAAGGTCCTGAGAGGCAAAGAGTAATTACATAAACTACAAAAATATGGTTGTTTGTTCTGTCCAGAAACAGAAGATTTGTTTTTAATAGAAGATTTCCATTTAACAGAAATATCAGGGAAAATCAAATGAACCTTGAGACTCTGATTTCAGAACAAGTCACAGATGTTAAACACAACAAGGGAGCCCCTTAAATAGACTGCATTTGCGGCACTTCAGCTATCTGATACTCTGTGGGGTATTGTAAATACAAATATAGAAACACCCCAAATGGTCTTATTAGTACTGGTAATATTCACTGAATGTGAATTGATATTAGACATCTGTGATCAATTAGATTTGGTCATTGGCTAATTATATACATTTAAAACGTATCCAAGACAAAGATATCATAGTCAAGCATAGTAATTCAACTAATATTATGATTAAAAATATTATAATCTTTTATCAGTGCATGGTGGACACATGAAGGAATATGATTTTATCTGCACAGTTTATAAAGAGCTTTGATATAAGTGTTTGATGATTTGATCTTCACAAGGGCCCCGCCATGTGGAAACTGTTCCCTATTTTCATTTTAGGCTGAAGGGAAATGAGGTTCAGCCATCTTGAATGATCCATCCAATATGACTTTACCCCAAACTGGCAAGCTGGGTTCTAACACCATTTTCATTGTCCCTTCCTCTGAAGAAGTAAGCCTAACTGTTCTTATGCAATTCGGGGGATGTGGCTCCTTTAGGACTATGGAGTCTCTAATCTCTGCCTCCAAAGGGAGGCAGGTAACTCAGTTGGCAAATCTACCCTCAGGGACTTTCTGCAGTAGCCCCAAATACCTCCTTCAAAATGGAGTTTCTCTGCATACTTGGTAACCACAGCTTCCTGTGCATTATGTGGCCATCTAATCCCAAAAAGCAGCGGTTCTCAACCTTCCTAATGCTGTGGCCCTTTAATACAGATCCCTGTGTTGTGGTGACCCCCAACCAAAAATTATTTTCATTGCTACTTCATAACAGTAATTTTACTACTTTAAAACTTTACTAGTTATAAATTGTAATGTAAATGTTTATGTTTTCTGATGGTTTTGGGCAACCTCTTTGAAAGGGTTGTTTGACTCCCAAAGGGGTCGAAACCTTCAGGTTGAGAACTGCTGCCATATAGCATTTAGAATTTTAGGCCCCAAATAAGATAGTTCTCCAGAACTTTTCTATCCCCCAGCCAAAAGTACCACCCAAGTAAAGGTGAAAGCACTGGTCAAAGCCAAGGTTAAGCTCTGAGTTCACCTCCTGTGGCCCATGGAAAGTCAGTGGCCTATCATTTCCATTCTGCTTAATAAATGCTGACTCTCCCACTTGTGCTAACTGGTTCAAACCCCACCCTTCATCCTGTATATCTCCGACCGTCACCCTTGCACACTCCTGAAGCAAAATCACCTTCAGTATTGATTCAATAGGAGAAATAAACTTAAGTTCAACCTTAAAATTATTTTCAAAAATTAAAATAAATTAAAACACTCAGCTCAAGGTCAGCTATCCCTAAACTTTTAAAAATCACATTTATTTATTTATTTAGGATATGTAAGCCGGCACATATGTGCCACAGTGTGAGTGTGGATGTCACAGGAAATTTTCTAAGAATCAGTTCTCTTAATTTACTGTGTGGGTCTGTGATGTTGGACTCAGGTCATCAGACCTGGAATCAAGCACCTCTTCTCACCGAGTCATCTGGTTAGTCCTTACCCTTAAAATTCTGTTGCTGGTTTCAGAATGAGGTTACTGCAGTCTATAATGAAATCACCTTATCTTTTACGATGCATGAACTCAATGCTGAAGATCGTTAAAAAGTTACCTGAATGTGGAGATGTTGAGGGAGAGAAGCAGAGATGAGCAAGTGAAGAAGGCAGAAGCTGGAATCAGGAGGTCTGCTCGAGCTGATGACTCACGCCAGGAAGCTGATCAAGAAGTATAGCACCCTATATACTAATACAGGGGGGTAAGAGGACAGAGTCAGCAGAAAACTGTCACACAGTGGGACAAAGTCAGCAGGAAGCTAAGCAAGCAATGCTGCACAAAGAGAACAGATGCTATCTTAAGCTCATCCCAGACCAAGCACACAGGGACTTAGGTCGGATAATCACAGTCCCTTAGGAGGGAAGAGTTGGCTTCTCAGGATCCCAAATCACAGCTCCCCACAAGGCCCTGGCCCCAGGCCACTACTGGCTTTAAGTGTGTTCCTGGTTTAGAGAAGAAACTCTGTCCCCCTCCATACTTGAGGGTCTCAGGGGAAGCCTTGGAGTGGCCTTAGCTCCCAATGAAAATGTCCTTCATTTCAGGAGTGAGATGTCTGCTCTCCCTTAAACCATAGGTAGTGAAGGTTCATGAATGAGTTCTATGTTCTGCTTTGGCTTGTCTCAACCGTCTCTCACTGACAGCTATTTCCCACTGACAGCCATCTCATTGACAACCACCTCTCAATGATAGCTGTCTCCATTGACAACCACCTCTCCTTGACAACCAACCCTGATTCACTGACAACCAACCCTCATTGACAGAAATCTCCCAGTATCTTGAGACCAGGTTCTCATAGGTCTTCCATTCTTTAGTCTCCTCTGCTCTGCACTAGTTTTTGAGACAGTCTCATGTAGTGTAGGCTGACCTTGAACCCTATGTAGCGTGAACTCTTGATCTCCCTGCCTCTACCTCTCAAGTGCTGGCATTGCAGGAATGGACCTTTTCTCCTTTACATTTCATATCTTGATTTTATTCTCATTAATATCACACTGTAAAAAAAAACCTTCCACATGTTTTACAATTATCACGATGTATTTTATCAGGTGTATATGGCTATACTTTTAGTTGTTCTTTTACAAATGTATGATGTCATTTTGTCACATTTACATATAACATTGAACAAGCATCTTTACAGATATAGTTTTTAAAAATTCTGTGCACCTTTGGAGTCATTATCAGTAGTGGAGTGACCAGGTCAAAGGGGACACTCATTGTTCCCTCCTTGTTCTAGCTTACACTGGTGTCTACACAGGTACCATCATTCTTGATCGTGCCTCAGCTCTGCCCACATGAGTTAAGTCTAACTCTAATCCTTCCCCCTAAACCATGTTTTGACTCTTTGTTCCAAATGCTCAGGATTGTGGTTCTGTTCCAACAATGCTGTCAGAGCCCAAAATAGTGTGGAGATTTTTCTTTGGGAAATTGCTGTCAAAACCATTGGCATGTTCTTTTGAATATCCTTATTGGTGACAAAACTTGGTATTTAGAAGCTGGATTTTAATTTCTGGAAGGAATTAGTGTATCTTTGACATACTTTTCTGTTTCTGAGAGGGTCCTCTTAGAAGTCATAACTAGGTAGAGTTTAAATATGAAGTGAACTGTTTACCTAGCCTAGGACTAAAGCCACAAAGAAAACTAGATGCATTGCAACTGGAGTTGCTGCCTAAGAATTGCCTTCTCTAGGGATGGAGTGCCACAGAAAGATACCACGTGACTACAATCTATTGATTTGGAGGCCTGTCTCACTTGACCCCAGTGCTCTGGCTGGAGGTGCATTCAAATGATTGGGTGCTGGGATCTGGAGCCTAGAAACTCGTCTCTCTAAGAACTGGGAGTCTGATTTGAGCGGCAGTGCCTGGAGCTGGTGCTGTGTTTGTGAGAGGGCCCAAGAAAGGTGGTTCTGAGTCCGTGGAGTGACTGAGACCCGGATGCACCTGTGCTGGTGGATTCAGTTGCTGCCACAAGACTGAGGCACTGTTGCTGAGCAACGCTGAAATCAACAGCATGTTAACAGAGGGATGTCTTTCTGGTCTTCAGCAACCCTGGCATCCCCGATGCTCAGGAACCTAAGGAGGAGCTGGCTGTGGAAGGGAAGTGTTGTTTACAGAGGGTGGCCTCAGTTTCAGCCTCAGACAGCAGAGCCTGGCAGAGAAACCCTCTGCCTGGCTGAAGCTGACATGCATCTGCTACTCTGCTAAGTTTTTCCAAAGTGCTTCACCTGCATTGAGGACACGTGCCTTATTTGGACAAGGACATAGAGAAAGGATGGGACATTTAGAATAAGGACACACATCTCACTCTATTCACTCCTTGCCCCTTCAGCTGCTCAAACTGAGCTTTATTCTGGATGACAAGGGAGGAGGTGTCTTGTTCCTGAGATAGTCTGTGATATGAGATGGCAGGAATACACAGGGAGATGGCATTAGGTCAGGCCATAGGCTAAAAGCCCTCCTGTGACCCGCTCAAGACTACCCAGCTCACAGAAATGTTTGGAGGGGGTGGATGTCTTATAAGAACTGTTAGTAAAAATAGATTCAACTTATCATCAGGAAGATAAAGAGAGAGGAGGAGAGGGGATGATGGGGGAAGGGAAAGAGAGGGGATGGTAGGAGGGAGAAGGGATAGGCCAACACTGGCCCAGTAGCGAGGGCCACAGAAACCTGTGGCTGCAGAAACCTGGAGACCCTCTGTGACTTGTGTAATTGGTCTATATCTTATGGCTTTGTGTGTGTGTGTGTGTGTGTGTGTGTGTGTGTGTGTGTGTGTG
>JANHMN010000003.1:102209577-102276155 GCA_030674055.1 Rhabdomys pumilio
GGTTATGCGTGCTGCATAGACTGTTGAGGAGGGACCTGTGGTTATGCTGCATAGACTGTTGAGGCTCCACTGTTAGGTCCACTTGTTACAGAGCCCTGGCATCAAGACACTTTGATTCTGCCACAAGCTCTGCAGCCAATTTTTTCTTCACTCTGGCCATAAATACACCATGAAGGAGCTGCCAAGCAGGCAATAGGCACCCATGTCTCCAATGTCTATGTATGTTGGAGCAAAGTCTTCTTGTTTCATAGCCCAATAAAACAATTTAAATAGGGACAAACTTAAGGTTTTGCTAAATTTTTATTTCAAGTAAGGATATCACACACTGAATGAGCTATTTATTAAAATGATTATTTCAGCAGGTTTAGAATATGTATCTTGTATGTATGTGAGAAGGTCAAAAATCATAGAGTGATAATGTTTTTCAATAAACATTGTAGTTCTCAGAAGCCCAGTCCCAGCATCATAAAGCAATGCGGAGAGAATAGGCTGGGAATCAAGAAAGAGTAGCTTGATAACCATCTTCTTTTCCGGGGAATGGGAAAACTTGGGGAGCTGTAAGAAAGTGTAAGCAGATGCATGGAATGGATCACAGAGACTACATAAGTTAATTCTCATAAAATGGGGTGACACTGTGGCACCAACGCTTTACAGTAGTCCCCCAGGAGATAATAGAACCACAGGTGTCACAGTTGCCTCCACTGGCAGTTGTGTAAAGACAGTATCTCAGGCAGGAAAGAACACAAACCAATAGGGGTAAAAGCTACATAAGCCAGATCAGGGCCACATAACATGGCAAGTTTCTGTTCAAGGTGATAAAAGACTATTAGAATTGAAAATCATTTATTTTTAAAGATTATATTATGAGTACATCATTCTTCCATTCCCTGTCCTCCCTCCATACTCTCCCATATACTTGCCCCCTCTCTCTTTCAAATTCATGGCCTCTTTTTTTCCATTAATTGTTACATGCATATATGTATACATACATACATACATACATACATACATACATACATACATACATAGTACATACATGTATATTCCTACATACACCCTTCTCAGTCTGCATAACATTATTCATATGTATGTTTTCAGGGCTGAGCACTTGGTATTGGATAACTAAGTGATGTGTTCTTCCCTGGGGAAGATGAGACTTTTAGCAGAGAGTTGAAGGCTGTTTTGAAAAAGAACTACATGAGGATCCCAGATACAAACATTAAAATTTAATAAATGGGTTCTATTGGTAATGAGGGGATTGATAACATTAGAAGAGAATTTGAAAGATAGCATTCAGATGGAAACAGCAATGCCAAAGCAGATAAATCATAAGAGCAGAGGAGGCAATGGAGGAAAATGATCCAGGAGGGTATATTGGTATCTCTGGTGTTTGTATTAATCAGTGTTTTCTGGAGAAATAAACACAGAGAGGGGGAGAGGAAAGAAAGAAAGAAAGAAAGAAAGAAAGAAAGAAAGAAAGAAAGAAAGAAAGGAAGGAGAATCTTGAAGAGACAATGGCTGAGAATTTTCAGTTAGTCCAGTGTTTTGACATTTCTAACAAAGTTCCTGGAGGATGAATAGGAGCTCTATATTAATATATCATGCTGAAGTTTTAGAGAACAAAGGGTATTGCATTAGTTTTCAAAGCAGCCATGGAATAAATTCACAGGAATAAGACTAGCAACGGACACATCTACAGAAAGAACAGGAGCTGAAAATACTGGGAGATGAACTGCTAAAAGAATATGGCCATAAATTAGGATTTTACAATCCTTCAAAGCGTTCCCTGGTGAGATGGCTCACAGAATGGTCCTGGCCACCTAGTCTGATGATCTGAGTTTAATCCCTGAGACCCACGTAGTGGAAAGAATGGACTCCTTCAGGTTGTCCACAACCTCAACACCTGCCCCTACATGCATGGTGTAAACGCATGAAATAAATGCAAAACAAAAAATTTAAAACTCCGCTCCAAGAATAATGTAAAACAGACATTTCCAGACATTTACAGATGGTTTTATTGCAAATTCAACTAAACATTACAAAAATAATAGCATAAATCTTAAATTCTTTTATAAGATATAAAAAGAGAAAAATCTCTCCATCTGATGTGTTTTATGAAGCAATCGTGATTTTTGAATCTGAATCTTGAAAAGGCATGACAGGAAAAAAAAACCCACTAAAGTCAGTTTCATTATGAAAATACATGCAAATGTCCTAAAGAAAATGTTGGCAAAGTGAATGAAGAGATAAGTAAAAAGATGATAAAACATTTCAACCAAAGCGAGTTCAATCAGGAATAGAATGGTAGCTTCAGCCAATCAGTTCATTAGGTGCTCTGGTGTGTGCTGGCTACTTTTATGTCAACTTGACAGAAGCTAGAGTCATCTGAAGAAACCTCCACTGAGAAAATGTCTCCCTAAGACTAGGCTATAGGCAAGCCTATGGGGCATTTTCATAATTAGGGATAGATGGAGGAGGACCCAGCCTGTTGTGGGTGGTGCCACCCTGGGCTGGTGGTCCTGGTCCATTTCTATTAAAAAAAGAAAAATAGCAGGCTAAGCAAGCCAATGGTAGCAAGCTAGTAAGTAGCACTCTTCTGTGGCCTCTGCATCGGTTCCTGCTTCCAGGTTCCTGCCCTGTTTAAGTTCCTGTCCTGACCTCCTTCAGTGATAGACTATGACATAGAAGTGTACGCCAAATAAACCCTTTCCTCCTCCAGCTTGCTTTTGGTCCTGGTGTTACATCATGTCAGTAGATAGTAACACAGAAATTGGTACCAGGATTGTGGGGTATTGCTGTGACAGACCTGACCTTGTTGCTTTTAGGAGGCTTGTAGAAGGGCTTGGAACTTTGGACTAGAAGTCATTGAGTGTTCAAAGCTTGATGAGCAGCTCTTCTGTGGAAGTTTGGAAGATTCGAGTGTTGAGAGAAATGCAGACGATGGAGTCCTGGCGTGTGACATCCTAGAAGCAAGTTCCCGAGTCATTTAAAGACTCCATTGAGGCTGTTGCATATTTTGAGTTAAGAATCCATGGTTCTGGTTAGCTGAGGCTGAAGAATCAGTGGTGACTAAAAAGATTCCAGAGCCAGTAAAGGAAAACATTTGCTTGTCTGGGATAAGCAATGCTGGTTATCTAGAGCTGAGAAATTAAGTGATTAAGAAGACACCAGCATCATTGAGGTGAAATCTGGGACATGTTGCCTCACAGTTGGCACACAGTATCTGCATTCCAGAGGTGACCAAGGATATACCTTGTGCCAGCAGCCGAACTTGGTAGTGTAAGAGTCACCTAGGTGGTACTGAGTTTGGAGGCACTTCAAAGCCATAAAGGGGTCATGAAGAGCATCGAAGGCCTTGCCACTGTGTGGCCTAAGTCCTTGAAGAGAACACAGAAAAGGCTATTGGCAAAAGTGCATCCCAGCTGCACCAAGACAACATAGCATTTTCCCAGTACCATGGGACAGCCACCAAGAACAGCAGCAGCCATGGAGTGGAGCTACCCTAAGCCTAGGAGACTGTGTGTGTGGACTTTAGTGGGTAGAGCCAGAAAAGTGACCCAGGTTCTTTGGAGGATCTCAGAAGATCATAAATGAATCCCAGTTGTTAGACACTGAATTACTTAGTTGGAATTTGGTTTTCCTTCGATTGAGTGAGGCTATACCCTGGTTCTTCCCTCTTGAAAGAAAAAAGTATTTAGTTTATTTTCAATTTTACAGGGGTCAACAGTTGAGAGACTTTAAACTTTGAAGAAGGTTTTGTAGTTTTACAGAGACTTTTATTTCCAGAAGAGACTGGATGTTTTAAAAAGAGTTTGAATTTTTAAAGTGTTGAATTTGTCATGAATGTGGGAATTTTAAAGCTTTATTTTATATTTATATTTTCTATATTTAATATGGCAATAAAATATTAATATGCCATCTTGGGGACAAAAGAGAAAGGACAGGTTATGACTTAACAATGATGTATTTGTGTATCAAGTTGACAAAGGGCTGATTGTTCTGGCTAGTTTCACATCAACTTTATGCAAGCTATCATAATCTGAGAGGAGAGAACCTCAATTTAAAAAATGTCTCTGTAAGATCAGGTTGCAGGCACACCTACAGGGCATGTAGAAGGGCCTAGTCTAATGTGGTTAGGGTCACGCCTGGGCTGGTGGTCCTGGGCTCTATGAGAAAGCATACTGAGTAAGCCAGTAAGCAGAACTCTCTGTGGCCTCTGCATAAGCTCCTGACTCTAGGTTCCTACCCTGTTTGAGTTCCTATCCTGATGCCCTCCAATGATAGACTACAATATGGAAGTATACACCAAAAAGTGAAACAAAACAAAACAAAACAAAATAAACTTTTTCCCTGGACTTCCTCTTGGCCATGGTCTTTAATCACAGCAATAGAAAAGTAAGACATGGTGATACACTTTTTTCTGAAAATGTCCCTTGGCTCCAATAAGACTGAACTTTTGCTGGACCTCACAGTCAAGATAATAATGCCCCTTGAGATATCTGAGACTGTGAACTTACCCTGCTCTCCTACTGTTTACTCAGCTTGTTTAGGTTGAGCTTGCTTTAAAAGAAGTGTGTATCCAACATTACTATGCCTTGGATTTTCAAATACAATCAGCTTTTACATCTTAAGCTAAATGTATAGCTTTAATCTTCAAATATACACTCTTCCATACCCTTGACCCAGAATAATGTATATATGTATGTGTGTGCTGTGGTTATATTTTGGTCAAAGCAGTCAACAGGTTGAAAGCAACATTAAGACAAATATACATATGAATGTTGGAAGCAACATGTGAATATGTTGATTGCATCTGCTTGTGGTTATGAGTGTTATTCTGGGTCAATAAAGTAATACTTCCCTTGTAAAACTCTGTTAAAGATCCCTGTAAAAAATTTCTCATCTTTTTTTCACTCTATATTTTCTGTGTTGTTCAACAAATACAGAGAACTTTGTTGTAATCAGAAAGAGGAAACAGGGGAGAAGCAAAGAATTCAAATTTGGTCTTGTCCTTGGACAGATTACTCTAGGAGAAACTTCCTCAATCTCATTCCCCAATGTAGTGATCCTCAACCTAGAGGTCACGACCCTTTTGGCAAACCTCTGTCTCCAAAATTATTTACATTATGATTCATAACAGTAGCAAAATTACAGTCATGAAGTAGCAACAAAAATAATTTTATGATTGGGAGTCACCCCAACATGAGGAACTGTACCAAATGTCACAGTGTTGGGAAGGCTGAGAACCAGTGTTCTAATGTGTTGTATATGCAGTCGGGACTGGAGAGATGACTCAAAAGGGTTTGCTGTGCAAGCGTGGGGACCTGCGTTCAGATCCATGTAAAAAGCTTTACATAGGAACACACATATCTGAACTCCCAGCATTGTTGTGGGTAGAGACAGAGGATCGTCAGGCTGCTGGTTGACAGCCTAGCCCCAGGTTCACTGAGAGACAGTGTGTCAGAGGACTAAGATGGTAAGTGGTGAAACAGGACACCCGGCATTCTTCTCTGCCTTCTGTGTGTAAGCATGGTTATACTTGCTCCCACATGTGTTTATACACCACACACACCCACACACCACATACACATCACACATATCATATATACCACCCATACAACATATATGACACACACAACACACAACAACACATAGCACACACATAACACATACAACATACAACACATAATACACACACTAACACACTCAGACAATTAAGTAATGTAATTCACCACATGGTGTGGCCTCTGTTGACGTAATCGCTGACCTCTTGGTATTTGGAGGTGATGCTTTTGGACGTGATGGCAGAGCCCTTGTAAATGGGACTGGAGTCCATGTAAAGGAAGACTGACCGGATAGCGCTTCACCCCATCTATCATTCAAGATAACAGTGAGGCTGTGGATGACTGGGGAAGTTGGTCCTTGCCAGACCCCAAATTACTCACCTGGATCTTCCATCTCCCAGGCCCTACAATTATGGGAAATACATTTCTGTCGTTTCTAAGTTGCCTTGCCTATGACCTTCTGTTATGGTGGCCTGAAAAAACTTAAACATGACACTAACAGTTAATGAAATCATCTCTGTAAATGTAGCAGGACCAACCTCTAGGAGTCAACTCTTATTTATGACAAAACCTCTAAACAAAATATGATTAAGGGGATGTTGATCGAATAACAAGTACCTAGAAGTTCAGCAAATGTATTTGATGGGAAATACTGAAAATCTGTGCATGAAAATCAAGAGTAAGATGTGGAAGACAATTATCATTTGTGTCTGACACTGAAGTGAAGGATATGGAGGTCTAGCCTGTGCATTAGAGTGAGACAGAAATGAAAAGATAGGAATTGTAAAGGTAGAAATAAAACTCCCAGTCACATATAATCTAACTATATTCCTATAAAATTAAAAGAATTTTAAAAGAATTGGCCATTGTACTCCAATAACCTATCTGATTATATTTTTAAGATTTATTATATATATTTATCATTTATGTGCATGCATGTGAAGCTGAATGAATTTATGCACACATAATGCATGCAGGAGGTCAGGGTTGCCCAAAGAGGGCACTAGACCTCTGGAACTAGAACTACACATTTCTGTAAACCACCCTGTGGGCTCTAGAAGCAGAATCTGGGTCCTCTGTAAGAGCAGCAAGTGCTCTTAACTACTGAGCCATCTCTATATCCCTGTGATTATCTTATAACATATAGTTTACAGTATCAATTGGGTTTAGCAAAGTGCCATTAGGTACATAAAAGCTATCAATTGCATTTTACATATTTATATATATATATATGCATAAAATATTATCTATTAAAAGTGAAAGTAAAGATATAAATTAGAATAATATCATACTGTGATTTAAAAATATTTAAAACCCCACATGGACTACTTTAAATTATTATAGAGACAAAGATATAAATATACTGTAATTATGGATTTTCTTTATTGACAACTCATATGGGAGTGCCCAGCTCACTGTAGATGCGTCACCTCCTGGCAGATGGTCCTGGGCTGAACAGTAAAGCAAACCTGGGGAGCAAACCAGTAAGTAGCATTCCTCCATTCCTCTATGGTTCCTGCTTCTGCTTCTGCTTGGGCTCCTTCCCTGACTTTCCTTAGTGATAGACTGTGATCAGGATATGTAAGCCAAATAAACTTCCCCCTAAGTAGATCATGGTAACAGCTGTTTCACAGCAGTAGAAATCAAACTAGGGCACATGTAATCTCAGTTACTTGAGGGTGAGGTAGGAAAGTGAAAGTTCAAGTCCAACCTAGGCTAATAGTGAGTTCAAGGATAGTTTGAGCAACTTGAGATAAAATAAAGGCTAGGGGTGTATCTCGGTAGTAAAGTGCTAGTCTACCCATCCCAAAACACACACATACACACACACAGAGAGAGAGAGAGAGAGAGAGAGAGAGAGAGAGAGAGAGAGAGAGAGAATGTGAAATTTTCAGGCAAATGGATGGAACTAGAAAAAAAATTTATTCCAAGCTAGGTGTCTCAAGCCCAGAAAGACAAATACATACTGAAGACTCCCAAACTCAGAAGACCCTCACTCAAGTCTCGGGAAGTCATGGCCACCCAAAAACTCGAAAGACACTGTACCTGGATGCTATCAGCAGAGGCTTTATTAGGGAGAATTGGCCGGCTGCAGGAGCTGAATTGACAAAGACCGGCTGGCTGAGGAGCTTTTTAAAGGGGAAAACCACAAGCCAGAGGAGTGAGGAGGGAGTGAGGGGTTGCTAAGGAAACAAAACATAGAAAGTCTTAAAAGGTCCCAACCCAAATTTAGTCAGGGTCATGTGGAAAACATCTTATACACTTATCTTTTGTAAGGATGTAACCTCACCCAACCATTTATCTCGTGATCAGCCAGTTCCTAGGACCACCCAGATGACTTGCATCTTTCTTTTTGTCCAGGAATGTCTTTCTGCTTTGGGCCTTCCCCACCCACAGGTGGATTGTCTTCCCTGAGGTCTAAGGAATGTTAATTAGTCCCTCCCTTTCTCTCTTGAATGTTAATCTAGCAAGTGTCTCTGGCTCAGGGAATGTATCCCGGGGCAGTGAAGGCCCAAAATCTTACATTTAGTTCTGCTTTCTTGGAACTAGTGAACCTGAATTCTTTTGCTCAGGTCTAAGAGTCATAAAAACTTTCTTTATTTTTCATGTCCTTTAAAGAAAAGCCTAAAGAAAAACCTGTATATATTTTATAAAATGATCTTTATAATTTTTCACTCTACACATACAAGCAGGCAAAACACTTTAAATCGATTTAAAACAAACAAAAATACTTTCAGTGATTACTTCATGGGAAAGGCTTGCAGCTAGGAGGAACTCAGGGGGCTTCTGAATGTCCTCAGAATTCTGTATTTTGAGCAGGCTGTTGGCTTCAAAACGCTTACTTTATGATAACTGGGTGGATAGTGTGCTCTAATTTGTTTACTTTTCAGTATGTGTTTTAGTTCTTATCTGTGTGTACATGTGAAGGAAGAAGAGAGCAGGAGGGAGGAGTAACTCCAGGAGCTTTGTGGAATTAAGGCCATCTGGGTTATTTACAATCAAATGAGCCAAACCAAAGCAAGCATAATTAAATTAGTTGGAAGCAGCATGTTTGCAATTCTGGTTACCAGCTTGCATGGGTATGGCTCTGCCTGCTGTATCTCCTCAGTACAGTTTGAAAGGTTCATTTTCTTGGTTCTGTGGTTTGAATATGGTTTGCTCCTTTGGAGACTCATGCTGGAGATTAATCCTATTGGGAAGTACTAAGAGGGTAGAATCCATCTGACCTTGGCCTTTGAAAGGTGATCAGGACTAGATAACGCCACTAGGGTAGAGCCCTATGTATGAATATTGTTGATTTCATAAGCAGAGTGAAGAGAGACCAGAAGAGATATACGTCTCCCATCTCTCATTTCTTGCAGTGTGGTGTTATACCACCTGATACTGCCTGAAGAAGGGCAACTCCAAACTCAGCACCTTGTGCCTCCAGAATTCTGCTAGTTAGTTTTGTCTGTAAACTTCACACAACCTGGAGTGACCTGGAAAGAGAGTCTTAGTGGAGAGTTGTCTACATGGAGTTGGCTTGTGGGCACGTTTACTGGGGACTGTCTTAATTGTTGATATTGTTGATGAAATAGGGATACCAACCTTGAATGTGGGTGGGAATATTTCACAGTCTAGGTCCTGAATTATACAGGACAGGAGAAAGCTGGGTGAAGACTGAACAAACATAGAGGTATGACCTCTCTTTGCTCTTGACTGAATGTGATTGTAGGAATTCAGTTAAACTTAAAAATTAACTGCCCCAGGACACATTCCAGGAGGAGCACATTCCTTAGGATCCCTGCCAGATTACCATGCTGGATTACCCTGCTGGATTAACAGTCAGAAGAAGAAGGGAGAGGCTGTTTAACATTCCTCAGACCACAGGGAAGGGAACCTACCTGCTGGTGGGGAAGGCCCAGAACATGTAGACACATTCCTGAAGACACCAACTCTTGACACTTACAGACAAGGGAGGTCCTTGCCACCTCATTCCCCAAAGACGGATCAGTTTAAAAGTCATACTGCTCCACCAATCATACTGTGCCTAAACACTGTTTCTCTAGTCCACCCCTTAAACTGTATAAAAACTGCTCATAACTTTAGCTCAGGGTTCCTCTTGCCTGCGTGCAAGGGAGCCCTAGTGCACTGGTTATTATCATTAAACCTCATGTTTTTGCAGCAAATCCCCTGTCCATGTGTGTTTCTGCAGGAGCACGTCCCCTGGTTTGGATCTTAGAGTCCAACATGTTCTGACTAGTTGCTTGAGTTCCTGCCCTGACTCTCCTAAAAAGAGAGATGATGACCCAGAACTGTAAGCTGAACAAGCCCTATTCTCCCCTAAATTGCTTGCAGTCAGAGTATTTGTTACAGCAAAAGAAATGCAATTAGAAAAAGAACTATGCACCCAAAGAGTCCTCTTTTCTTTATATCTTCCTCAGCCTGTGGTGTCGTGTTATGAACTATGGAAGACAAACTGATACACTCAGTCATATGCTTTTGAGAACCCACAATGTGCCAGGCAGTAGGATGTGTTTTTCTTCTGAGCTGTGTTTCGTGGAGTCAGAGGAAATACAGATGATTTGGGTTTGAACATTGACAGCTCTCCAATTTCTGCATCGTGAGACTCTCCTCCCTCACACCACCCCTACCTTTGCCCACGCTCTAGTGGGAATGATTAAAACCTGTGAAATACTACATATCAAAACAGACAGGATGCAACATACTCAAGAAAATACCGTGGCCATCTGAGAACAGGGTGAGAAAGGCTGTTGAAATCTCTGGCAGTCTAGAATTATGCGCATATTCTCCGGCTACTTAAATCTAGATAAAGAGCCTGAAATTTAGGGCTTAAAATCCAACGCTCAGAATTCCAGTCCTGTTGGCTTCTTCTTTCTTTAGGAATGCAGATGTCCTCAAAGTTCAATAATTACAGGCATTAACACAGAATATGAGACAAGACAAAAACTTAAGGGGCATGTATGAGTTCTAAATCTTCCATACCTGTCTGAACTACATTGCATATGATGTTGTCTTCTCTAAGTGGATCTATGCATCTATAGAATATGCTAGAAGTAAATTTCCAGGAGTTGGGCTTGCCCAGTCCTACGCAAGTCCATACTCAGGGAGTGATATGACAAGTACACTGGCTCTAGTCTACTTTCTCCATAGCCACGAGCTTCAGAAGAGCTGGGGCTATGTGTGCCCAGGACATAGCACAGGGTTGAACATTCTTACATAACAGAACTTGTTGGCTTCTTGAATGAGGAACAGAATAAGCAAACACTTGACAAACACATATTTCCCTAGAATGAGCAACAAAATTATAGAGTGATTCCATCTAAAATTATATTTAAAAAGCATCAAGTTTCTGACTTTTTGACTTTCATTCTTTCAGTCAAGTAACTTCATTGGTTGTTTAAGTGAGCCCTAGGAATAAATACTAGATATAGTAGCTTTGATGAACAAGATAGATGTAATAGAGAAATGGTCATTCTGGGAGGCCAGTGCTCAGGAGAGTCAACCTAGGAAGTCCTCACTGATAGGTGATGCTTCAGCAAAGATCCAATGTCAGTGAGGGAGTGAGCCTCATTTTATTTCACAGGATGGTGTGTTAAGCAACGGGAATGGCATATGCAAAGGCCCTGGGGTTACTAGTCCTGAAAGAAAGGAATCTATATATTGGAAGCAGAACAGAAGAGAGTGGTGGCATCCTGGTGAAGTCAAGTCATTAGTCCAATGCAGGAACTAGAAGACCTACAGGGGGATAAAGTCTGTTGGTGCTTTGGAGCAAAGGATTGGCAAGTTCCAACCTGATTTTTGACAAGATCAAGTTGGCAGCTGTGTTGGATCGAGAAGGCTCAAGAATAACCATTCCCAGAGTGGGAGCTATAGAAATGTTTAATCGTCAGACATAATCAAAGAATTCAGTTTTCACTGAGACAAAGTCAAAATGGTGGTCCTCTCCTTTCAGGAATATATTTAATGAAGGGGTAGATATAGCTAAAATTACTCGATAGGACTTTTGTGTGAGTTAGAATAGATACTTGGTGATCAGTGGTTATGCTACTGTGATTCCATTTTGGAAATTAGAAATGTTTAAATAAAATGAGTGAACTACAGATCATTGTTCTAAGTGTTTTCTAGAAGTACCATTCATTTTTAAATTATTTTAATCTTAAAAGCCTGACAGAATAATCTTTAAAAACCAACATAAAAATCACTCAGGAGGCCAAGGCAGGAGGATTGCAGGTTCAAGGATAACCTGTGCTATATGTGAGACTCTGTTTCAAAAACAAAACAAAACAAAACAAAACAAAAAAGCAAGGAAACAAGAACACCCTCCACAAAACCAAAACACTACCAACAGTGAAAACATAAACCTGAAAAATTTAATTAGTGGGATACAAAGTAAAATCAGTAAGTATGAACAATGAGATCCAAAGAAATTATTTTGCACACACAAATAATAGAATTTTCAGATTATACTGGGTTTAGTAACTTATTATGAAAAGATGTAAATTTAATGTGGAAGCCATCAACTTGATAATCTAGAAAATTAAATCATCTGGTTAATGAAGAGAAGTAACTGAAGACATTGTTATACAAAAGCCACACTACTGTGGTTACACAGTAAGATACTGGCAGAACCTGGATAATGAGCCCATCAGTTCAAAAAGTCAGTTCCATCACCAAATAGAAAACCCTTCAGTGCTCTGAAGTCCTTTAGCTCCTATAGAAAAGACACTCATGAGAGCCTTTGAAAACCCAGAAACAGTTCTCAGACAGGATGGAAATTACCATCAATAAGAAAGACCCTCCACTGTGCTGTCAATATTGAAAACCTGCTTTCTATCAACTATGCTAGTTGAAGACGGTCCACTGCCTTCTCATCCCTGATGATGAAGAGATGGTCAGAAAATGTACATCCCAGGTTGGTGGGGAAACACTAATGTAAAAGCTGCTCAGACACCAATGAAGATGCGTATTTTCTCTCTGGTTTTTTTTTGTGTGTGTGTGTGTGTGACATTTCAAATCTTATTGCTTTTTTTAAAATTGAGGGCTTGCCATTCTTATTCTCTGTCTCTCTTTGTCTCGAGTAGACTAGGCTGGCCTCAAACCCACTGTGTAGCCAGAGATGGTCTTGAATGGCTGATTCTCCTGCCTCCTCCTAAGTACATACAGGTACATGTGACAGTGCACCTGGTTGTATATGGTGCTGAATATTGAGTAGGGGCATTGTGTGAGCTAGGCAGGCACACTACTACTGAGATGACATCCCAGCCCTCTTATCCCAAATATTTATTTTGTGCCTCGTTTGTATGTATGTAAGACTACAGTCTCTGTGATTGCATATTCTGGAACAGACACCTGGGCTCACCTGACAGTGGGTCAGTTTGTGTTCCTATGATATGGACATGCAAATCTGCAGTTCAGGATTAAGGTCTGTGCTGGGAAAATGAATGACGGATCGGAGTGACTGCATCTACATGGTATTTAAAACCATAAACCTGCAACCCACCTCATGACATTCATGGACCCTATTCATTTTTATCTTCACAATATTTCTTCAGTAAAAATATGTAGACAAATACAATCTATGATGGGTTCATGATTGTGATACTCATTTTTAAGTCTAGTTTTGAAGGAAGTCAAAACATATTCATGGGTCTCTGAAATTACTATGGTCCCTAGAAACTGTACCCTCTGTGCTTGATGGACAAGTCAGCTGATAGTTGAGATGGAATCTCCATGGGAACAGATATAGTCAAAAAGATGAAAAAGTCAGGAAAGGGGCCCCGAGTCACCCCAACATATAGAAACCAAGAAGAGTTTAGATCGTGTCAAGGTTTTATCCTCTGAGATCACAAAACGCTCACTGCTCATTGAACATACCAGTAGAATGAGTTTCAAACCACCTAAACCAACTGTGGCAGTTCTCTTGTCAGGGGATTTACATCTACAGTTGCGTCTACACTGAAGCTCCACAGCCCCTCATCACTCCCAGTGCCTAGAGCACACAGACCCTGTGCGCCATGGTCTCATGACCATCTTTAAAAGCGTTAACATTATGTGCATACATGTGTCTCTGTGTGGGTATGTGCATCTGAGTACAGATATCCATATAGATGACCAGAAAAGGGCATTGGAGACCCTGGATCTAGAGCAAGCAGTTGGGAGCTGCTCAGTATGGTTGCTGGGAACTGAACTCAGGTCCTCTGCAAGAGCAGTCTGAGCATCTATCACTGACCAGGCTCTCTAGCCCCTCTCTTTCTTCTTTCCTTCCTTTCTTTCTTTCTTTCTTTCTTTCTTTCTTTCTTTCTTTCTTTCTTTCTTTCTTTCTTTCTACCTTCCCTTCTTTCTTTTTAAGATTTTATTTCTTCTATACCCAACTTAGATATGCTGTTTATAATTTACAGAAGAATTTGCCTTATAAATAAGCAAAGGAATGGAAGGAGCCCTCAGCAAGAAAGGGGACAAACCAGATGAATGTGGTTTCTTGAATACCGAATGCAGAAGGTTGTGAGGAGGCAGGGTCTAGCACCATACCCCAGGTAAGTGGTATAAGCTGCCGGCTGGAAAAATCTGTATGGCCTGTCAACATGGAAGTCCTCAGGGAGCTGATCAAAGAGGATGGGATGACAGAGTCAAAAAAAGGCACTGAATGCAGCTCTTCTGAGTTTTGCTCTGAAAGGAGGGAAGGGGAGACAGTTGACAAGAAGGATCCAATTCCAGGGATTTCTCATTTTAAAGATAAGAGATATCACTTGCTACTGGGAAGGTTCCCTTAAGGAGTGAAAAAGCAAGCATGTGAAAGAGGGGAGAGGGGAGGAGGAAGGGAGAAGAGGGGGAGGGAGAGAGCAGAGGGGTTTGGAGGAGGATTGCCTTTGCAGCGTCCATATAGTTGGTTGGCACTAATGGAGAAGACAAGTGTAGGGCCGATGGGTTCTGGGAAGTCGTGGGGATTCCCGCTTTATTTATTCAGCAGGATGACGTTTTAAGTAAAAGGAATTCAAATATTGAATTATTATTGCTTCTTTGTTCTTTGTGAAAGCCATCTAGCAAACTTAGCAAGATAAAATATAACTGACAGGCAGCATTAAAGGCCCAGTATTGAGGCAAGAAACTGGTCAACAAGGGCAAGCTTCTGCAGCTAAGGAAACGTAAGCCCAGGATTCTATACTTGTTTGCCTTTCCAAGGGCCTGGCTGGGAGGGACCTGGTCAGTGTACATTTGTAATCATTCCTTCTTATTTATTACAGAAGATGAAAGCTCCATTTCTGGCTGTCTCCCTGGTGGTCAGCAGAGCTGTAAAGTTCTTCTAGCTGTGGCTGCTGAGAATGCAGCCGTGGCCTTAGTGAAACGTTGAATTTTAGCTCGGCTATGGGTCCACAATGGTCAGAATCTGATCAGCGATCCCCAGTTCCTCTAGTCGATGTCCTGCTTACGAGTAGAGACTGATGAGATGCTACGTAACACACTCTGAATCCATCACAGGAGACTCTCTCACTTTGTGTAGGCTGCCTCCCTCCAGCTTCCTCACAGTAGTCAGAGCAGACACCAGTAGTCAGAGCAGACCTGTGGACCTACAACCCTTCCTTCCTTCGCTATGAAGGTGTCTTCCTTGAAGTCTCAGTGGAGATTTATTTGCTGACTCTGTTGCTGATTCCCTTGATACTTGAGGCCAAGAAAAAAGAATCAACTGAGTCAAATCCAGAAGCTGTTGTTATGTATTAGGATTGCAGTCAGGGAAAACACATACTTAGACAGTCCTGAAAATGTACCCATGGTTTTACAAAATGGTGGCTGTGTTTATAGCTTTAAATTCTGTGGGGGATTTCTGGGGAATTATGATTAGTCTCTATGAACGTTAAGCTGTTTTATAAGATAGGGATGAGGTGTATCCTGAAGTCAAGAGAAGTAAATGAAACATCTTTTCAGGAATTTGCATTTTGTGGATGCTACCTGGCATAGGACAGGTGGCCCAGTTCAAAGGTCTGGCTTGGGATGCATTTGAGTTTGGATTGGTAATGTCTCCAGCTTTCATCTTAAGAACCTCAAACACATGCCACTCTATCTTGGTGATTTACCTCTTGAATGAATTCTTTAATAATTCCTATGAAGACAAAGTCACTGGGGATAAGGGAGGAGAGAAAGAAGAGGTCAGGGTATTTAAAGCACCAAATATAATGGGTGTTAAAATGACCTAGGACTTTGAAGGATAGCTTAGAAAAACACTGATGCCACTCCCCACGCTGAAAAAAGAAGAGGCACCACGCAGTGTAGAGGCTGTAAATTACAGATATATAATCCAGCTATAATCTTCACGGTGCAGGGCTGTAACAATGGATAGACAGTGATTGGCAAAGACATGTCAGTCATAGCTATAGATTAGGGAAGGTGAGAGGAGCGAGCATGGGGAGCAACCGTGAAAGATAGGAAGGATGCTCCTCAGACAGGAGTGGGTGTGGAAGTGAGGAACCATCTTATGAGAGGGCTGAGGAAAAGTAGCCCCAGGAAAGATGGAGGTACTTCTACAGTCAGGTAGAGTTGGCCTTCAGAGAAAGCTCTAGAGCTTAGGGCATACTATGACATAAAGCTTGAGATCTGCTGCCTTTATAAATTGAAAAAAGTATTAAGATGGATCGCATTGTAATATTCTGGGTTACATTTTGTTTTGCAGTTTTCTGAGTTTTGATTTGTTTATACAGGAACCCAAGGCCCTGGAGCCATATCAGTCCTGGTGGACTCCTAATTAATTCTTTTAGTATTTTTAATTCATACCAGTGCAGGACAAGTTGGCATGCTGGTAACCAAACACACATAATGAGAATAAATTAGTTATTTTATTTGTATTCATTCTCCACTTGTGGGATCAAGTAGCCTTGCCTAGATTTCTTCTTGTGGTGGCAGTGGGGCAGTGACTCCCTGGGAGATTAGAAGCAGCCCTGGTACCTAGGCTTGCTCCAGATACAAAGCTCTGATGCAACTTCTGGAGGATTCCATATTCTGGTTCTCAGCTATAGCGTACACCCCTCCAGGCCACACTCATAAAGTGGCAGATTAAAGGTACCTAAAAGTCATTTTCGTGTAATTCCCCACCTGACACATGAGGCCCTTCAGAAAATGCCATTCCACTTCAGAGCGACACGGCATTTGCACCCCAGAGGCAGCCCATTCCATTTTGGCCCTTTTCAATGAATAAAATGTTCAGGCTCGTTGAACCGAAATCCCCACAGCTTCTTTAGCAGCATGCCTGCCAAGCTTCTGTAATCGGTCTAATAAGATCAGGGGCTGCCTGTTATGTGCCCTAGGACAACTCTCTGGTGACTTGGAATTTAAAGTCTCTCACTTGGAAACAGCTGATTTGACCCTAATCTAGTCCTACTGATCAGTCTTTTTCTATATGGATTATATACAAATGGTTTTCTATTACATCATTCATTCATTCATTCATTCATTCATTCATTCATTCATTCATTATTTTACCCAATTTGACAAACATTAGCTAAACCATGTAATACCTTCCATATGTCAGGCCAGGGTTTACATGGACTGGAAGGAGAAAGAGCCTAAGAAATAAGCTGTAATTCTTAAAAGGAGTCAAGTGCTGAGCTGTGGGACTTCAGAGAGTGCATTGGAAGGTCATGGCTAAGCCACTTAATCTTGTTTGGATTGTAATACCAGAAATCAAGTAGATGATTTGTGTGTACAGTGTTGCCTGCGTGGTACATATACATGAGTGTGTGAGTGGGACCAGCACACCGAGCAGTGCCATCCTGGGCAGGTGGCCCAGGGTTATATAAGAACACACACTGAGTGGGGCTGGAGAGATGGCTTAGTGGTTGAGAGCACTGGCTGCTCTTCCAGAGGTCCTGAGTTCAATTCCAGCAACTACATGGTGGTTCACAACCATCTGTAATGAGGTCTGATGGCTTTGTCTATCATGCGGGGACACATGCAAATAGAACACTCATATACACACATAAACAGATCTTTTTCTAAAAAGCAGGTAGTGATGGTGCACGCTCTTAATTCCAGCACCCAGGAGACAAAGGCAAGGCAGCTTGCTGTGAGTTTGAGGTCAGACTGGTCTATAGAGTAAGTTTCAGAGGCTGCACAGAGAAAATCTGTCTCTAAACAACCAAAGAAATGGGGGAGAGACCGAAGCATGGGGAGTAAAGCTAGTAATGGGAGCTCCTCCATGGCCTCTGCTTCAGTTCCTGCCTCCAGGTTCCTGCCCTGTTTGAGCTCCTGCCTTGCCTCAGTGATTCAGATGCAGGGTGCTTTTGGTCATGGTGTTTTATCACAAAAAAAATATATATATTAAAAAAAAACCCAACACATCAATAAAAGAGCAAGGTCAGACATATTAAGTACAAATATTACAAAACTATTATATGCAGGAATTATAGCAATTGTTTATTTGAGGGGAGGTGCACAGACTCAGGAGGCCCGGGTGAAGATGGTAGCAATCAGGAGGCAGATGCTTTCTTAGGAGCCTGCTATAGATTTCAGGATGAAAGTGATTACTGTGTCTACTCCCAGATGTGAAATCACACGTTAGGAACCTCACTTCTCTGTGACATTCATCGCCTCAAGCCATAGTCATAAGTTTTACATTTTCTTTAACATAATGAAATCTGCTCTGATACTAAGATCTCCATAATTATATTCCAAGTTACATACATCTGGGGGAAGGGCAGCCAGGGAGCAGCAGGCAGATTTATGACTAGATTCTAGTGGCTGTACTTAAGAACACTTAAGGTCTTAGATACTCCATGCCAACCTCTTTGCTTACCTCTGTGCCATTTCTAAGTCAGAAAGAGGGCCTGTGGATTACTCTGTGTTTGAATCACTCCTAAACTGTGTGATTTAAAAAAAAAATAGCAATTAATAGTTCATAAAGTCTGTTTGCCTAAGAAATTTGGGAGTGGTTTACCCGGATGGTCATAACATCAGGTGGGCCTCTGATCATTGGAACACTTGTTTAGGGCTGGAGAAGTGTGCATGTATGTCTTTGTGCATGTGTGTATGTGTCGCGCCCAACTTGTCCAGCAAGCAGACACAACATGGTTGGATTCTTCTCATCAGCCTTTATTGCAGGAACTAATAATAATACTATGGGGGACTCCGTGCAGCCGGAGGGTGCTGCTTATATAGAGAAGCAGATGTTGCCAATGTAAGGATTGGCTAAGGCTATAGTACCTCGTTAGCATATGCCCACTCGGGAGGGGCACACACCAGAATCATGCAGACGCATGTGCAGAATACCTGTTTACCAGAAAAATCTGAAGAGGCAGGCAGGCAGGCAGTCGGTGCCATCTTCTAATGTCAGCTACTGACATGTATGTGTGCATTTGTGTGTTTGTGTGTCTGCGTGTGTCTGTGCGCATGTGTCTGAGTCTCTGCATGTGTGCATGTGTGTCTGTGTGTGGTGTGTGTGTGTGATATGGTGTGTGTGTGTGTGTGTGTATGTGTGTGCGCGTGTGTGCATGTGTCTGTGTCTCTCTCTGTGTGAATGAGGGTCTGTTTGTGGTGTGTGTGTCTGTGGCATGGTATGTGAGTGAAGATGTATGTGGGGGTATGTAGGTGGGAGTGTGTGTGTGTGTGTGTTATGGTGTGTGTGTGTTATGGTGTGTGTGTGTGTGTGTATGTGTGTTATGGTGTGTGTGTATGTCTATTTCTGTGGCATGGTATGTGAGTGGAGGTATATGTGGGCGCGAGTGTGTGTGTGTGTGTGTGTGTGTGTGTGTGTGTGTGTGTACCATAGGATGCATTTGTGGGTTAGAGGACAACACCAGGTGTTAGTCCTCACGTCCCATCTTGTTATGCCATAGTCTTGTGTTGTTCCATGTGGTGAGTGCCAGGGTAGCTGGCTGAGAACTTCTTGGGATTCTCCTGTCTTTACCTCCCATCTGGAAGTAGGAATACTGGGGTTAGAGACACACTCTACCTCATTCAGATTTATGGAGTGTGGGTGATCCAAACCCAGGTCTTCACACCTGCACAGCAAGCATTTTACCCATGGAGCTGTCTCCCCAGCCCCAGAGGATCTTGCTTTAAAGTCACAAGTCACAGAGATGACAGATCTGAGGTGACAGGTCTGTGATGGCTGTTGATGGAAGGCCTGGGGCCTCCACCATGGACTGTGAGAGCATTATGTCGCAGAGATGGTTTTGTCAGAGTAAATGATCCTAGGAAGAGGAAGGAGGGCTTTATTTCAATGTCTTTTATGTTGCCCACATCCTGTAAGACAGAGTCTGTATTCAAGTCTGTATTTAGACCTCAGCTTTTGAAGAGATCAAAGAATTAATAGAAATATTTTTAAGCCATCATTTGGGAGACTAGTATTCTTACATAACTATTCCTGAAGCCACTGCTACCAGTAAGCGGGTTAATAACTTTAAGGCCAGTTTGAAGAGGTAGAGAAATGACCCAATGAATAAAGAACACTTGCTGGTCTTGTAGAGGACCTGGGTACAGTTCCCAGCATCCGCACTGGGTGGCTCACAACCACCTGTAGCTCCAGTTCCAGGAGATTTGATGTCATCTTTTGGCCCCTATGGGCACTACACATACATGCTGCACATACAGCATACATACATAAGTGCACAGAATAAAAATGATTTTTTATAAGTTGAGGGGTTTTTGGTTTTTGTGGTGGTTTGAATAGGTTTGTCCCCCATATGCTCTTTGAATTCTTGGCCCATGGAGAGTAGCACTACTAGACGGTGTGGCCTCATTAGAGAAAGTGTGTCACTGTGTGGGTAGGCTGTGAGGTCTCCTGTGCTCAGGCTCAGCCCAGTATAGAAGAGAGCCTCCTCCTGGCTGCCTGCTGATCAAGATGTAGAACTCTTGGCTCCTTCAATACCAACTCTGCCTGCACGATGCCATGCTTCCCACCATAATGATAATGAACTAGATCCCTGAAACTGTAAGCAGTCTCAATTAAATGTTTTTGTTTATTTGAGTTGCCTTGGTCATGGTATCTCTTCATAGAATATGACAGTTTGTATTTTTCAAGAACAATAGTATTTTTCTTTATTCATTCTTTTTTTATTCACTTTATATCCTGATTGCAGCTCTCCCTTCTAGTTCCCCCTCACATAAACCTTCCCCATCCCCCACACCCATCCCCCATCCCCTTCTCCTCTGTGAAGTGGGAGGTCCCTTAGAGTATCAACCTACCCTGGCACATCAAGTCACTGCTAGATTAGGTACATCATCTTCTATTGAGGCCAGAGAAGGTGGCCTAGTTAGGAGAATGAGATCCACACGTGGGCAACAGAGTCAGGGACAGCCCCTGCTGCAGATGTTGGGGGACCCACGTGAAAACCAAGCTGCACATCTGCTACATTTGTGCAGGGGGCCTAGGTCTAGCTCATGTATGCTCTTTAGTTGGTGGTTCAATCTCTGGGAGCCCCCCAGGGGTCCAGGTTAGTTGACTCTGTTCTTCTTGTAGAGTCCTTGACCCCTCTAGCTCCCTCAATCCTTCTTCCGACTCTTCCCAACAAGAATTCCCAAGCTCCATCTAATGTTTGATTGTGGGTTTTTGCATCGGTTCTGGTAAACTACTGGGTAGCTGCGGACAGTTATTCTAGGCTCCTGTCTGCAAGCATAGCATAGTATAATTAACAGTGTCAGGGACTGGTTCTTGCCCATAGAATGGGTCTCAAGTTGGGCCAATCATTGGTTGGCCATTCCCTCAGTCTCTGCTCCATCATTGCCCCTGGACATCTTGTAGACAGGACTCATTTTGAGTCGAATATTTTCTGGGTTGGTTGGTGCCCTTATGCCTCCACTGGGAGTCCTGCCTGGCTACAGGAGGTAGCCACTTCAGGCACCATATCCCCCATTGCTAGGAGTCTTAGCTAGCGTTACCCCCATAGTCTGCCTGGAGCCTCACCCATTCCAGGTCTGGCACACCCTAGAGATGTCCACCTATCTCAGATTTCCGTTCTTCCCCTCATTCCCCGATTTCCCTACTTCTTAAATGTTCAGTGTTCTTAGTTGTCACAGAAATGCAAATCAAAACAACTCTGAAATCCCACCTTACACAAGTCAGAATGGCTAAGATCAAAATTAAAGCAACAGCACATGGTGGCAAGGATGTGGAGCAAGGGGAACATTCCACTATTGCTGGTGGGAGTGCAAACTTGCAAACTACTCTGGAAATCAGTTTGGTAGTTTCTTTAAAAATTGGGAATAGTTTTCTACCCTAAGACCCAGCTATACCATTCTTGGGCCAATCTTACCCGAAAAATGCTTCACCATACCACAAAGACACTTCCTCAACTACGTTTACAGCAGCTTTATTCATAATAGTCAGAAAGTGGAAACAACTCAAATGTCCCTCAACTGAAGAACAGATAAAGAAAATGTGCTTCATTTACACAAGAGAATACTACTCAGCTGTTAAGAACAAGGACACCATGAAATTTGCAGGCAAATATATGGAACTAGAAAATATCCTGAGTGAGGTAACTCAGACCCAAAAGGACTTACACAGCATGTAGTCATTGATAAATGGATATTATCATAAAGTACAGGATATCCATCCTACAGAACACAGACCCAAAGAAGCCAAATAGCAAGGAGGGCCCAAGGGAGGATGGCTGAATCTTTCTCAGAAGGGGAAATTAAATAGACATTGGAAGCAGATGGAGGGAGGGAACTGGGTGGAGAGGGACAAGTGGGGGAATTGGGAATAGGATTAGGTGGAAGTTTGTTTTTTACTGATTGAAGATGTTCTAGTTGGTACATAACGGTGTTTGATGAAACAGCTCATCTAGAGAGAGCAAATGCCCTTAAAGCGGTGAAGAAAGTGAATTCCTGGAGAGTGATGGGCTCTCAAAGGACAGAGAAGAGAAGCTGGTTCTTAGGAAGAGTAGAGCACCCACACTGGAACTCTAACCCTGGCAACATACTGACCATGTCTTTTATTTTCTGTATTTTAGCCTTTCTGATGCTAGAGGGACTTCCCTTCCCACACATAGGCAATGTCCTGGGGTAGCAAAGGGCTTATCCAGGAATGAGCTTCTCAGATGTGAAGTTCTGGAGTCCATTCTTGGCCACCTCCTTTACTGAGTTTTCTTTATCAACTGCTCCGATCACCTTACGACCATAATGTGTTTGCTCACTATCACCCTTTTTTCCTAGTGACCTTGATTCTTTTCCCTGTGTCCCCCTTATTGGTAGTGTGGCTTTCCTTTTGGCAACTGCAAGTAGCAAATTTTTTTTCAGTGACTCCCATTTCCCGATGTATTGACTTCCTCATACCTCACAATTTCTACACTAAACTTAATTTTAATTGAGATCACAACTCATGAAACTTCCCAGGCTCAAGGGACCAAGTGAATGTAGACAAAGGGCAGGTGACTAGTATTTTCCAGAGAGTTCTGGATCATCCAATACCCAGAGTAAAGAGGGCAGGGGGACTGGCTAGTGGAAGAAGTCATATTTAATATAATTTTAAGGAATAAGAGAAAACGTGAAAACAATACCTGCTTTATCAAATGTTTATTCTTTGAAGAATAATCTCAATAAGCCATTTTTGGCACTTATTTGTTGCTTTGGGATTTTAACACACTTCAGTTTGCAAAGATTCATTTTTTAAAATCTCCACCCCTTCCCACCTCTGCTCCTGACTCATGGAAACACGGAGATGTGGGAACGCATTGGTGGCCACTTGTGCACAGAGGGTGTGTGCTGCCTTTCCCTGGTGTTTGTCAAACTTACGCACTGCTTGAACAACATTGTGTAGCTATTTTTGTAAACTTAATCATGAGTTGACTTCATTGAGTATTTCAAGTTCACCTTGAGGCAACTTCCAGGTTTTACTAAAATGGCAATCTCTACAGAGTCTAATAGCCGATGACAGAGGCGAAGGTGTTCCTTTGTATCTGCTAAACTGGTGTGTCTGGAAATGTCTTCCCCCCGCCCCCGTGTGTGTGTGTGTGTGTGTGTGTGTGTGTGTGTGTGTGTGTGATCAGTGGCATAATGTGGCAGTCAGAAGACAGCTTTTGCAAGTCATTCAGTTCTCTCCTTTCACCATCCTTAAGTGCAGGTCGTGAGGCTTGCCGGCAGGTGCCTTTGACTCCTGAGCCATCTTGCCAGGCTTGTATTTGTGTTTAAACAATCTCTGCAGGGCTCTTACCTCAGACTTTTGTTCTCCTGAGCCCTGGGAAATCCATGTCTATCATTGGTCAGCCACAGTCTTGAGGACTCTGTTACACCGGCCCAACTAAGCTGCATGCTCACCTGACCTTTGGATGCTTTTGAATAAGGGCTTCCCTTCCCCACTAACTCAGCTTGCCCCATCCCACTGTTCGGAGAGCCAAGGGTGACTCCCTCTGACTAACAGTAAGAGGCACATGGAGAATGTCAATTGTGAGTGTGAAGAGAGTGTCTGCTGCTTGCGGGAGGCTTTCTTTTGAAGATCCTGTGTCACAAGAGGCCTCTATAAGATCCAGGAATTTCTTCACCCCCCCCACCCCCGTGACACACTCTAGTTACTGACAAACTTGTCAACAACTGATGTATTTGTGGCTTTTCTCATCACTGTGACAAAAAAAATAACTTGACAGAAGGAAAGTAAGAGTGGATAGCTTTGCTTTAATTCATGGCTTCAGGGGGTGCAGGTTATCATGGCGATGAAGGCATGGTGGCTGGGTAGCCCCAGAATGTGAGGTGGCAGTTGGTTATTATCATGGCTGTAGATCAGAAAGCAGAGGGCTTGGGCTGGACAACAACCTTTAAGGCACTGGCTCTCCACCTTCCTAATGCTTTAATACAGTTCCTCATGTTGTGGTGACCCTCAACCATAAAATTATTTCATTGCAACTTCATAGCTGTAATTTTGCTACTGTTATGAATTTTAATGCAAATATTTGTTATGTAGGATATTTGATATGCAAACCCACTAAGGAGTTGTGACCCATGGATGAGAACCACTGCCTTAAGGCCTGCCTGCCCTCTGTGATCCATGCCCCTACTCCCCAGCCTACCTCCCATTTCAAGGGTCCATCACCTCCCCAAGCAGCACCAGCTGTGAACCCAGGGTTTAAGCCTTTGAGCCTCTGGGGCACCCTTCACATTCAAATCATAGGACTGGGGAAGAAAGTTCTCATAGAAAAATGGGGCTGGGGGAGGGGAGCAGGTGGATTCTTTTGGTGTCAGCTGAAGGGAAAACTAGAGAGAACACAGAGTATGACAGGAACCCCTTTTTACATGAGAAAGAAAACCAGTGCATGCTGAGGGACCCAGAAAAGCAGCATGAGCATGGCTGAGGAGGACTACCAGCTCGTGGGGGGCTGGGAGGGGGGGAGCAGGGCTTCCTTTGAGTCTTAAAAATGTGGATGACTTTTTCTCAGTTTTCTACACTGTTTATCTTTGACAGCTGTGCTAAAGGAGCTAAGCATTTAAGCCCAGAGTCACGTGTGCTAGACTCACAATGTGGGAACATCTCTGCCCATGCCTATAGCACACATAGATATGCAGACATGCACACTGACACATACTACACGTAAACATACAGACATACAGATACACTCACACACATACAGAAAATAAAGAGATCAAACACCCAGAGACACAGACAGATGTAGAAACACACATACACAAATACCCACATAAATGCATACAAACAAAAATATACTACACAGTCATAAACATATACTCAGAAGCAAATATGGAAACACACCTGAATACACATAAACATGGACTCATACATGTAGACACAGTTACATACAGACAAATGCAAACCCAAATATACAGACATAAAAAATATGCACACAAAGAATCATACATAGATATCACACACAGAAACATATACAAATACACAGAAACACATACCAATACAGAGACACACACACAAGCACATAGACATACAAATGTGCACCAATGCTCACACAGATACACAGACACACATACATACCCAGGCAGAAACAAAAACACACACACAGAGATACAAAGACACACATGAACTCTCTCTCTCTTTCTCTCTCTCTCTCTCTCTCTCTCTCTCTCTCTCTCTCTCTCTCTCTCTGTGTGTGTGTGTGTGTGTGTGTGTGTATGTGTGTGTGATTCTCTGTCCCAGACCAACTGGGGGCACTGACAGCTCTGCCTGTGTCAACCCCCTGCCTGGGAGCTGCTTGCTTTCATTGTCACCTTCTAAAACAGTTCCCGCTTATCAGACAGGGCAGTGTCTGGGAAACTGTGAAATGACAGATGCTTATGGTATCTGGTCTAAGGACAAATGAATCACATAGCTTTGTTGTCCTTTAATGAAACAGGAGTTGACTTAGAAGCTGATAGCGTGGGCTAAGGGTCCTTAAAGACCACTTCCTGTTAGGGTACCATGTTGGACAAGACACTGCTGTTGCTCTTAGAAAAACTTACTCAGGGAAAGATAGGACCACACTGCCTCTCTGTGCTAGGGGGTCCAAATGTGTGTGTATGTGTTACTCAGTCTTGAAAACTGAAGGTTGCTAAGAAATTCTGATATTAAGGCAAGGAGAAAAAGAATTAGCTCACTATTAAGAATTTGGAATTACTACTATTCCCATTTTACAAAGGCCTGGGGAGATGGCATCACTGGCCCAGCCAACAGAGGTTGAAATATGAATCCAGGCTTCCCTGACTAGTTCCCAAGAACTAGGGACTTCCAGAGCTCTGTGTAGGCTGTTTCTATGAGTCAACTCCAAGTGCTCAGCTATGGCTATCCCCTCATTTTCCTCTCTCCTGATGCAAACCCCACTGCCTGATGCATTCTGCTTAGTCTCCTAGACAGAGGTTTCCCTGATCCTTTACTTTCCTTCTGTTTTTTGAACATAAGACCCACATACTTGGTTTTAAAGGCTGCAGGTTTGTATGGTGATTGGAAAGTATGATGGGAAAAGAGCCCTGTATCTGTATGCTGTGATCCTGGATCTACTGAGATGCCAAATCTTTTAAGTTCAGATTCCAATTTAGAGAATCTGATCTAAGTTTGAATTCAGGTAAACTAATAGGCTGGTACCTAGCATTAGTTTCCAAATTGCCTCCCCAATAAAACCCAGTCTCTAGGCTAATCCCCAACAAGACCAGCATTTCCAGGTTACACCCTCAACAAGACCAATGTCTCCAGGTTATTCCCCCAACAAACCTGCACCCCCAGGTTACAAGCCCACCCCCTGCCTAACGACTACCAATACAGAGGGGAGCAGAAGTTAAGCTCATGATATGATTCCCAGCACCAGCCAATTGTGTTAAGGGCAACAGTAGCTTTCCACTTAGATGCTTGCACACATACACCTGCTTACTGCTTACTATAAAGCCTTGCCCCAATAGACATTCGGGGCTCCCCCACCATCAAAAGTGTCCTGTGTGACGGTGGTGTGTTGGGTGGAAGTGATCTAGCTTGAATAGACTCTGCTGTGAGTTGCATCAGATTGGTTCCTGCCTGGTTTTGGGGGGGAATCACTAACATTTCCCTGGCACAACACTACAGTCCTTGGTACCCTTGTGGGATGGCTAAGGAATGCCCAGGTTACTATTACCCTTACATATTTCAGAGAATAGAGGTCACCATCTTAAATGCTAAATGTTGAAAACTGACAATAGTTCTCCCATATTACCTCAACCTCCATTTTGTACCCCGTGACCTGAACCTGACCCAGTGTTTCTGGCCCTCACAGTAACATCATGTTGTGTTTTTCTGCAGAGCCTTTTAGACTCTGGAAATTTCCTAGCCTCCCTGCTTCTAGACCCAGCCAACCAGCTTACAGGTCAGATAGCACTGTCTAGATTGCCAAAATGGTGCAAATGCACCTGTTTGTGGGTTTTCCCATAAAAACAAACAAGCAAATAAACAAACAAACAACAACAAGAAGAAACTGGTCCTGAGAACTCAGCTTTGGCTGAGTCTCTGATTAGTCTGGAATGTGTGTTCAATAAACCTCCAATACCTGAGATTGGTGTCCAAGTTGTTTCTGTGGCTAATCCTGAATCCCAGTAACCATTGATGCTCTCTTTTCCCTTTGTCTCCAGGCTGCTTTTGTTAGGAATCTTCTCCTTAGCCAGATCCCTCCAGCCTTGGCCTGAACTAGACTTTTGTTGTTGGTGGTTGGTTGGTTGGTTTTTTTTTTTTTTTTTTTTTTTTACCTCCAGTGAGGATCATTACTTAACTGTTCCCACCATGGCCTCTGGGGGCAGCATCTCATCAGGCCTTGACTCCAATCCTTCCATGCTGTCCAGACCCTGTTAGGTGGAAGGACAGACAGGTGACCCTGGTGCATTAGGCAGTAGGTCTTTGCATCATAAGATGCTACGGACTAAAGAAGCAGACTGCTGCCACACTATTTACTATATTGTTTCCATTTGGTTTCTTATTGGTCAAGAAAATTCCATAAGGGAATTGGAGTCATAAACAAAGAGATGGCCTGTGTGAAATCATTTTCCCCTTCTTGCTTTCCTATCTTCGTTTACTAATGGAGAGATGATAATATTAACTTGGAATAGAATAGCTGTTTGTCTCACTGTGTGATTCTTAGGGAACGCAGAGATGGGTTCTGGAAATGGTCTGGGTAGGCCACGCTGGAGGAGCGAGAGGGAGGGTCAGCACCGTCCACAGGCAGCGAGAGCTGCTTCTGCATCACCTCCAAGACTTGACAGTACACTGAACACCAACATTATATTTGTGCTACATAAAATAACGAGACACAGTTTTTATGACCCAATTTAATGCAGTAGAGGGTATCGGTTTAGTAAAGACAAGGACAATAGAATTAAAATTATCCATAGATCTACATAACAAAGGGGTAATAAAATGGAGAACTGAACTAATTTGACAGGAAATAGATAGCGTTGCCATAAAATTTGTAAAATGGAGAGAAAGCGTCTCACTCTGAATTTATATGAGTTAAGTTGACAGGTACTGAGATCTGTAAAAGGGGAAAAAATGCAAAACCACCATGAATTGTTCTCTGAATTCCCAGATCAAGCCCAACTTACCTTCATTTATTCATTCCACTGACAGCAGGACAATCTCTGCTGCAAAAGCTTCAATGTTTTAATAACTACGCAACAAACAAGCAAACTTTTCTGTGGTTGCATGAAGTGTTTTTCAATGTTCGGTTTCACTTGGCGTTGTACTTTGCTTACCTTCTGAGTATCCATGGTAACAGACTAGAACTGGCTGATTGGAAGTGTTGAAATGTCAGCACGAGACTGGAGAGATGGCTCAGCAGTTAAAAATGCTTGCTGTCCTTGCAGAGGACTTGAGTTCAACTCCAGCACCCACATCAGGCAGCTCATGACTGCTTGTGACTCCTGCTTCAGGGGATTCGATACTCTTTAGTCACATGCACTTATGCATAAATAAAAAATTTTTAAAAATTTTAAAAATGGGTTGGGGGAAGAAATTTCAGTGGTAGCTGCTCCCAGGCCTGGGCAGAACAAAGGGGTCAGAGCCATGCATTACGTCACCCAGGAAAGGAAAATGTGGGTGGGTGAAGCCTCCCTGAGAGTCCACCTCAGAGCAGTGTTGGTGGGGGCATAGTTATTGTCTTCAAAAAGCTCCCAGCATCAGGAGATGTAAAGTATTCTGATGAGCTTGTGTTGCTTTGAGGAACTTGGGATGGAGCAAAGTACTAGTGAGTTTTGCTACTTGTGCCTGTAGGTTTGCTGTGCCCTCCGACTTGCTCATACTGGTCTCCTCCTTCAAGTTTCTTCCTCCTTCATCTATCAATAAGCTTGTTGGAACTACCCACCTTCCATACTAACCAGTGACCTACCCTAGTTCATCCAACAGTAGTTTCTATTACCCCTTTCTGGGGGATACAGGGATAGAATACGGACATCAGGTTACCAACTGACTTCAGACTAACACCAAATCCTCTGGTCTCTAGAGTAGGTGATTATTAATTTTGGTCAGGCAATGGTACTGTTACTTAATTGAACATTATTCTAGATGTTTCTGTGAAGGCAGTTTTTAGACATAAACATTTTAATCAGTAGCCAAAGTAAAGCAGACTCCTTTTCGTGATGCATGTCATACTTGAAGGTCTTGACTGAAGAATAAAGACTGAAGAGATGGCTCAGTGGTTGAGCGCTGAATGTTGAGAAAGAGGGATAAGCAAGTGGTAACTTTTCCCCAGGCAGGGAAGGAGCCAGGAGCCCTGCTTACTTGTGCCCACTCAAACACATGACCTACCTTCTAGAGGGGAGCCTCCGTGTCTTCACTAGTGGAATGGGTGGAGCTCACAGTAACAGCTCCAAGCTCCACTGCCCTGTAGGATTCAGTGAGATGTATAAGTAAAAGCAGATAGCCCAGGGCCTGGTCCACAGAGAAGGTCATTCTACCTCATATTCCTGAGAGGGGCATCGACTGGTTAGTGTTTAACTTGATGCAAACCTAGACATAATCTGGGAAAAGGAAGCCTCATTTGAGGAGCTGCCTCTATCAGATTGGCCTGTGGGCATGTCTGTGGAGTCTTTCTTGATTGCTATTTAATGGAGGAGGGCCAGCTCGGTGTGGGGAGTGCCATCCCTGGGAAAGTATGCCTGCACTGTGTAAGAAAGGGAACTCAGTGTGAGCCTGGTGCAAGCAAGTAAGCAGCACTCCTCCGTGGGCTCTTCTCCAGTTCCTGCCTCCAGGTTCCTGCCTTGAGCTCCAACCCTGGCTTCCTTCAATGACTGACTATAATCTGTAAGTCAAACCTGCTTTGCCTTAAGTTCCTTTTGGTCAGTGTTTTGCCACAGTAACAGAAAACAAACTAGGACAGACACTCTCCATTGTCCACTGTCTCTTGACTTCTACATCCTGGTGAAGTGGAAATTTAAGGTTCTTTGAAAAGTCAGTTGTGTTGGATGGTGTTTTGCAAAGGCAATTCAATTCATGAAGGAACGTTTCATTAAAGCAGACACAGGTGAAAGGATGTCCTACTAAAGCAAATACCTGAAAAGACACGTGATAAAGGATTCTTTGCTAACAACACACATGTATTGGTCTACTTTACATTGTGTAGTGGAGCTCCATTTGTTGGGACTCCATAGAGAGAAATACACCAAAAATCTTCTGGTGGTGTGCCGGGGATTCTTGCCAATTCCTTGTACTTTGGCTGATTGGCAGAGTGACGTCAGCTGAGACAAACAAGACCCATGGAGGACACGTGATGTTCGGAGGGAGTATAAGTAGGCCCATGGCTAGTGACAGAGGCTGAGCTTGACTTGCTGGTACAGTTAACTGAAAAACAGCTGTTGGTCCCACATCTTTTCTGATCTTCACTTCACTGAGAGAGGCACAGACGAGAACTTCTGGAATCCCTCTGGTTCTTTCTGCTAACTTGTGCTGATGCTGAGGCCTGGCTGTCTCTACTAGGTAGTGCCACCACTGCCAAGCAGTGTTTGCTATCCCAACTATACCAAAGTGGACTGTTGCCTGGACTGTTGATATATGTATGAAGTAAGTGTTTGCAAGTGGATCGAGCTGCTGCTGCTAACCTGTGAACTGAACTGCTGGTTTCCAGACAGCACAGATCAGATTTACATCAAAGAACCATTTCTAAACAGGTCCACTTCCCCCAGATCCTTTCTTTTCTACTACCTCTGGTGGGTGGTAGGCTAAAAGGGAGGTTAAAGCATTTATAAACCTTAATTAAAAATAAGGTTTGAAAAAAAATAAGGTTACGTCTTGGTCTGTATTTACTATTGGACTCAGGCATATCAGTAGCTTAAACTACTGGCTGTTTGCTTTAGGTAGGTTTTTCCCATCTTTGTAAGCCCTACCATAGACATCTGTAAAACCCAATAAAATTTCTAGTCTAGAATTATTTATGAAGGCATAAACTACATAGTATGTACAGCGATGCAATGTCCAACTTCTGGGATAACTGGCCAAAGGAAAAGTCATTTAAGAAACTCAGTAGAAGCTGAAATCCTTACTTGGCTGGTCTGCACCAGCGATACATAAGGACCTGGCTCGGTGGTCGAGATGATGCACCAGGCAGAGAGAAGATAGGCCTGTATCTTTGTGTCTTGGCTTAGGTGGCTATTTCTTTACTGAATACAATAGGTCACTGGGACTCCTGTCCAGGATTGTAGACATGTGTGGAGAATGTTCTTTCAAGAGAGAGTCCTTTCTTTCTCTCTTTCTTTCTCCCTTTCTCTCTTTCCTTCCTTCCTTCCTTCCTTCCTTCCTTCCTTCCTTCCTTCCTTCCTTCCTTTGGAGTTTCTTTTCTAGTCAAGGCTCAAGGGAGTTTAGGAAGGAAAAACTGAAAAGGAGAGAAAACAGAGAAAGGAGAAAAGATAAAGCAATGAAACCTGAAGGGCGTTGATCATGTCTGTGACGATCGTTTACAACATTAAGCAAATGAACCGAACAGATGAATAGACATTCTGAGATACAAAATTATTCTAATACACATTCCACTAGTTTGTGTTCATTTTTAAAAATGAGAACTTAGAAGATACATATAACCTGTTTCTCCAAGCTATCCATCCTGAAGTCAACCTTTCTTTAAATATCCAGTCACAATGGTCCTGCAGAATTGTCCACATACTCTGTTTACGATCAGACTTTGACCATCCCTTGCGCGCATCAGGAAGGTGTGGAAGAAAACCTGTACCACCTCCCCTCCATTCTCTCTGTGCCCATTCTCATAGAGAATGTACTCTTTCATCATTGGGGCAGCCCATAGCTAAGCAAACAGTTATTTGTCTTGTCCATGTGTTAACATTCAAAACCAGTAGAGGAGACTTTATCTATCTAACTAAATTGTGCCTTTGAAATGGTTTCCTGTCTAAAACAAACAAAAATTTAGTCTTGCTTCAAAGATGACCTATTAGTTTCCTGCTGTAGCTTATGACAAATGGCCACAAGATCGATCACAGCAAACATTATTAATTTACTACCTTGTAGTCCTAGAAGTCAGAAGTCTTAAATGGTCTCACTGGATTAAAACTAAGGTGTTGGGAGATGTATATTATTCTGGAAGATTTAATGCACACTTTGTCTTCTTGCCTGTTCCAGCTTCAAGAAGCCTCCTTCATCTCTTAACCTGGGTCCACCTTTTCATATTTAAAATCAGCAGTGGCTTTTTTAGTCTTTCTTGAGTGTGACTGACTTTCCTTTCCTTTATGTATAGTCTTGGGATTATAATGAGTCTACTCAAAAACTCTAATATGACATTTCTACCCTCATTAGCTTTAAATGTCAACTTGACATAGCCTAGAGTCACCTGAGAAAGGAGTGTCAGTTGAGGAATTGCCTTCATCAGATTGGCCTGTGAGCATGTCTGTGGGTAACTGTCCTGATTATTAGTTGATGTAGGAGGGCCCAGCCCACGGTGGGTGGCACCATTCCTAGACCAGAATTGCACTAAAAGGGCCAGCATTCCTGCCAGTGCTTCTGTGAGAGTTACAAGAACTATGGTTTAACACTGGAAAATGCTATGCTAACCTCAGCTAGGCTGGGATGCACTGATAGAAGAAGCCTGTAGCTTGGGAAGGCAAATGTGCCCAGTCCATTCACTGGCCCCTTCCTTCCCAGTTGCAGGCCAGGAAACATCTAGGGTTACTTTTCAGGAAGAATACACTACAGGCTGGGGTGGATGTGCCTCAAGATGGATGCGCCAAAAATCTGGTTGAGACATTTTCATTAAATTCACTAAATAGCTTCTTAAAGAACTTGAGTATAGCTGAAGTCACTATGCCAGCTTCATGGCATCTTCTGCAGGGGCTGCTATGGACAAGTTGGGCTTTGTTGTCAAGAACTTCCAATCTACACGACAGGTGCTTTAACAATCTAAGCTGCCAACCCACTTCTTGCAGAGGAGTTGCTGGCAGTTGGTGGCTGCTAAAGGAAGAAGGTTCACTCTCCTTTGGGGATGTGGCAGTTGGTAGGTTGCCCATGTCCCTATGGTTGGTTGGACATCCATCCATGTATGTTTGGGCAACACTTATTGGACACAGAAGGTTATTAACATCATCATCATCGTCGTCGTCATCATCATCATCATTATCATCATCATCATCATCAACAACAAAAGAGGACATGAAGTTGGAAGAGAGGTGGGCTGGGAGAACTGGGGAAATTGGAGGGAGGTCATGATGGATGGATATTATCAATGTATATATGCTATAAATGTATGAAACTTTCAAAGAATAAAAGTCTCAGCTTTACAAGAAAGCATAAGATTAACAAAACCTTTCTCTTTCTTTGTTTTTTTTTTTCAAAGAAAATGAACTGATTGTTCAGAGTGAAGGAGGGAGGAAGGAAGTAGGGAAAGAGACAGAGATGTTCAATCCTAAAGTGGGAGCTCGGACAGATAGAAAGACACAGTCGAGAAAATGCAGACAATGTAAATGACCAGAGTGGAAGGAAGCATGTAGTCTGTCGGGATTCAGGGCAACAATGACCTCGTGTTACTGTGAGGCTCCTGAAGGATATGGATGAATAGAGTGAGATGCCAAGGCTTCTGAACACTGGCTATGCGTAAAGGAACACCCAACACAAGATAGAAGAAGCAATGCATAGCACAGAAACAGTGACCTGGTTTAACCAGTAAGGAATAGTGGGAATTGATTAGTCCATAGTTGAATAATATCAAGCTTTAGTAGGGATGAATCTGTGTGGATTCCTCATTCAAGGTGAACATGCCTATTTCACAGTCAACTCCGTGTACTTTTCCATCCCTGATGAAGAATTCAGCACCTTTCCTCCTCCTCCTCCTACCTCATTCTCCTCCATGGAATTAAGGAGCAGTGTGGTTTTGAGTTAAATATAAAATACTAACAAAGTAGTCCCTGCATACCATTGGCCATCAGGCCACCAGGTTCTCTTGTTGAGCTGTGTTGGGTTGTTGCTTTCTCTCTGTCTATCACTAATACTGTTCCTAGATCCTTTCCTCTCAAACCTCCCCTTGAGAATCTCAGTTTTCTCTCTCCTCTAGAAAGTAGTTCTATACTCATTCCTACTCTCTAGTGTATATACTGACAGTTCTCCTGAAAATAGAGTGTTTCTGCCTACAGGACACCATCCCTATGGTCACACTAGAGTGACCATCTTTGGCTCCTTTAAACTGTCCTGTCTTCTATTACACACCCCAATGCTTTTATATTCCTTTTTTAAAAAAAAATTTATTTATTTAATGTATATGAGCATCCTGTCACTGACACACCAGAAGAGGACATTGGATCCCATTGCAGACGGTTGTGAACCACCATGTGGTTGCTGGGAATTGAACTCAGGACCTCTGGAAGAGCAAACAGTGCTCTTAACCACTCAGCCATCTCTCCAGCCCTTTATATTCCTTAATAATCAATTTCTTCTAAACAATTATGAGTTCCTCACATGATGATTCCAGCAACAGAAGTGTCTTAATTCTATTATAAGGCATGCATACATATTCTTAGAACAATGAATTTATTAAAGTTGTCAGTAGGAAATAAAACATTTCTCTCTTTCTGTCTCTGTCTCTCTGTCTCTGTCTCTCTGTCTCTGTCTCTCTGTCTCTGTCTCTCTCTCTCTCTCTCACACACACACACACACACACACAGAGAGAGAGAGACAGACAGAGAGACAGAGAGACAGAGAGAGAGAGAGAGATCAAATCTAATGCCCTATAAGCCATGAATCTGATGTCTTGCAAGACAGATGTGTTTTACATATTGAGATGGTACCTACTACTTTTTTTTCTGTGATAAAAAACTGCCACCACTACCACAACAGTAACAAAAACCCAAATCAGAGGCAGTTTAGGGGAGGAAGGGGTTTATTTAATCTTACACTTCCAGATTATGGTTCATCATTGAGGAAACTTGGGGTAAGCAATCAAAGCAGGAAACCAAAAGGCAGGCCTTCTTGCTACTCTAGACTGCATTATCTCTAACCAGGGAACTCACTCACAGGCAAGTGCACCAGGAACCAGGCAGAAATGCTGCTTGCACATTTCTGGATTACACAAAGGCTCACGCTCAGTTAGCTTTCTTATACAGACCAAGATCACTGTAACATTATACAGCCTACCCATGTGTAATCTCAGGACTCAGGAGGTAGAGACAGGGTCCCTAGAGCAAGCCAGTTCCTCAGACTACTCAAATCAGCAAGCTCTGGGTTCAAGTGAAGGGCCTTGAATATATAAGGTGGGAACAAGTAAAAAAGACATCTGCTGTCAACCTCTAATCCCTCACATGCACACACATGTGCTCACATTCCACACAAACATTTGCCTTCATACATGTGAACTTGCATAAGCACACATACCACACACACATGCAAAAATGTAGCTGTGGGCTCCTCCATGAGAGATTTTGGTTTTTATTTCTTACTTGGATGACGGTCTTGAGATTTGATGCTACATCAGAATAGAAGGCTATGATGTTTGTGTGGCTGATTTCATGTAAACATGAGCTAGCATCCCAGTTCTGACCACTGAAAACCTATTTTTTGCCTCTTGCCATCCAGGGCTGCTAATGCTCTATTGCTGAGCTCTAGCGTATTCTGAAGCTACACCCAGAGAACTAAATGTTTTATTCTCTTTAGAATGTAATACATACTCATTCCAAATCAATTTACTTAGAAAACGATGCATTTCTGGATGGGCTGAGCATTCTATGAGCAATCGTCTCAAGCTGACTTGTTTCCACTTAAGTTTCCCCTCATACCAGTTCTTGTCATATTCCTATAGGGTCCCCAGATCTTTGCAGATGCCATTCCCTCTGTGTGGGATATGCCTTCCAGAGTTCTTAAGGGGGCACAGAAATCATCTTAAGTACTGTACAATGCCATCTTGCCCAATCCCAAGTAAGAACCCTTTTCTCAGTTTTATGTATCTTAAACCTTTTATTATTACTTTAAGAATTGTGTATGGTGTTTGATCATATTCACTTCTCATTCAGATCCTTTCATACCCACCCTTGCTTTGTCCTCCTTTGATGCCTTCTGTCCTTTAAGCCTGTCTAGTGTGTGTGCCATCACTTCCTCATTCGCTGGTTTGCTCTCCTAGACTGTCACTCCATTAGTGACAGAGATCATTTTCTATTCTGAGACAATTTTCCTGCTTTTCTTTGTATCCCGTGACCTGCATAAAAATGAAAATAAAACCCAAGAGCTCATCTTAAGTAATCGGCAGTTGTGAATATCAGCAAAATGTTTCTGTGCAATGATAGGATTGTAGGAAACTGTTAACAAAAAACAGGCAAAATAGTTATGACAGAAAGTGAAAATGGTGAGATACAAACTATTTCATAGTGTCTGAAAATAAGGTGTACACAGAGATGGCAGTGAACTCACAGCCCCCAGGATCCTGTGAGCTGTAGGATGGCATGTGAACAAGAAGTATATACCCAGTGTTGAGCTCTTCCTTCCTGTCCACCCTCTGGTGTCTGCTCCTGCTTCTCTCAGTAATCACCTTTCTCTGTTTGCATTACTGTCACTGTCCCATAAGACGGGTGGTTGTGACACTAGCTATGTCTTACGTGGGATGGCTTACCCTAACCCTCATTATTTATACATTTTTGTGCTGACATTCCCAGGCTTTAATACTCTGTCATCTTGGCTCATCATCTCTCTCCTCTTGCACATTATTCTTGCCAAGTCCCTATCGGGGTCCCCACTGCTGGGACCAGATCTTTGCAGATGATTTCCCTCTGCTTAGGATGCACCTCCCTGCACAGCAAGATAAAACCCTTCAGAGTTTTTTAACAGTTATCTGAGCTGCATAAAGTCTGAATTTCAGGTGTCGTCTTTAAGTAAACGACAGCTTGAGTGGACACAGTCCTCTCCTCTCTCTTTTTTTCTGTTCTTTAAAAACTGTGAGAAAAGAATTTTTTATCTTCTGACAGTGTGTGGGCACATTAGAAATGTTTCTAGGCAATCCATCTCGAAGCAATAATGCATGGCTGGAGAGATGTAAAGAGATGTTACAAGCCATGTGTATTAGATAGAGTTTGCATTGCTGTGAAGAGACACCACGAGCAAGGCAATTTATAAAAGACATTTAATTAGGGCTGGCTTACAGGTTCAGAAACGTTCAGTCGGTTATCATAAAGGCAGGAAGCCTGGCAGCATCCAGGCAGGCATGGTGCCGGAGTTGATGAGAGTTCTATACCTTGTTTCAAAGGCAAACAGGAGAAGATTGGTTTCCAGGTAGCTAGGATGAGGGTCACACAGCCTACCCCAACAGTGATATACTTCTTTTGACAAGGCCCATCCCCTAATGGTGACCAAGCATACTCAAACTACCACACCAAGTACTCTCAGGGGCTGAAGAAATGGCTTATTGCTTAAGAACACTGTTCTTACAGAGGACCAGGGTTCGATTCTCAGCATCCACATAGAAGCTTACAACCTCCTGTAACTCCTGTCCCAGGGAGTCAGATGTCCTCTTCTTGCCTCCATGAGCACCAGATATAAACACGGTATACTTACATATGCCGAATAAATACTCTTACACACAAAGTAAAAGTAAATAAATCTTAAAAACAAAACAAAACATGCAGTCCCCTTATTCTGCTCCCCACACAGCTGGGCTCCTCCTCAGTTTATCACAGATAATGGTTATTCTCATATCTACCCAATGTATACAACCACTGAGGAATGTTTCATATGCAAGTATCTCAGTCACTTTCTATTGCTGTGAAGAGACACCATGACCAAGACAACTCTTACTTAAAAAAAAAAAAGTATTTATTTAATTGGGGCCTTGCTTACAGTTTCACAGGCTTGGTCCATTATCATCATGGCAGAGCATGGTGGTAGGCAGGTGTAACAAGGGCTGTTGGAACTTCAAAGCCACTCACAGTTAACACACATCCTCCAACAAGCCCATACCTTCCAATCTTTCTCGGGTAGTGCCACATCTGATTACTAAGCATTCAAACATATGAGCCTGTGGGGGCCATTCCTATTCAAACACTACAGAAAGTAATGTAAACAGGAAGATTTATCTTTTTGGGGAAGAGCAGGGGAGAAAAGAGGAAAAAAAGAACACTTATTTTTGGCTTGATTATAATGAAAGCTGAGCATTACCGATTTCCCCGGAAGTAGAAGAGTTCTTCCATTAAGCCAATGGCTAATGAGGAAACATGGTACGTGTAAGAAAATCCAAGAGTGTCTAACTCCTACTTGCCATGAAAGCCACTCTGATGTGATGCTGGACTAAAGAGAAATGAACCAGTGACTGTACTGATTGTATTGTTTATGGACCATCTGAAGGTAATTATGGGTAGTGGGAAAACATGCAAGTGCCTGCCAAATCATTCTAGAACAAACAAATTTTAAAAGAAGTGGTGCTGTTCATACATGAAAGAGCTAAACTATCAAAGGGGCCTCACAAAAAGAAACTCTTAAGTATCACTGGAGATGACGGGTCCAGTGTTGTTGTGACCTTCTTGATATCCACACTGAAAGGGGAGGGAAGTTTTATAGATCATAGTTCATTGTCCTTTAGAAGGCAGTAAAGGTAGAGGTAGAGTAAATGACTTATATATCAGCTGGGTGATGGGAAGAAGCGTTTCAGATATAAAATTAGGTTAAAAGCTGTGTCCTGGGGTCAGCTATAGAATCACTTGGGGGCTAGTGAGATACTTGCTGGGTAAAGACTTGTTGCCAAGCTGGATGACCTGAGTTTCATTTCCACAATCCACATTGTGGAAGGAGAGAACTGATTCCCCAAAGCAGTGCTCTGACCTCCACATGCATGCCATAGAACTTGAGCATGCCTATACATACAAATGTATACATCACATCAATCAATCCATCATCACTATGACAATATGCTAAAAATTAAATCTGGAAAGGTAGAGGTTGTACAGCAGGAGAGAAGTGCTGAGATTATACAGAATTTTTGACAGTATTTTTCTTAATTCTTTTTTGGTATTTTTTTTATAAAATAAAAACATCAGTGATTATAACCAGTGAATCATAAGCTAGATATTTAAAAGTTTTTTGTCCTAATCTTTCTTTCTGAAACTATTAATGGTAACAACTTGTTCATGCCTTTTCACAATTTCTTTTGTGAATAAACAAACTAGATACATACATAGTCAAGACTTTTTCAGTTGTATGTTTGGTTTTCATAGATCTGAATAATATAACTGTGAAAGTTGCTTTTCTCATTTAACAATAGAGATAGATCTGTTCCAATATTTAAAGGTGGATAATAGTTCACTGAGTAGATATGTCATAACTGAGTTAATGATGCACCTTCTCACTTGACACCAAGTTTCCTCTTGAGTTTTTCATCTCCTATTTTATGGACAATAAATATCCTGGGGCAAACATCTTATGTACAAGAAATTGTCATTCAAACCACCATAGCAAGCAAGGGACAAGCATGGGATGGAAAGAGTATCCACAGTGTTTCTTTGTATCTTTCCCTAGGTACAGGCCAAAATGTCTCTCCTTCCACTCCTTCTGTTGTGTGTATGGTGGCTTTGGGATTTGACTTTAGTAAGTGGAACTCATACAGTGATGAGATTCGCCTCCAAGGTTGAAGACTGCAAATGATGCTGTTCAGTTGTCCATTCCTTTCCTCCATCACAGGGATGGACACCATTCCATACATGAAGACTTTTTAAGGCTGAGCCCACTAGTGAGTGTATCATAAATTAGAGCCCCCAATCAATTCCCAGCAAACATGGGATGGGTACATGATCATTAAGTAAGACATGACCTTTGCTTTAAGCCAGTGACCTTCTAAGGCCATTTGTTACTGCAGCACAACTTAGCCTGCTCTCACTGACAGATTTTCTTAGCAAAGCTAAGATGGATAGTGGTGTTAGATATCTTGGTGGATCAAGATAGATTGGAATTCAGGAAGTCGTGAGGGTGTGTAGTGAGAATTTTTTTCAAGGTTACTAAGGGGCTATCAGAACCCAGTTCTGCCAATTAAATAAATAAATGCTCTTTGGGGGAATCTAAGAATAATTTTTGGAACACTTTAAAAATAAATGTAGAAAAATTAACTGCATAAATAATGACAAAACCAAGATGTATACTGCAGAATTATTTTTATATAGATTAAGATTCATCAGCTTTATGCATCTCATTGTGCATTAAAGATATAAGAAAATCACACAATAAATTCTGTGTTTGCTTGTAGGGAAACTTTTGTTTTTTATGATAAAAATTCATTTTCTTTTTATTAGTTTATGATAATTCTGCCAGCATCTATACACACTTTTATTTACTAGTTTCCTCTTTGTCCTGACTGTCATGGAGGGAGTTGAGTGTGCTCAGGTGAAAAGCCTATCCTCTCTGGAAGTACACCCCCTGCCCCAAGCCACCTAGCTTGTAGATCAAAACAACAACTTGCGTATGTGTATTCACAGATCTGGAGAACTTAGACAATGTAGGATGGCTGAACACAGCAAAGACAATGTGACTGACTGTGGCCAAGACAATTTAAGTCTGCCTGTTATCTTAGGATTTCTATTGCTGTGAAAAGATACCATGACCACAACAACTCTTATAGGAAACATTTAATGGGGCTGCCTTACAGCTCAGAAGTTTAGTCCATCGTCATCATGGCCAGGAAGCATGTCAGCATGAAGGCAGACATGGTGCTGGAGAGGTGTATGAGCATCTACATCTGGATCAGCAGGGGACAGGAAGAGAGTGACGCTGGGTCTGGCTTGAGCTTCTGAAACTTCAAAGCACACACCCAGTGACATACTTCCTCCATCAAAGCCACACCTACAAGGCTATGCTTCCTAAGGCTACACTCCCTAAGCATTCAAATATGAGTCTATGGGAACCGTTCTTATCCAAACCATCACACTTGTATAGAAATATCCATCAGAAAAATTATGAAAGCCATAGAACAGGGGAAAGAGTATGCGTGTGTGTGTGTGTGTGTGTGTGTGTGTGTGTGTGTGTGTGCATTTTACTGAGGTGGATCCTAAAATCAATAATCACCTACCATAAAAATCTACAAACACTTTAAGAATGACTCAACAATAATTACACAATCTCAAGAAACAAAGGTACCCCCCTGATAATGAGCAAAGAGACACCATGTTGTTGGTGTTGTGCTTGTATCAGTCAGAGACAGAGCAGATGGCAGTCCTCTGTTCATCCTGGCTTGGTGGCCAAATCTGTCTCATGCCTAGGACTCATAAAGATCAAAGTAGATCAAATCCAGGTAGTGCAGCACAGGAGAAGGAAGACAGACACTGTGGACCACCTTGCCACCACAGACCTGCTCTCCAGTGCACAGCACAGGTGGGCCAGACACCCACTTGCCACCATGCCACACAGTGCATATGGAGGATTTCACCCAGGGGCATGGCAGCCACATGACCAGCCTGCCACAAGAGGCCGCTGGAAGCCACAGGAGGCCACAGGAGCCACAGGAGCCACCACAATGTGCGAGTGTGTGGTGGCCAAATGGGAGAGAAAAAGAGTGGGGCAGCTTGAACATTATGAAGAGAGATGGAACTGGAGACTCAAGGGTGGAGAAGAGTAACCTATCGTGAATGGCCAACCCTACCACTTAGGGCCATGATGAGGTCCCAGCCCAAGCCACTGTTGAGAGGCCATTTCTGAATCTGTGGCTACACTGTGGCAGGGGTCTGTACCTGTGGCTCATATTACTACTAGAGAATATGTCCCTGGTCAGGGCAGCCACTGCAGACTATGTGGATGTCGAAGGCCTGTGCATAACTGGCCCCATCCCTCACTGGATGCTGCACTCTGGAGAGCTGGCTCTGTCTCTCACCAGCAGCAGCACTTGTGAGAATGGGCCTGGCACCTCACCCAGGTAGCACAGTGGAGCTGGCCCTGGTGGTGGGTTTGTGGGTGAGCATGCCTGAGGTCATGACTGGAAGAAGTCATGAGGTCATGACTCCACCGCTCACCTGAAGTTGGGTGGCATGGGTGTAGAGGTGATGCCTTGTCCCTTATTACCTGCCATCTCTGGTATGAGTTCGGAAGAGCTAACCCTTCCCCTCACTGCTGCAGCATTCAGAAGAGTTGGCCTTATACCTTGCCTGGACAGCACAGCAGAGCTGGCCCAGGTCAGGGGTGGGTCATAGGTGAGCCAGTCCCAAGGGCAAGCTGGCCCTGGGGGTCATGAGAGTAGGGGAGCTGATTTTGCCCCTCACTGGCTACACCATTCTGGAGAGCAGGCCCTGTACCTTATCTGAGCAGGACAGTAGAGCTGGCCCTGGGGGCTAAAGGGGTTTGGGCACAGGTGAGCCAGCCTCAAGGGTGTGTGTGTGTGTGTGTGTGTGTGTGTGTGTGTGTGTGTGTGAGAGAGAGAGAGAGAGAGAGAGAGAGAGAGAGAGAGAGAGAGAGAGACCTTATTGCCAAAACAACCTGACAGTTACTGCTTGGAAACATGCTGATGTTTCTAATCCTTCAAGAAAGAGAACTTTTTTCTCTCTCTCACAGCCTCACAGGCTGCAGCTCTTGGGAAAGTGGGCCTCCCTTGACTGGGCAGCACAGTAGAGCTGGTTCTGGAGGTGTGGACACAGGTAAGCTGGTCCAGAAAGTATGAGAGCAAGAGAGATGACCCTGCCTCCTTCCAATGGCAGCAGTAGGTGGCCTAGCTGGAACAAAGGAGAGCTGGTGGGCTGACCTGCTCAGCTACCATCCAGGCCTTGGTTCAGGGCTCTGAATTGGCCCACCCCAAAATCTGTATCATCTCTGAAGTTTGGGGCATGTGAAAGGGCCAGTCCTGCAGTTCCAAAGCTGCAGGACCTCCATAGCACGGGGCAACAACAGGGTAATCTGGAGGAGTTCCAGTGAAGATCCAATATTGGTGGCGCAGCAGAAGCCAGAGGCCTCAGACCAGACCAGTGACTCACTGCAGTGAGTATTTGCAAGTGAAGATGTGTGACAGAGGGATACACTGAGAGACGCACTGTGATACACTACAGCTTCCATGAGGAGATGTTTTCTATGCTTTATTTTGTTGTTGTTGTTGTTGTTGTTGTTGTTGTTGGTGGTGGTGGTGGTGGTGGTGGTGTGTGTGTGTGTGTGTGTGTGTGTATTTGGATGGGTTGCAAGGGTGATGGGCAGATAGAAGAAGATGGGGGAATGATTAGGACTGGGGTGCATGATGTGAAATTCACAAAGAATCTATAAAAAGCAAAAAGCAAACAACCCCCCCAAACAACAACAACAACAAAACAGAACCTTAAAAAATAATAAAAAAGAAACAAAGCCAAGTTCAACTCCTAGAGAGATAAAGACTGGAAGTAGGAACCACACAAAGCCATAATTTAGGAAACTGTGGTTCACACACCTCAGTGCATGATGACAATGGTTTCCAACATCTAGACCAAAGGTCGCTTTTTTGAAGGATTAGAAACCATCAGCATGTTTCCAAGAAGTAACTGTCAGGTTGTTTTGGCAATAAAATCTCTCTCTCTGTCTCTCTGTCTCTCTGTCTCTCTCTGTCTCTGTCTCTGTCTCTCTCTCTCTCTCTCTCTCTCTCTCTCTCTCTCTCTCTCTCTCTCTGTGTGTGTGTGTGTGTGTGTGTGTGTGTGTGCTGAGTTGTTATTGAGAATGTATGTTTTACTGTGGGTTCCAGTAAAACAAACAAACTGAGAACCATGACTGGAGAGCCATAGGGAGCTTACCCAAGGGCAGCTCAGCATCATTAAGAGGCCAAGGGGAGGGGGGGATGGAGGGAGTGGGGATGGGGGATGGAGAGAGGCTCAGTGAGTCAGAGCCTGTACTATGCTTGCAGAGGGCTTGCATTTGGTTTCCAGCACCATGTTGGCAGCTCATTGTCTTCTGTAACTCCAGCTCTAGAGGACAAAAGAAAATACAAATTAAAAAAAAAATGACCAACTCAAGAAGCTAACACAAGACAGGTATGTATTGCTGGGGAAAGAGAAAGAATGCCTTTTATAGGTCCTGATTTCAGAGGAGATGGATAGCTGAAGTGTGCAGACAATGTAACTGAAAGATGCTTCTGTCCATTCCTCTGGTTATCAAACCATTGAAATAATGGATTCTCTAGGAAGTGAAATTTCCCCAAATTTCCTCATGTTGGAGAGTGAAAAGTCTGAAGCCTAGAAGCAGCCAGGGCAGGGTGGGGCTTGTAAATAGAGATTTCGCACACCTTCCAGAGACTGGAGCACATCTTGATCATGATTTTATGTCTTTTTAAAAAACAAAAATAATAAACATCACATGAGGTCTCTGATGATGGGCAAGGGTAGGGGGAGCTAGTGGACTTCTTTGTTCCTTGAGCCAGTGTGGCCACATTGACATCTTTCTCTGCTTTTCAGTATTCTGTGTCTCTCTCATTAGCCTTCTGAGGACAGGTGTCTAAGCCTGGCTCCTGAGGGCTGCCAGGTCCAGGCTCAAACCCTAACAACTGCAGTGACACATAGAAGGAACAGTTTTAATGAGTGGGCAACACTGGCATGGCTGAACATCAGTTGTTAGAGTCAATGCATGTTTAAGCTGCTAGAGTCAATACGTGTTCAAACTGCAATACTGTGTCGGTAACACTTTGTAGTAAATTGCACTCTTTGATCCTGGATCAATTTATTCCTGAATAATAAGTTAGAAAGATTATCCTAGGGACTAGTCAAAGGTCAGCACAGAAAAAGATGCTGAGCAGAAGGGTCTGGGGTGGGATGGACATGAACTGAAAGGGAAACATGCGTTCCATAGCCTGGGAGCAGAACCAAGCCTGGTGAGAGTGCCAGGAGCACTTGTTAGGCAGCTGTTCTGCTCAGTGTGTGCAAGCCTAGGAGAAAGTCCCTGTCAAGGAACAAACCATTTACTCATTGACACACATAGTTTTTAGGGGGTTCCATTACTTTATTTTTAGAGTGATAGTGACGTGGCTCTATCAAGAAAAGATATTTTTAAATCCCTTTCTTCAACTAGAACCATGCAAATGGTAGGGCAATGGGGCTGGGTAAGAGAGAGGCACATTTGATTTAATGCTGTTGTTCTCTTAAAAGTATTTCTTCCGAGTATTTTAAGTGTGTGCCTGAGCATGAATGTGCAGCACATGAATGCTTGGTGCCCTTGGAGGTCAGTCAGAAGAGAGCATCAGGTCCCATAGAAGTGGAGTTATAGATAGTTGTGAGCTGTTGTGTGGGTGCTGGGAACTGAACCTGGATCTTCTGCAAAAGCAACAAGTGCTGCTAACCTCCAAGTCATCTCTCCAGCCCTTTATCCTTATTTAGATTATCCATCGGCTAGTTTCTAGGAGGAGCCTAAAACCAGGAGCTTACAGAACATTCTGCATGAGCAGAGTGGAGGCTAGAATTGGGATTTGTGGCTACTTCATATGGCCACTCAGTTTCTTAAAACCTTCTTAAAAAGAAAAACCAAATGCTCCAATGAGATGGCTCATCAGGCAAAGGGACTTGCCACCAAGCCTGAAGTCTTTGCTCGATCCGCACGATTGGGAGGTGAGGAACAACTCCCACAAGTTATTCTTGGACCTCCACACAAGCGCCATGGGACATGCCTGCCCCCACCCAAGTGTACACATTTATGCACACAAAATGAATGTAACGGATTTAATTTTAAACATTTCCTTGGGTCTGGACAGATGGATCGGTGGTTGACCGCTCTGGCTGCTCTTCCAGAGAAGTAGGGCTCAACTCCCAGCAGCCACATGGTGGCTCACAACCAGCTCACAGTTGTCTGTAACTCCTATTCCAGAGGATCCAATACCTTCTTCTGGCCTCTGAGGGCACTGAGTGCACCTGACACACAGACATACAGACATGAATACAAAACAGCCATAACAATAAATAAATAAGCCTAAATAAATGAATGCCTAATTAGTTGAGTCCCGAAGACTGCCCCAGCCTGAGATGCAGAACCACAATGGTGTGGACCTGGTCTTCATCTCTTTCACCCTCAGGCTGTGTCTGGCACACTGTCATCATTCAGAATGAAATTACAATTCTGGGTGTGTACAACGTCGCCGAGGTTCAGTTGCCGAGAGAGAAGAATTCTGTTCAGGTTATTGTCTGTGATAGAGAGCAAAGCTTGTGGCTGTTTGAACACTTGTCTTTCTCTGTTTTCAAAGAGATTATTGGAAGGCAGTCCTCCTCCTTGGGAAACAGTGTATTTTATTTTACCTAACACTGTTTAATAAACAGGAACACATTTAAGGCAAGATACAACCTAGAGTATTTTTTTTAAAAAAAAAAAATAGATTTTGTTTTTTTAGGGCACTCTTAGACTCCTGAAAGACTGAATTAGATATGTAGAAGAATTAAATTAAAAAAAAAATCTTCAGTACAAATTATAAGCCTTTGTGTCAGGACTAATGACCTGGCCTGTACTCAATCACACTCATGTAATTTAATCTATTATTTATGTTACTTGCAGTGAAAGCCCAGCACTGTCCATCTTCAGACTTGTGATTATTGTGTGAGCTAAGGTTTCCCTACGTAGTACGAGCTGATTCCAACCCTCGGCCCTCGTCTCTGACTTCTGAGTAAGGATCTACAGCTGTGCACCGCTGGTTCCAGCTCTGTGTGCAATATCTGCTTCTCACTGCCCACTCCCATTTGCTGGACGATCACAGACCTCATAATCCTTGGTTCAGATTGGTTCTAAAACTCTGAGGCTTCCCCTGCTATACCACATTGCTAACTTCATAGCAACTGAGACCCGGGTTCTAAGCACCTTCTGAATATTTAAAACCTATAGGAAAAATCAAAATTAAATACATTTTAAAACCTGAACAGATTTTCATACATTCCATCAAGGATTACTTTTCCATGTGCCTTAAGAAATATTCAAATATCTAGGTTTTGATTAAAAGATACAAAATACCTAGGGAAATAAACGGTATGCTCTTCCTGTGTACTGGTGGCACGGCTCCATCCTATTATAAAACTGACCAGTGAATAACAAGTGTTACCAAACTTCTTTTTTCTTACAGGGAGACTAGGGATATACTGGAGGTGACAGAAGCCAGCACCACAGATGACATGGTTTACACATGAGCTGGGATTTCTAATCACCTCTTCTTTGGCTGTCTTGAAAAATTAAACATGTCGTGCATCTGTATACAACCAGATGTCTTCAACTCCTCATTGCATTGAGTAATTCTAGATTCTTCATAATTTAAGTTTATTTCGGAAATTACTGAACTGCATGGCAAAAAATTAGACTAAAAATTAAGTCCATCCATCACCTTTTATGAGCCATGAAAAACGACACAGGGAATAAATCTTCTTAAACAAGACAGTTGCTGTTTCATGTGGTCCCACTTTTAGGACATTGATATTCCAAACCATATCCTGTCGTGTGCTCAGCTTGGCGTGAGAAGAACAAATCAATCCCTTCCTCCTGGTTACCATGTTGATTAAAGCTGCTTTTGTCTGTGCCCGGGACACAGAGGTATTGTTGTTTTTCCCTTAAAAGGCTAAGAACATGGGAAACCAAAACAGGAAGGGTGTCTTCATGGAAGATGAGCTTGCTAAAGGCCATCCTCCATCTTCCCAAGGATTCCAAGCAGGCTTTTTACAGCAGAGATGAAGAAGGCTCAGAGAACCTGGAGGCTGCTCACACACTGACACGTCTTGTGAACATGAGCCAGGTCTGAGTCCTGTCCCAAAGCTTTGTGGTCTCCCTCACGATGCCCCTCACTAACAGAAGCAGGGAAGGGAAGCATCCCTTGCGGTAGCTACAGAACTGAGAATGGAGAGTTCTCCTTGTCCCCTATGCCTAAAGGCTCCTTCCCTCGGCTCATGCATTCCACTGTTCCCTCTGGGTGCAATGGTTTGAGTCGTGAGTAGGAAGCTGCCAGGAGTGACTCACGCCCCTTCGAAGCGCTCCTGAGGTTTTGGAATTCTCCTACCTCAGCTGCCTCTTAAATAATTCATTACTGCCTGCATCTGTGTGGTGTGGATGTCCTGGAGATATCTAGCAGGAAGTCCCTCTCCTTAACCTGAATATCAAAGTCACAACCAAACCAATGTCCTCACAGCTGAAGCCCACTCTCATTGACTCTTGCAGAATCAGCCCACAGCTTCCTCAGCAGGCCACTGACGACCAACCACCGTGGTCCTCCTACTTCTTCCTGCTCTTAGTAAATATCCTGGGCACTGGTTGATACTTATGGACCAGCAGAGATAAAGAAGGCTCAGAGAACCTGGGGGTTGCTCACACACTAACACATCTTATGAAAACGAGCCACGTCTGAGTCTTGTTCCAAAGCTTTGTGGCTTCCCTCATGACATCCCTCACTAACAGATCTAAGGAAGCAGGGAAAGGACTGACCAAGCACCAGGGACACCAGGAAGTAGGTCTTCTCACAGAGGCCTGAGTTCTAGGCTGTTTAAGCAGCCTCCATCAGTGCCCACACCGATTATGACTGAGAAAGGTGTCCTTTCAGCAGTCACGATGTCATCTTTGAGAAGAACCAACACAGTAGATGTAGAGTGAAAAAGTATAAAGACCATTCTATAAAATATATACAGGTAAAAGAAAATCTAATGGGACCCATGAGAAACTAATCAGAAATAGGGCTCTGTAGATTCCTTCTCCCTGACCTGAGTAGCTGAAGCCGCAGCCTACAATTAATCAGTTAACAAAGAATTCGGAGTTACAGGACAAAGAGCTGCTGAGTCATCTGAGGAATAGGTTGGATACGAGAGACAAACATCCGCCTGCAGGAACTACACCCTCCCCCCCTCCCCCATGGACCGGTTCAACCTACTGATGTTCAAGAATCGGAAAACAACCAATCATGTGTAACCGCGCGAAAATTCCTTCCTTTCCCTACCCCCTACTATAAAAGGTTCCTTAGCCCACCACGCGGGGTCAAACTGTACTCTTGCACGAGTGTGCAGTTTGAACACTGGCTGCCAGCTCTCTTCCCTAATAAACCTCTGCTAATTGCATCCAGGTACGGTGTCTTGGAGTTTGTGGGTGTTCGCGACTTCCCGAGACTTGAGTAAGGGTCTCCCGAATTTGGGAGTCTTCATAGCCACCTCACAGAGAGACTGGCATGCTTGGACACCCGCAGTGGTGCGAAGGATCCTGGGCCTCGGAAGTCCACGCAGAGAGTAGACTCCTAGGTTGCCATTTGTCTCTACCTATAACCTAGAACCAGTGATGGGAGCCACTGACCTCTCTCCCTGAATAGCCTAATGTCCTCAGCCATTGTGTTCACTGGGCCCACCTTGTGGTTCAGCTTCCTTGTCAGGGCCCAGAAGCATTTAACCCTTTTGGGAGAAAGGTCACACATCCAGCTTTAGCAGAGACCTGATCTAGCCTGATGCTGAGAGTCACCTCCAAGAGGTTTCCTCACATCCATCAGAGCCTGGCCTGCAGCAATCTCACAATTTCACGGTGTTCAGGAAATTACCAGTCACTCCTACTCTCCCAAGCTCCATTCTCTACCAATCTCCAGCTCTGGAAGGGTTAGGGCCAGGCTTTTTTCCCATTTGTGACAATAGTGTGTTGAATTGAGTTGAGAAAAGTTGAATCACCCCTCTCCTATCTCCTTTGAATCTTTCAGGGGTCCGAGTTACTTATTCACTCACCAGCTCACTGCCTCCTTCCTGGTCACCCCCTCCCACAATCCTTCCCCATTCCCCCTACCCTCTCCTCTGAGGGGGGTAGGCTTCCCCCTTGGGTATCCTCCTACCCTGGCACTTCAAGTCTCTTCCAAGCTAGGCACTTCCTCTCCCACTGAGGCCAGACAAGGCAGCCCAGTTAGTAGAACATATTCCCATATACAGGCAACAGCTTTTGGGATAGTCCCCACTTCAGTGGCTTGGGACCCACACAAAGAAAGACCAAGCTGCACATCTGCTACATATGTGCGGGGAGGCCTAGGTCTAACCTGTGTATGCTCTTTGGTGGTTCAGACTCCGAGAGCCTCAAGGGTCCAGGTTAGTTGATTCTATTGGTCTTCCGGTGGAGTTCCTATTCCCTTTGGGGGTCCTCAATCCTTCCCCTATTTGTCCGTAAGAGTTTCCACATCTCCTTTGAATGTTAAAGGAGGGGAAGAGGAGAGATTGAGTTAAATTTTGCACTTAACTATTCTTAAATGCCCATGACCAGAGTTTTTTCATGTTATCTCATGTAGTCCTCCCCCTCCCCCAGGCTAGAAATAGGCAGTTCTATTTCATTCATAAGTATGGATAAGTAGGTGGTCCAGATCAAGTCCTCTAGCCCACACTCATCAACTCCCCCTGTGTCTCTTACTAGCGCATAGGCTTGCTTTTCTGTATTTACCTCTGCCCATCCTTTCCCCTTCCTTCTTTGTTTAATGCATGTGTATATGTGAGTATATGCACATATGCACATGTGAATGCATGTGCCTGTTTGTATGTACATGTGCATGCATGCGCATAGGAGGCCCGAGTGACTGTTCCTTATTTATGGTCTTTCCAGGGTCGTTGGGAATAACACACCCCCAGGGATGGTAAAGGATGCCAACTCAGAATTTTTACAAGGAATTCATTCTTTTATAGAAAGCACCAAGGGGCTGGAGAGATAGCTGAGCAGTTTAGAGTGGTTGTGCTCTTACAGAGGACCTGGGTTTAGTTCCCAGTATTTCTATGGTAACTCATAACCATTTCAAACTTTCCTTCTGAAGCATTTGGTGCCCTTCTCTGGCCTCCACAGTCACTGCATGCATGTGATGTGTATACATACACTCAGGCAAACATTCGTACAAATAAGATAGAAATAAATAAAATATCTTTAAAATGCACCATAGATACTAATTTTACAGCCAACATCTGTTGCGTGGTTCAGAATTTCTAAGTGGTCCTCAGAAACCCACATTAAAAGATTTTAAAATTATATTTATTTATTTGTCTATAGGGGTGTGTGTGTGCGTGCATGCGTGCGTGCGTGTGTGTGTGTGTGTGTGTGTGTGTGTGTGTAGGCCAGAGGACAATTTGAGGGAGTTGGTTTTCTCCTTCTACCATGTAGGTCCTGGGAACTGAACTCGGGTAGTCAGGCTTGCCAGCAATCACTTTTACCCACTGAGCCATCCCAGGGGCAGAGAAACCAATATTTAAAACATATTCTCTTGCTGATTCTTGCTCAGAGGATCTCAATACTAAATCTTGGCTTGGCTTCTGGTGGTTGGGAAGTATGCCTTGTTCACTGTAACACCTCCTCTGATCCCTATCGGAGGACTTGGGCTCTGTACAAATTCTTAGGCGTGTGTGTGTGTGTGTGTGTGTGTGTGTGTGTGTGTGTGTGTGTGTTATTCCACTCTGTCTCTGATATGACAGACTTGATGAGCTCAGAGAACAGTTTTCCAGAATGTGAGATGGATACCGGGCCATGCTTAAGTTGCTAGGAGCATTCTTTATGCTAGCTTTTCATTCAGGCCACGACAATTAGGGTTGAGTGTGCTTTGAAAATGAGTAAATTTCTTGGGGACAGGAGCATATTTAGACAGTACCGGCAGAAAGCTGCAAATAAGTGGAAATGACATTATAAACACAATCACCTGGTCTGTTAAAGAAGGTACACTCATCCTTCTGAAATTGATGCCATCTGGTCACCCACCATGACACAAAGGCCCCCTTCCTAGGAATGCAAAACACCTAATGACATCACATAGTCTAATTCTCCATGACACTTCCATAGCTACTCTAATATGGAAAATCTCAATGAAATGGATTCTGCAGGAACAGATTTTCATTATTGAAAAGCCATGTCAGAATAAATTAGCATGAAGAAGAAGAAGCAGGCAAACCCTGGATTAGATTATTCAGAATGATGTGATTATTCACCCATTGGCACTGTTGTTTTGTAGGCATTTAATGGGCATTTGGAAATGTTAAGTATTGTTCTTGCTTCTAGCAAAACAAAACAAAGAAACAACCAACCAACCAACCAGAATTTTCAGTCCTGTCTGAATTTCCACCTTGCTTACTTTAGCCTCTCTCTACTACTGCCTTGTCATTTGGTTATCATGGGTCTTGGATCAATAACCATAGCAGCAGCACAGTGAGTGGGAGGAGTGTAGTGAGAATTCGGGAATTTCAGTTTCTTTAAAAAAAAACACAGAAATACTATAAAAATATGTTTTTGTTTTAATCCCAGGTGTTGGGATACGGGGCTGCTTTGAGCTGACCATGGCAGCTGACTATGATTTGCCTCATGCTCTAGCAGAGGCATGGTTTTGCCAGCTGCAGACAGTTTCTGTGACAGTGTGACTTTTGGAATTCTGGGAATTTTTCAGTGGGTATATAAATGCCAGAGCCCTGAGAGGTAAGGTTGTTGGTCATTCATGGGGGTTGGTTTTGTTAGTAGCAGTGCTCAAAAAGAAACAAAAACGAAAGAAATTAGATTAAAGGATGTCTATCTCTCCCCCATCTTTTCTTTTCTCTCTTATCTAGTGATAGGAGGTGAAACCAGGGACTAGAGGTTGAGAAAGAGAAGAACCCACAAAGTAGCAAAGACTAGCCACAGAGAAGAACTTACTATTTGTTGGTTCAGCTCAGTCACCATGTCATAGCAGGTGGTATATCTGAGCACACAAATGGAGGAATTTACTTAGATAATACTGTCAGAGACAAAGACAGAGCCAGTTGGGGGTTGGGGATAGGCTGAGCATAGAGCAAGACTTGAACTCTTCTTTTGATAGGTGAGCTACAGAACTGAATCCAAGCAGATTGCCAATAAACTGGTGCTGGTGTGGTTAGAAGCTTACAGGCAAGCACGGGTTCTGAAAGCCTTTACTCTGGGGCAGTTTTGGTGAAAGTTCCCTTCTCTTTCTCTACCTTGCCAACTAAACCCTATATCTTCCAAAATGTGCCCTTGTCAAATCCTGACTCATCTGCTACTTTACAAACAGGCACTTTGTTCTGTCCTGATCAGTGGCTGGGCTTCATTGTTCCTGCCTTACAGACATGGCGACTGGAACTTAAATAGCGTGCTTGTAGCTTGCACAGCTTCTGTGTGGAGCCTTGCCCCACATCCTCCATGTCTTCTTGCTGAGCACAGTGGTGGATGGGTGAGATGGAGACTAAGTCTTCATGCATCCTCTCTGCCATAAGTCTGGACATCTCATTCTCTTCTATCTGGGTGCACTGAAAGAAATGCCTGATGCCTTCCTCACCAAGGAAACTTCTATTTGGCTACTACCAGCCCCTCTCCTAGGCTTGAGGCTTTTCTTAAATATCAATCAGGGCTCATTTTCACTATTTATTACAAGTTACTATTCTCTCCGAATGCTCTTTCTGGTCTGGATGTAGATGTGAAGGAGAAGCTTGATGTGGCCCTTGACATATTGAATATGGCTTTTGGTGTACTGCCACCCACAGGCTTCTGTCACCGGTTACTCTTTCTGTTTCTCCCTGTGGGATTCCTTCCCTTTTCCCTTCTCCTTCCCTTCTCCTTCCCTTCCCTTCCCTTCCCTTCCCTTCCCTTCCCTTCCCTTCCCTTCCCTTCCCTTCCCTTCCCTTCCCTTCCCTTCTCCTTCCCTCCCCTTCCCTCCCCTCCCCTCCCCTTTCCTTCTTCCCTCCCTCCCCTCCCCTTCCCTCCCTCCCCTCCCTTCCCCTCCCCTCCCCTCTCCTCCCCTCCCCTTCCCTTTCCCTCCTCTTCCTACCCCTCCTGTTCTCTCCTCTATTCTTCTCTTATTTCCTTCTCTTTCCTCTTCCCTTCTTTTCTTTCTCCTTTTTCTTCCTTCCCCATCCCTTTCTAGGGCTGTGTTCAGGGAACCATGACCCACTGTAAAGTAAAAGGGATGGGTGGAACGCAGTATGGGAGGGTGAACTCATAAAGAGTCCCATGGATATTTTAACCATCTCTGAAAGCAACTAGGTCACTGGCTAGCACTGCAACATTTCCTGACTCCTGAGCTGAGATGAGTAAGTATCTTATCCAATCAGATGGCACTATGCCATGACCAATATGCAGCAATACCCTTTCCACCCCAGAACCTACACTGGGAACCAAAACTCTTCTGTCTGCACTCTTCTCGGGAGCCAAGGGACTGGATTAGGGAGCAAGCCTGTCTGCACACACTACCTTCTGTCCTGACTCCATGAATGTTCTTCATTTCCACAAGTGGCAAAAGATCCTGCTGTTCAAGTAATCCCACCACCATTCCCCTTTCCTCTCTACTTCACAGATCATATATAAGAGATCCTCATTCCTCAGTCCTCAGTCCTCAGTCATACTCCATCCAAAAGCAACACCCCTGTGTAGGTGAACTACCAGGGCAGATGTGGACATCCCTGCTGAACTCTGTCTGGAAGTCCGGCTCCACTTCCTCCAGACACCTCAAATGGTAGCAGTCACTGTCCAAAATGTCATCAAAGGTGATGGACTTCCTGCAGCCACACTCTTGAAGCAGCTCATCACAGAAAACAAAGCTTCTAACAGTGCCCGGAAGTTCCATCTGGATTTCTGTAGTACATTCTGTCTTTGTTAGCAGACAGCCATGTCTCAGAACATCTGCAGAGCCATGCAAAGATCCTATCACATGGGCTGTCCTCGGCTGCATCTTGGGGGGCAGTGGACTGCCTAACTTTGATTGTTTACAAATCAGAGCAAATACAGACAGTCATCACCCATGAGCAGAGGCTGATGCATGAGGAATTTTAAAATGGAGTCTCTTCAGCTCCAATTAAATCTAGTTTTACAAATTCCATCTGACTCCTCCACAGGAGAAAGCTCATTGTTGTTTATTATTGTTGTCGTTGTTATTATCATTACACACTAAGCCTGTCTGGGTGGCAGTGTGTGAGTTCTCCAGGTGAATCATACGGTCTCCAGGAAGGTTGTCAGAATTCTGTTATTTCTTTTAAAAAGCGAAAAGGATTTATGCGATATAACTAAGTACCAGAAAGAGAAGGTTATTTCTAAGCAGTTATCAGGAAATAAAGTGAAAGGTGTGAAATGGGAAAAATAATCTTTGAAGAGAAGCATTCGAGCAACCCGGGTCTCACAAATCAAAAGAGAAAGGTTTCTTTTTCTTTGTCCTCACATCTTTAGAGACAACCAGTTTTATCCAGTCAGGGATATCCAGTGAGTGTTATGGGCATTATAACAGCTTGTGATTAAAGCAATTTTAAAAAGAGCATCCCAGAAAGAGTCTCCTGGGCAGTCTTTTAGCTACTGAACAGGTCATCAACACCCAGGCATTGTGTGCACTGGGATTTCCTAACATGAAATCTTCCTCCCAGTTCCTTCTTTATCCCAGAGGCAATTGCAATGTCCAAAACAGGGGACATCTGTCTGTAACTTACAGACAGCCTCAGAGCCATCCTGGCTGTTGCTCTGCCTTCCTACGCTTTCAATCTAAGAAGTCAAGGCCTGTTCTTCCTTGGACCTTGCTTGACCTTGTCACTTCTCCAGAATCCAACAGACACATGTGTAAGACACATCCCCAGGCTCAAGACTGGCTATTGACAAGAATTCTTCCACTGAACTATAGCTGCAAATTCCTAGAGCGTGTGACACCATCTATTAGAAAACACCATTAAAGCCAGGCAGTGGTGGCACAAGCCTTTAATTCCAGTACTTGGGAGGCCTGGTCTACAGAGTGAGTTCTAGGACAGTCAGGGCTATACAGAGAAACCCTGTCAAAAAAATGAAAACAACAAAAAAAGAAAACACCATTAATGTAGAAATGGCTTTGAGAACAGCAAACACCACAGTAAAACATGGACCTGCTTTGATCATTTTTCATCCTTATCTTATAGTCAGTAACTATCTCTTTGTTTCCCAGTTTCAGTAATATAACTGAATCTTTAGAGTAAATGTTTTTCTAAATAACTTTTGTCTGAATTGTTTCTGGCTGGTAGTAACTATGTACCATCACACTGATTATTTTCTGAAGTAGTACGTTTGATATTTATGGTACCTTATATACTGTTAGAGATTCCCAGTAATATAATTTTTGAGTCGCATAAGACATGCTTGTTTGCATTTCTTATTTGGCTGCTGTAGTCTGAATAACTAAAAATAACTTGGGTTCAGTGACCAATAGGGAGACTCAAGCCAGGTCCACCGAGAGGCAGGTTTGTACCACAGCTTAAATAAAGCAACCCACTGAACCAGTGCTAATAAACCCTTTCTAGGTAGGTGTGTGTGTGTGTGTGTGTGTGTGTGTGTGTGCATTAAGGGTGCTTCATATATGTGGTTTTTCTTTAGGCAAAGCAAGATCATAAAATCTAATTTTGGAAAATCTAAAGAAAAAATGCTAAAATCTAACTTCCATAAGCTCTTTTCTTGGGTCTGTTGCTCTAAATAAGTAGGAAACAGTTTACACTCTGTGTACCAGGCACAGGGCTTAGAGTTTCTGTGATAGTTTGGCTGTGTGTTTTACAAAACACATTATGGACACTGTGGTGGTCTTTAGAAATGAGGCATTTAATTTGGGATGGGGCTCACTCCTTGTTATTGGGACTAAGCCCATTTAAAATGCAGGCTACTTTATCTTCCTGCTGTCTGCCATGTGAGGCTGTGACAAAAAGCCATCACTAGACCAAATGCTTGTGTCTTGACCTTGGGTTTTACAGCTTCCAGAATGGTGAGAAATACAGGTCTGTTCTTTATCAATTACTGAGCATCACAAATGGACTCAGATGACTTATAGCCGCCAGTTTTATCTGCCTTTACCACTGATTTGGAAAGACATTATTACACCTACTCTGTAGATGGAGAAGTGGAGGTTCGGGAAGTTATCATAGTTATTGGAAGTCACGCGGTTAAGAGTTTGAATGTGGACTTGACTGATTGTGAAATCCATAAGGTCAAAGAAGTCTTCAGTCGAGGTTGTCATTTTCTACAATCAAGCGAAGAATGGGAGTCTGAGAACTCTCCCAATTAGTGCCTCGGCATGAACAGTGATTCTGAACTCCTTTGCCCATCAGTGCTGATCTATCTTCATCAGCTCACCACACGTGGTTCCCAGGCTTAGGAACTGACTGACCCAGTGCCTCTTCCCAGCACCTCTCTTTGCCTTAGGTAGAGATTCTATTCTGTAGAGCCCTTGAAGTCTTTCCTAATTCCACCCCTCCTCATCCTTTGTTATTTCTTCTTGTTGCTTAAATCGCCGACTATAGCTCCCTCTGGAGTGGACATGTCATTTCAGCTCATCCCTATTCTGGTTAATATTCTGAAGGACATGAGTTATTCAAAACTTTTCAGGAAACCACTGAATATAACAAAGGAATTACAAGATATACTGAGCATATATTGTAGCTGACAATATATTTTAGTATCAACCTGGTGAATGACCCAGTGAAAATCTTGGTTCTAAACCTGTGTGAAAGGAATTAGAAGGGATCTTCTCTACCCAGATTTATACAAATCAAGAGAGGTGATAACAGGCTCCAAAACAAATGCTACCAAAACAAACAAACAAACAAACAAGCAAACAGAAAAGACTGCAGACTTCAGATAAGGAAACAAGTCAGGGTTGAACTGCTAGTCAGACAAATGAAAGAATAGAAGAAGGTTTGACAGGTGAGCTGTCAAAATGAAGTTCTGCCTAAAACCTAACAATTCCCATCTTCCCACCTTCAAGAATTGCAGTCACTACCCTTCAAGGTCACAGAGCACAAAGCTGTGCCTGCCTCTGTTACCTACCTCCCCTGGCAACTGCCACTGACACCAAGACCTTTTTTTAGGAAAGGGTTGGCATCAAAAGAGTTGGTAGCCTAGGGTACCTCTGGTGCAGGCAGATGTATCTCCAAGTGCATGGTGATCCTGCAGTCAGGAAGCCTGTTTCAGCTAATTTAATATCTCCATGAGCAGATTTATTTTGACAGAATGCCACCCTCTCCCCCACCCACCCAGCTTTTGTTGCTTGTTGTTCTAGCAGGGAGACTTTAGCCTTCTTTGGGATACAGTTTGGAAAAGGTTAACTAACATTGCCTTCCTGTTCACAGGAGCAGTTCTTCCCATACTCTCTGTGTTGTGGGAAGTTTGCCTCAGAAGCCCTTACCCTGCTGCTCCCCTGAAGAAGTTTGAAATACACTTTACGATGGTGAGAGTCAAGGATATGGGCTTCCACAGTCTTTGCCAAGTGCAGAGTCATTTCTTCTTCAGTGGTATCCTAGAAATGTAGCACTTTAAAACCCTCATTTAAAATTAAAACTCTGAAAATATTTTAGGTAAGAGCAGGTGGCTCTTTGTTTGGTGCCATGCATAATGGCTTCTATGGAAACCTATTTATAAGTAGGCCATTGTTTAACATTTTTTATTTCAGTAGGTTTGTTGTTTGGGAAGCTACCTTTTAAAATATGCTTTCATAAGCAAAAGTTTTGTCTTTTGGTACTGTTGTATAATGTTCAGAATAATTTATATCAGAGCAAAAAATCTTCTCTGAAGAACCTTGAGTGACTTCTCATGTCAAAATATGTCAGCCTATCTATTGTTAAAGGCTAAGAGAATCTGGCCATGTCTCCATCCCTGAGCCTATGCAGGTTGTCACTTGATTCATTTATTTAGTCTATTAGTTACTAAATATTTATGGGGGACCTATTTTGTGCTAAATTTGGGATGCTGAGGATAACATGGCGAGAAAGATGGAAAAAGTACCACGGTTGTGTGTATTCATACCCTGCTAGAAATAAGTAAAAAGAGAATATTCCAGAGAAGTGGTAAGGGCTATTAAGGACACAGGGCAGTAGAGGAGGGAGAGCCTGGTTTGTAGAGGCACCATTCAAGAGGAGATATACGAACTGAAACCTGCAGGACCTATAGGGCCCAGCCATGAGGTCAAAGAACCACAGACAAAGCAGCAGTAGGTGCAAAAGCCCCAGCTAGGGGCAAACTTGAGAGTCTCCAGATCAGAAAGGCATAGGATGAGGCTGGGTATGGGGGTAGCTAGTCAGCAACCATGCCAGACCACAAAGGGCAGGTATTTCAAGCTTGTTGGTTTCCTTCATGGTTATACAAACATCTTTCTTAAAACTGGAGGACACACTTGTCCTTCGTACTTATTCAATATCCATTAGCATTTTCAGATGATAAAGAAAGTCACCTTCCCTTAGGAATAGTACCGTAGACCAGCCTGGTCTAGCTCAGAGGAGTGATGTGTTCAAATTGATCTGATTGTAATTGGAAATTGTATGAGAACTGTTGGAAAGAAAGATTTATCTTCCTCCTGGGCTTATATACAATACTAAACACAGGACCATGAACCTGAGAAACTGGAGGGTGAAAGCCACAGTCAGCAGAGAGGGACCAACAGATGGAGAAAGGCCATCCTGACATCATGATTTAAGCCCTCTAACAAGATCAGGTGACAGTCAGCTTTGCTCTTGAACTTTTTAGTTATGTGACCGATAAATTCAAGCTGAGCTGAGTTGAATCTTGTTGTTCGACCTCATCATTTATTACTGAGGCTCCAGCCTCATGTCATTCTTATTTCAATTTCCATGTCTTCCACTCCATGAAGCCGGACACTTCACCTGTCAGAAATAATCAGGACCTAGTACCTGCTTCTCTTTCCAGCTTTATCTTTTGTAACTGCACACAGCTCCCCTTGGGTCTAACAACACAGAACTTCTTCTAAGTCTCAGAATTTGTCAGCTGTGACAGACAGAGTGGTCTAGGGGAATAGAGCCAACAGACTATACACTATAAAAAGATATTTACCAGAATGACTCAAACAGTAGAGCTGAGGAGGTTTGATGATGACAAGATGAAGGTTGGAAAGGCTTAGAACCTGGCAGCTATTCAGTCTACAAAGCTGGTGTTTACAGATGGGATAGATATTCAGGTGGGGCAGTCTCTAGATGGCCTTTCCTTTAGTCTCTGCTCCACATTTTGTCTCTGTATTTACTTTAGACAGGAGCAATTCTGGAGCAATTAAAATTTTTGAGAAGGGTGGGTGGCCCCATCCCTCAACAGGGGACCATACTTAACCTCTGCATATGGTCTCTGCAGGTTTTCCCTCCCATTTGTTGGGTGTTTCAGCTATTGTTATCTCTGTTGGGTCCTGGGAGTCTTTTTCTTTCCTGGCATCTAGGACTTTCTGTTGGCTATCCCTGTTCCCTGTCCCCCATTGCTACACACCTCTGCTCAACTTCCTGACCTTCTGTCCATCTCCTTGGTCTCCTCCCACACCTGATCCTGCCCCACTTTTTCCCTCTCCCCATCCTCTCTTCCTCCCAAGTCTCTCCCACCCTTTACTTCCTGTGATTATTTTGTTTCCCCTTCTAAATAGGACTGAAGCATCCACACTTTGGTCTTCCTTCTTCTTGAGCTTCATATGGTCTGTAAATTGTATCATGAATATTCTGAGTTTTTTCCTAATATCCCTTCATATTCTCATGCATCTAGGTGGATGGTGAGCATCTCTGCTGTTGTCTGCTTCTCTCCTAAAATCATACACTCCTTAAGGCAAGGTCCACGAGTCTCTGTGTCCTTAAAGGCTTAGCGTTATGCTTGGCACAGACTAAGATCATCAATAATGCTTGAATCTATAAATGTCTTTCTGTGTTACACTCATAACTCCTTGAAGAGGGACAATATTTCACTCTTATTTGTATTATTTATAACATGCATTGGGCTTCATTTATAGAATGCGGTTAGTCAATATTTGTTGGAAAAAATAGATGGAGGAAGTAGATCATATCAGACTCTGCTGTCTGCCTCCGACCTCTCCTTGTCATTACCACCCATAGGTCTCCTCGAGTCTTCATTGTTTACTGAAGGCTGCAGCCCTCCACACCATCCTAACACTAATGATAGTTTAATTACTATCCATATTAATGAAGGAGATGCTGCCAAGAACTAGTTTTAGATACTCAGCAGCTCACTTCCCCTGAGGAACTTGCTTTTATGTCCAACTCCCAGGAGGCATCTTTGTCACCGTCAGTAGCTGCACCTCTTAAAGTCTCAATTCCATGCTTCCCATTATGTTCTGATAATACTGTGTCATTATCAGACAGTGCAGAACCATTGAGTCCTGATTCTGTCTTCTCACTTGGACTTTCAATCTTTGGACCACTCTGTTCCCCACTCACATCCAAATCTTCTTCCCTGACCACTACGATGTCCACCACCACCACCAGTCAATCCTAATTTAGATTGTTTCCCAATTAATGGTTCAGGAGAGGAAGCAAGGAAAAGCCCACCTGCTTCTTCACTCCCCGAGTGGATAGTCTAGTGGGAGATTCAAAATTAGGTACATGAGGAAATTTACAGATGAGTAATTAAAAATTATGAGCAAAGCATGGATATGATGAGTTTGCACAATAACTCCTTCTTACCCAGTCTCAGGGGTGGAGACATCTCTCTCCCCTGAAGAATATTAAAAGAATTTCCTTGGGGGAAAAAAAAGAAAGAGCATTTCAGCAGTTTAAATATTAATTTTTAAGAAGCAGATACGTCTACTGAAAACCTAGCACAGGTATCATGTGCTGTATTTGCAAACTAGAATGAAATTGGCACCTTGGATTTTGCAATTAAAAACGGTGCATAGTCTGCCTAGCTTGTCTCCCCGTGTGTGTGTCTCTGGAAGTTGTCTTACTTACCTTTTACTAGCAAGCAGTATAAGTCTTGCCCCAGAAATCAGAAAGCTGCTGTGTTCAGTTAATCAAGTCATTCCGACAGCTTAAGGTCCAAGTCACCCAGTTTTCCTTCCCCTGGGGCAAGGGCATCTGCTTGGTTTGTTACAAAATGTTGTTCCTCTTCCATCTCATAAATTCCTCCCACTGCCCCAGAGAACCAACTGTTTGCTTGGAGCTCTTGGGCTGAAATGTTAGCTAACTGCTGTCTGCTGGCCAGAGCAGGCTCCTGCTGAGGGCCGTCTCTAAGACATGCCACCTCTAAGAAATGCTTAGCCTGAGCTGTTGGCTGCTCTCTCTTTGGCCAGGAATCATCTGAATTCTATCTTGAGCTTTCTTTTGACCACCTGACTTCTCTGGAAACAGAGCCCAAAAAGGGACCCAAATAGAAAATGAAGTCACCTGAGAGGAAGACACAATGAACTGTCCCTGAATTTTGGAGCCTGAAGAATAAAGAAGTATCTGAACTGGTTCCTGCATGGTTGAATAAGGATGCTGCGAGAGTGCTCATTTTTGGATGATCACTTAACGTCTGTGTGGGGGGTGTAGAGAAGGGGAGGGAGCTAAAGACTGATCTTGAAATTCACTCTCACTTGGGAGATCAAGTTGTGATTAGCCTGCAGTCATACGAGGTAGCTCATTCACTGAAGAGTTTTTACACTGTGTTGAGGCTCTTGGAGCCATAATTCCGGATATAAGCCTTCCTGCCATCACCTTGTAGTGTTCTGGGTGGATGCTGTGCTGGATGAAAAGAGCTCAGAGTCAGACAGACCTGTCATAAGGATTCTTAATCATTAAAGAGATGGAGGAGCTAAAAAAGACTTTATAGATTAGGAGTGGAGGAGGATGGTTAATGGGATGTTGAAGGGTCTGTCATTTACTTGAATCTTGAGAGAAATGCCAAGCAAAGTTCATGAAAAGACCTAGGTTTCTGGTGTGGGCAGTAGGATGTGTGTCCAGTAGTGTGGATGGTGTGGAGGGAGGGAGGCAGTAGTCATCCCTGGGAATAGGTCATGGGCAAGGGAAACACTCACAGCCCTTAAGATGTTTGTGGATGGGGAGTCAGGACAGGAAAAGGAGGCACTTGGACAATCCCAACCACACAGTAATCAGATCCTGGCAGAAGGCTTTCATCCCCATGGACTGAGCCTAAGCTTAGCAGAATGCCCCCCAAAAAGTGATGGAGTAGGTCCTGGCACTGTCATCAAATAGTTGCATTTAATGCTGAGTATAGGCGCTGATACCTCCCCTTCCAGTTACAGAGGTTTAGAAACAAAGCACAGGGAAAGAAGGCCATGGCTTCAGCATCTGCTCAATAGGCTCACTGCCACCCAGGACAGCTTCCTACTTCCTACTCAAGACCCTGCCTTTCATCTGCACCTTAGAAGACCTAGAGTGGGTTTCAATGGTCACTGTTTGAGGTAACTATTATAATATTCTAACCCACATTCTATACCTGTCCATAGCCTTCCCAAAAGCCAAGCAGCACCAACATTCTTTAGACAAATGTGTACTCTCTACCCTCTCTCCCTTCAAAAACCTGTGAATAGTGAGTGGTCTTGGCTCATTCTGAAATCAAGGGTCTGAATTCCGATGTGTTGAGTGACAAGCATTACCCATCAGAGGAGACAATGGCAGTATTGACCTGCTGGCAGGAAGCACATACTCCAGGGACAGCTTGCAGACAGGCTTGTCCTCGTACACAATTGCTGGCTTTTTCCCATGTTCCACAAGAGAAGGGGCACACATTCCAGACAAGGATACTATTTGTTTTCCCACCGAAAGGACACGTGTTACCCAGAGGTCAAGCCCAGGCCAGGGCCATGTTTGCTGGGCTAAGGCAAGCCTTTTCCCAGAGGATTGATAGTTCTGACAACCTCCCAGCTGTTGTCACTTGGGCTGAGAATGTCTTTTCAGCTGTTCTGTACAAACACCCATAGTGAGTGGCCAAGCTTTCAGGTTTGTTTATAGACCAAAGTCAAGGAATGAATGCCTGGGCTTCAAACAGGGCTCTGTAGCAAACAGGCAGGTGAGAGAGAGGCAGGGGTGGGATACCAGGCTGCCAACCTCTATAGTTTTAGCAAGAAAAGCAGAATTCTAACCATAGAGATGTCTTCAAATACAGTTTGTTTTCTTCTTAAGAAACTTGATGAGACCACCAGGGTGAGTAAGAAAGAGGAAGAACAATGACTTTCATTTCACTTCCTGTTTTTGGTGATGTGGAAAAGCAATGTTTGGTCTTGAGACTGGGTTTAGCTCTGCAGCCCAGGCTAGTTTCTAATCTCCTGTTTTCCAGTCTCATCCTTCTAAGTGCTGAAATCACAGGGACGCGCTAGCATACCTGGTTGGAAATTATTCAGTAACACAGCTGGTTGTTGGATTTTTTTTTTTTTGAGACAGCAATAGCAGTAACAATAGTGATGGGATTTACATGAAAATCATCTAATATCTTAGGAGACGTTGTCTACTTACACTATTTTTTCACTAAATTCTCAGTATAACCCATAGAGATCTGTCCCAATAATGCCAAGGATGTGTTTGTTGTGTTAGGCAAGATGCTAAGTAGTGGAGTCACAAAGACAAATAAGAACCTTGATCTATGAGAACTTCCTGTTTCGTGTGTTTATGAGGACGCCCCAGTCAAGGGATTCTCACACTTTATGGCCCTTGGTGGTTGTTCACAGGATTAAGGTGATACCTTAGCACAAGTATTGATCTCATCCAAAGCTTACTGTCCTATGCAGAAGTCAAACCCAGATACTAAGTAGGTGGCTCCCAAAGTTGCCTACAGGCCACTAAAAGGGTGCACTCATGATGTCACAGAGGCAGCAACTAGGCTCCCTCCTGATGTTGCCGGGAAGCATGGTTACTTTTCTGCTTAAGACTATGGGCAGGTGACTCAGTACATGAGCAAGAGTGTGTCTACTGTGTTGTCTTAACTTACTTGACTTATTGGCAGTACGGATTCACTGATTTAATGTACATGGAACGCTTTAGATTGCATCTGTCAAATAATCCATGACTAATTCATGTTAGTTATCATTATTATTCCAGTGGATTGTAGCACATGGATGATGGGCTGGATTTTAACAAAAGAATACAATTAATAATGTATGTTCAGGCACAGGTGGAAGGTAGTTTCTCCTTCTTGTTGTGGGAGGCTTTGGGAACGGTGTCAAAGTCAGGAAAGGTACTACTACTCACCCTGACAGCAAATCAACAAGCCATCAACAATAACAATAGAGGCCAGCATCCATCCAGCGCTTGCTCTGTGATAGCAGCTTGAGAGTCTATTGTGTACATGCTTCAGACCATCCTCTCACTATACTGCAGCTAACGTTCATAAAAGTGAGCCGGATCAAGGTGAAAAAGCCAGATGTGAGAGAAGAAAACCGGGGGCTTGTGTTCTACACTCCTCTGTTGTCCTTAACTCAAAACCACTTACCCAATCAGAATCTTTGGTGCCCCATCTCTGGATTACACAATCTGTAGGTGTAGTGGTTTGAATGAAATGTCTTCCTCAGTATCAGGCATTTGAGTAGTTAGTCCCCATTTGGTGGCACTGTTTGGGGAAGCTTAAATGTTATGGTCTTATTGGGGGAAGAATGTCACAAGAAGCAGACTTTGAAAGCTTAAAGACTCATGCCATTTTAGTTTGCCCTCTCTGTTTTGTGTTGGGGTTTATGATGTAAGCCCCTAGCTGTTGCTCCAGCCACCAAAGCCTGCTGCCTGTTATCTCTCTCCATTATCATTGACGCTAACTTACTGGAACCATAAACCCAAATAAACTCTTTCTTCTAAACGCTGCCTTGGTCGTGATGCTTTATTACAGCAATAGAAATGTAAGTAAGATAGCAGGTAACATCGGTCAGTCAGACACAGTCCTTGTCTTCCCAGGAGACAGCCATGGAGGCAGATACAAAATCCATTCCCTGAAAGGATCAGTCAAGGTTTCCACTAAGCACAGTTGGGCATAAGAAAGGAGTTCAACTCAGCAGATTACAATTAAAGGAAGACCAGTAGAACCAGCTGACAGCAGGACTCTCTGTAGACAGGGTATACACGCCTGGAGAGATGGGACCAATGAGCCCTGCCCACATACAGGCATCCAGGACAGTAAGAAGTTTGTGGACTTTGGGATCAAAACGAACAGCTGCTTCCCAGGCCAGGAGTCTGAAATCAGAAGTCTTCTCAACTGAAACGATATGGAGATACTGGTTCCGTCCCAGAGGGTGGTGTGAGAACTGCTTGAAACATGTTATTGACGTGGCTAATTATAATGCCTGGCATTGTATAAGACTGTGATGGAAGGGAAGGAGAGGGAAGAGGAGAGAGCAAAGACAGAGAAAAGGAGACTGAGAGGATTGTTTCTAAGAGCACCCTGAAGGGAAAGACTGAGCTTTAAACACTTATGTGCCAACCACCAGGAAGAGCAGAGTGGCTTCCTGGTGCCCAGATCCACCACAGCCATAGAGGAAGGCAGCAGGAACTATGGAAAGATGTTAGCAAACTTTACATTTAAATATGAGTGCAAAGTTGCGGTCAGCATCGTGTGTGTGTGTGTGTGTGTGTGTGTGTGTGTGTGTGTGTGTGTGT
>JANHMN010000003.1:102276165-102398091 GCA_030674055.1 Rhabdomys pumilio
GTGTGTGTGTGTGTGTGTGTGTGTGTGTGTGTGTGTGTGTGTGTGTAAAGGAACTAGAACTAAGGCTGGAGAGATTGTTCAGTGCAGTTATGAGGACCTGACTGCAGATGCCTAGGGTCTATGTAAAACTCTGGATATGATGATACCCAGGTGCTTTGGGGTGAGCACAGGAAGATTCCTGGGGCTCATTGGCCAGCTAGTCTAGTCAATCAGTGGGAGACACCAGTCCAGTGAAAGACCCTGTTGTGAAAAATGAGGTAGAGCAATGAGGATCACACTTCTTGTCTGGCTCAGGTCTTCACAGGTACACACATGGCTACATGCACCTGAACATTTACATACATGCACACACATGCACATGCATGCACCTTCATATACCTGCACACACCTAATACCATACAGAGCAGAGCAGAGCAGAGCAGGACAGGACAGGACAGGACAGGACAGGACAGGACAGGACAGGACAAAGCAGGACAGGACAGAGCAGAGCAGAGCAGAACAGAAAACAGAAAACAAACAGAAAACAGAAAACAGAAAAACAGGAGCTACTTTGAGAAACTAGAAAGTGTGGTGGAAGGCCCCATAGAGCACATGAATTTGGTCCTTAACTGGAAACAATTCCTTTAGAAAGCTTTACAAAGTGCATGGTGGCATGTATCCAGCCTTTGAAGGAAAGCCTGCTATCTGCCCTGGAAGAGGAGAGCATACCAGGCTCTGAGACAACAGGCCCAGGAGGGACCAGCAAAGAAAGCAGCATTGGGAAGACAAGAAGGAAGCAAGCTACTTGGATGAGAATATAGTGTCTGAGATGGTAATTAGGGGGCTGGTACCTGAGCCTCTGGCAGTAGCATCAATTCAGCCAGGAACTGGACTTTGCTGGAAGCTCTGGGGGGTCCTAGAAAAACAGAATATGGCCAGTCAGAGTTCAACAGGTCTTGGCCATCTCTCTCCTACCGTCCCTTCTTTTGTACCTCAGGAAAAGTCATGTCAGGTGGACCCCAGTGTGGTGACCTTGAGTTATCTCCAGTCTGTAGCTTCACAGCGTGGACTGTTCTGTCAGGTTTCTGGAACCTCTTTTCTACTCTATTTTGCCCCAGGGTCACCCATAGATCTCTCTCCAGCCTTTCTTTGGCTTCAAATGTTCAATTTTAATATCTCCTCTGGGCTTAACCTCCCCAAATGATCTAAGCTCCAAACTTCCTTTTACTGGGCAGTAAATGTGGATGTCAGCCACCTATAGCTTAGAGCCATCCAACGCACCTCTTTTAAAGAAATAGAAAAACAACACAAAGGCCATGTCGTATGTGGGGAGGAAGACAGCAGCCTCAGATGGTTTCGTTTCACATCTTTCCTGGACCTTGCTCCATGCTCTGTAACTGACCCAGCCGCATCCTCACCGAATGCCTGGTAGCACCTGTCTCATTTCCTGCACCATCCCACTGGTCTTGCTTCTCTATGAATTACTGCTACCCCAAGGCCTCCTACAGAATTGGTTTTTCTGGAAGTTTGGGTACCCAATAGATTTTAACATACCACATTAGCAATCCCAGCTCACAATCCTAAATTGCTGATGGACATTTCCTGCTATGGAAAACTCTTACCTTGGTGGGCTCCTCAGGAGGCCAGGCTGTCAGAGTTTTCTTTCCTGAAGAATTTTCTCTGCTCATGTGTAACCAGCTCTACCGTGAGCATCACGTTCTTATTAACATCACAGAGAAAGAACCTCCCCTCCCCCACTCTTCCTACACCTCAGGGCTATTTCCTTTTCCAAGACCCCTTAACGGGCTCTAACAAATAATCCAAAACTTTCTCCAAAGTTTCTCCAAGAAACCTGGAGATATGCTTTCCCTTCCTCCTTTGTCAGAGGGCCTCCTTGCAGAGTGTGTTGGGTTTGTGTTTGGTTGTTTTTCTTCCCCCATCTGGTTCCCTGGCTTCCTGCTCACCACTACCTTAGCTGAATTCTCTGCTCTACTTAACCCCTGAGTTGACCAGGACACCTGGATTCGATTTCATCTTCTATTGCTGCTCTTGGCCACACATGCTGTTGCCTGGGTCAGGCGCCCTGCTTCCTGTGTGCCCTGTGTCAGCTGCTTCTCCTCTGCAAGGAGAGGATCTCTGACAGTTCTTTAGAAGGCCCCGGTCTCCACTCATCCCATTTGTTTGGTGAGTACTCTGTCATTCTGTGCATGGGTGTCAGAGGTCACCTCTAATGTTGGGATGTCAACATTAAAGGGTCCCAGAGAGGACCAGGAATTCCATAACATAGGATGAACTAGTCTTGAGGATTGACTATTGAAAGTTCCCTGCCTCATATGTTAAAACTGAGGCACCTAGGAGACCACCAAGGACAAAAGGCCCCAAGGAAAGCAATTGGGAAGACAGAGCTGAAGTCTGCAAAACGGAGAGGCTGGAGATGAGGGGGCAGTGAAAGTGGCCCTAGAGCCAGAAAATCTTCTTGCTGGGGGCTCTGCTCTCCCTATCTTCCCCCTGGGGCCAGTTGCATCCTGCACCTTGGTCCTAGCAGCCCTGGCGCTTAACTGGCACAGGCAGGCAGATAATGCGCTCTGGTGTTCAAGGACAATCAGAGTCAGCTAAGCGTGAAATCAGTTTTTTCCAACGAACTCACTTTGGTCTGAAAGAACAGTTTCTATCTTCAGAGACAACCTGTCATTCCCTGAAGCAATTTACCTGTTTCAGCAGGAATGGACATTCTTTCAAAGAGCAGAGGCACCTGTATCTGACCAGACCCAGGTATCTGGGTGTAAACGGAAGCACAGAGCACAGAAGCCAGGATCGCTGTCTTCCCTGCCTGCATTTGGGGACTTACGTCATCGGCAGCTGTGCCAGGAAAACAGATGCGGTATTTCTGAGGTTCAGGGCCACTGAGAGCCAAGAAATAAGTTTCATGCATTAGTTTTCTCAGCTTTCATTTATTCAGCACATCTGTGCATGAGGTGGTGAGCCCCATTGTTTCATAAGAGATGGGAAAATACAGTTGACTGTTGGACTCACAGAATCTGGAGTCTGAAGATGCTTGTATTTAAATCCTGGCTCCACCATGTACAACTAGAGACATTGGACAACTTGCCTTTTACTTGTATCTTAATGTCCATATTTGGAAAAATGTAAATATAAAAATTGTAACCATTGAAGTGCTAGCTCATAGATCTGAAAGCCTGAGTTTTGATCCCTAGATTCACTTAAAGCCAGAGTTGTAGTGTGTCTTAATCTAAATATTCACGCACTGATATTGGAGGCAGGGACAGGAGAATCTCTGGAAGCTAGTGGGCCAACTGGCAAGTAAGTGGCCTGTCTCAATCAAGGTGGAAAACAAGAACCAACACCTAAGATTTTTCTCTGACCTCCAGATGTACACCATGGCACCTGCCCATATTCGCACATATAAACAAGTACACTCAAATACTTTTCAAAAGTTATACTCACTCCATGAGACTAGTCTAAAGATTCTGACACACGTAGAAGCTCACAGAATCATGTCTTGTCCTCTCTAAGTGTTCCATAAGGGCTAGTTTAGGAAATAAAACATGTGTAATTCATGTGGCATTTACATGGTTGAAGCAGTGATGCCCCAGGTTCTAGGAGGACCTCATAGAAGAAACACCCATGAGGCAGTGTGGCTGCACCCAGCCTTGAAGAGTGACCAGACCATGTATTATAGTGTCTGATGGGCTTTTTCTCTCTCTTGGTGACACAGATATAGGCCAGACCAGACCAGATAAAGTAGATAAAGGCAGGTTTGTTAGGAGGCAGCTCTCACCCATCTCGCAGGTCGATGAAGTCAGGCATTTAGGCATTTAGCGAGGTTTTATAGAGCTTAGGCAAAAAGAGATGACATGGCAGCTAGGAGCTAGAATTGTGCCCATATGTGGTCAAAAACTGAGCTCCTGCCTGGGCACTCTTGGGTGGGTTGCTGGAAACATGGAGGCAAAGAGTAATGACTTGTTAATCCAGAATTTTCTTTGGGGAGTAGGGGAGTTTTTTCTGGGGTGGGTAGGGCAAAGGAGGGCAGATGGGATTCTCGAGCTTGTACAAGGGATGAGCAGGGGTTCCAGTCTAGCAGTGTCCTTACTGGGGTTCATGATGGCTGACTCCAAGGCTTCACTGAGGCAAGGACCAGGCGATGAGGAGATGATAGATTAGCTGGGTCAAATATCAGAAGGACTTGGATGCCTCAGGAAGATGCTTGGTATCTGATAATGTGTTGTAAAGATAATTCTGGAATCATTTCTGGGATCTAGAATGCCAGGCCATAACTCACTTGTCTGGGGAATATTCTCTCGTCAGGAAGGTAAAATTATAGTTTGTTTATTTTTAACAAAATTGATTTTCTCCCCCCACCCAAAAAAACCTCTTTGGCAGAAAAGCATTGTGATTTCACAGTGGTTCATCAGCTGGGGACTGTGCTAGCTGAAGTGTAATAATTGTTTTTCCTCCTGGACTGGCTGGAGCATCGGTCTGTGAGGTAGAGTTCAAGTTCAAATTAGATGGCATTTGCTCCTTGTTAGTTCTACCTGGTCTGAATATTTACAAATCTGGAGAAAACTAACAACTGAACAAGAGACACTGTGTGCGGGTCTTAGGTTGATGGAAGACCTTCCTTACAGATGTGACCGTGCATTCGTGTGTGGACCCTCACAAGCCCGTCAGTTAGGTGGAGACCTTGGAGGAGTGTTTCTGTGTCCTTTATTAAGAGCTTTTCTACGTCTACATGCTAGTGAGCTCTGCCTTTTGGGTTCCCAAGACAGTGCCATTTGGAGAGTCCCACAAAGTGTTTTAGGAAGTGTAGGAGGAATGATGTAAATATGGGGGGGGAGTAGGGGGTAGCTGCAAAGGCATCTCCTATCCAAGACCAAGGATTGCTCACCCAGCCAATGCCAGCTGTTTAGAAGAGATGCTTTCTGGGGAAAGCCAACGAACGGGGCACTGGTGGAAGGTATTAAAGGAGCTTGCAGTAGTGTTCAGATGAGCATGCTGTGGTGTTTCTCACCTCCTCCCGGGGTCTGTGTCATTGATTCCATGCCACCTCACCTCCAACCCCCAAGAACAGGTAGGGTCAGGCATCAGGGAAGCACACAGACTCTGGTAACAGAGAACCTGCCCTGGTACCTAAGAAAGGTATCATAACATGCTTCTCTCAGAGTGGAGGATAGAGTGGAGAGAGAGGGAGCCACTAAGATTAACATATGAGAGAAGCCTGTTGACAGCAAGGTTGGAGGGCTACTGCTCCCCATCCACCAAGGCTACATGTCAGGACGGAGCATGCTGAAGACTCCCAGGCAGAGCACAAACTCGAGAGCTACATAACTGACCTCTGCAGGGTCATGATTGGTCATGATTGGTCCCAGCTCACCAGTCCACTTCCATTCTCTGGAGGGTGCTCTCTTCCTTAATAAGCTATTTCTATTTCTACCACTATTCATGAGTCCCTGGTCCAATTCTTTATCTCAGAACACAAGCATGTGCAGATCTCAGTGAGTGCCTTCAGGACTCTGATCCCTATCTGAAATGATAAGGTGTCTGTGTGTGAGGGCCCTGACAGTGGTAAACTGTCAAAGCACAGGGTAGACAAGAATCATCCCCATTGTTCACTCGAAGCATACTGTTGTGGAACTGACACTCCTTCTCCTTCTACAGCACACAGTAGGTCTCATGGCATATATTGCAGACACTGTTGGAGAATCAGGGTTGAGCAGCATGGATGTGAACTTAGATAGCAGGCTATGTATAGAGGGAGACAGTGTCTCCTCCAACATGGACATATACAGTGCTTTTCTCAGTCCCCAGAAAACACCTCACATGCGGCAGTAGGTGATGCAGAGAAGGGTAAAGTAGCCACCGGAAGCTAATGGAGATGTGAGAGGGCTAGGCTTGCAACAAAATTACAAAATTCAAAACATGGAGAGAATTAGGGGCATAAGAGAGAAATGGAAAAAGATGGAGGCACACATAGATATGCAGAGACCGTAGAAGAGAAGTGGATACTGAAAGAGTTGAGCAAGCACCAACCAGAGGTTGGAGAAGTGGACAGGGGTGTGGGCCAGTGCTGCGGGTCATGACCTATGAGATAGCCTTAGCTACCCTGTGGTTACAGATGACAGGGGCTAATGTCCTGGCCCTGTGCCTGCCACAAAGGAGGCCGTATCATTTGTCTTTCAGACTGGGTCATCTGTGGATGTGAAAGGAGGGACACTTCATAATAACACTAGGACAGCAGACCAGATTGGGGCCAGTGGGGAGTCCCTGGAGGAGACTGCTTTCTGTGGCCCCTAGTAAGCGCTTTCAGAACAGAGAGCTGTCATCTCTGAATCACTAATTCAAACGGCAAGAAGAGGTGCCTTTCTTCCTTTTTTTCCTTCCTTCCTTCCTTCTTTCCTTTCTTCCTTCATTCCTTCTCTCCTCTCCTTCCCTCTCTCCCCCTCTCTTTCATACTGGTTATAAACCTAGAGTCTCCCTCATACATAGTGGTTTACCACTAAAACTTTACCCCCCTTTTGACATTTTGACATTGTCTCATTAAGTTGCTTAAGCTGTCCTTGGATTCACTCTACAGCCTAGACAGGCCTTGAATTTGTGACCCTCTTGCCTCTGCCTCCCCACATAGCTGGGAACACAGACATGTATCTCCAGACCTGACTTAACATTAATTTTTTTTTTTATTCTGAAAAGAAGGCATGTTCCATAGAATAAACACCTGGCACTTATAAACAGAATGTGTTGATGAGAAGTTAGTGGCCAGCATGAAGAACTGTCAGATGAATTTGTAAGTTCAGTTCAACTAAAAACATTTTTAATTAATTATTTTGGTGTGTGTATGCACATACTCCATGACATAGGGGCAGACATCGCAGGACAACAGGAAGCCTGTGTACTTGAATAAAAATGGTCCCCATAAGCCCATAGCAAGTGACACTATTAGGAAATGTGGCCTCTTGGAGTAGGTATGACCTTGTTGGAAGAAGGGAATCACTAGAGGGTGAGCTTTAGGTTTAAGAAGCTCAAGCCAGGCCTAGTAACTTTCTGACTCTTCCTGCTGCCTGCTGATCTGGAGGTAGAACTCCAAGCTACCTCTCCAGCACCATCACTGTCTATGTGCCACCATGCTTCTCGCCATGATGACAATGGACTAAACCTCTGAACTGTAAGCAAGCCCCAATTAAATACTTTTTTTATTAGAGTTGTCTTGGTCATGGTGTCTCTTCACTGCAATAAGACCCTAACTATGACACTTTTCTTCTACCTAATGAGTCCTAAGAATAAATTCTGGTCTCAGGCTTGGTGACAAATATGTTTAGCCACTGAATCATCTCTTTGGTCTATTATAATTTTTAATTTAAATATGCAGTGGGCATACTATACAAATGATTTGCTATTTGTCTGAAATTTAAACTTACTTGTGTGTCTGTATTTTTAATGGTTAAAGATGACAGTTCCACCAAAATAGAACATAGGGTTCTGTATATATATATTTGTTTAATTACATAGAAAATTATTTAGTGAATACTGTCTACATCCCAGGCAAAGTGCTATGCCAAAATGGAATCCCAAATGAGCAAAACATGTTTTTTGCCACCAATTCCAAGGCCAGTGAAGGAGAAAATAAAAAGAAATTTGGGTGATATTTTCTGAATCCGTTAAGACCAGGCATAGTATCTGATTTTTTTTTCCTGTTATCCCAATAAATTCTCCTGGTCACTGAGGTTGTTCTAGTGTCAGATGGGAGTTTAAGATCTGTGCCCAGGTTTTAAAGCACCCAAGAAGTAAGCTCAGGTTAACATTCCGGCCTGCCTGGGTATTATTTTTTATTGCTGTGACAAAATACACGAGATGAACAACATAAAGGATTTCTTTGGGCTCGTGGTAATGCAGAGTCAGCTTGTTCCACTTCTGTGGCATGGAGAAGCAGCATGGCACACCATGCTGGCAGGACTATGGCAGGGAACAAATAGTTCATGTCTTAGTGTCCAGTACACAGAAAGAGAAAGGGGCCAGGGAAAGAGATTCCCTTCAACTACACCTTCCCCTACCCCTTTCCCCTACAACCAATGAGACCCGCCTACTTTCACCAACCAGGACCATCTCTTAATAATCCATCCAGTATTAGCTCATCAGTGGATTAACACATTGACCAATTGATCAGGAGCCTACTGATTCAGTCACCTCTCAATAATAGAGTCCACCAGCCAGGGGGAAGTACGCTTTCAACATCCAAGTCTATTGGGGGATACTTCTTATACTAACTGTGAGTTTGACTCTAGAATCACATTGGTTCCCATGTAAAGGCATTTTCTGTAGGCTTACATACAAATGATTACTTCATCCCTCAAAAGAGATGTCATTATCAGCTTTTAGGTACAAATCCAATGACTTCATCCTACAAGGCAGAGGTGGTGGTTACCGTAAGGAAGATCATGGACTAGGGTTATGTGGGACCACTGTTGGGAAGATGAAACACTTCTGTGGACCAGCTCAATCCCTCTCTACAGCCTGGTGATCTTCCCCTAGGCAGATCCCATTTTCCCCACCATTCTCTGCTTAATCATACATTTTATGCTGTCAGGGCTTTAACTTGTGGGCAGCCAACATAGTTTTATAATAGCGGAATCTATCTTAGGCTCTTAGCTTCAAATAGATTTTACCAAAAAGCCAAGTATAAAATTACTCGTTGACCTTTGTTTTACTTTGTTTTGTTTGGAGACAGGGTCTCCCACAGCTTGGGCTAGCCCTAAACTTACTATGTAGTTGAGGATGACTTTGAACTTCTGATTATCATGCCTCTACTTTCTGAGTGCTAGCATCACAGACATGTGCCACCATGTCCAGTTTATGCAGTGCTGGGGGGTGAATGCTAGGCAAGTGCTCTGCCAAATGAGCTAAGTCTTCAGCCTCCTGGTTTAATTTTTAAACAGCTTTATTAAGTATTAAAATTTATGTACTACAAAATTCACCCACTTACTACTCTAATATTTGCAAAATATATTAGTTCCTGAATGACTGGGCCATGGCCAGGGATCCTTACAATAGTGTGACAGCTTTGCCCCTGATTGTCCTTGAGCCTGTGTTGAAGACTGGGCAGCTTTGCTCTGAATTGTGGACCTTATGTCACTGTGATTAACCTCTCTAATCAGAAGATTCTGAAGAGCTGACAGTTGCCGCAGGTCTTGAAGGAGGCATTAGCATTAACCAGGAAGAACAAACAGGAAGAAAGGCATTCTTGTCAGGTGCTTGCTCTCTCCAGGCTTCTCTCCAGAGCAGGGAATGTTGAACTCAGAGTGTTTGGCTATTTGGACAGACAGAGGTGGCATTCGGTAAGACCGTACTTCTAGAGCAGTGGTTCTCAGAGGAGTTGCATATCAGATACTTATATTACGATTCATCAACTAATCTCAAAGCTTGATTCCTTTCATATATGTTACCATCACTTTTAGAAGCTAAAAAGTACAATACACACACAGAAAGACTTTTTTGTCATAAATGCAGACAGTGACAGCTTGCCAGAAATGACTGGACCATGTCTGAGCCATCAATGGAATATTACCAGGAACTTAAATGCCTGTTCTGTCTCATGCCTTCTACTACCCTGGGCTGCCTCTGCCTGTTATTAACCCTTTCAGGCTGGTTTCTTTCATCCTTAGTAAGAGGTGAACATGAACTCCTTTGAAATATGGTTACTAATTTGTATCATACAAGCACACTATATCTTCATTTACTGGTTCTATCTGGATGCTTACATTGCTACTGAACCCATGTCTACAGTTATTTCTGGGTTTTCTATTCTAAGCACAGGACAGCTAAGGTCTTTTTTGTGAAAGGGTTGTGTTTGAACCTACCTGTGTGCACGTGTCACATGTGGCTCTTTTCACTCTGCTGAAAGGTGGTGACAGAAACCTGGTTTCCAGCAAAGCCTCTGGCTCTTTTCAGCAAACAGTTGATCACTCCTGAATTCTTTTCTTTTTAAAATCATTCCTGCACAGAGACTACATCTTTTAAATTGCTGCATCGTTCTATATACATGAGCACTGTTGGGGTCCCAGGGTCCGGGAAGGAGCCTTCCAAGCTCCTTCAGGACTACATTAGCTGCTCTTTAACACTGTACTTGTTGAGGCCTTGCCCCCGCCCCACCCCGCATAGCTGTAGCCATTTTGTTCCAATCCAGCCAGCTATTTAATATAGTTGCTGTAAATACCTGCCAGTCATTGACACAGAAAAATAAATTGACTCAGAAAAGTAACTTGACTCAGAGCAGAGTCACTGTGACCACATACCCTGCCTGCTATGTTCTGTATGTTACAAGGTTTGTTAATCTTAAGAAATTCCACACAACTATAATCGTCACATAGAGCCCACCAAATTAAAGGTCAATATGAACTGCTACGTATAAAATGGCTTGAGTCAGGGCCAACCACTGGGTAGTGCTTCTAGCACCTGTATATGAGCTCATTGTGGGTTTGTTGTTGTTGTTATTGTTGTGCTGTTGCTGTCTGAGGTTTTAGCTTTTATAAGCGGGTCCTGAAAAATGTCCAGCATGTAGCTTTTAGTTCTCGAGCCTGAGCTGTTGCCCAGGTCAATCAGTCTTTAGTGTGTGTTCAATCAACCATCCCTGTCTGACTGGGATCAGTATTCATGTGGTGTGCTGGGTGACTCCTGGACCCCAACAGTACTCATGTACAGATTGCATTGGTATGCATTGGTTATAAAAAATTCTTTTATGTACAGGTCTGGAGAGAAGGCTCAGTTCTAAGGAATACTTGCAGAGGACCTGGAGTTTGGTTCCTAGTGCCCATATGATTTAGCTCGCAACTACCTATAACTCCAGTTCCAGGGGATCTAATGCCCTCTTCTGGCCTGTACAGGTATAGCATGGACGTGGTGCACATCCAGACAAGTGGGCACATGCGCATACATATAAACAAAAATCAATAGAAAATTTTAAATGCCTTTATACAACTTACACACATAAATAAAAAATTTAAAAGCTTTTTATGCAAATTACATATAATTCTGGGTACTTGTTTTATAAATGATTACACAGGGTAAATTTCATAATATTAAATTTTCTCCTGTAGCATTATTTTAATGGCTTGGTAGTATTTAATAATACAAATGAACTATAACATATTTAAGCAATAAGTTGTTTGGCTATGTATCTTTCTTATTTTCTTATCACCCTATTAAATTGTAAATTGCTTCTTTAGATTGTTTTCTTTTGCTAAGTAATTCCATTTATGGGAATCAAACCAATGTAAATGATCCAAAATGAAAAAAGTACATAATAATGTTTAGCGCACCATTAGCTATAATCATGAAAAATTAAAACTGACCATTTAATTGACATTTCGTAAATGTCTGTTTACAACACCTCCAAACTTGTTGAAGCATCATGCAAATGTTTGAACCCAATGTCAAAGAGACTGGAAAATTACTACCAAGTGTTTTGTGTAAAATGCACCTGCGCTGTAATGATGAATGTTAAAATATAGCCCTTATTAAAAGACCTACAATAATATACACCAAACGGAAGGCAGTTAACCCTGGAGAGTGGCAGTTGCAAGAGAGGGGAAAGAAACATATTGTCTTCTCTTTTGTCTTAGCTGAATATCTCACAGAACCTATGGCATCTCGTGATAAAAATATGTGAGGGAAGCTCAGCCCTGAGAAAAGCAGTGTTGGAGAACTGGGATTCTGCAAGTCTAGAAACAGACACTGGCGTTTAATGGGAGACTGAAAAAATCAGGCTTTGCAGAGGAAGACAGCACAAGGACACGGAAGTCATGGGAGAGGACAGATCTCTTTTGACCAGAATAACCAACCCCTCACTTCATCCCAGGTTCCCTAATGACCATCCCCTCGGGGAAGAAACTCTAGAGACTGTAGGTCCTTAAAGACTTCTGGGTGTGGGGTCAGAGTAAATTTCCGAGGTTCTCATTTCTGAGTGTGAGCTGCAAATCAGCCTAGAAGAGACTGGATATGCTGCTAGAAGGTGCACAACAGGGGACTCTCCTCCTGCGAGTCTTGTGGAGACACTGGAAACTGGCCATAATCTAGCAGACAGGTAAGAGTTTTCTCTGAAAGGGACAAGTACCACAATAGTTAGTCATCTTGAGCAATGCTCACCAGGCAGGTCCTTGGACCAATGAAGAAAGGGTCATTTATTTCCCATTCTCCACCTCCTCAACATACACTCTACCATCTTGGCACATGGACCCTGGAGACTATAGGAGGTCCAGAGACATTTTGGTGGTAGACAGGGGACATCACTGAAGTGGTGAGATAGAGGACGAGGTTATAGAGTTGGAGGGAAGAGCAGAAGCAGAGACAACGGATGCTTTTTCTGCCGCTGACGTCCACCTGTGGGCACAGTGTTTTGTTTGCAGAACCCAATCTCTGTCCTCAAAGGGCTCACTCCTCATTGCTGTTGCCATTAAAAGCAACGCTAATGCCAGGAAACGGCAGATCAACTCAGTCTAGATGCTTATGGGAGCAGCCTGGCACTGCTCTGAAGCTTCCCCTATTGAATCTAACCTATAGCTGGCTCCCAGACCACTGCTTTAGAACCAACACATTCTCCATCCTTGAGCACCAGACCTGTAACACTGTCTAATTTGGATTATGGTGCCCTGCAGATTAACACTGGGTAAGAGCTTGGTTCATCGCAGGCCACAAAGTCTGACAAACAATCCCATTTACCTTGGCAAACTGCCAGCTCTTCTTTTCTTTCTTTGCCAAAAAATTAATGAAACAATTTGTTTGGAAGGTAGAGAACCAAGCAGTACATATTGTGGTGTTGTGGGTCAAGCTGTCCATGTTCTGACCCGTCCATAATATGCTTCCACTAGGGCAGAGGGAAGGAGACAGACTCAGGTGAGGTCTAGCATTCTTTCTGTATACTACATCTCTTCATGTTTGCAAAGCAGCCTGCAGTTTAAGGAACACTGTCACCCTCTATTCACAATAAAGACACCAGGATGTAGAATGGCCAGGAAATTTGATTGAAGTGACATGGGGAGTGTGAATAGCAAGAGGAGGTTGGGGAAAGACTGATCTCATCCCAAAAGCATCGTTTGTCTTTTTCTTCATTATAATTTTCCTCCTTCCGTTCCTCGTTCTACAGAAAGCATTTAAGTCTCAGTGATATTGTCTGGGACTGACCTGGGAGAATGATCTCCTGAGCCTCACCTGAAATAAGCTTTGGCGTAGCAAAACAGGGGCTACAAGTCATGTCTGGGTGAAGGGAACCCTCAGCCTGTGGTCCATAGTCCAAGGGTGCATAAGGGGAATAATTAAGTTTGTGTAAGCAGAAGGCCTGCAGTGGGTTAAATGCTTCAGAGTCACAACAGTTCTAGAACTTACAAGTGAAGCTTTCACCCCGCAGAGGACTGGGAGGGAGGCTGTGCACAGCCTGTGATGGTGACAGAATAGAGGTTGAATAGTGAGTCTTTACAGCTTTGCTTCGAACGTCTTTGTTTAGGGCTTGGACTTGCTAGAATTCCCTGCACTAGCTTCACTTCAGTAAAGCTTAACTGGGCAACAGACTCCCTCAAAGGCATTTCTGCTTCTGCAAGGCCAGTCTTCAGAGTTTGGCATTCCAGAAGACTCGACAGTGGTGACAGCAGGAACCAATGAGGGTTCTCTAAGAGAGAATTCAGGAGTGGTGGAGAGGTCCTCACACTCAAGTGGCCTGTCTCTAACCACCCTGAGAGCACCTGAGCTTTGCTGTAACAAAAGACCCGGCTGAGATGGTTCTAATGTAGTCTTGTGTCTTGGTCCATGGTTCCAACAAGCTGTCACCTGTTCTTTCTGTTTTCTGTGGCACTACAGGAGAAGCCCACATGTCTACCAGGAAGATACCACCCAGAGGGAAGGACACACATACATTTATCTCTTTTAGTTACTCCAGTGACAGAGAGCAAAATAAAGAGATGCTCAGAGAAGTGGAATGGCTCGGAGTCACTGTGGTGTTTAAACCAAAGTTGGTGTGTGTGTGTGTGTGTGTGTGTAAGGAGGTGCCATTTTGGCTCCTCAGTGTTCTTTTCCTCACAGCCTAACTTCACCTGTGTTAGGATCTGGCAGGTAGGAGCTCTTCTCTGTCTTTAGATGTGTGATGCCCTAGGCATCTCCTAGTGCACACTGGCAGTGCAGGCAGCAACATCTTCCCTCCAGGAAGACTACATTTCAGTTTTGTTCTGCTACCTCCCAAGACCTACAGAAAATACACTTAATATCTTCCTGTACGGTAAGCCAGCTCAGATGAGAATCACAAGTAAAATGTAACTGGGGTGCTGACCAGGCACCCCTCTTTCAACAAATGCCATTTTGTTTGTGTTAGTCATAACACCTTGGCAATTTATTTGGAAGGGATAAATTTCTGCCTTCCCTACATAATTCTCCAGCAAACCCACAATCACTCTGCCTAATCTCAGGGATTGGGTAATTCTTTGATCACTTTAAATAGCAAGCAACACTCTAATTTAGAAATTAAAATGTCTAGAGCCTCAGACTCTTGCCTTGATCCAGATTGTGTCTCTTCTTCTTCAGCACAGGCTGACACTAAGATGGGAGAAGAGCATGACGTAGCTGGTATCGTCGATTGATTTCCTGATGCTGTGATAAAATACTCCAACAAAAACAACTTAAAGGAGGAAGGGTTGGGATGAAGGTTATTATGTTGATAGTTAACTTTATGTTTGAAAGTTTAAAATCTCTGTGCTTAAGAGAACTATAAAACAAAATTAGACCTTCAAATGTTAAGGGCCATTAAGGGTTAGATTTTTTTTCCTGCAGTTTCCGATTCTATAAACAAGCATGCTTTGCATAAGAAGACCATCTGCTTGCATGAGAACAAATTGTAAGTTTGCATTCTTTGCCTTTATAAATCCCTGGCTAAGGTGACTGGGTCCTGTTCAGAAATTTCAAGTCCTGGTGTAAACCTGGTGTCCTTATCTGAAGAAAAGCCTCTTCTTTGTTAAAATGTGTTAAGGGTCAGACTGGTGAATTTCTGAATAACTCCAGACGCACAACAGGGTTTATTTGGCTCCCAATTCAAGGTACTGTTCATCACTGCAGGAAAATCAAGGCAGCAAGAAATGTCAGCAGCTAGTCACATGCATTAAATCTACAGCAGAGAACAGAGAGAAGTGGATTGGTGCATACATGCCCGATCAGTCCACCGTCTCCACTATTCTGCCATCCAGAATCTGTTTAGAGAATGGCACCACCAACAGAGGGCGGACATCTCCACACAACCCAATCAAGACTATCCTTCACAGGCATGCCCACAGAGCAACTTAACCTAGACAACCCTTCAATGATATTCCTTTCCCAACTGATTCTAGATTGTGTCCAGTTGACTTTAAAATAATCCACTACGTTTGGTAACCCCATTTTCCCACTTGGCTTCTCCATGGTCCAAGTGGTAAAGGGGTAGGAGAGAAGAAGGGATTAATAATGGCTTATACGGAAAATAGTGTCTCATCTGGTGTCAGGTTTCCCAGTTCTAATAAATGCTTGAGACGATTTATTTTCTCTTCTGGGGTACCTACTTGTATTCTTATCTTGAAGGGGATCATAATGAATCTCTTGTGCCTGAAATTTTCTCTACCAAGAGGCAGACATCTGTTGCATAGGTAGTGTTAGAGATTGGGTATTATATGTCCACCCCCAGGCTCTTGAATTTGAACACTGGTCTCTAGCTGGTCTCTCTCTTTGGGGAGGTGTTGTGAGAGCTGGCTTACAGAAGTGGGTCACTGAGTCACTGGGTCACTGGGGATGGACCTTTGAGTGCTATAGCCAGGCTTTGCTTCTGGTCCTCTCTTTGCTCAGCTGTTGATGTGACTGGTTGGAATCCCTTCTTATTCCCTACACAGGCTAAGAAACTCCATTTGCTCTTCTTCTCCCCAATTCTGCCTACAGGGAGAAAATTCCAGGCTAATATATCATCTTTCCCTGTCTCCACATTTCCAGTTACCTACTCATAAGTGCCCACCCAGAGGCTCAGCTTTTTTACCTTATAGGGATATAATCCCAGCTGCTAGCTCAAATGTAATCACCCTATGCCCCAAACCCATAGAACCCTCTTGCTTTAGCTGGGGAGCATGACTTCCTGACCCCCACCTGTGAGATCAGTGAGGTCGCCCTAGAATTGCTTCTCAATAAACCTGCCTTTATACTTCTGATTTGGCTACAATCGGTTCATTTTGTTGGTGGAGAAAACTATTAGTGACAAGTGGGCTTATGCTCCAGCCCACAAGGACTGAGCCACCTCTTGTCACTGTCTTCCAACCATGATGGAACTTGTGAAGCTGTAAACCAGAACAAATTCTTCCTCCCCCAGGTTGCTCTGTCAGGAGAGCTGCCATGACATTGAGAAAAGCAACTATCACAAATAGCAAACTCCTTAGCCCCTGGTCAGTCATTATGACCTTAGAGTCTCTTGCAATGTGACCCCCATGTGCTCCATGAAAAAGTAGATACCCTTTTCCAGAAAATTCCTAGCAAGGCGAGAAACCTGAAGACAAGGCACTGCCATAACCCCTGGAAAACAGGTAATTGTGTTCTCACGCTTTGATCCTGCTCATTTCCATGGGGTGCCTTCATGCACAGACATGTGCATGTATAGGCGTATATTTAGAATGTGTGTTACATACAGAAATACACACAGGGTGTGTGGAGGTGTGTGGTTGTATGTGTGTGTGTGTGTGTGGTTATATATGTGTGTGTGTGTGTGTGTGTGTGTGTGTGTGTGTGTGTGTGTGTGTCTGTCTGTCTGTCTGTCTGTCTGTCTATCTACTGGAGCTCATTAAGATCTCTAGGTAAGCCTGGAGGAATCCCTGTTTGCCACCATTATTGGGAAGGAGAAGAACAAGACTGGGCAGATCTAGGCTCTAAATTGTCAGGACAGTCACAGCTAAAGGGCAGGGCTGATTCTCAGAGAGTTCTGGACCATGGATGATCTTTCAAGGCTGTCCAAATGGCAACATGTGGCTGGGCCTTTACTTCCTTTCACTGACCGCTCACTAGAGGAGAAGCCTCACTTCAGAGAAGTATGCTTTGAAAGAGTGGCAGCCTGGGCCTCTCAGTCCTGGGCAGGTAGGATCCTGGCAGCGTGGTACAAAATCCACCACAGCGATGGGTACAGCAGCCAGGAAAGCTTTTATGCTCCTGACTCACATGCTCTGAGCATGAATTCTGGTTTTACCACCTGTTGGCTAATTTCCTCACCTACAAAATAGTGAAAAATACTGTTATCTACCTCAAAGTTTCTGTCAAGAATTTAATGACTCAACCCAAACTCAACCCATTTGGACAAGTAGCATGCACCTTGTATAGAAAATTTTAGCTGCTAACACTATGCTAGCTTATGTATTTTCTAAAAGACACATAAATCTGCTATTGTGTCTTTCCTGTTTAACCCTCTGAGAAGTGAGGAGGAGGAGTCTAAGTCTTGCATTTGATTTGCAATTAATACAGGATAGAGAATAGATTACACTCTCCAGAAATCATGTTGGTGTCTGCATCTTTGGAGGCTGCCTTAGTTAAAGTTTCTATTAATGTAAAGAGACACCATGACCATGGCAACTCTTATAAAGAAAACATTTGGTTAGGCTAGCTTACAGGTTCAGAAGTTTAGCCTGTTATCTTCATGATGGGGAAGCATGGCAGTGGGCAGGCAGGCATGGAACTGGAGAAGGAGCCAGTCTACATCTGGATTGGGAGGCAGCAGGAAGAGAGAATGATACTGGGCCTGGCTTGAGCATTTGAAACCCCAAACCCCACCTCCATTGACATTGACATGCCTCCTCCAACAAGGCCTCACCTACTCTAATAAGGGCACACCTGCTCGGAGTGCCATTCCCTATGAGCCTGTGGGGGTCATTTTCATTCAAACCATCACAGACCATCAGAGGAGACTAGTTATGATGACTCTGACCTGCCTCCTAGCTGGGAACCTGGATTGGGAAGATTCTGAAGGTGAAGCACAAATAAGACAATGTGGCAAGCATTGTTTGACAAATGATAGTGACATATTTACAACCATTGCCGTCAAATGTGACTCCTCAGCAAAGCCAATGATATTGTGTTATGTAAAATAAGGAAATTCTCTGTTTCTCCTGTAGAAGCCACCAGGAGGCTAAGTGATTCAGAAGAGACAGTGACAGCCTGCTATGCTCCTGACCCCATTATGTAGCCAATGCATAAAAACGTCTCCTTTGAAAATAAACAGCTATTCATCAAGTTGTCCCTCACTAGAATAGTATAATTATCTCCCTGAAGTTATGAATGAAATAATAGGTTCTTGACAAAAAGAGCATGATGCTACAATGGGCTTGGCTGTGTCCCTTGGCTCTTAGAGAGAGGCTGGGTCCGCCTTTGCTAGATGCTTGTGCCAGAGAGCACTCTTGTTTATGTGTGTGCATGTGGCACAGATGCATGGGTGCATGTGGAGGCCAGAAGAGGGTGTTGGAAACCTTGCATCAGAACTTACAGGGAGTTGTGAGTCACCTGACCTGGATTCCAAGAATTAAACTTGGATCCTCTGGATCAAGTGCTCTCAGCTACTGGGCCATCTCTCCAGCCCCCAAGTTTTCTATCTTGATTCCCTTTGTCTTTGTTAGGATGCCGTATGTTCAACAGGCTGGTCATATCTAGCTGTGTTTGTCTAAACATATCCAGGTCTCTTTATAGGATGCTATGAGCTCTAATAATGCAGTTTATAAAACAGCAGAGCTTGGGGAGCTTATCTTTCTAAATTTGATTTATTTGCATGTGTTATATCTGCTTATCTGTATACACACTGCATGTGTGCAGTGCCCATGAAGGCCAGAAGAGGGCGTAGGATCCCCCTGGAGCTGGAGTTACCAGAGTTATGAGGGGCTCCATGTGGATTCTGGGAACTGAACCTTTTGCAAGAACAGCAAGAGCTTGTCACCACTGAGCCATCTTTTCAGCCTAGACCTTAGTTTTTGACAGTGACTTAACTATCACTTGCCCTCCCAGGAAGGTGCTGAGGAGAGCAATTAAGTCAGTACCCAGTGAGGACAGCAAAAGGCCATTCAGTCATTGTGCTGCCAGCTTCCCATGTCTTTCTTCAAGAGTCGATGCCATGCTGACCCACTTTATGACTCCAGCCTCTCTTGCAGAAAAATGATCAAAGAAGAGGTCATGCTCATCACTTCTCTCCCTTTTCTGTCCACTGACTCTTGCTTGTCTCCATCCCATTTGAACCAGCCTGACCTCCCCAAGGTCACTGTGACTCCTGGCTGACACTGCTTTCAGGATTCTCCACCCCCCCACACCCTTTAACTGGCCCCTTTGCCTCTTTTCTTGGCTCCTTTTCTGCTCACACTTGGTTCGGAGGTTCTATCTGCCGATGTGCCAGCCTCATCAGGTAAACATCTTCCCAGACACCTTTAGCCTGTGCTCTTCTTGATGCTCTTCAGGTCCTCAGGAAACCTTAGCTATAGCTTTACGAGTTCCTTGCTAGATGTTTGCATGATATAAATCCTTACCTCTGCTTTTTGACATTCAGCCAAAAGTCTAGTCACCTCTAGGATGTCCCCAAAACAACACAACTAAATTTACCACCTTCCTCCTCAAAACCTGTTCTCTTTACTACTTTCCAGATGTTTCAAATCACTTCTAAAGTTGTAGTTTACCATGTCCACTTCCAGGGTAGCTTTCCTGAGCTCTGTGGAAAATGGGGGGCTCTCTTTTCTTAGCAGGCTTCCTCTTCTCTGCCTGATCTGGAGAACCTAACTCACGCTCTACCTGAGGGTTTCACATAATCCCTGAGGAGATTACAGATTTAACTTCCTGGGATGCTTCTCCAGGCAAATGAGTTATCCTCAGAATCTTAAGCCTCATACAATGAAACTGCAACCTCAGAAGAACCCCTTCTCACTCTCTAAGGCTCATATATATAGCCTTGGTTCACCCTGAAAAAGGATATGTATATAAGCCCGCCCCAAATAAAGGTAAGTATACAAACTAAGATCATGTCAGAGAGCTGTATCATTGAAGATTGTCAGAGAAGGCCTTCTCCCTCTCCTTCACTGCTCCTACTCCCAGCCCAAGAAGGAGAAAATGGAGGATGAAGAACCACAGCTGGGCTCCGACACACATACCACACCAGGAGACACTGCCTTCAAAGAAGATGGGCAACTTTCTCCTTTGTCTGCTTTTTCTTGCTTCTTGCAGCAAGGAGAAATTGATAGATCACATCTTTAAAATCTAATTAGGCCATGTTTACTTGGGTGACATCAACATTGCCTCCGAGAAGGGTTTGGTGATGTTTGTCAGTGAAGGACCAGGCAATTAGGCCATGTTTACTTGGGTGACATCAACATTGCTTCAGAAAAGGGTTTGGTGATGTTTGTCAGTGAAGGACCAGGCAGGCTTTGTGAGCGACACCTTCTCTGTCAAAGCTAAAAGGAATCATAATCAGTTTCTCACAGAATAAGCATGACTGTGTTCCAGTGAAATTTTATACTTAGATAGTAAAGTGTTAATTTTCACTTATCATGAAATATTATTTCTTCCTTCTTTGCCAATATACTTATATACTGTGTAATCTTGTAGCTGACAGTGAACTGCTTGTACAGCAGCTGTGTGTGTGTAGTGTATACCATCTAGATTTGTGTAAGTAGATTCATGTGTTTGTATAACCAAAACACCTAAAAAGGCATTTGAAACATATCCATTATTAGACAAAGAATGACTGAATTTTAAAAAATGTAAAAATATTTTTTTGTTTTGGCTCATAAGAAAACAAGGAATGGGGTGTGTTTGACTTGGGCTCTGCGTTTTACCACCTTTATGACTTCATGGTATTGGTAGGATGTTCTTCCCACCATTTGTTCCTCTATTTGGCAGTTCCTTGATTCAGGACCTTCTCCTTCTAAGTAGGTTTGACCAGCTGTCTCTCATCTGTCTCTTCCTCCTACATATCTAAGGCAGTAAGAGCCAGCAATCTGCCTGTCTGTCTCACGTCTTCTAGGTCCTTTTGGGATTTGTTCTTTCTTGTGACCAGTGTGTGGTGAGAGATGACTTGAGTTTGGGTTTTGAAGGAAGAGCAAGCAGTAAAAATTGACAGCATTCTTTACTTGCTTTGGCATATTCTTTTATCTGGAGTGTGTGTGCATCCATGCATGCATGCCTTTGTGTATATGTGTGTATGCATGAACACATGTATGCATGAGTGAATCTGTGTGCTTGATTTGTGTGTGTGTGTGTGTGTGTGTATGTGTGTGTGCATGTATGTGTTTGAGAGCATGTGAATGTACATGTATATATGTGAGAGTGCATGTGTGTGTGAGCACATGCAAGTGTTTCTTCCTGGAAACTTCAAGGTGGCTGCTATTGGTTGGAGAAAGGACTCTGGTAGAATGTGAGTTTTTTTTCTAAATCAGTACCTTTAATCACTGTAATATGTCTTTCAAATAAAATCATTATCTTTCCAATTACCCATACTAGAAATATAATCTGGGCTGAGAAGATCACTCAACAGTTAAGGTGCTTACTATGTAATTGTAAGGACCAGAGTTCAGATTCCCAGTAATATCAACCTCAGAAGACAGAGACGGGATTTGAGAGCAAGCTGGCCATCCAGACTAGCCATATCTGTGAGTTCTCGGTTCAGTTAAGAGACATCTTAACTCTCTGCATCAAATAAGGTGGAAGAGAGATTGAGGATGACTCCTGGTATTAGCCTTGGGCTTCCACATACGTATATAAACATATGTGTGCCAAGACACATATATACTGCACATACATGAAAATGGATCAAGAAAATACAGAACACTGCCAGCCATTTCTCAGACTTGTTCCCCCCCATACCCAACAGTCTCTGACTCCTACAGCTATTCCTGCCATGTTGTCAAGCTATCTTTTCTTCACCCACTCAGGCCTGACCCTGCTTAGCTTCCAAGATCAGACGAGACTGGGAGTGTTCAGGGCAGCACAGCCACGGGCTTGTCATTTCCTTCTCCACCTCCCACTTCAGTTGGCTTTGTAAAACACAAAGAGGGCAGAGACAGCTCTGACCACAGTCGGAACAGGGCAAATTTGTACTGGGTGACTTAATATCAGAATCAACCACAAATCGTAGACTGGCATAGGGAAGCTGTGACCAAAGGACCAAGTAACACACGGGGTTCCCTTAGGATTATAAAGTGAGACAAGATGGTGACCACTAGCAGACACCTGAAGGTGGCTGTGAGCTTCAGATAGAGGAGTTGGTCCCACACCATTACAGAGATGCTTTATTTCTGTGATTCTGCACACTCTAGGAATACATTAGATATTGTAAAGAGACGAGAGACAAAGAGAGAGAGAGAGCTATCTCTCGTCTCTTTGACAATATCTAATGTATTTCTAGAACATGCAGAACCACAGAAATAAGGCATCTCTATTACTGTGTGGGACCAACTCCTGGTGACAGAAACCCCTGCTCAGAACTGCTTTGCAGTGATGGAGAGGCTCTAAGGTCTGTAGAGCATTCTCCTCTTCCTCTTCTCAAAGTGGAGGCTTGATTCGTCTGATTAGAGCAGACTTATTACCAGAGTAGAGTAGATCTGATCAGACTGAGCATCATGGTGTATCTTTTGTGTTCACTTCCTCCACATGGCCATTATTAATAGTGTGTACACATAGGGAAGATACTGCCCTCTTTCACTTGACAAACATTCCTGAATCAAATGAGAATGGAAACACGATTCAAAATAACCTTTCTAGAGGAGATAAGTACAAAATCTTGTAGAAGAAAGAGTGATAGCCTGTGTTCTCTGCCAGTCTCTCCTCCCTCACTGACCTTGTCTCCTGGCTTTGCCTCCTGAACAGTCCCTAGCAGAGCCATCTTCTAACGGATACATCTGAGCAATCTAGTCACTCCTCAGAGACTCTCAGTGGTAGATTTCCCTGCTGTCCACAAATAAAGTAAAAACTTGGACAAGGTAGTCAAGTCTTCCTTTGAGCTAGGTCTCCGGGGATCCCCAGTGCCATCCCTGTGTCCTTTCTTGCCTCTCTGGAGGTTTAGAGATTCCCCAGGGCTCAGGCGCCAAGCTTCTACACTGCAGGCTGATTCAAAGATCTCTCTCCACCCAGCAGCTGCTCATATGCTCTGATGTCTCTGCTACGACACAGCTCTCTTCCTTTAAAATCTTATCTCTGTTCTCTAGTTGTTAAAATCCTTCAAGGTCAAGTCTGTTTCATCCATAAAAATGCCTTGATTCCTTGCAGCCAGCCTCCTGCAGCGCATTGCTGCTGTCTTTGTCAAGTCTCTCATTTCTTCTGTCCTCAGTCCTGTTAGTTTGATCATACATTTGCTCAGTCCTTAGATATTCATGGGTGACCAGTCCTGGGCACTGAATCCAGCACCCAAGGTGAGGTTGTGTGTGAGACTGAAATTCTATCCTTTCCAACTGCATGGGCAGTGAGGAACACCACCCCACCCCACCCCACCCCACCCCACCCTACCCCACCCCCGGACCTCAGATAACATGGTAGAGGAGGGATTGGATCAGTGGAGCCAACGAGGGCATCCTGGAGCTGGGGAGAAGAGCAGGCAGTTTGCTGCTCGCTTTACCAAACTGAGAATGCATTTTGAAGGAGTACAGAACTGTTCGGAACAACAGGATATTTTTCAAAAGTGTGGTGGGAAAGCCAAGAGAGGAAACAGAGATTCCTCAGAAGTTGATTTTTTTTATTAAAGTGCTGGTTCTCAACCTGTGGGTCATGCCCCCCCCTCAGAGGATTGAATGGCCCTTTCACAGGGGTCACCCAAGACCATCCGAAAACAGAAATACAGATGCTTACATTATGATTCATGACAGTAGCAAAATAACAGTTATGAAGCAGCAATGGAAATAATTATATGGTTGGGGGGGGTCACTACAATATGAGGAACTGTATTAAAGGGCCGCAGCACTAGGAAGTTCGAAAACCACTGCTCTAAAGGGAAGAGCTGCACAGGAAGATATCTGAGAGAAAGTGGTTCGTGTGGTGCTGAACTGTATCAGATGACGTTAGAGATCTATGGCGACACTCAGCGCGAGCCCAGAGCATACTGAGAATCAATCAGCTGTATTTGTTCATATCTCGGTTGCTGCTGTTGCACCTCGTCATCTGCATCTCTATGGACTCGTTAATGCCAACTTAGTATAGGATTTCCCTTGTCTAGGAGAGGTACATCCCAAATACCCGTGGAAGCTCTGTATCTATCTAGCTGAACCCTATATAAACTGGTTTCCCCCACTCTGTAGACATATCTACAATATTTAGTTTATAAATTATAGCCTGTATAAGATTAACAAAAACTAACAATAAAATAAAGCAATTGCACTAATATACTATAATACCAGTTATATGAATGTTGCCTCTACCTCTTTCCAAACTGCTACAAGTTTGGAAGCGTATACTACATGGAGAGTGAACAGAAAGATGGTGCATGTCTCATGCAGAATGAGTGACATGTAGAGACTTTATCATGCTACTCAGAATGATAATTGAAAATTCTTGAACTTTTTGTTTCTGGAATTTTCCATGACTATTTTTAGATCATGGTCCACTGAAACCATAGGAAGCAAACCCATGGGTAAGGAACCTACTGTCCTTCCTAATCCTTTTAGAGCTGGACTCACTGGGCTAGGGAATGTATTAGGAAAAGACAGTATTGGCTGAGTCTAGGCTTTTGGTGAACTTAGAGACAAAGCCGAAGTTGCTCAAAGAGGATGTGCCATATATGAGGTATATACCGTCTACAATCTTGTGTTAGGAACTGGGCTAAGTGTAACCCTGATACATATTATTTTAACACTCAATTAAGGTGCTGTTGTTATCCTTTTACAGAATAGGAAACGGAGGTGCTGAGGACACAACCTGTTTGCTCAAAGTCACACAGTGGATAGAATCTGTATTTTAATCACCTGTTTCACCCACTCTACCCGTTTCCCACAGTCTCGGTGGCCCTCTGAGAAGGTATTGTTAAAGGAGATGTGGCCAAGGATGTTACCCTCAGAACAAGAGAACTGAAACTCTGGGAAGTTACATAATGTGCCAGTGCACTTGGGTGTCTAGAGGAAACCCCCATCTTCTGGCTGCTACTCAAAGGCTTCTTCTATTGTACATGGCTGACTTATTCATGAGCATAACCTCCACGCCAGACATGGCTGCTTCCATTCCTAGGTGGTAGAAGCACCAAGCCCCAGACAGGACTGCAGCCCTTGATGTATAGCCTTATTCTGTTCTTGTCTGGGTTATTTGAAGGTCAGTCAGACTAATGGATGAGGGTAGTTTTGCAACACAGGTTCAACGCAAAAAGCACAATACCTGTCAGACTTCCATTTTGAAAAGGAACTCTGGTTGGAGCCAGAACCCTGTATAAGGGACGACTCTGTGATTGGTTTAAAGAGCAGATCAGCTACAATCTGAAAAGATGGTGCATGGAGGGAAAAAAAAGAAAAAGAAAACCTAGATTCCCAAACGGACCTCTGAGAAGTATGAAAGGTTTCTCTGAAATATTTCACCAAAGTCTTTTGAGGCCATTAAGAAAGTGCCCAGGCAGAACCAAAAAGTACTTTAATGGTTATTTCTACACAGCAATTGAATTATAGTGTCAATTTCCTCCTAATTTGAATTACATTGAACCAGGTATTTTAAAAATCAGACACAAGTGCTCTGGTTTAAAAAGAAAAAACTGATTGGCTGGTTCCCCCAATACAACCTCTTACCGTCTCCCAGTAAAACCTACGAAGACAGAGGAAATGTCACAGATACAAATTCAAATCTTTGAAAAAGGACTGACAAGTGACAGCTAGAATCTAGGACAAGATGACAACTAGCCAAATGTCACTTAAACTGCCCCCAGGAATGTAGATTTTTGTCCTCTTGTTCTGATATTCAAATCAGGGTAAGGCAGCTGGTTAAATACAGAGCAGTAATAACAGCAATCAGTGTTCGTGGATTGCTGTCTAAAGCATTACACGTGGACTGAACCCTGGGACCTTGCTAACTACTCTGACAAGGTCACTATCACACCTTCCACTTCTCAGATGAAGAAACCAGATCATAGAAAGGCACAGAGCCAGCAATCAATTGGTGGAATTAAGATCATAGTTCATGTTTGTTATGTAGGTCCGCCTTCCCTGTGATCCCCGGTCAGAGATCTAAGTTCTTTCTCAGGAATCTAGGCAGCCATGTCTCCACAACGTCCAGTGATGACAAAAAATAACGTTGAAATTTCAGTACCAAAGAGCAAAGCAGGTAACTGGGGGAATTAAGTTCAAAGCCAAGACCAAAGATGCTCAAGATGCTTATACAGAGTGCTGTGATATTTGCATATAACCTGAATCAACCTTCTATCTATTTTAAGTCATTTCTAATTCCATATAATAGCAAATATAATATAAATATTACATAAATAGTTGTTTCTTGCATTATTTGAGGAATATGGTAAGAAAAAAATTTGGGCATACTCATTACAGAACATATTTTTTTCCTCAAATATTTTTGATCTTTGGCTGACTTAGTTTGTGTTTTGGAGCCCTTAGGTATGGACAGCTAAATTTATATCTATCCATACCTTTCTCACTCCACAAATATATTTTATTATAATTTGGGAACAACATACATTCAAATATGTTTAACTACAGTAATTGAATGAGAGAATTTAGCTTTAGAGTTCAACTAAAAGGTTTTAAAACTTCATGTATGCTGAGGTCACAGAACCAGCAACAGTGGAAAGCTAGCGCCACCCTAGGCCTGGAGAGGTGTGAACAGTTTTAGAAATGCACTTGTGTGTTTATTTACAGGTGCATGTGTGTGTCAGGGACTGCACATGGAAGCCTGCTGTTGACATTTGCTGTTCTCTTTTACTACGTTTTGCCTCATGTTTGGAGACAGGGATTCTCACTAAGCCTAGAACTTGCTGATTCAGCTAAACTGGTTCAGAAGGCCCCAGGGACCTTCTTGTTGTCCTCCCAGTACCTGGGTTTGAGGCTCATGCTGCCCCACTCTACACAGGTGCTGGAAATTGAGCTGAAGTCCTCTTGCTTATGGGGGAAGTCCTTACCAACTGAACTGCCTCTCAAGCTCCAAAGTGGTGGTTTTGAACTGTGTTCACATTTTTTAAAGTACTCTTCTCTTGAAGTCTGATTCTTCTCTGCCTAGATGTCCTGTACTTGTTGACTCTGTGGCAATGGCTAATGTATATATCAGAACATTGTTTAGGAGAGAGGTTAATCTAAATATACTTCATATTCTTTGATGGTTTCATAACATCTGTTTGTGACATGCTCACCACTCTTGCCTCAGGATTAATCCGTTGCACTGGGTCTTACTCCCCTCCTGACCTGTGTTGGGTTTAGTGTTGACACGGGATTCAAAGGCACATGGCTTCCTTCTTGTCTTCCCTCTTAAATAGTATTTTCTTAGAGTGGGGGATAACGACTCTCTCATTCATTTGAATACTCCTAAGTACCTACCACAGGGTAGGATCCTGAGGCCTCCTGCCACGGACCGTGTGGAATGCCCCAGCTGAGCCTCCGGAGGACACCTTGATTAATATTTCAAGACAGACTCCAAGCCTGAACCACCAAGCTAAGCAGCTTCCAGACCAGAAAACATGAGAGGATAGATGATTGTTGCCAAATTGAAGAAGGAATAAGTTGATACATTGTAACATATTTAATCCATGGAGAAAAGTATTTCTAAAGAGGTGAAGGTTTCTGTTAAGGTAGAGCTTCCAAGCCAGGTCTCTTGACCCAGAGAATGGAGTCACAGATAGAACGGTATGCATGGCCCAGGCTGGCACAGAGAGAACTAAGAAAGTCTTCTATCAATGCATAAGCTGACCAAACCCAACACAGGTTAGGAGGGGAGTAAGACCCAGTGCAACGGATTAGTCCTGAGGCAAGAGTGTTGAGTATGTCACAAACAGATGTTATGAAACCAACAAAGAGTATGAAGTATATTTAGATTAACCTCACTCCTAAGCAGTGTTCTGATCTGGCTTTGATCAGAGGCGAGGGACCAGTTGGGCTACACCACATAACAATAGGGATGTATAGCGTGGATTGGCCCTTTGGGGATTGTAGGAGCTGTCTGAACAGCCTGTATGTGAGTTTCTGATTTGGTTTTGGGGGAGGGTGGAACCTAAAGTTAGCAAGGTGTACAGAAAGGGAGATGGACAGGATTTGGGAACAACAGAACTGTAACACCAAAGACATCGGGGCCGACATCAGTCATTATTGCCAAGTATCCCTGGAGTGGGCTCTGTTGGGAAAAGGCTATACTTCCTGAACAACAGCCGGCTCAGAACATGATGAAGTTGAAAGTGTTGTCCAATAAGACCTAGAAGAACCAACCACAGGCCTGCTTGCTGTCGCACCTCATTGGGCTAGCCAAGGAGCATGACCCCCAGTGATTGGCACTGGGTTCTGGTGTCCTGCACCAACTTTACGAGTGTGAGGATCACAGATCCTGGTTTAAATCTATCCTCACCACTTTAAGACAACATCTCACTCTGTAGCTAATGCTGGCCTGTGAAAAGGCTGGTCTCAAACTTGTGGTAATCTTCCTGCCTTTGTCTCTCCAAGGTTAGGATTAGAGGCATGTACCACTGTTCCAGCTGACATGCTCACTAATCTCAGTTGTCTCTTATGACCTAGTTAATCTAGAGCTATATAAAGAGAATTCTGGAACATAGTTCCAGCTAAACTAAGTTGGTACAATACAACCTGCCAGGGAACTTTCAAAGGGCAAAATATAATAACAGCAAAATAAAGCCCCGAGGGAGCAAATTACTAAAACCGAACCAGTTTTGTTTTAGGGAAACAAGGACAGTTTAGTGTTGGGGTGGGGGTGTCTAATACTATCCTGACAGCTTTTCAGTGTTTCCGATATGGAAAAACCTCATGATAATTAGCAATAGATGACAAAAAAGCATTCAGACGAAATGCAATATTCATGCATGATTGAGAAAAAGAAACCTTAAGAGGAAACCAGGGCTGAGACTGACAGCTAATAGTGATTTTCAGTAGGGTCTAGAGTCACCTGGGAGACAAGCCTCTGGGCATGCTTGTGAGGACATTTCTAGGTTAGGTGAGCTGAGATAGGAAGCCATGAGCAGTACCATTCCAAACACTGGTGGGGTCCTGGAACAGATCAACTGTGGAAAGTGAGCTGAGCACTGCTCTTCCTGCTTCCTGCTTCCTGCATGCGGAAGTCACGTGATGAGCTGCTACCATGCCTGCTGCCAGTCCTTCCCCCAAGATGAGCCTGCCCTTAAATTTGCTTGTTGTCAGGTATTCACAGCAACAGGACAAGTGACAGACACAGGAGGCTACACAACACGGAGCATCTTAGAAGGAGAGCTCGTGTTTTCCTTCTTGTTGAAACAGCAGAACGGCTCCAGTGCTGGCTGTTCCCATGACTCCGGAGAGCTGTTCTGTGAGTTATAACTGCTGTGAGAAGACATGGGGCAGAAATAAGGAGGATTGCTGGAAAGGAAGAGACAAAATTACTGTTATTTGCAGACAATGTGATTATATATCCTTAGAAATTGTAGCTGGAAGCTCTTGACATTAGTTCTTAATGTATAAAATCGTGGCATACCAGGAAGCGCTACAAACTCCAGTGAGTCTCCCTGCGCCAGCAGCACACTCAGACAATGTAAATGGGACAGGAATTCAATTACGACTGAAATTAGGAAACGTTACTACCTCGTGACATTGACATTCTTTAAGAGCACAGATCCTTTATTTCGTCAGTTGTCTTTCAACTTGGATCTATCTGTTGTATCTCTGACTAGATCCCAGGTATTCATTTTAAGTAGGAGTGTCTCAGAAACAATGCTGTATCCTTCCCTAGACACCATCCAAGACAAACATGATGTCATCTGCCATCACTGTGTTGAATTCTTTGTTATCCTAGTGTTCACGGTGTCTTTCTACTGTGACTAGTTTTCTCTTTGTAGTTAATTAAATATATCATGGTAATTTATTTTGAATGCATATAATTACCCTGTTTTTTTGATAAAGTTTCCCTAATCCTCAACTATTTTAAATGGCAGTTCAGGTGTGGTGAAGTCTGTTTTCTCAGGCAGTACTTGTGAGACTAGAACCCAATCATGTGCTCCTAGCCACCTTGGACTTACTCTCCTGAGGAGTGTTAACAGTTATAGTCCTTTTCTATGAATCCTGTTCTAGGACTTTATTCTTTTTTAAATGATGAAATAATGACTAAGGCACCGATGGAAAAGAGCTACTAAATAATGTTATTTAAAGATACTGCTTTTGTGTGTATGCATGAGTGCATGTGTGTTTAAATGGGCGCATTTGTGCATGTGTGTGAATGCACATGTATGTGTAAGCATGTATGTATTTTGTATATGTATATGTGTGCATGCATGCACATGTGTGTGTATCTGTGTGTGTGTATACATGTGCGTGTGTGTGTGTGTGTGTGTGTGCTCTAGGGATTTAACCCAGAGTATTCTTATACATGCTAAGTAAGCATTCTACCACTAAGATATGTCTTGAAACCTCTTTCTTACTTTTTATTTTCAGGAAACTCTGAGACAGTGTCTCAGTAAGTTGCCTAGCCTGTTCTTGAACTTGCATCTGTTGGGAAAAGAGCATCCTGGGAGCCCGTGTATGTTCAAACAGCATGTCACTGATTCGGCTACACCACACTGCTTCAGCTTCCCACAAAGCTATGACTACAGGTCGATACCTCCAAGACTAACTACAAGCTTTGAAATTTGGAGTGTGCTTATTGAGTGTGAGCTTTTGAAACACCATCATTTTGGCAGTATTTGTTTCCAGGGTTAAGGTTGTTTTGTTGCCCTGGCCATCAAGCCCAGTGCCTTAAGCATGCTAGGCAGCTCCTTCCACTGAACAAATCCACTATTCCCTACAAGGGTAGTTTAACAGGTAATTGGTTTTTTTTTTTTTTTTGCTCTATTCTCCCTGTGTTTGACAATAATACATTTTAACCATAATAATAATAAATCCTTAAAGAAAATGGTGTACTAACCATTTTTCCTACTATATCTTCTTGTGCAAGCTTATCGACAACACGTTACCTTTTTGGAAGTCAGGAACAAGAATCCAAGGAGCAGCTGACAAAGCAGGTGGAATCACTGAGCTCTGTTCCACAGCTGTCCAAATGTGACATTTGATCCTGATACATCTGTCCGGTCATACTACCTCATTCAGGCTGATTGATCTAATAACCAGCAATTGCCCCAGGATTCGGGAGCATGTTACAATCTGCAGTGTATCTGTGTGTACTATCTCACTCATGACATGAGGACTTCTTGCAGTCACTTTAATTTGATTGTAGAGGAAATCTTTAGGATTTCATTGAAAACTGAAGTCACCCAGCCTCGGCAGAGCTGCCTTCACTGGCTGAGAACATGCTGTAGTAGACAGATCAGGATGTGATTGATTTATCTATTCTTTCTCAGCATTTGACTGTTGGCCCAATCCCAGGTAATCCTGGGTAAGCTGCCCAGCATGTACACTGTGCTGAGTGTCCAGAACTGAGGGATTTGTGGACAAAGGGCTGGCCTTTGGGACCTGGTTCATTTTGAGACACCTGATTTTATTTCTCTGTGCTTTATTTTCCTCATCTTCCAAAGGAACAGTTGTGAAGAACTGGCTTAACTGCACTAGTCCATAGTTCTTCTGCGGTTGGTATGGTACGTTCTTCTATGCCTATCACTCCAGGTTCCTTCGAGACATAGAAACACCAACAGCCCCTATGCCCTTGCAAAGTAGCTGCAAAATCAGAATCCTAGGCTACCTGAGCAAGTTCAGATCACAAGGGAGATCATGTTTATTTTTGCCCTGACAGTCATAAGCATTGAAGAAAACCCTGCATTTTCATTCTGTTTCAGCAGAAACTTTTGGTGCCTAAGCATGGTCAGTTCTTCAGTGTCAACTTGCTTCCCACCCCAGTCCCACTGAAGGACAATTGGCCACGCTGCACAGAGACTTGATAAATGAGGGCACAGCTGTTAGGCGTTAAGCACGAGGGCAGGTCACAGTACTTCCAGACTCAATAAACAATGTCTCAGATCAACACTCTGCAGTGACTTGGGAGAAATGGATGGCAAGGAGAGTTCATACCCCCAATTCCTCCAAAGATCATGCCTTGGGCTGCTATCTACAAGAATAGCCTTTTTGATGGACCCTACACTAAACCCTGGCCTTTCCAGGAAGGGCCATAGCAAGCACTTTGAATAAAATGAGCTCCTTACAGAACAAAGTCAGATTCTTTTTATTGACAACTTCATAAATGTATATTTTAATCAAATCTACCCCGACTCCCTTCAATTCTTCTTTATTCCTCTCACTTTCCCTTTCTACCTGCATGTTCTCTCTCTCTCTCTCTCTCTCTCTCTCTCTCTCTCTCTCTCTCTCTCTCTCAAACCCTCTGAGACTACTTACTGCTGCTTCTGTATGCAGAGGTGAAGGATTGTTGTAGTAGGAACGGCCCCCATAGACTCATGTGTTTTAATGCTTGGCCCATAAGGAGTGGCACTGTTAGATGGTGTGGCCTTTTTGGAAGAAGTGTGTCACTGTGGGGATGGGCTTTGAGGTATCATATGCTCAAGCTACACTCAGTGTGGCTCACAGTCACTTCTGCTGCTTACAGATCAAGATGTAGAACTCTCAGCTCCTTCTCCAGCACCATGTCTGCCTACACGTCACCATGATGATAATGGACTAAACCTCTGACCTGTAAGCCAGCCCCAATTAAATGTTTTCCTGCATAAGAGTTGCCGTGGTCAGGGTGTCTCTTCACAGCAATGAAATCTTAAGGTAATTATCTACTAGAGCATGCGTAGCTTCCCAGGGACTACATCTCTGAAGAAAACTGACTCTCCTTCCACCATTAGTCATCAATTTCCAACAGTTTTATAGATGGAGGACTGGCTTCATGAGTCCCTCCCTAATCTGTGTTGGGGTTTTGGCTGGCTTGATCTTGTGCAGGTCTTATGCATGCAGTCATAGCCACTTTGAGTTCATGTATATACAATGAATCTTTCATATCTAGAAAATGCAGTTTCACTACAGACATGCACTTCCTCTGGCTCTTACGATCCATCTGCCCACTCTTCCACAGAGATCCCTGAACCTTTGGAGGAGGTGGGTTTTCTTTACTCGATTCTACCACCCCATCCCGACTTCATACTCATCCTTGAGTTCTTTCATCTGAGATCTGCTTTGGGTAAAGCTTGATGCTATCACTAAAAATTTAAGGTTTCCAGTTGTTTTTATTATATCAGGGACTAGAAGAAAACCATGTGTGGTAGGCACAGGCCACAGTATGATTAAAGCATATTCTATCCATTAACCTACACCAACTTGGGACCTGTCTTGTTTTCATTTTGCCAAGAGAGAAGAACATTTCATGGATTAAATATATGGCTCGAGGCATGTACCTAGACAGTCTTCTTGATGTAGTCTGTGGTTTTTGTTTTGTTTTGTTTTGTTTTGTGCTGTGCCTTGGCTTCTCAGCCTATGGAATTTTGGGTAAGTTGGATTCTCTATTTACTCTGTCAATATCGGAATTCATTCAGCAACATTTACTGAATGTCCTCTCTGTGTTAAGGTTGTATGAGGCACTAGGAATTCTCCATTGAACAAACAAAAATGTATAGATGACTCTACTTTCCAATGAGGAAATCCGGGAGAAAACCAAATGAAATATAAATGCCTAGTGTGTGTTGTGCTGAGTATTAAGGAGAACTTCACTAGCAAATGGCCTAAATGTCAGATGTGGTTAATTTTGAGGTGCACTTTTTGCCTGTGACAAAGTACCTGACAAAAGAAATTCAAGGAAGGCAGGGGAGTTTGGGCTTGCAGTTTGAAGATACAGTCCATTGGGATGTCATGGTTTCAGGAATAGGAGGAAGCTGATTACATTTCATCTGAAGTCAGGAAATAGTGATGGGTGCTGGTACTCAGCTTGCTTTCTCCTTTTTATGCAGTCAGGACTCCAGCTCAGGGAATGGTGTCACCTAGAGTGGGCCTTTCTACCCTCCTTAGCCTAATCTAGATAGTTTCTAACAGACATATCCATAGATTTGCCTCCAAGGTGATTCTAAATTCTGTCAAGTGGACAATCAAAATAAACCATCACATCTGTTAAACATCCAAGTGAAAATGCTTACAGGATATGGGCAAGGGAGAATGATTTACAGCAATTCATACTATACAGGAGTCATTCAAGAAGACCTAGGATTGTTTTATCTGTGGTTCAGTAGTGCTCAGGCTTGTGTCTGACAGATCTTGCACAAAGACCTGCAGGCATGAGAAACAGGGCACTTGGGAAACTGTGACAGGCTCAGCATAGCTGGAGTGCAAGATGCCAGGGGAAATGTTCAGAGAAAGGCTGGAGGTAGCTGAGAGAGGAGAAAACATGGATGGAGGCCACTTGGAAATTGTCCAGATGGGAATGGAAGAACCACAAAAATGGTTTCAAGGAGAGAACAACATAGATAGTTTTTTGTTGTTGTTGTTATGACAAAGCACCTCACAAATTTGGCTCTCAGTTTGAGGGTGCAGCCCATTATTTAAGGAAGACATGAGGGTAGGAAGGAAGTGGATGGTCATATTGCAGCCACAGTCAGGGAGCAGACATAGGGAATGCCACTCACTTTCGTTTAGCCTGGGACCCCAGCAGTTGGGATGGTATGCCCACACTTGTGGTGAGTATTCTCACTTCAGTGAACCTAATCTATACTCTTTCAGAGATATGCTCAAGGGTCATTTTCTGGTTGATTTTATATTCTGTGACACTGACAATCAACATTAATTATCATAGAAGGCATGAGCTGGAAAACTCTGGCTTCAGTAAAGGCTGACATGAAGGGCAAGACTGGAGGCAGGCAGCCTGATGCAAGCCACAGCTGCAGCCCAGATGACCGAGACTAGAGGCCTTTCTGAAGTGATGGGGGAGCTGAAGAAAGACACATGAGTCCCAGCTGCCTGTAAAGATACAAGCAACAAGGCTTACTGGCTGATGGGGACTGAGTGTAAGCAAATGTGAGAAGGTAGCCTGAGATGTCCAAGATTCTGGCTTAGGCACTGGGAAGGAAGCTGATTGGGAAAGGTCAAAGGTAAGCTTATTTTTTGCATAAATTGAGTTCCAAGTGACTGTGGCAAGTTCAGGAAGACAAATGTGTAATACATAGACCTGAAACTAACTAACTCTTTCCCCCTCTCCCTCTCCTCCTCCTCCTCCTCCTCCTCCTCTTCTTCTTCTCTCTCTCTCTCTCTCTCTCTCTCTCTCTCTCTCTCTCTCTCTCACACACACACACACACACCCCACAGGGTTAGTGCAGAGTGTGTAAGTTAATGGAGCCAGAAGTTGGAGGTAGTCTACATTATACCTACATCCTTTAACAAACTCCTGAGGTAAACTTTACCTTTTCTGTTTCCTACATAGCCCCTTGCTCTGAGCCATAGGAGACCCATTTGTGTGACATTTGGGATCCTTGCATACCAGATACATGTAGGTCACATTCATCATATGAAGGATACACATGTGAGCATGTGAAGAAAGGCTAAGTGCTGCCCCTGGAAGCTTTCTGAGATGTGCTACATGGGACAAAAAACCCGCTGTTCCCTGCTTTCATGACTTTTGAGGCAAGGCTATTTAGAAATGGTTTTGCATTAAACTAAGATCCAAGAAATTCATTCACGTGATAAAAATCAGGTTTTAGGAGCCCAGAGGTCAAACAGGACCGAGGGATTTTTAACACGTGAAAATACTGGCATTTTATGTCAGGTGAGAAAGCATTACAGTTCCCACATTTTTTTTCCAGGAAGATCCAGTCAAGTGAAAGGTGGTTAAAGCTCACTCTACAAGAAGTCACACAGAATGTCACAAACCATGAAGTTTTATGCTATTACTTTCTGTTCCTGTGGGAGTCACAGGAAGAAAGGCAAAGGGATTTCTATTGATTCTCAAGAGAGGCTTCCCATGTGTTCTGATTCCAGACACAGGGACAGAAAGGGCTTTTGAAAGAAATGTGGAAAAAAATAATAGATAAGTAGTTGTTTCTCATGGAAATTGTTATGCCATGTAATTTTAAAACATTTTAAATCTCTAGACAGAAGTCCAGTGAAATGCAATAATTTCATTGTAGAACACACTGGAAATAATATTGAACCCTGCCACCGTGCATCAGAGGGAGGAAAAGTAAATGGTAGAACTATGTGGGGGTCGCGTCCATCGTCTGCCACACTGACTGCCACAGAGCACCTCAGGAATAGTGCACACTTGCAATGCTATTGTGTACGACTTAGCCACGAGATAGGACCCGTACATTTACACAAAGGAGAAAAGAAAAGCCACTTTCCAAGTTTGTTTCCACGGCAACCATATTTCATACTTTCTTCTGTGTGTCTAAACATGAACAAGTTTCAACCGGAGGGGGTAGAACATAATCCTTGCAAACTACCCGTGTGTTATTAGTGCTTTGTTGATCGACGCCATTCACTGGGCATTGTGTTCGCACCTGCCATGGAGATACTGATTGGTGGGACCTGAGGTCCTGCCTTGCATTTGGCTAAGGCTGAATGTACCACAGTGGGTGCACGTAAATGTAGCACTACAGCAGAGGCACATCTGAACAGCGGAAGGGAGCAACCAACAGCCTCAAGCCCTGCCCTTGAATTTGAGATAGATATTTCACTTTGACCTTCAGTGGCTTTTGGACTTTTGTCAGAGAGCAGGGATTGGATCAGGAAAATGAGCTAGAGATGGGAAACTATCCATAAAGGGACAATAAAGGGGCAATGCCATTGAGAAAGGCAGGGGGAGGATGCGATGAGAACAGCCGGATTCAAGTGTAAGGATTTGATCCTGAAAATGATTGGGCCTCCTAGTGTAAGAGGCTACATGATGTCATAATGCCCTCCTGACGAAGAACAGGCACTGGGAAGGTTGGAAAGAGTTGTGGAGATGGAGATAGAGAGACCCAGAGGAGATTCCTCAGGTTGTCTGAAGCTACGAGAGTGTGTGGAGATGTCTGGGCTCCCAGTGAACTAGTCAGGGGTCAGCTCACTTACTTCCATTCTCTCGCCCTTAACCTTTTTATCTTGTCCACGCTTAACATTGAACCAGAGAGAATCCCTTGTCTCAATTCTGCTGATGAACAAGCTGGTCATGAAGAGAACCGTAGCCCGCCCACATCTACAGAGCTTCGTTATGATAGAGCTGAAATTTGAACCTAGACACTCATATTTCAGAGACTGGGTGAATAATTATTCATTATGGCACGTCACCATTTTGAGGGGGTTGCTGGAGAGCAATGGATTCCATTCTTTTAGTGTCTCAGACTGGACTCGGAGGCCAAGTTCATCTGAGAGGCTGGAACCATCCAGGTGCTCGTGAGTTTGGGCCCTTCTCAGGGACTCAGTGGAGTCCACAGAGGCCCGCAGAAGAGGAACTGTGGGACTATGAATGAAGCCCCTTACTGCTTGACACTGGCTTCCTGGCTTCCCTTCCCACCTAGGGAGGTGAGTGTCATCCCTTGTCTGCAGCTAGTAAGTTCTTAAGGTTGTGTCATTCTGACCATGTCCCTGATCCCTACAAATGTTCTTAGACATTACAGAATGTCTGGTATGTTCGTGTGTGTGAGCTTCATATGTGTTCAATGGTAAGTTACACAAGAGTAAGATTCAAAAACTTTCGAGAGAATGATCAAATTCACAGGGATGCTTAGCAGAGAAATTTGATTTATTTGCTTATAATTTGGACTACTGTTCTGAAAATAGCTGTTCTTTGTCCCCTTCCCCCTCCAACCTCCAGGTAGTGCATTACAAAAGCTCTAAAACCAACTGTCTGCAGGTTGTTCACTTAAAGTACCTCAAGTACCTCGCCATCCTCCACTCAACCGTTCTGAAAAAGTCTGAGGAGCTAGTTGCAGCATGTATTTAATTTAAAGCCTGAAATGCAAGTGCAGAACAAGGGGCACTAACATGTTAGGATTCGGGTACTATCTGTGCAGTAAAGGGAGATAACACAGAGACAGAGCTAGGATATTCCATTACACAAAAGAAAGGGACTTCTGAAACCATATCCTTTTTTTTATTTTGACAGTGAGCTATGCCAGGTGGCCAATTTGAGTGACTATTAATCAGGGCAATGGGATGTCAAAGGAGTCAGGAGTCATTAGGAAAGGTATCGTCCCTGGAAGGTTTTGCAATTTGCCAAATTAATTCTTATCTGAAGAGACTAGGGAGGTTCCAAATGACATATGTGTCCCATTTACTCCATCAGAGCCAGGGCGGCTGGGCTCTTAGGGACCTGGTGAGGACCAGAGGTTGGTCTGCACTCCAAATGGTTAGCTCCAAGATGGGCATCTTAAGGACGGCCGAGGGAGAGTATCTCTCTGATAAAGTGAGTGTGAAGTAAGGTGCACAGTGAGCTGAAAGCCCTAGGGACTGGCGTCAACTGGGGGCAGGCCATCCTTGCAAGCCTGCCCATGGCTTGTCAGTAGCATGGTTCCACATCTTCAATAAGAAGCTTCTAATCAAAGAAAAGTGCCCAGTCTTCAAGGGACAGAGTTTAACTTGCTCCCCCAGAGACCTCGAACATCTCGATTAAACCGTAAAACTGTCATGAAAGGCAGCATGGAGATTAATGGATAATGCTCTTTAGCACTTTAATTTTGTAGAATTCAAAATGTAAGAAAATGAATTTCCTGGCCTCTTGCCAAAGCAGATATAAATAAATAGCGATCTAAGTTCTAATTCCTGAGAATTTTAATAAAGAGAAATATTTATGGTTTAAAACTGCTCCTGAAATTATATAGCAGCAGAGAATAGATAGCTTATGACTTCAGAGAACAAAAAAGAAACTTGCAAACTCTTGGTGTTGGCAGATCAATTAAGTGGCAATACATGCTACATTATAATTTTAATCACCATGAAATTAAAATATGGTAATGAGCGTTAACATGACTTCATCCTTTCAAACTATGATTTAATTTATGGAATTCTTCTTGACTGCTGCCTTATTTCTCTGGTTCTTTCTGTCTTGATCCCCAGGCATCTTTAGATTACACCCTTTCCAGTAGATATTATTCAAGACAGCCACTAACTAAATGAGCTCTTCTTTCCTTATCAATTAAGGATCTTGTAGGCTATTCTTACTCATTTTAATTTAGTTCTTTTCCCTGCATAAAATATGCAGGGAATTAGAATAACTTTTTTTTTTTTTTAAGCAGAAAGGCCTCTCTTTGGTTTCCATATGGTGTACTTTTCCCACTGACACATAAAAGCAGGCCAAATGTCAATTTGCTTTTCTCAAGGTCACCTTCCTTGAGCAAATTTGAGGGAAGGGGCAGAGTCTGTTCTTGGTGTCACTGTGGCTGCCGCAAGGACAGTGCTACTTCCCTTGCCTCTCTGTTGTGCACCTGTGATGTCACAACTCCACCATGTCCTCAGTGAGGAGTTCAGCTGGCAAAGACGTTCCCTCTTTGCCACTAAAACCTTTAATTCTGAACACCTATTTACAAAGCCCCTTGTTGCTTTGTAAATAGCACCAACTAAACAGAGCGTCCGGCTTCTCAAGTCAGCTCTCACACTAACGATCCAAAGTTAGTGTTGTCCCCTCCGGTGAGGACTCCATCCTGTAAGACTGCTCTAGATGCCAGACACAAGTCCGGGCTTTCTGCATCTACCTAATCTTTTTAAAAAATATTTATTTAATTTTATGTTTATGAGTGTTTTGCTTGCATATTTGTCTGTGCACCATATGTGTGCCTGGTGCTGGTGGAGGTCAGAAGGCAGTGCTCCTGTTGGAACTGGAGTTACAGATGTCTGTAAGCCACATGTAGGTACTAGGAATTGAACTCATGCCCCCTGCAAGGGCAACAAGTGCTCTTAACCTCTGAGCCATCTTTCCAGCCCCTACACGTACTTTTTACCCACCAACTCTGAATCAGAGTTTATGCTAATTTGCTAGAAGAACTCACATAACTCAGGAGAACCCTGTTCTTGTTGGATTCCTATAAAGCAGTAGTTGTTAACCTGTGGGTCCCAACCACTTTGGGGGTTGTATAGCAGAGATATCTTGCATATCAAATATTTACATTACAACTCATGATAGTAGGAAAATTACAGTTAGGAAGTAGCAAAAAAGTAATTTTATGGTTGGGGGTCACCACAACATGAGGAACTATTATATTAAAAGGTTGCAATATTAGGAAGGTCGAGAACCATTGTGTATATATAACATGAAGGATACACCTTAGAGCAGCCAAATGGAAGAAATATTCATGGCAAGGTTGGTGGGGTGGACACCGAGCTTCCATACCTCTGCACTGAACACAGTGGAGGCTCTGGACCTCTGTTGGGAGTTGTTGTGAAGCACTTTGCAGCCTCTCCTCTGCCTCCTGAGGTTGGAGGTGTGAGGTGGCACTAAGAGTCCATCCTCCAATCATGTTTGGTAGATTGGGTTTTCCAAGAACTGTCACCAGCCCAGGAACTATCTAAAGGCCCCAGCCAGAGGTCCCTTGTTGGCAGATTCACAGGTGTACTCTGGAAGGAGTCTGTTGACTATTATTACTGATTCAGGGAATTTCTAAGGGGAGGATCTCTGTGCCTGGAACTGCAAATAATGCCCACAGTGGGGGCTCTGTGCCTGAAACTGTAGACAATACCCCCTTCTATCTCTTAGATGCTTTGTCTTCCCAGAGAATCCCATGGTGCTTTACCATGATGGGTAATCATGACTGTCAACTTGCCTGGATTTGGAATCACCTGGAAGACACACCTCTGGGTATGTCTACGAAGTAGTTACCACAAAGGCTTTACTGTTATGGATACAGGCAGCACCATCCCATGGGTCAAAGTCTCAGTCTAAATTGAAAAAGAAAAACCAAGCTGAGCACCAGTGTTCATCTCTCTCTGCCTCCTGACTTGGATGAAACGAGAGCATCTGCCTCACGTTCCTGACACCAGGCCCCTCACTATGATGGACTGTACCTTCAAACCACAAATCAAAGTAAAGCTTGGGGTAGTTTGTTATAGTAACAGAAAAAGTAACAAATGAATCAACATTTGTTCATTGCATTTGAGTGTCAGACTTCTTCTCTGTCCCTTTAGGTTGTCCTTCTTCAATCCCCAGTTGTAAGAACATTAACTTTTCCCTCACTGTGGGCAACCTTGACATCTGTCCATAGTTACACTGGAAGCCATTCATTCTGTGTATTAGGTGATACTAAAATAACAATGCTCCCTTTTCCCAAATGCATTTTGAAATTCTACTTCCTCCAGTCAGGAATGCTATGAAGAGGGCTAGGTGATGTACTGGATGATAGGCATGGAAGCAAGACAATCTTGAGTCAATTTCTGTACCAACACCAGTATAATCCCCTAGCTTACAGTTACCAGCATTGGAAACAGGCACACTTCCCTGTGCCTGTGAGAAACAATCCTGACACTATGCAAACACAGCACACTTGCTTGTTCTAGAACATACTGACTCATATATGTGAGGCCATGATTCAACTAAAGGAGTAAATTAAAACTGAAAATCACTTCAAAGCCCTAAGCACCTTATACCAACCAGTTGAAAGACACAGGGCAATCAACCTAGCTCTCACAAGGTGTAGTCAAGATATGCCTCAAAAACCCTCCAGCAGAGGTCCTCATTGGAACCTCTGATGGCTGCCCATCAGTGCAGGACAGAGTGAAAACTCTCTGTGAATTAGTCCTGTCTCCAGCACTCCCAGTGTTTCATGTCTTAGAACGCCATCATCTCCATCAACCCATGCACACCTTGGCATTCATGTCCTCGTGTCTTTGTCTGTTTCAGTCATGGTTTTAAGAGCCCTCCTCTTGTTGCCTTCAACCTTTATCAGGACGAAGGCATATCTTCAGGGAGCATTTTCTGAACTCCAGGCTAACAGTATGCTTTTGTATTGCAAAATGCTCAGAGGAAACAGGTAAAGGGACCTCCTTGCTAGCTTTCTGTGGTAAATACCAAGATCAAAAGCACCTTGGGGAGAAAAGGGTTAATTTAATCTTAAAGCATCATGGAGGAAACTCAGGACAGGAAGTCAAGGCAAGAACCTGAAGACAGGAACTGAAGCAGAGGCATTGGGGAAGTGATGATTACTGGCTCTCTCTTTGGGCTCATGTTTAGCTGCTCTTTACCTCCCAGGACCACCTGCCCAGGATGGTGCCACTCAGAATGGGCTAGGGCTCACACATCAATCATTAATCAAGAAAAAGTCCCACAGACTTACCCACAAGTCAATCTGATGGAGGCACTTGCTCAGTTGAGGCTCCCTCTTCGGAGATGATCCCAGCTTGTGCCAAGTTGACAGAAAGTAAAGAATACATGGAGAAGGTACTTTGGCTCATACTTTTGAAGGATTCCTGTATATTGAAGCATGGAAGACTGTTCACATCATGATGAACCAGGAAACAGAAAGAAGCCTTAAGAACAAGAGTTGGGTCATAACCTTCAAAGCCCAGCCCCAGTGACTCACATCTGCCAGTCTCTGAGGATTCGATGTGTTTTCTAAATAGTGCCACTGCCTGGGAAATAATCATTCAAAATGTGGGCTTGTGACAGACAGTTCAGATTCAAACCCTACTGCAACCTCAAGTACACTTTCTTGTCTTTCTTCTGGAGTGCTTCTGCATCCTGCACAGCCCTGTCACTGACAGCAGCACTGGGAAGGTCAGTCTTCTTGTCCCTATCTCTCAGCTGGACTCAAGATAAAAACTGTCTTCTGAGGTTGGCAGCTTCCCACACACCCGACGATACTTAACCATTCTCATTACCCAAGGGCACACAATGGACATGTGTTGAACTGAACCAAATTGAATTTCACTGTAGTGAGTATTTTTCTCTAGTTACTGTCTGCCTTTAATTTGGGTTGTGTGGAATTTTGACATAGAGTACTTTTTAATTTTTATGGAGTTGAAAGTATTGATCTTTGTGTGATTTCTTCTATTGATTTTGAGCTTAAAAAAAATGAAGAACTGGTTTTTAAGAGACTCCTTCTGACTAAGCTGAGAAATTTTGCCATCTCACCATTCTTGTTGAAAGGAGGGACAATATGAGGCAGAGACAAAGGAGACACTGCAGCATCCGTTCTCAGAAAGCCACTGCTCTTTCCCTGCTCTTCCCAGTAAAGAATGTTATCTGGGTCAAATGCACAAGTAACATTCTGTGTCTCGGCTTTTATGGTTTCCATTGGTCCGTGAAAGCAGCCCTCTTCAGGCTAAGCAATTCCATTTGTCTTTGGGCCTCAAAGGACAGTCCCTGTGTTAAGAGCTCTTGGATGAAAGAAAAATAACGACTTAGGCTGCTTTACTGTTTGCTTATTTTATTTTCTCAATACGTAAAATGGCAACTGGCTCAGCAGACTTGGCTGGCCTGACTCAGTGCTCTGTCCTTTGGGTCTCCATCTGAAATGTTAGCTCTCCCCCAGGGGCAAGCTAGGAGGTCAAGGCTTTGGTAAGAACCTTCCCTGGACAGCTTCCTCTACTTATAAACCTCTCCCTCTTCCCATCCATACATGTTTGTGTATAACAATTCCACAGCAAGCCCACACAAAGGCCTGGGTGGTCTCTCCTTTAGTGCTTCATTTGCAGTTCAAACACAACTAGGTTAATACCGACAGACTCTCTGTTAATAGTGAGCAACACAGGCGTGAGTCCAGTCCTCCTGGAACCCAGAGCCTAGCAGGGGAGCCTACCACTTAATAACTAACTAATTACACATTTAATTGCAAACTTGCAGGTTGCTATGAGAGAAACTGTGTGGGAGGATAAGAGAATGCATAAAATAGGGGTGAGGGGAAAGAATTCAAGAGAAACTTCATTGGGAAATGGTATTTTAAGGTTGAGCAAGTGGGTGGCAGCTACGTAGCATAGAAGATGGGGGCGGGGGGGACAGGGGATGCCAGGCAGGAGAAGACATGTGCAAAGTCCCTGGGGCATATGGCTGGCTAAGGATGCTGCCCTGCCTAGAGAGGGTACCAGCACGTGAGTCCTAGTCAAGAATGGTGAAGAAAATGGTACTTACTAAATAAGTGACATGATAATGTGTGTAGTGATGTCTCTTTTCAGTGTTCTAACGTGCTCAGCTTTTGATACAGAAGCCTTTGGACTGAGATTGACATCTGTCAATCCACTGGTGAGACAGAATAGGATCATGCTGAGAAAAGAGTTCTGGAGTCAGACAGAGTTTAAGTCAGCATTCTTTATACCAGATGTGCAATCCTGGGGACCTTGCTTACTTTTCCTATGCCTTATTTCTTTTGTCTGCAAAATATAGCCATCATAATGATTATAATAGTAAAAATAAAGAGTTCCATCTCAAAGGAAGCTCCTCGTATAAGCTGCTGATGAGACTTAAAAAAAAAAGAAAATCTCATCCTAGGCCAAGAATAGTGGTGAACACTCAAGCCCAACACCAAGAAGGCCAGGGTAGCTGGCTCAGAAGTTTGAAGCCAAGATGGGCTACATAGAGAGTTCCAGCCCTGCCTGGTTACATAGTATAAGTGACAAAACCAGAAGTGAAAAAGAAAGAATTAGAAATAACTGAGAGAGAGAGAGAGACAGAGAGACAGAGAGAGACAGAGAGAGAGGGGGGGGGAGGTGGGGTTAAAAACATATACAGCTCTTGCAAGAGGACCCCAGTTTGGTTCCTATCACACATCTCTTAAACACCAGTGCCAGGGGATCTGATACCCTCTTCCAGCTTCTAAAGGCCCTTGTACACACATGCCACACACTCAAACATACACACAAACACACACACACAAACACAAAGAGAGAGAAATGAAAAAAATAATACAGTAAATCTTTTCTAAAAAATGAAAAATAAAAAAAAAATCATCACATAGCAAAACCATGTAATAGCTGTGAATTTTTCACCACCATTAGATAAGTGAATATCTGTTTGGGTTTGAATAGTACTATCAGTTATCAGAAGAAGGAAAAGCATGATTTTTCTCACTTGCCTTCTACCCAAGGAATCTCCCTTCTGAGTATGTCTATATATAGCTGTGCTGGTAGAAAGTGGAGCAGAGAACACGATTCCCAGATGATAAAATTATATTTCTGTTTCAGTCATAATTACATACCTCCGGAGCTCCGCTTATGAATCCCAAGCAGACTCAGAGATGGTTTCACTTTTAAATGCCTATCAGTCTTGGAAACCTTTTGGCAAGATTCTAGATCTTTCCCAACTGAGGCGACTTAACCAGAATCCCGACTCCTCTCTTTCAGTAGTGATTGCTCAAGCCTTTGGAAATCAATGTTGAAACCAAGGACTGAGTGAAGGTACCGGAATACTGAGCTCTGTTTATCTCTGAGACAAAGCCATGGGAAGGAAATGGTTAGACTCCTGCAGCTTTTATTTCCAGCTTCAGGATCTGCATTTGATTTTGAGAGAGATTTGGGCTTCCTCTTCCCCCTGATGCTTCTGTACCGGGTTAACCAGTTTACCCTCCACTGATGAAGCCAGACAAGAGCAAGATGAAACAGAAATGCTCCAGGGCAACTGAGTTGAGAGAGAATAGTCGTGAACAATATGCGTGCGAGTGTTTGTGTGTGTGCATGTGTGTGTGTCTGCATGTGCATGCCTGCATGTGTGTGTGCACAAGCATATGTGGGCACGTGTGTGTGTGTGTGTGTGTGAGTGTGTGACTTAAGTGTAGGCAAAAGGTCAGCCTTGGCTGCTGTTCTTTCTCGAGAGTCATCATCTTGGTTTTGGAGAGAGGGTCTCTCTGATCTTGGTTTGGAGACAAGGTGTCTTTATGGCTAAACCTGGCTGGCTAGTTAGCAAGCCCAAGGGGTCTACCAGTTTCCTTCTCCCAAATACTGTAACTACAGGTGTCTGCCAATAAGTCCAACTTTCTTTACCTGGCTGCTGGGGTGGAAGCCAAGTCCTTACACTTTTATGACGAGCACTTTACCCCTCCGCCGAGAGACGCATAACTTCCATCACAGATTGATTTTAATCTCTCATGATGCTATTTTGTAAGATGGCCTTTCTAGTAGCTTATGTGTACAGGAAACATACAGTATGTGTGGGTTCAGTATAGCTGTAGCTTCATGGATAAAATGGGTGACTTGAAGGCTTTGCACTGTAGAATATACTGAGAGCAAAGATTTCAAGAGGCCTAAGTTATTATTCTTAACTCAGAGGGACTTAAACACGTGCTGGACACTCCCTGCAGAGTGCCACACTGAGCATCTTCTGTGTGCTGACTGGTTCACTCCAGCTACTGCTCTTTCAGGGAGGCACTCTGAGTGTGCTCATCTTCCAGGGAGCTTAGGTAATCTGCTCAAGGTCATACAGGTAGCTGGCAACTGGCAGGGAACCCCCACGCTCCATCACAGGCAGCCTGCTTCTCTATCAACAAGGTGACACACTGTTGAGTGTGTCATCTGTAGTCAGGCATCCTGGGTTTTAATGCTGCCTCCGCTTAACCATGTGACCCTGGGCGAATGAATCATGCTTCCTACACCTCATCTGCCTAATCTGCAAGGAGAAGTTAATCCAAGTACCTCTTCACAGGACTTCTAGATGGATTAAATAAAATAAATAGATGTCACGTTCGGTGTTCAGTAAACAGTAACCGCCATTATCACAAACAACAAACAAACAAACAAAAAACTCTGTAAACAAACCACCACAAGGGCATGTGATATATTTTAAAGCTGCCAAATTTTGCTTTCTTTGTCTCTGCTGGAAGGGGAAAATGAATTTAGACTAAGCTTCAGAAACACTAAGTCTCTTTGCTTCCTTTAACCTGAATTCCAGTCAACGACATTAACAACCCAAGTCTTAAGAGCTGGTTTCTGGTACCTCCTTCCACCTGCAGTTCTGCTAAGAGGCCTCTTGCAAGGCAATGATTTGTACTCTATAAACGTCTCTTATCTCATTAAGAAAGGGCCCCTGGGCTTGTCATTGGGTGGGTTTGTACCCTGACATTCAAGAGATGTGATTGACGGAAAAGGAATTAATCTAGATACCCTTATTGGTTTCAGCTGGGCAAGATCCATACCTCTGTGGGCCCCACAAGGAGGAGAATGGCAATAGAATCGTTTAAAGAAAGGTCTCAGAGATGTGTGATGCATTTAAACATAAAGGCATCCTGTCCTCAGAACATTGGGGCTTTGGCATAGCATCAAGATCAACCTGACAGGGGACTGGAGAGGCCCAGGGTGCAGTGTGACTTATCACACTAAGTACACTTGTCTCCCACGGCAACGAGTTACTGGGCAGCGAGAGACAGCAGGCCTGGGAAAAGCATTCAGGGGAAGGGTCAACAGGGAACCGTTCTTTGCATATTTATCCGGGTCCAGATTTGGTGGATGGTTTCAGAATATGTTAAGTGATCATCAGCATTCTCAGCTGTTCTTGGAGGCATGGTTGCTCCAGAGGGAAGAGGAGTCTGATTGGCTTCCTGGTGCTTATTTCAGGAAAGCCAGACATCTAGGGAACCAGGCCATGAAGGCCAAGTCCGAAGTATGCAGATGCGCATACAGATACACCACAGTGGCTCTCCATAAGGATTTCTCCAGCTTGAATTGTAGAATTTAATAAATATTTATTCCTTTGCTCCCCAAAGAATTCCTAGAGATCCAAATGCATTGTAAGCACACGCTTGCATGTGTTCTACCCACCTGTTTGCAGATTTAAGGGGAACAGAGACCACATGTTAGTCTCCTGATATTTCCAAATATAAAATCCAGACTATAATACATGCTGAAAGAAAAAAAAATGACCAAGTAGAAGTTTATGAGTATACACAACCTTTTAACCTGCACTTCTATTTAATTTAATTGTCACATTAAGGCTTTTATTAACCTGCTTAAACAGGTGAGGAGACTGGGGTTCAGAGAGGAAGTGCATCCTGGCCAAGGTCATTTGGTTGGGGAAGCCAAAATTGAATTTCAGGTTGAACATCTAATGGGTGATTAAGACTCACATAAAAATCAATCAACCTATTACACCATTAAGAGGCTAACTAGGATGACTGAAGGAAAGTGCCTGGGAATGTCAGTAGCACCAGAGAGCTGACATTAATTGCATTCAGACCCACGGTACCATGCTAATCCACACAGATGGTAGGGCTCCCTGGTGGATTTTTTTTAAAAATAAAAATCTGTATGTAAAGTATAATTATGTATAAGAGAAAGATTATCACCACAGTGAACTTGAGCTGATTTAAAATATGGACCAGATGGATGATGGTGCTCTGGGATCAAAGACTGGGGTGCTTGAATCACTACTGTCCCAGGGCCATGCATGAAGCTGGCGCCCAGTAATAGCTACTGAGATGGAGTCCACCTTAAGGTGGGAAGGTTATGTAATCTCTGTGTCTGAACACAACAGCAATCAATAGAAATAGGGTCAGATTTGGGGGGGGATATCATTGAGTTAGAAGTGAGAGCCATAGGAGAGGTATCTTAACTTGACTATCCTCAGGTCAGCTTTGTAGCTCTGGCCACAGACTCTGGGCATGTGGTCCAGGCTGTGTCGTGTGTTCCTAAGAGAGGGGCGGAGGATGACACTATGGCACTATTAGGACCTCTTTCCCTTAGCTCCAGAAGTGCTAGAGGCTCAGAAGAAGCACAGAGCAGGTGGGAGCTCTGGAGGGTACCTCAGTCCATGGAGAAACAATGGGGTGGCAATGATGAGCCAGCAGGCCCTGCTGCTGGCCCAACGGTTGCTGCTGACAGTGGATATGGGTTCAAGATGGGAGCAGATCATAGAGATCCTGGGACCTGGGCTCTACAGAGAATTAGTACAGCATGTACATTCAACAAGGGGGTGGGGTGCTAGGAGTATGATGTATGTTCAGCTAGGGGCTGGGGTGATACAATATGGTAGGAGGAGCACATATGTGCATCACACGTGGTAGGGCTGGGAATATTAATAATAGCTGAAAGAAAGAGTATTGGCTTAGGACCCCTAAGTCCAAGTTCGAAGCACAAAGGAAGTTTATTTGCCCCAGAGAGACAAGGGCAGGGGTAAAAGACAAAAACAGGAGATAGAGGGAGAGGGAGAAAGGGAGGGGAGCAAAGGAGAGGGGAGAAAAGGGGTAAGAAAGAAGGGGAGGGGTATTTGTCTTAGAGGGGAGTGGTACAAAGGACTGCCTCTGGATAGAGAGGAGACAGTTTTGGCATATAGGAAAATAGCTCTTTATAAAGGTACCAGGGGAAACCTGTGTTAGGATGAAGTATTTAGTTTTACTTGGGCATGTTAACTAGGTGAGCCAAAGGGAAGCTTTTGATTGCTGGTCTTCAATACTTTGTTAACTGGACTTTGGTAGTCAGCCTTGGGAGGAAAAAGTGGACATATAACAGAATAGACCGTGGTGGGTAGCTTCAGGGATATAATCTAATGTGGGGTTTTTTTTTTTTTCTGTTTTATTTTTTTAAAGCAAGGCAGAGGGAATGGGGGAGAAGGGCAAGTCTTGCCAGAACCATGTTTACCATGCTTAGGATGGCTAGAGTACCTTCAACAGTCACTACAAAAATAGACATATTTCATCTAGTGACCGTTAGGAATACACTATGTATTAGGGAAAAATCGGCGAGTTAGCTCCAGGATTTCAGCTTAGAAAGGAATACAGATATGGACACAGCCAATATAAACCCCATGAAGTGAATGAGAAAACTGGAGATGGAACAGAATATTATAATAATTTCTAAAATGCAGCAGATTAATAAGCAGCCGGTGAAAGCCACTGTGTTCCCATAGCTGGAGGGCACTGAGTCTCACCCTTAATTCTCTCTCCCACAGGGATGTTGCCTAGCATAAGCATCTTCTCTTGTCTAAATGTCATTGTCTTTCCTGTTGGGTGTGTCATCTACAAATTGAAGTAGAAATGGTACTAACTTAGGCACAATTTATTTTTTGTGAAGAAATCTGCTATGCATAGGGAGGTGGCCCCATTTCCAATGCCCAGTATAGGCATGGACAGCCCTTGGGCAGGGAATTTTCACAATGACCAAAATGAGACAATCCCAGGGAGGTTGTTTACTCACTCCACACAGCCATGGTGCTGCTTGAGAATTTATGGTAATACTATGAGGGAGATTACTCTCCTCCCATATGCATTCCACTTAGAAAGAGGTTGTATGTTACTATTTACTTTTCCCTTATTGACTGCAGATCTGATTTATCTACCCTGGGGCTAGCTGGGATACCAAGTCTGAGGCAAGTCTTCATTCATTACCATAGTATCAAGGGTGCTATGTCTACAGAGGGGATACAGCCAGATACAACCAGAGTCAGAAGAACTAAGAGAAAGGCTGTCCCTTCTCACAATAGGCAGGAATCTCTAGCTTCCTTAGTAACAGTTACCTACTTACCCTGTTGAAGGGCTAGCTTTGTTACTGTGATTCAGATTTCCCCCATCTCCTCTTAGTGACCTGGATAGTCTATCCCTCCTGTCCAAGGGGATTCGGGCTTTCCTTAACAGCCCTCCTCCTTTCTGAGTACCACTTTGGAGGGAAACAAACAGGCACAGTACTTGATCAGTGATTGAATTTGGATCCCACTTCCTTCCCAGCAGCCTGGAGGCCCCAAGCAAATGAAAGTATGGTCATGACCTTCCCTCTAAGTCCCCTTGGACCTAGTCAACTCCATTCTTGATGCCCTCCCTCCAGGCCTTAGAGAGCACCCTTTTAAATCCAAGTCCTGTTAGCTTTGACTGGGTAGGGAGGGAGTGGGGAAGGAGGTCACGGAGTGCAGGGTGCATTCTCAGGCTCTTCCCTGTTAGTGATTTTCCCCTGCCCCTCACTCTTTCCTGACCCCATAAAGAAGCTACAGTCATAAAGCTGTCAGGACATTCTCTCAGAGAAAGAAGTGCTCAATGGCTGTGTTGTCAGTGGCTTTTAAACAAAGGCGAGGGCTGCTCTGTGGGAGGGTCTGGTGTTGCTGAGGCTGAGGGGAGGATGGGTTGACAGGTCCACATTGTCAAGGGTGTGGTTGCTATTCCTGTAGCTAAGCGGAGTAATGAGGCTGATTTTCCCCCAAGCCAGCGCGCTCTGCTCACACGATGCTGGTTCTGTTTCTGTACGCTGAATATCAGGGAGGCCCTTGGATTAACTTAAAGTTTCTATAGCTGCTTGGGTTGAATCGTGAGTTTGTGAGAGAGAAATGTATGGGTGCACTGAAGCTCATTATTCTGTGCATCATTCGAACACCAGAGCCCACCCTCACATACTGCAGGAAGGTATTTTGTTTGCTATGACAGTCTTGGTTCAAGAGCCACTTATACCATTTCCTGGTTCTGTGGCATCAGAGATGTGTAAACTTTCTCAGCCTCAGATTCCTCATCTTCAAAACTAGGATAATACTGCTTTTCGGGAACACTGTAACTGTAAAAGCAGAATCCTATAAAAAAAATCTAATCTAGTGTCTCCCACGTGTTCAATAAGCACTTCCTTTGCCTCTCAGTCATTAGCTAGAACCCTTAGCCCTATCTGCAATGAATGTCCAGGAACTAACAAGGGCTTATAGAACTGTTTAGACTTGATGTCTTTCTGGTATAGCAAAGCTCTTCTAGGGAAAACAAAACAAAACAAAACAAAACAAAACAAAACAAAACAAAATTCCTTGTTGTATCACAGTCTAAAATGGAATACTACAGAAATTAAAACAGGTGACAGCCATTTATGACAATGACCTCACAGTGATGGAGTTCACTTAGTCATCTTCACAGTGACACTGTGTTTACAAAGTCCCTGGCATAGTGGCTGGCCCAGAGCAAGCATTACCGTATGTGGTAGGCAACTTCAAGGGCAGACCCTAAGATTCCTGTTCCCCATCAGAAAGGTCCCTTATAATCTCTATGCCAGCCCCCAACTTCAGGTAGGTCTTGGGAATATGACATGTTTTTCCCCTGGCGAGATAAAAAGGCAAGGGATTTTGCAGCTGTGATTAGCCCCTGATTGAACTGATTTGAGCTCATCATATAGGACATGATCTTGGGTAAGTTTGGTGTGAAGAAAAACCTTAAAGGAAAGACTAGCCCCTTCCTTCCTTCCTGGAAGGTTTTGCAGAAGCAAGTCACCGCAGGTAACAGTTGGGAGGAAATGACTGGAGTCAAAAATGTGCTTGGATAAGGACCCAAGCCCAAAGTCCAGGGCAGCACCTAAAATGGACCCCAAACAGAAGACCTAGCTCCACTGGGTTCCAGTCACAGAAACCCTGACCTAAGCAAATTCAGTGATCATGAATGAACATGGTTTTAAGCAACCACACTTGTAGAAATCTGTTATGTTTCAACAGAAAACCATAAAGTGTTAGAACAGTGTGACTAATAGTAAATTAGTAGGAAAGAATTGTCCCACACAAGATTCTGTCACCATGGCCTAGAAGAACCCTATAATTAAAGTCCTGGCCTTTTTGAAAAATAACTGACTGCTACCCAAGAAAGTGAATCTCACTCCCGAGTTTCAGCATGTTCTTCTAAGTAAATACTTTCATGCAGCCCAATGAGTACATCTCAGGATCTTTGGAGCAGATGTTCCAAGGGCCTGCTGGGTGGAGAAAGGGCCAACAGTTTCTGGACCTCATGGTAACAGGAACCAAATGGAAGAATAGTTTGAAACATAAACATAACGTTTCCTTTGTTCTCAGTTGGACCACTCTAAGTTTCTAGTGTTCAGGAGAGAAGGAGTTACAAGAAGGGAGGAAACACACTTTTCTGGTTCCAGTTGGTAGAAAGGAAACCCAGCCCTCTAGGGTGATAGAAAGACTATGGGTTTAAATAAATTGGGAGAAAACCAGATGCAAAGACGCAAACTTGGCTTACCTCTGTGCAATGGTGGAGGACAGTCAGAGGGAAGGTTGCAGCTGTGTCTCCCAGGAAGGGGTACTGTTTACGATTATACTGGGCTGAGCTCATTCAGGATGGCTCTTCAGAAGGACCGGGAGAAGCTAAGAGCATGGGAGACTTGGCTCTGTCTTCTGAGCAGAACCAAAATGGCAGCACAGTGTATGGAGATAGCCAGCTTCACACCGGAAATTGCCACAGTCCAGTGGTGAACATGAGTAGCAGAATGACTGAATGCATTTCAGAGGGATAAAAAAGGAAACAGAGAAGTCAGACTCCCAGGGGCCTGTGTGATACCTCACTGAGGAGACCAGGGGTTCTTTCATGTGCCATCATGGAGCAATGACAATCCGGGGCAAACAACACCTTCCCAACCATGGGACTTAAAATTAAGACTTGAGCCAGACATGATTAGAAATTAACTTTCCAAGTCTACCATCCAGGAAGACAGGGCGGGGACTCTTGGTAGATGTCAGACTAGATTCTTTCAGACTGAGCTTTTGCTGAAATGTAGTATTGATTACTTTTTTTTTTTTTTTTTTTTTTTTTTTTTGCGCTATAGCAAAAATACCTGACAGGAAGCCATGCAAGGAAAGAAGGGTTTATTCTGGCTAACAGTTTACAAAGGGATCTAATCCACCATGGTGGGAATGGCAAGGTGGCAGGAGCTTGAGGGGACTGGTCATGTGGTATCCACAGTTAGGAAGCGGAGAGAGATGAACGCTGGTACTCAACTCATTTTCTACTTTTTAGTCAAACCACAATCCTATCCTACTGGGCAGTTCCCTTTATATTCAGGGTGGATTCCCCCCACTTGGTTAAATATTTCTGGAAGCACCCTTATCAACAGACCCAGAGGCCTGTTTCTGTGATGATTTTAAACCCACTCAAGCTGACAATCAAAATTGATCATCACAGGTGTATAGGTGGTGATTCATGAGTCTACTTAAGCCAGACTCATTGGGGAGAGGTTTCCAGGAATAAAGGGCTGGTGATAGATCATGACAGGAGCAGCCCCAGTGACATATGTTTCCCTTATAGCCACCCTCACCTCATCTCCTCCATCTCTGTCTCCATGCCGCTTCTGTGAGTCAGTAGGGCACCAATGAGGAGGAGGCAGCCTGAACTTAAGCTGCACATGGTGCTTGCCTTCTATCCTGCAGCTTTTGGAACCCATCTGCCATGTGCCCTGACTGACCTTCCATCTAGCCCATTGTGCTAATGGATGGGTGGAACCATAACCAAATCATGATCAAGTCATCTGATCACAGAAAGCTGCTGTACAAACTTCATCACTTATATGAGTCCAGGAAAGATTAACATATGAATCACCCAGCTGAACCCAACTGAATATGCTACCCCTTAGAACCTACAGTTGAAACAATCATTAGTTAAGATAATGACTAGTTAAATTACTGCACTTAGTTGCTTAGCAAAAATAATCAATATAGGGTCATATAAAGAAAATACTTTAGTGAAAAGATGTGTTTTGGTATAATACAAATAGCTTACCATAAAAAACCAGTGAGCCCTACATTATTGCATGGGAACTACTTACTATTGTACTTGATTTCCTACACTGACCCTACAATATGAGACTTGGAGATCTCACATAACCTCAGGCTAAAACAGCTGTGCTAAAAGCACCTGGTTTTCCATGGAGTCCAGATCCTGTAATATGTCCTAAATTCCCTCAGTGCATGGTAGCACTTGCCACAAACCTATAGACAAATTTTTGATGGGATCTAGAATGTTTGATAGGAATGTCCTCTGCTTTTTCTGGGTCTCTTTAAGACCCTGTCCCATACCTACAACCTTCCTACCATAGGTTGTTGTTCCAAAGCAAAAAGAAGAGTTAGACACAACAAAGAGGAAGCACAGGGACCTCTATGACACCCTGGCTAAGAGCTGACAAGTACTACTCTGCTCCAGTGTCTGTTAGGGCTGTTACCTCCCTTCTGTTTGGACAGCTGAGTCTGCTGCCTTCTCCCTCAGCACATGCCAGTAGACTTGGGCTGCATTGTGATTCTAGACAATAAAATGAGCTTCCCAGGGCTAATTTTTAACATCAGCGGGTAGACTCCCTTTGGTGACTTAATACCTTCTTCCAGGAATACCTCAAAACATGTCTGCCTGTATTTCCCATTGCACCTGATTGTTCTTTTTGTTCTCATCAGTCTCTGAAATCAGAGTCACAGAAAAGCTCTCTCTGTTCTATGGAGGAAAGTGGAACAAAGGTTTCTAGAAAAAGAATTTAATTTGTAGAGTTTCAGATTGGGGAGGTTGCCATGGGCCTTGCAAGTCATAAAAAGGGCTGGTATCTGCCAAGAGTTCTTTTCTCCAGAAGGTTCTGATCCAGCCTATCCCTTTTGGAAGATGCCAAAGTTAGACAAGACACTCAGAGTCCTTCAGTCAACATGAGTCTACCAGTGTTCCTCAGAGCTATGGCCCTTCAGAAAATGCTAGATCTTTACCCTACCAAAACTCAGAAAAGTAGAGAGAGTCTGGGGAGATGGTTCAGTCAGTAAAGTGCTTGCTACATAAACATGAGGACCTGAGCTCAAGCCCCAGAACCCATATTTTAAAATACTGAACACAGTAGCAGGAGCTTGTAACCCTAATGCTGGGAAGATAAAGAAAGTCAGATCCTGTGGCTTAATAGGCAGCCAGTCTAGCTGAACTGGGAAACTTCTGTTGCAGCATTATTTTAAGGAAGGCCACTGGACAGGCAGATTATCTATGTGGTAGGCTGCTTATCTCAGGCCACAGACTGAAGCCAAGTGCTCTGCAGCTGGAAGTGGTCAGAGGCCATGTGCAGACCACAGCTAAAAAACTGCCAGTCAGAAACACCGGCCCTGGCACCCAAGAGATGCCAACATGGGAGATGGCTCTGTCAATCTTCCACGCTGTCTCCACAAGGTTGGGCTATGTCCAGACCATCCTGCCATCCTTGTGGTACCCGGTAGGAAATGAGTCTCTAATGCTTAATGATTAACCAAAGGCTTTATATGTTTGGTAATGCTCAATTAACAAGATGCCCACACAATTGGAGGTGTTAACCAATTAACTAACCTAGATAAAAGTTCTTACCCAGGTCTGCTCTCGGTCTAAGCATGGTTCTCCATCCCCCTACATCTCTGCCTAGATCCTCCTCTTCCTTTTCCTCTTCCTCTCCTTACTCCTCCCATCTTATCTCCTCCCAACTTTTGGGAAAAATATGCCGCTACAAGCTTCAGGTTCAGTGTGAAACTATATCTCAGAAAATAAGGAAGAAAAGAGTTAAAGAAGACACCCAGTGTCAACCTCTGCCTTCCATATACATGTGAATACATACATATATGCATATAATATGTATACACATATCTACACACCAGAAAAAGTATGGTAGAGAGTCCTATATCTATCCCTCTCAAGTAGATGGCCTAAGGGGTACTCCCTCATCTACAGAGCAGGTACAGCGTGGGTAGGTGCAATGCCTGCACAGAGCAATACACAGAAGTTTCTGGCATGGTCTCTGCACACCCAAGACTCTCCTGGTACCAGCACTCACCATCAAGAACCATCTGATTTTCCTCAACCTTTTCACATGAGTAGTTATTGGCTGGTGAACAGCCAGCAGGTTATAATTTTCATTTCATCCCAAGGGACAAGAAGTTTTTAGTTTGTTTACAGAAGGCAGGTGCTCTTAGTTCAGCATTCCTAAAGAGAAAAAAAAATATTTCTAAAGACTTTGGGGTCCTCTTCTAAACCAGAAAAATCCAGCCAGTCCTTTAGAAAGGATGCAGGGCACCACTTGCCCAGAATTTGTCCCACACTTCCGATCTCCTTTGCATGTGCTCCTGCCGTGTAACATCCCATTTTCTCACAGATATGTATCCCCTTCCTTGGCTGTGTGGTTCCATGGGGCTCCAGCTCGAAGGGGCCTTTTTTCTGATTGAGCTAAACCAGGGCTTTTAAGCTTTGGTGCTGTTAGTATTTTGGATTAGATATTTCATCCTGTGGGATACAGCATTCTGTGTATTGTATGTGGTTTCTGTCCTTCCTACCTACTAGATGCCATTAGCACCCCTGTGATCAATTGTGATAATCAAGTGTGTCTTAAAACATTGCAATGTCCCCTGAGGTAAGAAAAGGATGGGGCACACAATTGTATCGAGTCAGAACCCAAATCTAACCTAATCATAGCAGTCAAGTGATGCACTTCTGACCAATAGGACTGAGGAGATATTTACCAAGGCTTCTAAGACAATTTCTTCTCTCTCTGGTTAGAAATGAGCAGAACTGTAGCAGCCACAGTATAGTAGCCATAACCAGAGAAGACAAATGTGAAGACAGAACCAGTCCACCAAAAGGTGGACTAAACCTGAATCCTTGATGATATCAATTATCCACTGGGTTAACTAATCCCAGAGTCCATCGCCCCATGAGACACCAATTATTCGTTTGTTCAACACATATTGACTGGATGTCTGCTGTGCATATGCTACTGCTCTGGGTACAGGCTGGACCAGTAGGCAAGATGGGCAGGTGCTCTGCACTTGTCGCCAGTGACAACCAAGCTAATAAACACAGCGGATACTAAAATTTTACCAGTAGTCTTCAGGTCTTAATGTTACCTACTAATGTTTGGCCTTGTTTATTTTTGTCTCTGCCCAGTTCCTGTGCTATATTCTTCATGCAGATATCTCCAAACTCCACGTCACCTCCATCTCAGCCCTACTATTTTAAGTCATTGTCTTGCAGTCTCAGTAACACCCAGTGCACACACCTTTATTCTGTCTCACATGATCCATTCTACTGGACTGACTTGGCTTGTCTGTGCCAACCCTGGGTATGAAAGAGTAGCTGGCAGGATTTAGAAAAGTCAAAGCTGAGCAAGTGATGAGACCTGGAAGAGAGGTTATGGGATGAATTAATGTGGTATCCTGACACCTTTCTATCGCCCCTCCCAATCCCCACAGCCTTGTGCCACAGAGTTACAGAAACGAACCCATATGTTTGAGCCCACATCTATATGTCAGGAGTCAGAAAACTGTATCCCACCCTTCCACCTCAGAATCCAAGAATAGTTTTCCTTTAAACTTTTAAGTGGTTGTGAAAAAAAGAAGACAATTATATTAATCCAAATTTCAATGTTCATTGACAAAGGTTCCATAGGAGACAGCCACATTCACTTGCTTATGTAATGCTCACAGCTGCTTTTACATTTCAAGAGCAAGGCTAAGACCACTGTAACCACTGTAGCTACATAACCGGCAGAGCCTACAACACTCTTATCTGGAAAAGTTTGCTCGTCTCTCCTCGGTTTCACATTATAATGAGCCTTGTCTGAAATCCCTTCTGAAATGAGATACAGAGAATGCCTGATAGATCATCCCATGAGCTTTTGGCTGAGTTGAGACTGGGTTGGATGGGATCATCCTCAGCTCCTAGAGAAATACTGAGAAGCAGTTTGGATTTAGCCTGGCAAGGACAATGGCTACTTGCCTGGCCTAAAAAAGAGACCACCAAGTAAGGCATCCTGTTCTCTAATAGATAATTTTTCAGGTCCTGCTCAGGCTCCCCAGTTACTACACAAACAGGAAAGAACAACAGTCAGCCTGTACTGCACACATGGCAGAAATAGCTCAGCTCAGTGCCCGCACTCTCCAAGCAACCAGCAATCCCAGGTGAATTCCCACGGTTGACTGAATTCATTAGTTTGTTCATATCTTAGATACATTTATTTAATCTGCAAATATATATTAGAAATCGTGTGAGGAAGGCTGGAGACTAGCAGAGGCACGCAAGAATTGTCAACATCAGCAGAACCCTTTCCTTCTGTCTGGAAGCATGGCATGTGCAGAGCCCAGGCTTTGCAGCTGTAGTAGAAGGAGGGATAGCTGGTAACAAGAAACAGAACTAGTCTTCTACTGACCTATATTCTAGATCAGCCTGTGGTTATTATTGAGAGCTACAAGGAAGAAAGGGTAAAAGACATCTAGGTGCAAGTCTGTACCTCCTACACTGAATATATTTCCTTCCTGGGCATGAACGTTTTTGGTAAGACCATTGGCCCATCAACAGTGGAGTTTGGTGATTCTGTGATTCAGAACATTGCCTAATGTATCCGTCCATGTCATGGCGAAAGATGGAGTCTTCAAACTACAAAGTTGTTTGAATTCTAGGACAGGATTCTAGGATAAGTGTATCACACTTGCCTACTAGTAATGTAAACCCCCAATCAGTTGAACTAACTTAGGTGCTTTCTCATGGTAAAAGCAGTCTTTAGGCAAGCATTAGCTTCGTTACTCAAGGATGTCAGGACTGAGAAATTATTCTTGGCCTTTCTTTCTTGTTACTTAATCCCAAGATGGTCTGCAAGAAAAAGGAAATTCGGGGCTGGAGAGATGGCTCAGTGATTAAGAGCACTGACTGCTCTTCCTAAGGTTCTGAGTTCAATTCCCAGCAACCATATGGTGGCTCACAACCATCTGTAATGGAATCCAATGCACTCTTCTGGTGTGTCTGAAGACAGCAATAGTGTACTCATATACATAAAATAAATAAATAAATCTTTAAAAAAAAAGAAAAAGAAAAAAGAAAAAGGAAATTCATGAGCAATTTGCTTGTGTCAGCTACCTCTGATCTCCATTCGCGCGCGCGCGTGTGTGTGTGTGTGTGTGTGTGTGTGTGTGTGTGTGTGTGTGTGTGTGAGTGCATGCCAAATACCCAGCTTCGACACAGGCTTTGGGAATTGAACTCAGGTCCTCAGGCTTGCAAAGCAAGTACTTTACAAACTAAACCATTTCCCCTGGCTCTCTACTCCCTCTTTGAGGTGCTGTTGTTAAAGTTCTGACAAAACATCCACCTCTACCGTCTGATAATAAAGCCTGTTACTGAAGACGTCATATAGTTATGATGTCAAAGATGGAGAATCCAAGCTGGTGCCCAACTAGATGTTTCACCCCTACTGCCTAGCATTCATAGTGCTGGGAGGCACTTTGCATGCTATCAGAGGAGACAATTAGTCATCAGTCTCATCGAGCTGTGAGCCCTGTGGCCTACACTAGCAACCTGCCTGCAAAATAGAGTGTTGCAGTAGCGGCACAAAGGTTACAGGCATAACCAGCCGCCTCTGGTTGAATTTAAAACTTAGTCCATGGGACGTAACCTGCACTGACACTGTTAATAAGACAGGTCATGGCCTTAGGGGAAAACCTAACACTACTCTTTTGCAAAGACTCCTAATGAAATGTTGTTATACCCATACATCAGTGCATCACTTAACGCTCCTCAGAGAAGCTTCTCCTCACAGTAGACAGCAATTAACAGATTCACTAGTGGGGAGGGAAAGCCCTAAATGAGATGTCCTTGTCGTAAGACCTTCAGAAGTTCAAGCCAGACAAAATTCCAACCTGGAGAGGAGAAGTGGGCAAAGTGTCTGCCCCTACCCAAGGAGCTATTTTCAATTGGTATCTTCTGGAAAGTGAAAATTTAGTTTTTCTCCAATGTAGTGACACTGGGTATATGAACCACACTCCAGGACAGGCTGCGTTCCCAGGAGTAGTTGGCAAGTAGACTCCAGTTTTCTGTGTGTACTTTTGTTTTATTTTGTTTTGTTTGAGTGCATTTTGGTTTTTGTTTGTCACAGAAAGAGGGAGAGAGAGAGAGAGAGAGAGAGAGAGAGAGAGAGAGAGAGAGCCTGCTTTGGTGGCTCAGGACTTTTTTTTTTTTCAGGAAGAAGAGGCAGGTGAATTTCTATGGATTTTGACCATCTTGTTCTATACAGAGAGTTCTAGGCCAACCAGAGCTTCATCATGAGACCCTGTCTCAAAAAAGTGGAAAAGTTAATTGCTAGAAATTGCTGTGAGGGTGCCAGGAAGCCTCCAAGCAGATGAGCCCCTTACATTACGGAAAATATTACTGCTCTGGGAGAATGTGACGAGTATGGTAGACATAGTAAACAGGCTTATCAATCAGCGTGGCACTTGACAAAGTCACTTGTGATGTTCTTAAGGATAAGACAGGGTGACAGTTCAGTGAGGTAGATTCATAACTCATGGTGATGACTGTGAAAACATGACCAGTGAACAGCTAGTGTGAGTTCCACAGGTAGCCACTGTTGCTATCATGTAATAATAAATAATTATCATAATATTCATAATTTTAATTAATATTCATAATTAAATGTATAATGACATTAACATAATAATATTATAACGATTGATAATTATTATTCTTCCATATAAGGAGAAAAGTACATTGTGTTGTTCTTGACATTTCTTGTACATCTCTGCTCAGCCTGTCTTCTTTACACAAATTCTAATCCTTAATGTTAATTAATATCAAACTTAAGGATGATAACACTTTGTTAACTGAGGGTGTTCAATATGAAATTATTTGAAGTCTTCTGTATGTTTGAATTTTTTTTTATAATACAATGGAGTGGAAGTAACCAAAGGGGACTGACAGCATGACCCAGTTGTGTCTGCATGTGCAGGACCAGCCTCTCCCTTTTGGGATAGCACAGCCATGACTTAAGTCTGTGGTCAGCTTTGTGTGCCAGCCTTTTATGTGGTTGATAAGATGCTTCATCGTGTCCTTGGGACGGAGAACAGAGAGATGAAGGACCAGAAACCACATCTAATATGGAAAAGAGAAGAAATTAGCAAGGGGCTGTGTAAATCTCAAAAAAAAAAAAAATCTTGTGAAGGGCTGTGTGCCCACTAGCAAGCGTCCTTCACTTCTCTCCCCCCCCCCCCTTTCTCCCTTGGCATTCACACTGTATTGTTCAAATTCATGGAAACCTTTTTGCCTCAGCCTCCCAAGAGCTAAGATTGTTAGTGTGAACCATTATACTTAGCTCAATGTCTGTCTGTCTGTCTTTCTTTCTCTTTCTTTCTCTCTCTCTCTTTCTCTTTCCTTCCTTTCTTCTTTCTTTTTTTCAAATTTCCATTCATTCACTTATTCATTCACCTTATATCCTGATTGCAGCTCTCCTTTCTCTCCAGTCTGCCCCTCACACAGCCTCTCCTTCACTTCCTCTATCCTACTCCTCCGAGAAAGAGAGGCCACCCTCTGGTTAACAACCCTCCCCTGGCATATCAAATCACTCCAGGGCTAGGCTCATCTTCTCCCTCTGAGACAGTCCAGTTAGGGAACGGGATTCACATGTGGGCAGTAGAGTCAGTGACAGCCTTCACTTCAGTTGTCAGGGGTCCCACATAAAGACCAAACTGAACACCTGCTACCTAAGTGCAGGGTCTAGGTCCAGCCCATGTATGCTCTTTGGCTGGTGAATCAGTCTCTGGGAGCCCCCAAGGGTCCAGGTTAGTTGACACTGTTGGTCTTCTTATGGAGTCCCTATCCCCTCCAGGTCCCTCAATCTTTCCCCCAATTCCTCCACAAGATTCCCCAAGCTCCATCTAATATTTGACTGTGGGTCTCTGAACCTGTTTTGCCCAGCTACTGGATGGAGCCTCTCAGAGGATTGTTATGCTAGGTTCCTGTCTAAAACCATAACAGAGTATCATTAATAGTCTCAGGGATTGGTACTTGCCCATGGGATGGGTCTCAAGTTGAGCCAGTCATTGTTTGGCCATTCCCTCAGTCTCTGCTCCATTTTGTCCCTGCACTTCTTGTAGGCTGGACAAGTCTTGGGTAGGAAGTTTTGTGGGTGGCTTGGTATCTTTATCCCTCTACTAAGAGTCCTGTGTGGCTACAGACGATGGTCACTTCGGGCCCCATATCCTCCATTGCTAGGAGGCTCAGTTGGAGTCACCCCCAAAGACTCCTTGGTGTTTATCACAGCAAAGGAAAACCACTATGTCATCTCCCCAGTCCCTACTCAGTTTTATAGTGAGAATTCATACACAAGATAAAGCTTTGGAAAAGCATTCATTTCATAGAATATGGTGATAGCCATTCCTTATCAATGTTTGTTTATTTGGAAGATTCTTACCCACATCTCTCACATACCAGGTACTGTACAAGGTACTAGTGGTATAAAGTAGACATTTCTTTTTTAGGGGCTGTGTGAGACAGCCAGGTGTGTGTGTGTGTGTGTGTGTGTGTGTGTGTGTGTGTGTGTGTGTCCCATGTGTCAAATGCTATGTGAGTTAGGAACAAGGAGCCTCATGCACACAGGAGTGACAGTTTTGCATGGGGCAGTCAGCTGAGTCTTCAGAGAGGTGGCATTTGAGCAGTGTTTTCAAGGGGACAATCTGCATAAGAATCTCTCGAAAAGGTCAGCATCCATCCAAGATGCCAGACTCTGTTAAGCAGAAAGCAGCAACAGAGAGAAGACTGAAGTGTGGGTTTAATGACTTAATGGTGCCTGGGAAATGGATGCACCCAAAACCTGGCTCCGGTACCACTGCGTTAAAATGCCCAGAGCTGAGAACTAAAGCACATTTCACGCTGAAAACTAGAGATGCCCCAATACGACAGAGTCATCACGCTCAGACCCTTTTGTAACAGCTCCTTTGATTCCTGTCCACACACTTCATTTTTGCAACCTGTTGGGGAGGGGGACCTTTGGCCTCTGCTACAATCTTCTATGCTTATGATAGCTTTCTGTCTGCTTTTTGTTACTTTCAGCATGCGTGTGTGTGTGTGTGTGTGTGTGTGTATGTGTGCAAATGCATGTGCATGCACACATGTGCACAGTATTCTATGCTTCATTACTCTCTCTCTACCTTATTCCCTTGAGACAGAGTCTCTCACTGAGTCTTCAGGTAAGCTTGCAGGCAGTGACCCTCGGTCTCTGTCCCTTTCCCCACAGCACTAAGGTTACACATGTGTGTGACCACACCCATGTTTTAAATATGTTAATATTTGACATGATGTTCTCAGCTTTCTGCTAAGCACTTACCCCCTAAACTGTCTTCCCAACACCCCTCTTCTCTTCCCTAATCATACCTATCCATCAAATCCTACCATCTTCCTAAAACCTTTGGGTCATAGCCACCTGTAAAGGCTTCTCCAAGTGTTGGGGATACCAGGTGAAACATGGGGGCTGTGGTCATTAATGGGAACTGAAAAGCCTCTTCTGGAGACACATTGGCCCTCAAATAGATTATGACTTTGGGCAAACAAGTCAGCTGACCTGTTTATGCCTCAGTTTACCTTATCTGTAGATTGATAATAAAATCAACTGGTTACATGGGTTACCATGGGGCTGAGATGAACTACTGTGTGAGAAGCCTTTAGGACAGTGTCTGGCCTATCCTAGGCATGACATGAGCTGTCAGCTAGGGCTCTGCTCTTTGTAGACTGAAGGCACACCTTCCTATCTCTCAGGTTCCCAATAAAGGCCTAGCACTGTTAATGTCAGCACTGTCTGCTGAGTGAGGAGATGTGCTATATTCTTACTCCCTCTTAAAGCTCAAACCTCCAGCCTTGGCTAGAATTTCTGAGAGACGTAAGTTTGGAGGTTGAAGTGTGCCTGAACCCCACCTCCACCCCATCCTAGCCCTTTGATCTCAGATTTGAAGCAGTAGTTAGATGACAGCATATTTAAACCCAATCCAGCTGGCAACCCTGACACTTCAGCAATTATACTTCTTGACTTCTAGAGAAGTGAAAGTTAAGCTATAGTTAATTAGAAGGCAAAGGGGGGCCCTTTTATGGCAGCATGTGAACAGGAGGGCGGGAGCATCCCCCTCTGCCTTCTCAGTAACTCCTACATACTCCTTGTGCATCAAATCCACTTTCTGCCCATTCTTCCCTTGTCTTAGGGTTTTACTGCTGTGAACAGACACCATGACCAAGGCAACTCTTATAAGGGCAACATTTAATTGGGTCTGGCTTACAGGTTCAGAGATTCAGTCCATTATCATCAAAGTGGGAGCATGGCAGTGTCCCGGCAGGCATGGTACAGGAGCTGCTAAGAGTTCTACATCTTCATCTGAAGGCTGCTAGGAGAAGAGACTGGCTTCCAGACAGCTAGGATGAGGGTCTTAAAGCCCACGCCCAAACAATAAGGCCATACCTACTCCAACAAGGCCACACCTCCAAATAGTGCCATTCCCTGGGTCAAGCATATTCAAACCACCACATCCCTCTTCCTCATTTCCAGTTCAGTTTACTGTGCCTCCTTCCTCTGTTCAGACTCGTCCTCATTGCCAAGCCAAAAGAATCATTTCTTCTCAGCTGTCCTCCTCCACGGCAAGCTAGAGCAAGCATGAGAGCTCTCAGAACAACCCTCAGGAGGTCTCCAGCTAATGTATAGGATACAGAGCCTAGTATGCACCATCTTTGGCTGACCCTGGAACACCATTTGTGATCACTAGGAGATCTAGGTGCTATCTGATTAAGCCAGGTAGGGAACACATGGCTGTTACTTCCTCCTTATCGTGCATTTGTCAAGTTAGTCTGATATCAGAGCACACAGCTGAGAAGCATCAGCAGTTGAGGACAGCTGAGTTCTGAGAGTGTGTTAAAGGCTGTGTGGGACACAGTGCCTCATGAGCCCCCAGGGCCCTGCCCCAGCTTTCCCCCCATCTTTTGAGCTGGAAACCACACTTACTGAGTCTACCTACCATAGAGCCTACTTTGAAAGGCTCCTTAAGTGTGATATCACCAGGTCTATAATCTCAGCATAGAGCAGACAGAGGCAGGAGGTTTGTAGTGAACACAAGGCCATTTCTGTGCTGCATAGTAATTTTTTTCTGGGCCAGTTTAAGCTACAGTGTGTAATGCTGGCTCAAGAAAAAAAAAAAACACGTAATGTAATATATTATCTCAGCCCATACGCCTATGGTTTCCTTGTTTATTTCATTATCTCTGCTAGTTCGGCCACCTCTCACACCCCATCCCCAGTGCTCCAGGGAGAACTCTTAGTGTCATCCCTTAGCAACTCCTTGCTTCCCGTGTATCTTTAGGGACCACATCCTCTCCTCCCCTGAGTCACCTCCTCAAGAACCTCCCATTCATCCCTTCCTTTCTGGCCTCGGCCTACGATTGTCCTCATAGTCCCCTAACTGTCCACTCCTCCTACTAACTCCTTCCACCTCCTTCTCCCACAGCTTCATGTCCTTCTTTTAAAGAATCCATGGTATCCAGTTTGTGCTGTCCATATACTCCTGGGTATGGGGACAAGGTCTCATATAGCCTCAAACTTGCTATGTGTCCAAGAATGATCTTGAACTTCTGATCCTCCTGCCTCCAACTCCCAAGTGCTGAAATGATGGATGTGCATGATTCTGAGGCTGGAACCTGGGACTTTGTGCACACTCGGCAAGCATTCTTCCAACTTAGCTGTGACTGCAGCCCTCATTCTGTTCTTTCCCGTCCCTTTGTGCCCTGCCCCCTCTATCTGTTCCCCTTCCTGACTGTGTTTTTTCAGGAAAGTGCTGAGAGCGTATCCTATATTACTTTTATTTGGGCAGAAGTGACCATTCTCCTTGAAACTCATATTAACACATATTTATTACATATAACTCTTCATATGTAATATGAATTTACCAATTATCTGCTTTTTCTCCGCAGTGTTTTGAAGACAAGAATGAGCTCATTGTCTTCTAGTTAATTAATATGTTTGTTGAATGAAAAGCTTGAAATTTACAAAATTCACCAAGAACCTACTTCATATAAGCACATTGTTCTTTCTTAAGACAGCAGAAAGCTCTGTGAATATCCTCAAAGCAGTCTAGTCTAAGATAACTCCAAGGAGGCAAGTCAGGATCAAGCCCTTATTTAATACTGCTGCACAGTCACATCATGGCCACCAGGTGGCAGTAATGTGCTGTGGTCATGTGGTCCAGGCCATGAAATTTCCAGAACTTCAAGAAGGTTGAACCTGAGTCAGGCTGCTAGATTACCAGCGGCAGACACTCAGGAAGGTGTGTGAATCCTGTGCCTTGGTTCTGTGTGCAGCTGTATGACAAAGGCTCACTCTTGGATGCTGACCACAGATACACCAGGCTTTATAGCACCCTGATACAAGGTGGTCCCATAAACTACAAGAGGGGATCATAGAAGGTTGTAGACTGGGACCATATCTACACTTTGAAACTCCCTTCAAACTACTTTCAGGGGTGAGTTTCCATTTTGCCTTGCAATTGATAGGGCTTTTGTCTGTTTTAATCCAGACAACTCTCTGATGCCAATTTAAAGGGCCTTCGATGGCCTCAATTGAAGCGATTTCAATACAGCAATATGTACTCATTCTAGGAACTGAGTGAAGGGGATGGGAAGGGTTGTTATGGAGGAGAGGAGAGGAGAGGAGAGGAGAGGAGAGGAGAGGAGAGGAGAGAGAATATCAGTAACAGGTGCAGTCTCCCACTAAGTGTCACATAATCATGCAGTCCACCTCCCAGGAAAGGAGGGATGACCTTGTTCCTGCAACCCAAGGATATGGACAGAAAGAGAAACAGAAACACGAGACAAAAAAGAGAACACTAGTTAGATCTACATTACAAAGGAGGAAGAGAGCAAAATCTCGAGGCAGAGGAAACAAGAGATGTGGAGTCTGGGGGCAGTTCATGCCCAATGACCTGTAATTGGAGGGTGAAATAAGAGGGCAAGTCACCACAAGAAGAACAAGAATAACACCTGTGGTTCTTGACTAAATGAGGAACTAGAAGGGAGAGAGATAAAGCACTGAGGTGAGAGAGGAAACTGATTAGGAGTGACTTTAATAACTGTTGTGAAGATAGCATTTGGGAGCACAGAGTGGAACAGCAGGTGTGTTATCAGATTGTGTGCAGCAGAGCACAGAAGTCTGGGACGCTCCTCTGTGATCTTGGGTTGGGTATTAGTTTGACAAGAGGCACAGAAATCAAAAGAGAGAGATAATCAAGAATGTTGACGAAGACTCGGTTAAACTATTTAAGCAAGGTATCTGGGTTGGGTAGGGCAGGAGCTGGCAAGATGAGCCAGGCAAATCAGAAAGGACCACAGTGTTATAGGCTCCAGTGACATGAATGGTTCAAACACTGGCTGGTGAGATGGAGGAGTTGGAAGTGGAATGACAGAGGGCTGTTGAGAACTTGGGGTGCTCGAAGCCAAGGGTGTCTCTGTGGGAGAAGACTGTAGACTGCAGAGAGGCCAGGGTTTCCCACACAGAGCAATGACTGACTCCTCAGCTCAGACTATCTAGTGTCCAGGTCTGTAACACAAGTGTGAGGGACAGCAATCCAGAGAACAGTGACAGAGTCTTCTCTGGCTACAGGGGGTGTGGCCTGAACCACACCTGTATTCTTTAAGATGAAGCTAGGCTGAGGGAGTATCAGGTAAGTGCTGTGTGTTTTAAAGTAAGAGAGGCTTCTGAATAATATTCTAGAATGCTGGTCTGGACCTGGCAATGGAAACAGAGGATACAGCAGAGAGAATGCAAGATTAAATGGAATCTGAAAGCATCTGGAGAAGTTTGTACCTTAGGTAAAGCTGTGGGGCAGACACCGTCAGGGTCAGAATTCACAGTGTAACGCTCTTATACAGACTGTAGTCAGTGCCTAGAAGATATCCGAAGCAATAGCTTTTACATTAATTGAAATCTTTGTTCATAGTATCTTTCTTAAGAACAAAAATAATTGTAATCGTTTATTGCTTCATCTAATAACCAGGTAGCTCACTCAAAGGCAGCTCCTGAGCGTTGCCAGCTCTGAGCTTTGAGACATTACCAGTAATAGATTATTCACTTACCTTCAATGCCTATCTGCTTGCTTTTTCTAGAAATCCCTTCACATAGAACTTCAGATTTAATTCTATGAGTTAAGGACACAAAGAAATAACACTACTGGGGTCTTTTTAATGAGTAAATAGTAACAATGATAACTAGTTTCTTTCAGTGACTTAGTTTAAAATTTAGAAATTATTGTCTCCATTTTGGATTTGTTTTTCAGAATCCTGGGAGGTAGGCACGATGTAGTACTTGCTGCTGCTAGTTTTCTCATAAGTAGTTTAGGGAGGTCATTTGCTCAGCTTTGATTGGCTCCTCCCATGGGTGACGCTGTGTGCTTCTCTGGACTTGCTCCTTGAGGGTGGTCCTTTAAATTTTGCATGAGTTTGTTCGAAGTGCGTATTTGGTGAGTCTTTGATGAGGTTCTGGATTCTGCATCTGAAGCAAACATCTCACGCTCATGTTTTAAGGATCAAAAGCATAGAACGCTAATCTAGAAAATTACCTCTTCTTGTTTTAAGAAAAAAGAAAGAAAGAGGAAAGAAAAGAAATGAAATGAAACGAAACACACCAAGTGGCTGATCTAGCTTTTACCAATCAAAGGAATTTTTTTTTCTTGGAGAAGTGGAGCCCCGGCTCTTCAGCAACCTACCCACACACACTGATAAAGTTAATTATCTGCCCTGGCTAAGTGACTTTCCCTAGCAACACCCTAGCAACCAACATCAGCTCTGCTTTAGGCTACAAGACTGAAAAGATATTTCTTGAAGTCCAGTGTATTTTACAACAAAACAAAACATCTGAACAGGAAATTAAACAGAAATCAACCAGATTCATTGCCAGTAGATGACACTGAGATGCACGGAACAATACGTGACAATTGAGTGGACTTAGCAGAAAAAAATACTGAAGTCCAGAGGAGAGACTAAAGGGTCTCAGTGCGTGGAGCAGGTTAGACAACAGGAGAATGACTACCTTGAACTCTGACCCTCAGGTTCTTCCTCCTGAGTGCCTGAATGATTGATACACACCGAGATATCTGGTTGGGTTTTGATGTAGTTTACCGACATGCTGGTAATCAAAGTTTCACCTCTACCAAGCAAGCACTTTATCAAGTGATCACAATCCCCACTCCTGTGACCACTGTGTATTGTGTAATTCTTAGATGTAAATCACAGTGTCTAAGCAGAGCATCTTCTCATATCCAGTGGTTAGAGTGGAGCCAGGTGGTAGATAACCTTGAAGGCTTACTTGAAACACTTGAGCTGAGTTGAGCATATTTGCTGAAGATTTTTCATATATAGAATAAAGATCCACAGATCCCTCCTATGAGCCAAACACTTGGATATAGGGGAAGGTCACAACAGGAAGCCACATTTAGAATTTTGAATTTAATGCTAAGGAAAGATACTTAACAAATATAAAATTTAAAAACTAAACATACGAGTGAATAGGTAAGAATAATTCTGCAGACTATTAAAAGAAAAGATACTGAAATCTAAGAAAGAGTTAGGGGAGGGTTCACTATACAAAATCATGAAGGGTTTCTCAGAGGGATGAAGAGAGACTAAAGAAAGCTGCAGGATCCCATGCCATGAGGAGAGAGAAGAAAGAAGTTCCTCGAAGTGAGAAGCCGTGGGACTGGAGCCAAGAAGAGAGATGGAACAGGAAGGGCCTGGGAGGCCTCGTGAAAGATCCAGCTTTAATCTAAGAGCCTGGAAGCCTAAGGAAAGGCAGAAGGCTTTTAACCCCAGGGTTTACATTCAAATCTGCATTTGCAAAAAGCTCTCTTGGGACTCCATGAGGACAGATAAGAGGACAGACAGGTAGACCAGTTAGGAGGCTGAGAGAACATGATATCTGGAGCAGGAGGAAAAGTAGAGCAGGGACAAGAGTTGGACAGATTATACGTAAGGAACTTGGAGCGTGGGGCTGATGACAGAGCGGTGGATTGCATGCATGGAGGAGAGAAGGTGGCAGCCATGCCCGAATAGGAAAACCTAGCTGGTGGCCTGGGGTAGGAGCTTGGGAGACTTGGTGGAACCTGCTGCTAGAGGCCAGATGATGGGCCAACACTGGGCCATGGCAAGTGCCTCATTTTGGTGCTGGCAATGTTGATTTTGAAACCTAGCTCTCTCCTTCATTAGCATAATACACTACATTAACATTATTTTTCGTAAGCTCAAAAATGACCATGAGGAATGGGGACAGGAGGTTGGATAAATTCACCACCTCCCACCGTTTTCTTGTCAATAGCCAATAAGAAATTAAATAGTACATCCCTGCTTGTTCTGTGCCCTCCTACCTCTAATTTAAATCTGAATATGTTGATGAAAACCTAAAGATTTTCAAGAGTACATATTTGGTCAGTCTACTCCAGAAAGAGAAAGGCTGCATTTTATTCATCTCTTATAGTTTCCTACCCTCTGAGATAATGTCTGGTATGTTCTCCTGATCCACACAGCATATATCACTACCATAGCTCAAATACAATTAATATTTGCTCTCACCATGAGACTATAGGATCCACAAGTGCAAGCATCATGTCTGCCTTGTGACCTAGTGCTGAACCTTTGGAGAGCCTTTATGACACTGGAGATGGACAGATGGATGGATAGATGGATGATGGATGGATAGATGGATGATGGATGGATGAATGGTTATATGTGGAGGAGCAAGTCTCTACCCAAGGTGTTTGGAAGGGAAGACATGATATGATTGCCAGTTGAACTTGTGAAGTAGAAAGTGGAGATCCACTCAACACAGATGGATGGCTGTATTCAATGGATGATGGTGATTGGATAGATGGAGCCTAGTTTCAGATGCGTGCAACAAAGCGTGCTGGGGAAATAGCAACCCAAACATGGTGTCAGTCTAGAGCAGGCTCACTCAGGATACAGTCCAGATCTGAAAATGCACTTAAAAGAGTGCTGGTCAGTTGGATCAGAGGCTGAGGTCCAGTTCTCATGCTTTCTCCTAAGGCTGAGAAGTATACAAGGACTTCCGCAAGGCTTATTCCCCAGAGACTTCTGAAAGATAGCATCTATTTGACAGCGGTAGTAGAAGTCACACAGCAGAACTAAGGAATCAGTGGTTGGTGGAGGAGTGGGGAATGGAATTTCCAGTGTTGATGGCTCTATTGGGCTGTTCATCATCCAAGTGGAAGAGAAAAGGCTACTCTGGAAAGTGGATGAAACTGCTTGTTAGACGCAGGCACTTGAAAGGCCCTGGGAAGGAGGCGAATAAAGGAGCCTTTCAGAGCATTGGGGGAGGGATGCTTGTGTGTAGCAATGGGATTCAGGTATCTTCAAGTAGAGTGTCTCCTGAGGCAAAGTATTCTACATGAGAAATTTCGTCGAATTTTAGCATACACAGCTCTGGTTTAATAGCTCCCACACGCTCCTGCCCGGTGTTTCCTGAGCAGGGAACACGCTTGGAAAGGTTGTCCGACCTAACCTCACAATGGGTAAGTGACAAGGTTGAGGCAGGGAAACACTGGGAGAGATTCCTGCTTATGGCCTCTCCCAAAAACCTGTCCCTGGAGGCTAAGAGCTTGAATTAAATATCTAAGCCAAGGAAACACAGGCCCTTCTTTGAACCTTTCAAAAGGGCCATGTTCTTAAGCAATAGACACTTGTTTTTGTAAGCACCTTCCTTCTTAAAACCTCACAGTTCATGATTGCTTAGATACACTGCTGAATAAACTAATATGTTGCAAAATATTTTCTTCAATAGTAACTTTCCCCCTTTCTGTTTTTAAAGTAAACATTTTTTTTTTAATAGATCTCCAAAAGTATGGCCAAGGCACTGTGCCAACTGCTCCCACGGCCTAAATCTCTGGGCTCCTTGTTGGTCCTCTAGCGTGACATGTTATATGGTGGCCTGGGAAGAGCAACGGAGGCAGCGGGCCAGGACAGCAAAGGTGGCCTGCGGCGATCTGCTTGTCTATAAATAAATGATTACGGTGTGTGGCGCTAGTGCACGTGGTAGACTGATGCCGCCGCGGGGAAACCTTGCAGCAGCGCAACCTGGCACTGAGTAGGTTTGCAACAAAAGTTAGTTGGCAGGCTTTCCCTCCTCAGAGCACTGTGGTCCACAGGACCCAGGGTATAGCTGGATGCTGAGGAAACAGCCTCGTTGGTGGCAGGGTAGACTGAGCCAGCACGTGTCTGCGTATCCCAGCTCTCTCCCACCAGACCCTGGGAATCCAGCTTCACAAAACAAACACCAGAGCGCCCGCTAATCGCCAGCTCCGAAACAAAACAGCACTGCGCTGGGGGATCCGGGCGCAAATCAGCCCTCCCTCTTCGCGCTCCTTCGCCACCGCCCGCCCCTCAGCTCCGCTGCTCGGCTCCGCTCAGAGCAGCGCAGCTCCGCAGCCGCCAAAGCGAGGCGGGCTCGGTCTCCCCACCGCCAGCGCCACCCGGGTTCCTCCAGGTTTCGTCTCTGCAGCTCCCGTCACTTGGAGCAGGAGTGTTCTGACAGGGGTCTGCAACATCAGCATAAAGTTGGGGGGCCCTAGAGGATGAGGCTGTCTCCCGCGCCCCTGAGGCTTAGCCGGGGTCCGACGCTGCTGGCCCTCGCGCTGCCCCTGGCCGCAGCGCTAGCTTTCTCAGATGAGACCCTGGACAAAGTGGCCAAGTCGGAGGGCTACTGCAGCCGCATCTTGCGCGCCCAGGGCACACGGCGTGAGGGATACACAGAGTTCAGCCTACGTGTGGAAGGCGACCCTGACTTCTATAAGCCAGGGAGCAGCTACCGAGGTAAGTGGTGTGGCGCTGGGGGACTAGAGATCTAGAAGCCCCTAGGGCAGTGACCCGAGCAAGGCTGGAGCCGGGAACGCAGCCCCCGGGTGTGCCATGTCTGCACACCCCAGCCCGGGGCCGTGACCTGGCTGCTCTTAGCCCCTTAGCTTCCAGCTCTGTCCCTACCAAGACAGCATCAGGAGAGGAGGGGGCCGTCGTGGAGGCTGCAGGCAGGAGAGACAGCCCGGGTCTCCAACGCAGGGTTTCCGAGCGGAAGGGAGTACAGCTGAGCCACAGATCACACCAGCCTGACTGGGAGGGAGCTGACTTCGCTCCAGCTGTTGGGTATAGTGAAGTACACACGGCTCCTTATCACTCTCTGGGGAAGAGGGTACTCTCAGGTGGGTCCCAGGTAGGGCAGCTCTCCCAGTGGCTTCCGTCCTTGATGGAGAGAGACTAGCTTCTAGATCGAGTAGGACTCTCACTTTCTGGATGGGTCCCTAACCAGTCCCAGGAGAGGAGGAACCTAAAGGGTCCACGGAAAGATCTCCGAATTACTCTCTTATGTCCCAGGAGACTGAGAGACCATTGGATATCCAGGACAGGTTTCAATGGCAATAGGATCCTCAGGAAAAACAAAAACAAACAAACAAAAAAAAACAAAACAAAACAAAATAAAATCAACCAAACAAAAAACAAACAAACAAACAAACAAAAAAAAAAACGGGTAGTCTCTCAATAGAAGATGGAATGTGGCAACAGAAAAGAGACCCAGGGCTCCCAAGACTCCTCGAACACAACTCTGATTCTGTCGGCCTAGGCGCGCTGTGCGCCCTGGGGATGCCCAACTTTATGCAGCTCAGTGGAGAGCAGGGCTCAGAGCAGAGCGAAAGGCTATACAAGCAGGTGGGCGACTTCTGGCATGACCAACAGCTAGGCCCACACCCACCTGAAGACTCCAAGTCACCCACCGCCACCCTCACACTCCACCTCTCTGCTCAGTAGTCTGTGGGCTCCCAGATATCTTTTTCCTTTTTTAATAAGTATTAGCTGGCTGTCCCCAGGCAGAACACTGGGGAAACTTACTATATTTTACATAGGGTCTCCACTAGAGCCATAAGTCCGCGTGGTGCCTGATGGGGAAGAGCAGACCACTGGAGAACTTGGCGGAACAACTGGGCTTCCAGCTGCTGCCTTCCTGGTTCCCCTAGAGAGTTTTGAGAGGAAATGGTTGGGAGCACTGGGAGAAAGTTTGGGGCAGTGTCAGCAGTACCAGAACCAGGGACTGCACTTCCCAGAAAGCCGCTTTTGTTTTCCTGGTCAGGTTGGTGGAGTTGTAATTCTCCACTCCAAACTACCCACTCAGGCTCCGGGCACTGAATCCCGCAGACCTTGGCCAGGATCTGTTTGTTCCCTGGGGAGTCCACAAGGTTCTTTCTCCAGGAAGAAAGATGTGCAGGACAAACTGGTACTCCCCTAAACTGGAGAAGATCAGACCAAAAGGCTAGAAACCATCTGGGCCTTCTGCTTTCACAGTTAACTGGGAAAGCAGAGGAAAAGGGATGACTGGGAATGGAGGGACCTGGGTTTAGTAGCTGTGTGACTTTGTGCAAGCCATTTGATCTCCCTGAGCAGAGCCTGGAAAAAAAAGCCATGTACTCATACAAAGGTGAGTGTGTAAGAGCAGGTCCCCAAATATTCATTAGTTTTGTTAGGATGACTTTTCTTTATTTTCTTAAAAATGGGAGGATTTTGTGTTGTCTAATTGCATTCTGTGTATGCTCTCCTCTGGTTAAAAAGTTTGTCAACATTCCTCCAGTCCAACTACCAGACAACAAATGGCTGCCCTTTTCTGCTTCCTCGTGAATTTATTTAATGAATGAATGAAAGGTGATTTCTCCATACTAGAGGCCTTGTCTATGACTATTCTTAATTAAAACCCAAGAAGAGGATGGTATCTCTATCTCTCTGTCTCTCTGCCTCTGTCTCTGTCTCTCTGTCTCTGTCCCTCTGTCTCTCTGCCTTTGTCTCTCTGTGTCTCTGTCTCTCTCTCTATCTCTCTCTGTCTCTCTCTCTCTCTCTCTCTCTCTCTCTCTCTCTGTGTGTGTGTGTGTGTGTGTGTGTGTGTGTGTGTTGATTTTGGCTAAGTAGGAGCATCCTGGAATCCCCTCTCATACCAGTTCTGTTTGGCTGAGCACACTTCAGCGCTGGGAGGGAGGCACATTCCACAGTCACATGTGCTTTTAGGTAAGGCCAAGGCCTAGCAGGGATGACCAGACAAGGGGAGGGCCCTGGACTCTCTAGCCTATACCCTTAAGTTTTGGAATATGGTGATACCTGCTCAGGTTGTAGGTGGGGATAACATGTTTTCTTCCTTCAATGGCCAGGATATCTTGAAATAAAGACTTTGGGAGAAGAATGCAAAAGGGTCCCGGGTAGGTGTTCTGTAATTAACACATCAGGTTCAGGGTTACAAAGAAAAGGCACTAGCTTAATTTGTGACATTTCCCATTAGATTATAGTTCCTTACAATATCACATTAAAAGTAAATTTAATGTGTTCTCCTAGGTACCTTGACTTAGGTTTATGGATGTTAACATTTCCTGGTGTTCTGCTTGCTTTTTAATCCCCCTCCCCCAATTCAGCATCCATCACCCATCACCATCCTTGGAATCAATGACTCCTTTTCCTCCCTCCAGTCTTTGCCCTTTATTTCAGTCTGTCATCCAATAGCATCTGTGCCCCATAGCCCCCCACCCCATTGCCTTTGGCTATTCTAGACTTGAATATAAAGGTCCCTATTTTAACAAATTGAATCATGGGGCTTCTTCCCCACAGCCTGGGTGCGTTAGGGGCAGTCATTCAGCCTTCTCCAACTAGCTAGTGCCATTCTGACTTCCTTTTCTCTCCCACCCCTGCTCCCTACCCTCCCTCCCTCTTCCTCTAGCCGCCCCCCACCCCACTGCCATAATTGTGCTTTAGAAAGCTCTGAAAGGCCCACTCTGTTTCTGACCAGAGCCTCCTTTGAAAGGCGATTACAGTGATTAAAAATAACAAGTTGAGGCTACTCCAGGGGCTTCTCTTCTAGGGTGACAGTTTACAGAGCCAGGCTTTCCCAGATCACAATTTCAAGCCAAATAGCAGGAAATCAGCTGAAATGTTCACGAATTGATTGAAAATCAAAGAGGCTCTTTTGTCTGAGAAAGGTCTGTTTATTGGGAAAATAAAGTCAGGCTGACGAGAGTGTCTTTTTCTAGATGCTCTTTAAAGGGAAATTTCAAGGAACTTGATGGGAAAAGAATGTTCAAGAGATTTCAAAAGCTAGCCCAACTGCAAGCATAATTGGGGGATTTATTCTACACTCAGAGGTTTGGAGACCTCCAAAGCAGCTTTGCTTTTTCTTCTTTGTCTCAGTTTGGGACACACACTGCCAGTGTGAGTAAGGACCTCAGCCTACTAGAAAAGCCTGAGATTTCATGATGCATGAGTTAGTTTGGGATTTCTGCTTGTCTTCATAGTCGCAATCCACGACATGTCTCTGAACTATAGTTTCCCTGTCTGTAAAGTGAGGACATTTGAGGGGAGGACAACCCCCAAAGCATCATGAGGACTAGAAATAAGAGTCAAAAGAGGTCAGCACACAGTGGGTACAGTATGTTTGTGTGTGCACACATATAAATACACATATATACGTGTTATGAGAGGATTCATTTGGCAGTTAAAAAAATACTTAATCATAACAACTGAGAAGACATTGTGCTAAATTCTTCCCACTCAGCTCCCTTATTCCTCACAGTCTTGCAAGGCAGTTTATTCTGTTCCTGTTTTATAGATGAGACTGAGCATCGGAGAAGTTCCTCACAGTTAAAACACTACAAGACAGGGCCCATTCTTGTGTCTTTGCCCCTTTGGTCTCTTCGGACTCTTCCCTAGTCCTCTATGCCAACTCTTAAACTGACTGGGGAGTAGAAGCCATTTACTGGGCTAGCCTCAGCCTTGGGGAGATGCATCAACAAGTTATGGTAATCACACCACGGGACACAGAGTAATAAAGGCATGGAGTCTTTCTGCAGTTCCTCTTTCTGTCTTCCTTTTAAAATAGACGTCAGCATTATTGTTCTCCTTGAGTAGAGGGCCAGTTTAGAACGTGAAGGACCTTGTCAGATTCCTTAACAGATTCCCTTCATGAGAAGGCAGGAACAAACTGGATCGAGGACAAAACTTAACTTAATAAATCGTTTTATCTATATGCTGTTGTTTTATAACTAGGCTTGCAAATGCTTGTGTTTGAGCATAACATATGTAGGAGCTGAGAAACCGAAGCTGGGAAAGCGATTCCTAAATAAACTGTTTCTTTTGTTGTGGTTTGCTTTTCTAAAGAGCGTTCCTCTCTCTCTCCTGTTCATGTGTTTTTCCTTCCCTTTTATCATGTGATTTTAAATTTTAAATTCTTTTCGCCTTTTAATAAACGTTTAATTCAAATTGATAATAAAAAACAAAACATACCAGGCACATGCTAACATCCCACACATCAGAAAGCTGAGGCAGGAGGATCATGAGTTTGAAGACAACTTCAACATACATAGTGAGATCCTGTCTGAAAAACTCAGAAGGGAAAACAAAATTCAAAAGCTGCCTCAAGTCCTATGTTTGAGGATTATAAAGGTTGCTTATGGCTTTGAGTTTCAGGCAGTGGGGAACATCAAAACATATAAAACAAGGCATATCTAATTTAAGTGTTTCAAAGTTTACAACCTGAGAGCTTTCTCAAGCCCAGGTAAGTCCATCACGGCTGCCTCTTTTAATCAGAACCACAGGCTAGAATGACATACAGGTGCCCAGGAAGTTTTCACTGCCACATTCATCATTTATATTCTCTACAGAATAGACATAAGCCAGGCTAAGAGACCCCCAAACGAATTGTTTCAGCTGAGATAAATAGAAAGCCAGACGTGACAGTCCTCTTGGCTTCACAGTGTCAGGCAGGAACCCAGGTTCCTTCTGCCTTGTTGCTCTTCCCTCTTCTTGGACTCTGCTATCCAACAGGTAGCTGCTACTACAGCAAGATCATTACATACGTTAAGTGTGGTAGTCTGAAATGAGATGGGCTGGCATGTTATTGAAGGATTTGTGTGAGAAAAAAAGCATGGCTCTTATTAACAATTCTCAAATGGACCCCATATTGAAATGGACATTATATATGTTAGGTCAAAGAACATATGTTGTTAACATTAATTTTATCCATTTTACACATGTGTCTTTCTACTGGATGCTAGCCAACATGATTGAGTTTACCTGGCTTCTGGTTGTTTTATTGGGCATCTCTCTCCAAGGATCACTGTAGCCAACTTGCTTTCACATTCAAACCCCACGTAGCCCATAGAGCACATAGTGTTGAGGAGATCAGTTTACATTTTTTAAAAAAAGATAAAGGAGAAATAGATTTGGAAGAACAATTAGAGCAGTGTTTATCAACCTGTGGGTTACAACCCATTTAGGGTCAAATGACCCTTTCACAGGGGTCACCTAAAGCCACCAGAAAACACAGATATTTACATTTTGATTCATAGCAATAGCAAAACTTCAGTTATGAAGTAACAACAAAGATAGCTTTATGATTGGGATCACAATAACATAAAGAATTATATTAAACAGTCATGGCATCAGGAATGTTGAGAACCACTGAATTAGAAAGTGCTCTGTTTTCTTTTTTTAATTGCTTTAAAAAAAATTCTTTGTGCTTGAGTGTTTTGTCTGCATGTATGTACCATGTGCATGCAGTGCCTGCAATGGCCAGAAGAGGGCATTTGATTTTTTTTTTTCAGGAACTGTAGTTACAGACAACTGAGAGCTAACGTGGTTGCTGGAAACAAAACCCAGATCCTTTGAAAGAGCAGCCAGTGCTCTTAACAGTTAAGCCACCTCTCAGCCCTGCTCCATGTTTTTAATGACAGTCATACTCCTTCCATAAATGAGAATTCAGTGAAGGGTCTTCTAGATGGGCTCTGTGCAGCTCTGAGCTGATGTTCCTGCTAAATCCATAGACAGAGAAAGGAGTACAGGATGTGTGTTTATAAGTATGTGTGTGTGGCTTGTGTGAGTCTGTGCGTATGAAAATGCTGTCTTTATGTAAGTGTGCATAGGTAGCCTATTCTATCTTACTTTTCCCTCAACAAAGGAGGAATCAGAAAATAAAAGGAAAGAAGGAAGGAAGGAAGGAAGGAAGGAAGGAAGGAAGGAAGGAAGGAGTGAAAAGACCAAGAAATCAATGGCCACCTGTGAGATGAGGGAAAAAAAAAGCCACCGGGGTAGACATTCAGAATAAAAATGAACAAAGTAATTTGAATGCAGCGACTACCTATCCTACCCAAGGCTGAGATTCAAGAGGCATATGGAAAGTCTAAATCACATAAGTCAAAATTATCCTTTCAATATCCCTTGAAACTGTGTATTACATACAAGAAAGAAAGCAGTTCCAGTCTGGTCTGATTTATGTGCCCTTCCAGATATTTCCATTAGCCGGGAAGAGGAAGAAGCTGGCATTTCTTGGTAAGTCCAGTGCTATTCTCCCTCCAGCTTCGGACGTGATCTGTGCTGCTTCAGTCTGAGAAAACTGTTGGTTTCTCCTCTTTAAATACTGGCAGGCAAATAAGTTCCCTACCATTGTGTAGGGAAACTGAGGCCACGTGGCATACTCAGGAGCATGCAGTGAGTGGAGTGGTAAGTGCCTACCTACCTACAGTCGCCTGTGTGTGTGTGTGTGTGTGTGTGTGTGTGTGTGTATCTCGTCTCTTTCTCTAATTCATCTACTTCCAAACACCTAAGCCAGACTCTCACAAAAACTCCATAAGATGCTGGTAAGTTTTTGTTGGCATAAAATGTCCCATCTTTACAAAAGGTTTCTGAGACTCAGATAGGACGAGATAAGGAGTGAAGCGCCCACCCCAGGAAGCCTTTTGCTAGTAAGCTCCATGTACCAGAGAGTCCCAAACTACCACAGAAGTTTAGAGAAATCCCCTGTGCCTAACTCCTCTGTTGAGGCCTGAGGACGGCAGCTCGCAGGTTAGGGTTTACAAATCGGTTTTAAGGGTTATGTGAGAGAGATCAGAGTAGATTTTCAGGAATCAGTCATCCGGTGGAGTTGTGGGGAGGGGAGGAGGAAGAGGTGGAGCTAGAATCAGCATCCAGTTGAGAATAATGGCCAGGTGCTACCGGGAGCTCTGCGCTGCCTCCACCCCTTCTCCTCTTCGCCTCTCAGGGCTTCTTAATCACTCTCTGAAAGCCAATGGGAAGAAGCACCAAGGGACGTCGTCTTGCTCCCAGACTTCCGTATGACTGATTCATCCTCTAAGTCTTGTGTATCAAGTCGCATCTATAAAGAGGCTTCTCTGACCACCACTTTAGGTTTCCCGTTGGGTTTTTTCCCCCTTGATTTATTTTCTTCGAGCCCTTAAGCTCTCTCTGAGATAATCATATTTATTATCTGCCTCTTCCATCTAGAATACGCTCTTTATGAGAGCAGAACTTTTGTCTTTCTTATTCTATCTCCAGTACCCAGAATCGTGTACGGCCAGCAGGCATTAAATCATTATTTGTTGAGGGTGGGGCATTGAAACCCAAAGGTCCGAAGGTCCCGTTGTAAGAGCGGCACCCTCCCCTTCTTAGATCAGCTAGACTAGAGAACTCGAGTCTCCCTCACCAGAAAGGTGAGCACCAAAGGATGGCACTGGAAGAAATCAAGGCCGTCCAGATGGTGGCAGCAGAGAGAAAGGACAGATATTGCCCTGGGACAGGCTGGAGATGGGTGACAGGCAGATGGACTGCATGCAAGAAGAGGGTGAGTCTGATGAGAGGATGCAGAAGTGAGGATCACGGTGACAGAAGGTAAAGGGCAGAGGGAAGGGCTACCAGCCACACCTGAGCTCTCAGAGCAGACACTCAAGCCCAGACACAGATTGCTAAGGTGAATTTTGCTGGCACCATCTGTAAGGATTGGCAAATCCAACGAAGAATTTGCTTCCAAGACTACATTTTTTTCTTTTTAGGGAAGTATCCCTTTCTGATGCCTCCCCAACACCACCTAGCACCTCTTTATCTCAGTACCTCACACTATGGTCCTATTCTGTTGCTGAGGAATACCCTGTTTTCTTTATGCGTTAGTTGCTTCTGGAATTATGTTATAGTAAAGTGAAACTGACGACTACACCTCGGGAACACCCTCAGGCCTGGTACAATTCTGTCAACCCTCTGCCATGGCAGTGTGGAAGGGGTGCATAGGACAACCACGAGCCCCTTAGGGCAGCAACACTCACAGCCTGGAGAAGTTAGAAGCTACACTGACCTCATCGCTCTCAGCTGCCTCTCATTGCACCTCCACACATTTCCCAGTCCCTGATCTTTGAAATCACACAAAAGAAGGCGTTTCCTTGGCCATATGTCAGCCCTTGCAGTGCATATGGGTAAATAGCTCTCTACCCTGGCTTCTCTTCTGACTAAAATGCCATGTCCTATTTCTTTAGCCACCCCTATGGGAGACATTTCTTCTTCCTTTGCTTTGTACTCCAGATGTGCTCTGATAGGGACAGAATGGTTTTCTTCCTGTCCTGGACACTGTGTGTGTGTGAGCTTGCCAGGGCTTGTGTTTGCTTTCTTGGCAGTCCTGTCCTGCTCTGGAATCACGCTTAACCTGCAGCCAACTCAGATGCTTGCTATTTTCTTGGAAGGTTGCTGCGCTCCCTAACTGCTATGGTTTGTGGGTATATGGATAATATCCCCAAATGGTCTGTTGGGGTTTAATCTCCGGGATGATGCTGTAGGAAGGTGCTGTAACCTCTGAGGAGATGGGGGCATACCTCCAGTCTCTCACCTTCTCCCTACATCTTAGCTCATGTTCTAAGCAGGTTTTCCCACCACATGGCCTTCCCATAATGTAGCACTCCTCAACCACGGTGCCATGAAATACTGCACTATATGCCCAGAACTGTCACCTAAAATAGCTTGTTTCTCTGCTAACTGTCTATGCTGTTGTGTTAGAGTAAGAGAAAACTGATTGGTAGGATAGCCTATGTTGGTGTAACTGGTCAGCTTGGAGAGGTGATTGAGACGAGGTTTGACTCTATAGACCTAGGCCAGCCTCCAACTCAGGAACCGCTTGCCTCAGCCCCCAGCCTCTGTACTGAGATTACAGGCTTGTGTCTCCCCACCCCAGCTTCACCCTGAACATACTTGATGTGCTTTCCCTTTGGACTTCCAGCATAATTTCTGGTCAGTCATTCATGAAGTCTTGATTCTGTCACAGGGAGGTTTACCTACATGTTATTTTAGATTAGCCACAACTTTTCAAACTTTGACTGAACTGTTCAGTGGAATCTTGAGCAGGCTGGAGCTAAGGACAGAGCTCACAGCTACCCTTTCAGGTCTTTCCCTAAAGCTGACATCTAGGTCAGCACTTTAAAGTAAACATCCTGTTGTCACCCCAATGACATTTATCAACTGACTGCCATCTCCCGGTCACTCAGTCACTCACCGCAGTATACTTAGGAATACAGTGTTCTCAGTCTTACAGTGGAACTCTAAAATGCCCCTTGAAGTTTCATGCACTTAAGGCTTGATTGACAACTGATGATCTTTGAGGAATTGGACCATGAAGACTCTGACCTAATTAGTGATTGATTCACTGAAGGATTCATGATTTAATGACATTATAGATAACCATGTATTCCCATTGCATTTCTGTTGCTATGATAAAATACCTTGATCCCTGCTCCCCCCTCCCAGAAAAAAAATCTTAGGAGAGACAAGTTTATTTGGCTTACAAGTCTAGGTTGTAGTCCATCATTGTGGGACGTTAAGACAGGAACTTGAGGCAGCTAGTCACATCACAGTCAAGAGCAGAAAGAGATGCATGCATCCATGTTGTGCTCAGCTAGTTCTCTCTAGTCTTACACAGTCCAGGGCCCCAAACCAGGGAACAGTGTTGCCTACTTTGTAGCTGGGTCTTTGTATGCATTGGTTAAAGACGATCCCCACAGGCACGCTCACTGGCCACCCTGATCTAGACAGTCCCTTACAGTGACTCTCTCTACCCAGGTGGTTTTGGGTTCTGTCAAAATTAACTCTCACAGTCTGGTCGGATAAAGTAGATCACTGGATGTTTCAGAGGAGTGAAAGGAAAAGAGCATGCTCAGATCCCCAAGACAGGGATACAGAGGGCAGGGATAAGGAGCAAAGACTGCAGATAGAGGAAGAGGGAGAAGGAGAAGGGAGCAAAGGAGGAGGGAGCAAAGGGGCAAGAGACAGGGGGAGGGGTATTTGTCCCGGAGGGGAGTGGGACAAAGGACTGCCTCTTGATAGAGGAGAGACAGACTTGGCATATAGGAAAATGGCAGTTTATAAAGGTACAAGGGGAAACCTCATGTTGGGATAGGGTGTTTAATTTTAATTGGGCATGTTAGTTAGGTGAGCCAAAGGGGGCTTTTGATTGCTGGACTTCAATACTTTAAGAGCTAGACCTTGGTGGTCAGCCTCAGGAGGAGGAAGTGGCCAAATAAGGGAATAGACCTTGGTGGCTGGCTTCAGGAATGTAATCTAACATTTTAGCAAGGCAGAGGGAGGAGGACGATGGGGGGGAGGCGGGGGTATGAGGGGTGGATGGAGGGAGAATGGAAGAGGGCCACAGGGGAGAAGGGCAAGCCATGCTTACCATGTTCAAGCTGGCCAGAGTCGACTCAAAGATTCTGTCTTGTCTATGTCTCCTCTTCCTCTCCCTTCCCCTGCCTCACCACCTGCTTCCAGGCTGCCATGAAGTAAGCAGCTCCTTTTAGCATGGCTTTCTCCCCTGGTGCTTTTCCTTTGCCACAGGCCTAACAACAGTGGAGCTAACACATGCAGATGGACCAAATCCTTAGAAGCCATGAACCCAAAAGAACCCTCTCCTTAACTGGTTTCCCTCAGGTATTTTGTCACAGTGACAGGAACTTAGACTGCTGACTTTTCCTGCAGTCCATGTGGAGTTACTGATTGCTTTGCTTCACGATCAGCCAGGAGTTTTTCGTTGCAACCAATAGGACAAAATCAAACTAACTGGGGCAAGGAACAGAGCACAATGATCCCCATATTTGGGAAGCCCAGAGCTGGATCTGGCTTCAGACATAAATGGAGCTGGGAGCACAGAATCATCACCTACCCACCTCTCTGCTCCATATTTTCTGTCTTCTTTCCACCCCTCCCCTCCACCGGTTTTGCTTTGCTCCTTTCATTCTTTATCTATTAGCTGTACTTCTGGGTATTGCCTCCCTTTTCTTTATTATAAATACATTTTCTCCAAATGACCAGGCAGATATCTGCAACAACATTTAATGAACAATCTCTTAGCTAGTTCTGTGACTAAAAGAAAGGACCCTACCCTTTGACCCCAAGATGGAGCATCTCAGGGAAATGGGTCCTGATCAGCCCAGCTTGAGTCACGTGCCCAGGAGACTAGGGCATGGAGGCAGACTGGATCTGGGCTCAGTTGCTTCATGATTGTGTTTAAGGAGGGAGACAGGGGATTGGCCATATGGTCAGGATAGGAGGACCCATAAGGGTCCTTCAGCTTCTTAACTTCTTCTGTATAGTGTGACATATTGCTGATCTCTCAGGAATAGTTTCTTATTTGTGTAAGTCAGCTTTCTATTACAGTGGCAACATATATGAGACAGCCAACTTTCTAGAAGAGATGTTGGCTATCACCAGTCCCTGGTCAGATGGCTCTGCCTGTCTGGGCTTGTGGCAACACAGTACATCATGGTGAGAGAATGTGTCACCTGAGGAGTCTTGTTTGCTTCATAGTAATGGGAGTGAGAGACAGAGACAGACAGAGACAGAGGGAGGGAAGAATGAGCCCCTAGAGTTTCTATATTGCCTATAAGAACATAATACTAATAAATAAATGTCCTCCCACTGAGCCCAACCTCCTAACATTTCATCATCCCCTCCATAGCTCCTACACGCAGGCCTTTGGGGCCTTTCAAGGTCCAAAGTCTAGCACTGTTCTTTCCCATTTCATGGCCATGTTGTTCAGCTCAGAACTTCCATCTGTCTCTAAGCTATACTGTGAGGAGGTGACACAGGGGGAGGAGAAGGAGCCTTCATGGTGACACTGCATGTGATTCACACTCTTTGTCTCCTCTGATCCACAGCAAATCCACAAGCTGATAATTATGATCCCAATTTCATGGAGGACACTGATTTATTTTTTTAATGTATTTTATTGATTTAGCAAACATTTTTATGGGCTCATGAGTATGAATTCATTAGCTAGCCTAATGACCATACAGGTACACAATATTCCAGCTGGTTTACACATAAGGAAAGCGAGACCAAGAAAAGTTAAGTACCTTGTCCAAAGTTGTACAAAATAAAAAGAGGGGAATTGGGAATGAGGCCTTTTAGTGATTTCCGTTATGTAGAGATGGCCTTTACAATTTTCAGGGTGTGCAATCTCATTTGGAATGGGGGGTGGGTTCCTCTCCACCTGAAAATACTGAGAATATTGGCTGCTGAAGGGAATGTCAAGAAATGGCACAACCTTAATCCCACTGGCCACACTTGCTCACACTGGTTACCAGCCCTGCTTTCCTGTCTACCAGCCCTTCCCTGGCATCTCTGTCCTAATTAGCCGAGTAGAGAATGATCCCAAATTTCATAACGTAATATGGGACTTCTACGTTCTGGAACCCTTCAAGTCAAGCAGCTGGGGAGCACCCTGCTCCTGTGGCTTACTTAAATCTTCAGTGATCTATGAGCCCATGGTGTAAATTGATGAAGGGGATCCATTGTGGTTGAGGCTATAACATGAAGTCTTAGGCACATCAGTAGCACACATGATATAGATGACCAGGGCTGGTTATCTGGTGATGCTGGGATCTGATTCTGCATGGAGCCAGGGAACAAGGAATCTGGGGGTCTGCTTCTGAAACTCCAGAGACAGGGTAGAAGGGTGATGGAATTCCACAAGTCCTGAAAGGATAATAGGTACACAACTTGTTTCAGGCTTCAGTGTGAGATCATTTTCATACAAACAAGGCAAGCCAGAGAAACTCTTACCTCCAAGGTAGCTTTTAGCACAGTGGGTCTAACTTGTGGACCTCAAACACTAGAAAACACATATTTCTGAAGATTTTAAGAACAGAGACACCACTTAGTAGCAAAATTACAGTTATAAATTTATGGGTGGGGGTTCATAAGAGCATCAGAAATATGTTTTCTGTTGATCACTATCCATAGGCTGAGAACCGCTGCTTTAGAGTAAGCATATAACCCAGCAACCACACAGCCTCCAGACTTCCTGAAGTATAAATCTGAATGGGCATTCCCATCTCAGACCCCCAGTGCTTCTCAGCATCTCCAGAGAGGTAACCATACTTCCTAGCAAAGCCTAGTAGATCCACAACCATTTATATCCTGCTTGTTCCCTCATCTAGCCTCTGAAGACATGCTACCACCTTCCAGCAAGCAACCTGCACAATAGAGAATTAGTTCTGGGTTTTGTATGGCTTATCAAGAAAACCAGGTCACCAGAGCCACACTGAGAGCCAAAGGGTGTAAACTGCCATGTTGTCCCTAAGAGAAGAGAATATTTCCCTGCTGAAAAGAAGTTTGGGGCTTCATAGTGAGCCTTTAGTTGAGTGAGAGTGTACCGGGCGAGCATTACGGGATAAGGAACCTTCAAAAAGCAAAAGGGGAAGTTTTACAGGGTGGTGGGAGGTTCTGATTACTGGCATAGCAGGAGACTGTGGTGACACTGCTCTGTTGAGACAAGGGGTCAGCAGACTTCTGAGAACAGTAGAATGCTCAGTTTCCATTTCCCTGACTGGATTACATATCCATTTTTGATGTTTTGGGTTATTCCATCTTGGGTCAAAAACCTGGGCCAGCCCAGAATTTCTAGAGACAAAACTAGCCCGTGTGCCTATTACACAGATGGTGTTCCTTCTCTCTGCTGGACAAAGCCCTGTTCCTCACTGACAACATGGCTCAGATGTCCCTTCCTTTTTAAAGCCTCCTTCATTCGCTTGAGGTAGACTCTGACATGCCCTTCTCTGAGCTCCCAGAGCCCCCTTTTCCCAAAATACCTCTTGTACGTGATCCAGAGGTACATTTTTCTCCCAGCTATTAGAATACGTGTTCCTAAGTGGCAAAAGCCAGGGCTTTTTTTTCTTTCTTTCTTTAAAAATGTGGGAGTGGGGTGGTACAGATGAGGTACTCAGTAAATACAGGGTGAGGCTGGGCATGTAACTACTAACTATCCCTTACCCAGCATGGGTTTGATGCCCAGCACTGCAAAGCAACAGCAACAGCAAAAAAGCAAATGGATCGGGGAGACAGGTGTGTCATACACTACGAGCCGTAAGAACATTTGGCCTGAGCAGAAATGACCCAAGTGTGCACAGAAGACAAACAAGCCTTCCCTTTCTTATGCATTCAAGAGGTGTGAAGAATTAAGACAGGGTTGGTCTGTGTTTTTCTGAAGCTTCTGGATATTAGGAAAGGCGTATATATAACAAATGATTTCATAAATGTATATTTAATTAAGATTGGGTTAGAGGTATCCAAGAAGCACAAGAAGGTGGTATATTATGTTGGAGTGGAAGGAGCAAAAAGGCTCCATGCACGCGTGAGTATGACAGACCACAAGACCATTCAGTATATTGTGATGATTGCATCAACTCTCTCTCTAACTTGGTACTGTGAAGACCACTCCCAGTAGAACTTGGTTGGCACTGGCTGGAGTTTTCCTTCCATAATTTCCCCTGAGGACCAACTCACTGTGGACTGATGAGTCTGCTGATTGTTGTGGTCCTCATGACAATGGCCCTCCCCATCACAGTCATCAGTGTCCTCTTCCCCATCACATGTTATCATCGCCACTCACACACCATCACCCTTGACATGCCGCAGTCCTTGGTCATCCCCATTTACAGATGCTGGACACTGCCATCAGTGTGAATTTAATTCATCCTTACACTTCTGTAAAGCAATGTCACTCATCCTTCCCTTTTTAAAATGGGGAAAGAGGACAGTCAGGTCACTTCCCAGGAGTCTCATAATTAACCATTGGGAACTCTGGAGTTCTAATCCTGAATCCTTGCCTTTTACCAGTTCCCTGTGTGTGCTCACAGGATGACTCCAAATAGCCTGTCTCTCTCTCTGGGTCTTTTTTATTTTGTATTTTTAATCCTTTGTAAGCATTTTTCTCCAAGTTTTGGATCTCTTAATGGCCTCTCCTGGGAGGCACTGGGAGGAGTCATTAGAGAGAAGATCCTATTATTTATCGCTAAGCAGTCATCTTTGGTTGTTACTGGGATGCAGAACATGCTGTACGTCTGTGCCTTTCTTTCAGGAGGAAGTCTAATGAAGCCCACCAGATGGATAGGGCCTCCTGACTGCTTTCAAATTAAACTGCGTAATAACATCATTTCCAGTGGCAGTTTTGCACTGAAATCCCATGCAGAGTTCAGCTCAGCCTCCAGAGCCTCCATCTTGTGTGATATACCTAATAGGCAAGAAAGGGTATGACCTTAGTTTTCTAGAACCTGCAGGAATGCAGCATTCTGGGAAACCAAACTTACTGCTAGCTTGTCAAGTGTAGCGAATAAATGTACAGGAAGATGGCTATTTGTAATCAGGAAAAAATAATAATTTAATCACACATCATATAGCTTAATGATTATCACATGGTGAAGAAACCAGTGTAGCCAGAATTCACATGAAAAACTGGGGCATGACCAAGGCTGTAGTAACATCTGTGTGCCCTCCATACCAGTCTCCCTCCTCCTCCCACACATCTGACTTCAGCACCAGAGATTGCCTAGTGCAATCTTTTATGTAAGAATTCACCAATGCAACCATCTCATTTCTATCCTCTCTGTCTCTGTCTCTCTCTGTTTGTTTTTCTGTCTGTCTGTCTGTAGGCTGTCTGTCTGTTTGTACTCTCTGTCTCTGTTTCTCTTTCTCCCTCTCTCTCCTCTCTGTATGTGTTCATGTGTGGTATATGTATTGCTCATGTGGACATGTGCACATGTGTACTGAGGACAGAATGATACCGCATGTCTTCCTGGTTTGCTGTCCACCTTATGTTTTGAGACAAGGTTCCTAACTGAATCTGGAGCTCACATATTCAGATTGTCTAACTGATGAGCTCCAGGGACCCTCCTGCCTCTGCATCCCAGTGCTGGTTACAGATGTGTGCTGCTGTGCTCAGCTTTTATGTGGATGCTGGAGACCCCAGTTCAGGTTCTCATTCTTGCATGGCAGCCATTCTACTGACTGAACCATCTCTCAGCCCTGACATTTGTATTCCTTTGTGTCAGTTTTTTTTTTCCAATTTGGGATTATTGTTGTGACTCATTCATGTTACATCCATGTGTACAGCAGAATTTGTTCATTTGTGTTAGCTTACATTCACTTACGTCACCATTTATCTATTCCAACTTAGTGATGTTTCCAGTTAGATGCTACTCAGAAGGACTTCACCCCAACTATTCTCCTAAGAGCATTTGGTGCACACAACCATGAATTTTGAAGTTGTGTAGCTGGGTCGTGGGGAATATGTATGTTCAGCTTCAACAAAGTGCTGGAGAGTTTTCCAGCAAATGTGCTAATTTTCACCTTCCTCAACAATGTGCGAATGTTCCAGTTAACAGCATTTGGTATTAATTCTTCATATTTAGTCAATCTGGTAGCTATTCAGTAGTATGGTATTATGAATTTAATTTTTATTTCCCTGTTGGCTGGTGAGGTTCAGAGTTTTTCACAGGTTTTTGGCCAGCAACACATCTTCACCAAGTACTAGCTCATGCATCTGCCTATGGCCTTTTCTGTTGGGTTGTCTTTCTTGATAAGCAAGACTTTGTATATTTTGGATATTTGGATATTTGGATATAGTTAGACATTGCCTATAGGACTGCAAGCATCTTTTACACCATGACTTGCCCTTTCCCTTTTCATAATGTCTTTTGACAAGAAAAGTTTGGTAGCACCTCATTTATACACCTTAGGCTATATGACCATTGCTGTATTATGTCCTGTTCAAATGTTTTCTGCTCCAATGTCATTGGCATAGTCTTACACCACCACCTAAAACCTTTATCACATTACATTTCGTGTAACGTGTCAGCCTGTGTAGATTTACTTTGTGCACAATGTGGTGAGGAGCACCTGTGGTTCCCTTGACCAGTGACTCTCTATACTGTTGTACATTCTATATCATCTGAGGCTCTCATAGCTTTCTGGAACTTTCTTTGAGCCCTCCACTTCTTTCCTCATTGTAGTGCACTGGCTTAATTTCCATAGCTCTCTGAGTCTTCATATCTGGAAATAATAAGCCCCACAACTTTGTGTTACTTTCTCAAGATTGCCCTGACTATTCTTAGCACCATCCATATGACTTTTAGAAGCAGGTTCTCAATATCACATAAAACACACTGGGGCTTTCATTTAGACTGCACTAAATCTATACATCAGATATGTATATATACAAGTGTGTGTGTGTGTGTGTGTGTAAGAGGACTGGCATTCTCAACATTGCTGAGGCTAGCAGACCATAACTACTATTCTGTAGGCTTCATTGCACATCACTGGTCACTGCCCTGAGCCCAGATGTGGTTCTAGCCCTTGAAGGGCTTACAAGCCCGAAGACAAACAGAAAACACAAAGTGCACTGCAGTGTGTTCATCTTATTACTGAAAATAGTAACGACAAATATTTTTAAAAGGAATTCTTTGTTTTAAAATATTTTATTTTATTTTATTATGTATTATTATTATTATTGTATGTATGATGTGTACACATAAGCACGTGCCTGTCATAGCATACTTATAGAGATCAGAGGACAACCTTGCAGGTCAGATCTTGCCTTCTACTATTACATGGGTTCTGGGATCAGTCAGGCCACCAGGCTTGCTTTGTCACTGCCCCGCTGGGCCTCATGCCATCCCTCAGTGTTACTGTTCACGGTCGGTCTGCTATATTCCAAGTTATGATCTTAAAGACCTTACATGTACCCACTCATTTCCGCAGCATACCGACACTTGGAAGTAAGCATACATATTATGCTAATTGTGTAGGTATTTTTATGTAAAATGTGCCTTTTCAGCTTTAATATGATGTGATTTCTGATAGGCTTTTTTTCAAAGGGAAAATAGCTTCCAGATTGTCTTCGTCATCTTAGGGATTTTTTTTTTTTTTTAAAGATTCATGAGAGCTAGTGGGGCTCATGATTACTTTTTTCTTTTTAAAAAGTTTTATTTATTTCGTATGTGTGTGTGTGTGTGTGTGTGTGTGTGTGTGTGTGTGTGTGTACATTTTCATGTACATTTGTGCACTGCATGTCAGAAGGGGCTGTTGGATTCCTTCGAACTGGAACTGCCTGACAGGGGATCTAGGAACTGAACTTGAGTCTTCTGCAAGAGTAACAAGTGCTCTTAACCACTGAGCCATCTCTTCAGCCCCAAGATTTCATAATTTCAAATTATCAGAGGAGAAGAAAAATCCAGTAACTTCTTAAAAATTACCTTTAAGTTCCAGTCGTGAATATTTTTACTTACTTTTCTACAAATGTTCAATATTGTCCTTAAGAGATATAAAAATTTGGGCTGGAGAGATTGCTCAGCAATTATGAGCAAGCATGAGTACCTGAGTTTGAATTCCCAACACACACTGACACCAGTCTCTGTTCTCTAATGCCTATGCATGCACACCCTCACACACAGGCACTGTGTGTGTGTGTGTGTGTGTGTGTGTGTGTGTGTGTGTGTGTGTGAGACAGACCTTCTCCTGTCAACTTCTTGTGAACTGGGTCAGAAGGCAACCTCAGACTTCCAGGAGCATTGTACAGATATTATCCTTACGGTTGACAGCCAGGAGAAATGCCCTTGACTGGGTGCAAAGTACTTGGATTCCAGATGACACCTTGCATGATGTGAACTTGAATCAATCTCTCTGCTCTGGGTCTCAGAAGTCTAGTCACAGAATGGAAGGGGTTAAATCGGGTCACCTTCAGATAAAGTCAGAAGTCAGTGAGTTTAGAACCTGTATTAAGTGCCTAAAACTTCTATTAATGCATTTTAAACTTTGGATCCTATTTTCTCTATATATGTGTATGTGACTATATATGTTATACACATTCAAATATATATTTTTATTTACTTGTCTCTTTTTCGTTGGCAATAAAATGTTTTCTGAAGCATGTGCCCTAGTTAGCTTTAATTGTTAACACAGCCTAGTCATGTGAGAGTACAGGCTTCACTGAGGAATTGCCTAGATCAGATCAGTCTGGTGGTGGGGTTGTCTTAATTAATAATTGAATCAGGAAGTTCCAGCCCACTGTGGGCAGCACCATCCCTAGGCAGGTGGTCCTGGGCTGTATAAGAAAGTTAGCTGAGCATGAGTCTGTGACCCAGCTAGCCAGCAGCATTCCTTTATGGCTCCTACTGTATTTCCTTGGTCATGAGTGAGGTCCCTGATCAGAGGTGATTCTGTTAGTAATTGCAAGCAGGACTGCCTGCTGGTTCCTGCCTTGAATTACCTCAATGATGGACTGGGAATGTCAATCAAATAAATGTTTCCTTTCTAAGTTGCTTTTGGTCATGTGTGTGTCACAGAAACAGACTGAAAGTAGTATAGAAAGTAATTTTCATCTCTCATTTTTATTTTGTATTTTATTTATTTATTTTTGGCTTCCTTTTTAAAAGTTCCAGTGTCTTGTACAATCTAAGGTGTCACCGCCTTTATTGGAGAGTCACCACCTTAGCCAAGGTTACCTCACTCTTTAAGGGTCTAAGACCTGGGAGAGATGCCAGAAGAGTTCACAATCAGTTTTCCTCCCTCATTAGGCGTTGCTATAGTTACACCCACAGGGTCAGCTCTCACATCTGTGCCATGTTTTACTGGGAGCTGGGTTTGGTATGTATTGGTGTATGTGACTCTGGTGGTGCAAACTTTAGGGACAACTGTTCCAGGACCAGAAAAGGAAGTGGTTTTCTGGATCCTTCTCTGGACTTTACCCTTTTGGTCTCATCAATTTTCTTAGGTCTTAGGGATTTTAGGAAGGAAGAGAGCATAATGGAGGCCCAATGCCTGAGGTCTGTGAGGACCTGTTTCAGCCAGATACACAGTGATAGCATCCTTATCTGGGGATTCACATGTTTTATCTTAAGAGGATTTAGGTCTTCATGGTGAAGTCAGAGGAAGGGTCATATAAAAGATGACAATTTTCCCCGTTTCTTAAGTTTTCAGGGACTGAATGAACTTTAATGTTGTAGGTATATGAGGAATTCAAGAAAAGGTTCTGTAGGGCAGACTGGCAGGACTCTTCAGACAGCTGAAGAAGTGAATGCTGGGTGAATCCCAGGACCAGATGCAAAGAAGGAGGTAGTGGGGCTGTGATTGGCAGGGCTGTTGAGGCAGAGTCTGAATTGCTGAATTGTGGAGTTTAGCTTATCCCGGGAGCAGTGGCTACGAAGCAGCAGTCACTTGTCTAAGGCATGCTGGCTTCCCGGAAGCCTACTGTACTCACACCCCAGGGCTTCGGCTCCTAGTATATTCTCTCATAGTTCTGACACTTAGGGACTTGAAATCAGTGGGTCAGCAGAGGTACCTCCTCAAGGTGGCTCTGAGGAAATAACTCTCTCCAGCCTCGGGATGCCAACCATTTTGTCATTCCTTGTCCCAAGGTACTTCATTTTTCCTCTACCTCTGTAGTCACGTGCCACATGTCTGTTGCACAGTTCACTCATCTTCTAATAAGAGCACTAGTCATACTGGGTATAATGACCCCACTTCCCTCCCAACTATTAGTCTATTATGGCCTCTCCTGCAAAGACCCCAATTCAAATAAGGTCACACTTCTGGATGCCTGAGGTCACAATTCAATATAACTTTTTGTAGGACATTTGAGCCATAACCCATAGCTTCCTGTGTAGGTCTGGGTGCAGGTGACTTAGGAAAGAAATGCCTCTGGGGGAGACCAGGAAGGGTCTATGCAAGGAAGGGCACAGACAAGCCTGTGCTCTCCTACAAAGTCCCTAAGGGTGGTTCTTTCTGATTCCCTGGTCAGCTTTGAATGAGTGTAAAGAACCCCTGGGAGGCGTCTGTCCTCAGTGGCAAAGAGCTGGGGCTCTGGTGACTTGAGGACAATCTTATCTTTTAGAATAAAGTCACAGGTGCTTGGTCACTAGAGGTCAAGGTCCACCAGTCCCAGTGTCACATTAAAATGGTGAGGAAGTCCTGGTGATGCTTTCTTGCTGCCAGCTGCTCTGTCCCCTTCAGCTCTTTCTTAATGCTCCATCTTTTTTCCCAGAGGCCCTAGCTCTATTGCCTCCACTGAGCCCCTCACTTTTCTGACCCCACCGTGTTTTTTCTTTCTCACTTTCAATTGGAGTTTGTAAGATAAATGCCAGGCGAGGCATGCCTTTGCTTCTGTGAGATGAACAAACCAATCACAGTATGACATCTGGAATTTTTTAAACTTTAAATCTTATTTTTATTTTATGTGCCTGTGTTGCCTGTATATATGTCTGTGTACCAAGTATGCCTGGTGCCTGTGCAAGCCAGAAAGGAGAACTGGAACTGGAGTTACAGGTTTTTGAAAGCAGCCATGTGGATACCAGGAATAGAATCTGGGTCCTTTGGAAGAACAGCCAGTCTCTTAACTGCCAAGTCATCTCTCCACCCTGATATGTGTACTTTGTATGCCTTTGAAGATCTTCTGTGAGAAACCTGTGTATTGGTGGCTCAGGAGCCATTACCTATTATCTGAGATAGTGGGGTTTTGTTTGCAATTTTAGAGTAGTTAATTGTCATTGCTGAGACCATTTTGGGGAGGTGAGAGGACCACATGCTCTCCCCTCAAACAGGAAGGAGAGAGCAGAATGAGTACATTCAGGGCAATGGTCCAGGGGTGGAGTGTTAAGTTGGGAAAGGGATCTTTAATTTAGTGACCTTGACGATGTCTGTTGACCTCTCTGTCTGAGTTTCTTGTCTGTGACATTGGAAGCCTGGATTAGAGACTCCCTGGAACTTCTAATAGCCTGTGAGGCCATATCTAAAGCCTAGAATTTAGAGTACAGACTAGAGATATATAGTCATCTGAAGAAGCTTAAACATGTCTTAGATACTTGGTGCTGGGTCATGTGGATACAGAGCAGATAAAAACCCAGCCTCTCTCTGAGGGAACCTCAGCTGGATCCTTTGACTTGTCAGGCAGAGGAAGGAGCAGGAGAGAGGAAGGCTGTGGGTAACACCTGTGAGAGGCAGACTTGGAAACAGTTACGTGTTGAATTTGTTTATGATACCTGGGGCAGAACTTGAGCAAGCACCAGGGGGCTGGAAGTGTGTTTTCAGAAGATAAGGAGAAGGTGTTTGGAGAGCAGAGAACAATATGTGTCACTTTAGACATCTGAAAGAAACCCAGATTTCTCTTGGCTCACCCTAATAGATGTGTAGCAGGGTGAGTTTATTGTCAAGATGGGAATTTCTGACCAGGGCTATCATTATCAAATTGAGATGATTAAGACTGCTCCCCTTTCCTCTGTCTGAATGGTTTAGGGGGTCTGAAGGATGCTGGGAAGGTCCTGGTACAAGGATGGTGTATTTGAGACCAAACCCAACTCTATAACAAGACTCTGCCTCAAAAAGAAATAAATAAACAAATAAGTAAAGAAATAAATATAAAAAAATTTTTGGGTCAGATTTCAGATCTGACATTTAGAAAACTCTGAAAGCAGAAGAGGGAGCTGATGAACCTTTACCCATCATCCTCTGCCCTGGACTCCACAGGGATGGAATGTTGACAGAGCTCTCGGGTCTGGACCTACATGTCAAAGGGAACCCAATCGATTGCTGTGTTAACAGTGGCGTTCTTGTCTCTTGCAGTGACACTTTCGGCTGCTCCTCCCTCCTACTTCAGAGGCTTCACGTTAATTGCCCTCAAAGAGAACCGGGAGGGAGATAAGGAAGAAGACCATGCAGGCACCTTCCAGGTAAGACGCCACTCACTGCCACACAGGCTGTTCCAATGTCCCTTCCTGTCTGGCAGTCAGAGACCAAATTAGGAGTCTATGTAAAAGGAGAGGTTACACATCTTGTGTGGCTTCTCATGTGCTTCCGTGATGAAGCCCAAGTGGACCAGCTCCATTAGAAGGACCCCACAATTGGTGGCAAAGGCTGCCAGCCTGTCTGAGCAGGCTTGGTCACCCAGCAGGGTTTGTTTCACTCTGGCAGAACCCACTACTGGGCTCTGGGCTCTCTGTACCCTTGGCAGCAGGCAGTGCAACGTGGAGAGAGTGCTCGGAAACTGGCTAGGGCTTGCTGTTTCCCCTGCAATAGGCATCTTGTGGTTGACTGGAACAAGAGCTCAGGAGAGCCAGACTGGAGGGAGTTCAAAGCTCAGGAGAAGGATGTTAAGGGAATGTGGAACTGACATATGAAGAAAGGCAAAGAGAATTATGCATGCTTTTCTCAGCTAAATGAGCAGGCAAGTTTAGGAGGTGGTGGTCTCTGAATGTCAGTCCTGGAAGAGCAGCTGCATAAGGGGGTGGGGTTGTGCTGTGCGTGACTGTGCAAAAGGCCAAAGACGAAAGTGGGTCAGGGGAAGAAAAGGAAGCTCAAAGGCAAGGCCCTGACAATAAGTCATATTTCACTGTGGAATATTTCTTCCAAAGGAAATGGCAGGAACATCGACCCCTCTCTAGCAAGATGTCAGAACACATCCCAGAGGGCTGGTGTGATGCGAGAGGGAAGCCCAGCCAAATCTACCCTGACCATTTCTGGTAGCCATTTCCCATTGTTGTAGAATTCAATTTTATCTGAAGTTTGCAAACTCGGAAGAGAAAATGAACAACCAGGAAAATGCTTGCCCTCAGTACTCGCTGCTGGGGACTCTAGTGTAACATGTGAGCTCCTCAGAAGACCCTGCCCCAAATATCCTGTCCATCAGAGTTTTTTAATCACTTGAGACCGGTTTGTAATTAAAGGTTGAATCTTGTGACTTAAAATTTTTGGCTTTTGAAGCTATCTATTCATTTGTGTGTGCATGCACACATGTGTGTGCCATGACATGCATGTCGAGGTCCAAGGGCAGCTTTCAGAGCTGGTTCTCATGTCCACCATGTGGCTTCTGGGAATTGACAAGGCTCGGTTGCAAGTGTCCCAACCCTGTGATCTATCTTGCTGTGTCCTTTTTTTTTTCTTTTTTTGGGGGAGTGATGGGGAACATGGTCTTCCTATATAGTCCTGGAAGCCCTGGTACCCTTTGATGAAGCCTGGGCTAACATCAAAGCCATGGAAATCTCTGCTTCAGCCCTCGGGTGCTGGAGTTGCAGTGGGTACCATCATGCACAGCTAAAATTTTCTTTTCTATATATGGGAGTCTAGACTTCTGTCTGTGCCCATCTAGATGACCTTCCTCGGAAAGGAACTCTGGGAAGACATACAAAAGAATCGTCCAGTAGTAATAACACCAGCGGCTCATGTGTGCCAAGTGCTTGCTGTCTGCTGGGCTCTGTGCTGAGTGCTTTCTCCCATCTTAGCATGTCTTACCTTAGCTTGGAAATTTGAAGCTTTGTATCGCTTCCTGATTATTTCTTATTTTCCTCTCAGAGCGTCTGACATCCTTTCTTGTTATCTGGCCATGGTGGGATTCCTAGCTGCACATAAAACCTTATTAATGCAAAATTTCAGCTCCCTGAGGCTGGATAAGTCTGACCTTAGAGCAGGGTCTGCCCCTGTATATTAACAAGCTGGCAAATCTGAGGTCCCATGGATTGAGAACCTCTGGTGTCCTGAGACATTGAGGAACCCATGACTTTTCCATCACTCATAGCAGGGACACGTCCATCGATTGCTATCTATGTTACCTTTATCTATGTTACCTACTTGTTATCTATGGTACCTTTAGGTGTCCATTCAGCAATTGACGTAATCCTCAAAGCAGCACGATGAGCTAAGCACCGTTGCTCTCTTTACACAGCACAGGCATCTGGGGGCTCAGAGAAAGTCAGTAACTTCCCTAAAGCCACCAGCTCTGTGTGATAAAGCTGGGATTCAAATCTCACCCAGGTTTCTGGTTATACTCATGTTCTTGGTTATAATCATGGGTTGCAATTGGTGTATGCCTGTTCAGGGCAAAAAGGAGGCCCCACTCTGTGATTTTCTTCTTGTTCTTCTTGTTGTTGTTTGCTTGTTTGTTTTTATGGCAGCAGTATGTGTGCAGGTGCCTGACATTGTCTATTTCTCCTTAATTCTTGTGGCAACTTTCTGAAGTCAGGGTTGGTATTACCATTCCTCACAAGATAGAACTGAACCTTCATGGAATTAAGTCAAAGCAAGCTGGCAGCTAAAGCTGCACATGCTGGACATTTTTTTCTCAGAATGAATGTCTTCACTCTTGCTTCACCTTCAAACCCTTCACGTGCTCACCCCACTCGGTTCTCCTGGTTTCTGAGGTTAGTAGGAGGATCATAGACCAGACCTTCACTGTATCTTTCCTGCACCGTTCTACCATAGCACGAACACATTTTGAAGGATGTCATCTTCCATTGACTCCGTTCGTTTGTTAGTTTGCTTGTTCACTAATATTCATTCATTCATTCATTCATTCATTCATTCAGTATCACTTACTGGGTACTTCCTGTGCCATGCACTGAGTTCAGCACTGGGGACAGTGGCAGGACCAGCTGAGATTGTCCTGACCTGGTGAAGTTTGCTATGCCTTCCCTGCTACCATCCAGTCAAGTTAGCCACTGCAGCTGACAGGCAGAAGTCAAGTCATCCACTAGAACAGGAATACACAAATTATAAACACTGCTACCATTTTTAAAAATGGCATTTTAAAAGTAGCTAAATAAAACAAAACAAAACAAACAAACAAACAAACAAACAAACAAAAAAAAAAAACAAAAGGCGGGCAGTGGTGACGCACACCTTTAATCCCAGCACTTGGGAGGCAGAGGCAGGTGGATTTCTGAGTTCGAGGCCATCCTGGTCTACAGAGTGAGTTCCAGGACAGCCAAGGCTATACAGAGAAACCCTGTCTTGAAAAACAAAACAAAACAAAAAGTATCTAAAAATATATTTTCATCTAACACTTTCCCTCCCTGAAAACTCTGAGTACTTAATAACTGCAAAATTTGGGTAAACTGAGGTTGGAGAGACGGCTCAGCACTTAAGAGCACTTGCCCACATGCAGAGGACCCAGGTTTGTTCACAGCACCCACATGGCCACTCACAACTTTCTGTAACTCAGTCCCAGGGGATCCCATGCCTTCTGTGGCACCAGGCACATATGTGGTGCACATACTTACATGCAGACAAAACACTCACACACATAAAAAATAAATAAATAAATTTGTTACAAGTTTGTGTAAATCTAGATAAAGACCACATACTTAGTTCTTTTAAATATTTTTAAAATGTTTACTTATCTGTGTGTGGAGGGAATGGGATCGAGTATACACCACTGCACACACATGGGGGTCAGAGGAAAACTTGCAGGAGTTAGTTCTCTCCTTCACAATAGGGCTGAATATTGACAAAGTCATCAGACTTAGCAGCAAGCACCATTGTTACCTGCGGACTCCATCCTCCTGGTTCTAAAGGGATCTCAGATGGTTCGTTATGCTTCTAAATGTCTGAGGGCTTAGCGGAAAACACAGACTCACCCACCATGCCTGAAAGCAACGAAAGCAATGGAGCTGCTTTGGGCTTAGTGGAGAAGAAAGGGGACAGTAAGGGTTACTGCTCTGCTGGCTCCTACAGATGTCCTGGAGAAAGAGTGAGGTCCATCCTCCGCTCCAGCAGTGGGTTCCAGGGTGGTGGCATTGGCACATGAGGGTGCCTAGCTGCCAGAACGGGAGAGACACTGGATCTTTTTATGAGCTAGCTGGGTGTACTCACGGTTAATTGCAAGTGACAAGGAGTTCAGAGACCGTACTGTCTGTACAAAAGTAACTCGCCAGTCTCCACAATTCAGCTCACTAAAAACAAACTGCTCCCTGGTCCCAGGCCCGGAACACAGTCCAGCTCACTCTTTTGCCTCTAGCAGGTCTCAGCCTCGGCTGTCCTTTTCTAAAGGAGCTGGGTCCTGACCACCCTATTTAAAGGTACACTGCCCCGCCACCTTGACCCTTGAGCTGGATTCTTTGTTTTCCTTCTGCATCTTCTCTTTGTGTTTATCAGCAACGACAGACTCCCCGGTCTGTTTCTCTTGCAGATATGTGCACTGTCTGTCCCTTCCACCACGCCTCCCACGAGATAGGGTTTTATTTATCTCCTCTGTTGCTGTATTCTCCACCCTCAGCAAATCTGCCCAGCACAGGCGTGGACACTCACATATTTATTGGCAGATTTTTAAGCACACTGTTTGCACTGAAGTTCAAGATGGTAATCTGTTTGACTCAGGACCTTTATGTGTCAACTAGTCAAACAGCGACAGTCTCAGGAACATTTGCCTGAGATGAGCTCCAACTCCTACAAACAAGACGATTTAATTTTTCTTATTCCTAAAACTTTTCCATGACCTCATCACCACCAACAAAAGTTTATTAACAACTAATGGGTTCTGAGCCATTTTAGAACCCCAAAAGAAGTTTTGACATATTTGCATAAAGCTGAAATAGCCATCCAAGCCTGAAGAGAAGAGTGATGGAAGATGTTATCTCCTGGTCCGGACTGGGCTGCTGCCCTGTGACCTCACAGCAGCTGTGGCTACTCAAATAAGACCTGAGATTGAGCTTGTCAATCATGAATGGGGAAGGAGCTTGGGAGGTCCTGTTTCTTCCCAAGGAGCCATTGGTAGTTCATGGCTACAGGAGAGGGGGAGGTGCTTTCTTCAGTGGTGTGGCCCCTGGTTAGTTGACCATGCTCCAGCAAATGACCTCCCACCAATGCTCACACAAGCAACCCTAATTAACTCAGGGGGACACACACACACATCCACGCACACACAGGCACACAGGCACACATGCACACACACACAGACATACACACGCACACACACACACACTGCATGTGGCTATTCCCCACTCCACACTCTCTGCTTTTTCTTCTACTACTATCATTGCCACTTGGTCCCTTCCATTCTCTTTCCAAGATCCATGATGTGTGTGTTTTCTACAGTGCTTTATTTCTGTCCATCTCTGCTGGAAGTTCTATGAGAACAGGAGCTGTTGGTTTCTTTCAAGACATTGCATTTTATGCAGAATTCAGGTCTTGTACACCAACAGAGCTCAGCAAATGTTTGTCACAAAACACAAATTTATCTTCTCTCAGATAGCTTCTCATGAGGCAGGCATTCTGTGCTTAGTTTTTCATCAACTTGACACAAGCTAAGGTCACCTGGTGAAAGGAAACCTCCATTAAGAAAATGCCTTTATCAGATTGTCTTGAAGGCAAGTCCCTGGGACATTTTCTTGTTTAATGATTGATGTGGGGGTACCCAGTCCACTGTGGGCAGTGTCACCCCTGGGAAGCTGGTCCTGGGTTGTGTAAGAACGGTGACTGAAAGTAAGCCTGGAGAACAAGCCAGTAAGCAGCACCCCTCCATGGTCTCTGTTTCAGTTCCTGCCTACAGATTCCTGCCCCAACTCCCCTTGTAACAAATTGTAAGCTATAAGGTAGAAAAACCCTTTCCTCCTAAGCTGCTTTTGGTCATGGTGTTTAACACAGTCTTGATCACCTTTCTATTGCCATGTTAAGATATCATGACCAAGACAACTTATAGAAGAAAGAGTTTATTGGAGGCTTACAGTTTTAGAGAGTGAGTCCATGTCCATTATGATGAGGAGCATGGCAGCAGGCAGGCAGGCAGGCAGGCAGGCAGGCAGGCAGGCATGGCACTGGAGCAGTAGCCAAAAGCTTATATGTTGAGTGAATAACCACTAGATAGAGTTAACTGAGAATGGTGTGGGCTTTTGAAATCTCAAAGCCCACCCACCCCCAGTAACAAACCTCCTCCAACAAGGTCATACCTCCTAATCCCTCCCAGATAGTTCCACCAGCTGGAGGAACTAAGCTTGCAAAATATTCAAGCCTATGAAGACCATTCTCATTCAAACCACCACACACAACAAGAAGCCAACTAGGAAACCCTTTTGTCTCCATTTTCAGACTAGGTAATACTGACAGAATTAGAGAGCAACTGCTTGGCTCCCTAGGTCTTTGCTGGGTTGTTCCAAGGACCTCATTGGGTTTATGATCTTATATATCTGCCATGTCACAGGTCTCAGTTCTTCAAAGTTGGACCTTTGCTGCCATCCATGTCTCATTTGATCCCACTGAGGGTCTCTGTTCCTGCCCTGTATCTGGGCTCTCAAAAGCTCAGTATGGTCCTCTGTTCTAATTCTCCCAATACTGCCTTGTCCTGATGCATTAACTCTTCAAATACTTGCAAGGCTCCATACAGAGGCAGAGCTGAGCCATGGCCACCTCTCTGTTCCCATGTTCTCATCAAGGTCTGGCATGCCAGCCAGTTGATAAATGTTTTCCAAACTGATGGATGATGACTGCTGGAATGTCTGGCCCTGCCCACATGCTCGCTGGCACAAGTTGGCCTCATACTCTGCAGCATGAGAAACGACATTTTTTTCCCACATCTATTTCTAAAGGTCTGGAAATCATTTTCAAGTCCATGATAAAACTGTTTGGTAGTCTATAACTTTTATAGCCACAAGAATTTTTTTGTTGTGTATCTATTAAGTAGTTTCTAAAAATACAGTAAGTTGGTCTGAGAGTGTAACTCAGTGGTAGAGCATTGGCAGCTTGGGTGAGGAAGGCCCTGGGTGAACACTGCATAACGAAACCAATATGTCTTTATTCCAGATCTAACGTTTTATGATTTAGTGCTTAATTTTGGTTTTGAACACACGTAAAGCCATGTTTGCTTGTTTGTTTTTCAAGAGTTAAATTCAGAGTGAGTGGTTCATTGTTTACCAAAAACAGTGGCCTGCTCTAGGATATTTTGGTTATGTTTAAATATTATAATTATTGAATATTGTACATTCTTAATTTAAAAAAATATCATTTATTCATGTATTTGTGAAGAACAAATGAACCCAGGCATGTGTTAGACTCTGAGGGGGTACCCATGAGTACAGCAGACTGAAGTTCCTGCCCTGGGAACACTTCACTGCTTTGTTCACTGGGTAGTCAGAGTTTCTGACCTGAGGTTTTTAGGCTGTCTCTCTGTCCCAACATTATCCTTGCTTTTCCTTGTACCTGAGCAGGGAGGAATCTGACACAGCTTCCATAGAGAGTCTGCAGGCCTTTACCAAGTTTCTTTGTTTTGCTTTCACCTTCTCTGATGTTTTGAGTCTCTCACTGACCCTTGGCTGGTGCCTGAGGCCCCACAGTCATCCATGTTCAAGGCACCAGGATGCTGACTATGAGAAATTCCCATGACTCTCCACACGCTTACTAAAGCAGATCTTAAGCCCCTTTCTTACAACGTCTCTTATCTGGAATGAAGCTGGAGGCCATAGTTTTCCAGAAAAACTCAATATGGTTCAGCATTCCAAGATTTTTCTAGATCTGGTATCCTCTGTCTAAGGTAGCTGATCACTGGTTATTAAAGCAATCGAATCTACATCCTCAGTCACTGACACCTGCCTCTCCTCTCAGCTTGGAATGTTCTTCCGGACACAGAGACCCCCAGCTCCCTCAGTTCTGTAAGCTTCTGATCCAGAGTTACCTCTATCAAAGATCCATTCGTTAAAAAAAATATCCCAATCATTTACTTTCTTTTAGACAGGATCTCATGTAGCCCAAGTTGGCCTATGTAGCAAAGGATGACCTCAGTCTTCCAAAGTACCGGGATTGCCGGCCTATGGTACCGGGATTGCCGGCCTGTGGTACCGGGATTGCCGGCCTGTGGTACTACCCGGACTTGTATGTGACGACGCGTTCTTTGACGTTTCCTATAAACACTGCTCATCAGCAAAGTTCTCCTCACAGCAGTGTGAACTTCACCGTGGAACAGACACTGTTTTCTTCAGCAGTTTCTCTTTTTGGTCCTTATAACAGTATTTGGCACATAGTAGGCACTTAATAAACAACTGGCGATTTATTAGGTGTACCTTTTTAAGTCATGTAAGGGGAAAATGTTTAAACAATGAGGTGAATACAGTCCTATGGTAAAACAAGACTCTAGTACCCACTTTCTGCCCATTTTCATAGATTATGTTATATATCTTGATACAAATACACACACAGACACCGACACACGCACACGCGCGTGCACACACACACACACACACACACACACACCTATGATTACCATGCTAAATATCTGATGAAAAGAGTAGACAGCATGCATGAACCCATGGGATGTAAGCAGAGAGTTTAAACTCTAAGACATAGTCAAAGGCAATACTAGAAATCAGACTTGAATAAAGCTGTTGACAGATCCCCCAGTCTGTACCTAGCCAGGAAAGTGCCATGGAGCTTGGGGACACATCCAAACTGAAGTACAAAAGGAATAAAAAATAGAAAAAATAAACAGAATGTTTAAGAAATTATGGAAGACTCATTGTACAAATAATAGAAATAGCAAACAGAGAGAAAAAAAGAGAACAAACAGTTGAAGAATACATGAATAATAAAGTAAAAACCCTTCCTAGTACGTAGTGGCTCATAAGGAGTCATTAGCAAATCCTACTGGTATCTATCATCACCCCCTCACCATCACCACGGACAACTGACAACTGAAAGCTAGGGAAGAGAAAGAGGTGTAGCGAAAGGCAATCTTTAAAGAAAGCTTTATCTCGAGAGTGTTCTTTCCCTATCTCTTTCCTGGTTTTCCTTTTGCTTTTCTTTCTTCTCTTACTTATTATATTCTCACTTTTCAGCCCAGGATGAACCAAACTTTAGTTTTTATGCCTCATCTTCCCTGATGTTAAAAATTTTAGAAATGTTGTCATCATGTTTGATTCTTGTCTTCTTTCTTGAAATGCCCCCCCCCCCCAAGCAAAGTGTTCAAAATACATAACTTGACCTCCTCAATAACTTGAGGAGGAGGAGGAAGAAGAAGAGGAAGAGGAGGAAGAAGAGGAGGAGGAGGAGAGTGGGAAGAGTTCAGTGGGTGCTCCACACCTGATTCCAAGTTTTATAGCAAGACTGTCCTTGCAGGGTTAGTAAGGTTTAATGAGCAACAGTGGCTTTCACTTTACACTGGGCACCAGGAGTGAGGGCTGAGGACACTGCGTCCTTACAGCTACCCCGCTTTTCTCTGGTTGAGGTAGCTCTCAGGCTGCACTTACTACATAAACTATTACTGGGCTGATCTGTTCCTGACTTGAGACTTGTTCAACACGTGATGTTCAAGGAGGCAGTAGACAGCTGCTCTGCACAAGGGAGGGGACAGGGCTGAGGACAGAGGAGATAGGCTGGGAACAAGAGCACAGGGAGAGGGGTGGGGTCTGCAGGAGACAGATATCCTGAAAGGATCCCCCTGACAAAAAAGACCCAATTTATAAAGCACACACTCTAGGGGAGGGACCACTCTCAGACTTTCCCATGAGGTCTCAAGACCTGGGTTTAGAAGCTGCTTAAGATGCTTCTTATCATTTGAGAGAAGTCCTCGGACCCCGTCCCTCCACTCACTGCCTCTCTCAGAGCCGCAACTTCCAGAGAAACGTGCCTGGCTACACATGGTTCCCTGTCCCTTCATTATCTTTTTGATTCCCATCAGCCTAGATTTAACCCTAGTGACAGTTAATATTGACTGTAAATTTAACAGGTTCTAGAATCACCTAGGGGACAAACTTCTGGACATGTTTATGAGGAATTTCTAGACTGGGTTAACAGATGTGGGAAGACCAGCCCTAAGTATGGGCAGCCCATCCCACAGGCTGAGTTAGCATCTATCGCCTTCTCTCTTGGCTCCTGACTATGGAAGCAATGTGACCAGCTACTTCATGTTTCTGCTGCCATTGCTGATGACATCACCAAGTCATAATGGCAATCCAGCATGTACCTTTTACCTGTGAGCCAACCTGCTGTTTGCTTTTTTTTTTCTTTTTTGATATTTTTGACATAACAATGAGAAAAGGAATGAATGCAGCCCCATTACTTTCCCAGGTGGATCTTCAGGGACCTGCCCTACATTGTTGGTGGACATATCCTTGTCTACTGACATATCCTTCAGAGTCACAGAGACCTGACCACAGCCTAGGTCCTTTTTAATTCTCCAGTAAGGTCTTCCAGGTTTTGCCTATTTTCAGTTCCTCTACCCGAGTCCTTATGTGCCTCCCCCTTCTCTTTGCCCAATAGATCTCATTGGTTTAAACATGGTATTATAGACGTGTGAAGTCACATGATTTTGGTGGTGGTGGCTGGACTGTGCATTGTAGAATGTATGGCAGTATCCCTGGCTTCAGGTAACACCACACTTCAGTAGCTGTGACAGTCAAAATGTTCCGGTTAGGGTCAGTTGCCCTCTAGGGAGCAGATCTGTCCTCACTGAGACCCACCTCTCTGAATCCCGTGTTCCTCCAAACTCAGTTCTGGGAGTCGCTGCTCGGCTTCCACTGGGCCAGGTTCCATCCTGCTCTGGGTGTGGGAACACAAACCCTATGACTAACGAAGTAATAATTAGTCATTTCAGAGCCACACTCTGAGTGAGAAGGCAAATTAATCTAATTTGGCTCTTTTGGGGGGGAAAAGAGAGAGGGCGAGGGACTTTCTGACAATTGTTCCCTCAAATTCTCTCAGTCACTGATGGATTTGCAACTGCTCTTGCCAGAAGTTCCATTAACTTGTTGCCTGGATATTGGCTGGGTCTTCCTGGGTCGGATTCAGCTCACGTGCTAGTCTGCTAAGACCACAGTGCCACTCTGAAACAAACTGCTTTTTAGGTGCCCAGTTCACTCAACTGGAGAATCCTGAGGACTGCGTAACTTTTAATTTACAGTTGCTGGAGAGCAGCTCTGGCTTGTAGGCATGCTAGGCCAATGAGTGCTTCACCACAGAGGGGTATCCCCAGCCCTGGACAGCCTTCTCCAACATCACACCTGCAGTTCATCTCAGGAAACACAGAGGGCAAGAGGTAGCTCAAAAGTGCCTGGGCATGCCAACAACTTTTAATTTATGCCTAGGACATTGTTCTGCGGGCTTATTCTCATTTCCAGACCACTTTAATCATGGCAGCACTTACTTATACTAAATGCTATATTATATTCCCTGTCTACTCTAATCCTAATTTTCACGAGCAAATCTATGAGAATGGTGTTGTGAACACTTTACTGATGATAGAATAGGTTCAGAGAGGTTGTTTACTTGCCCGAGCTCACACAACAGGAATTCCCCATCGTGGAGGTGTATTCATCCCTTGAGTGTTTTGTTGGAAGACAGAGCTTGGGTCTAGTTGCTGTGTATTCAGGAGAAAATAGAACATCAAGAGCAGTAACATAATTAGTTCTTCTTATTTTCTCCTGTTCTTGTTTTGATGCTGGGTCTTGTTATAGAACTCTGACTGACCTAGAACTTTGTCTGAGGCCAAACTTCATCCCCCTGTCCCAGCTCGTCTAGCACTGGGATTGAAGGTGTGTGTTGCTATACCCAGAAGAGCTGTTTCTTTTGGGGCTTCTGGATACTAATCAAACAGAAGTCCATGCTAGGGAGAAGATCTGGGTTGGGGGCACTGTCCTATGTGCTTCTCTCTGCTCAAGCTGTCCTCAGCCTACCCTGTCTGTCAGTGACTTCTAGATCCTAACTCTTGCCCTTCCAACCAAACACATAGAACAGACTCAGCCAGGAACTAGAGACTGTGTGTGGCCCCTTAGTAGGAAGTGAACTGGTGGAACTGTGGGAGGCCATGGATGAGAACCAGAAGGAAGGTTGCACAGAGCAGGGAGAGACACAGCAGTGTATCAGAGACTCGACCTGCCCATTGTTTTTACTGGAGTATGCCAGAAGTCAACACGAACCTTCCATGATACATACAAGGCATGTAGGATGCCTGCCCCAGCAGGAGGTATTACCTATCAATGTGCCTGACATTCAGTGGCATCTGGGAGTCAAGAACTGTGGCATCTTATGTCTTAGGTGTCAGTCCACTCAACTGGTGGAGATTATCGAGCCCTGCATGGAGACTGTAGCAGTGGGATGCCGTTTTGTGTAGAATCTTTGGGAGCACATGGAAGAACATCCACCATGTGCTCGTCGTAATCTGAGAAACACAGCATACAGAGATGCCTGTTTCTTTTCATACAGATTTGTGGCTTTGGTCTCTTAGAGGAGATTGTAAAAGTCTGTTTATATTAATGTTTAATTAGTATACATTATATATATAATGCTCTGTTAGTATACATTAGTAGACATTACTAATACAGTAGTGGATTTCGATATGACACTTTCATATATGTACATAATATTTATATTTATTTATAGTAATGGATTTCAATATGACACTTTCCTACATGTACATAATGTATTTTGATTACATTCACCCCTTATTCTCTTATTTCTTCCTCCCAGTCTTCCTGACCTTCTTCTTCCTCCACCCCCCAGCTAGCCTCTACTTATCGCTCAACTACTAAGCTAAACCCCCAACTCCTAGCTTCTACTTTCATGTCTCTTTTTTTCCTTTGGTTTTGGTTACCCAGGAAGTTTCATTAGGGTTGCTTGTGGGAAGTTGAGAGAGGCCTTGTGTACAGGAGTGTGGATGCCTTACCAGTGGCTACGCCATTGATAAGGAGTCTTTCTCTTCCCCTACCAACCATTCAGGTTTGTAACTCTTCAGGGAGAGGTGAGGGCCCTGTGAACTCTTCCTTCCATGACTGAACGTTGATGGGACAGAGCTTATGCAGACCATCGCAGCTGCTCTGGGTTCAAGAGTGCTCCAGCCATGTTGTGCCCAGAAGCCCACATCTCGGGCTGCTTTCTTCTCAATTAGTCGAGCTATTAAAACAGTAAATGCACATTATAAAACCATACAGACATTTCTGAAATTTAAACCTGTCATTCTATGGATGCTACTATTAACAGTCATGTAGACTTATGGTTTGCTTTGGTTTTTACATGCCTCCCTAATGTAAACAATGATGCTTGACAGGCACTCTGCCAACTGAGCTCCAGCCCAGCCCCTTTAAGTTTAGTAGCATTTATTCATTGTACACAGTGATGGGCATTTCACTGGAGCATAGCTCATGAGCTTTGCCCAGATTCGCCTTCCTGAACTTCTCCTTTCTTCCCTCCCCACTCCTGATTGTCTTCTGTCTTTTAAGAAGCAGAATTCTGGGCAGACATTGGTTTTTGTGGGCACAAAATAGTTCACTAAACATTCCCATAGAGAGGTGTGGCTCAAGATTTGTTCTTGTTCTTCCACTAGAATAAACCCTTAAAAACAAATTTGATTAGTCTCAGTCCATTCCCACTGGTTAAATAAAGCATCATTATCTGCCCTGAATGGGCAGCTTCATCATCAGGTAGGTATCATGGTGCACTTGATGCATGTGACATCACTAAGAGATGTAATCTTATAGGATCCCCAAGCTATATGATGTTGACAGTGGAGATGCAGGGTGTGCCTGTTCCACAGGCTGGGTAATTCATACATAGTAACTATTTCTCTCTCCCATGTTTGGAGGCTGGAAAGCATGAGATTTGGGTGCCTGTGGGTTCAGCATCTGTTGAGGTCTGTGGTCTACTTCCAAGATGGTGCCTTGCTTCCAGAGAGAATAGACACTTCCAGAGAGGAATGGCAGACAAGGTGAATGCCCCTTGGAGCTGTTGTCTAGGCCCATTAGTCCCAGCCACGAAGGGTTCACCTCTGGGACTTCATTTCCTAAAGGGCCCACCATCTAATGCTATCACACAGGTGCATACTTGGCACACTGATTCTCATACACTCAAACATAGCAAGCAGAAGAAATACTTTCTTACATTTTAGAGTCATTATTAAGCTGGTTACCTAGAAGTGAAATTGCTGCATGTAAGGTTATAAACGTGCTTAAGATTTTTGATACTTTGTAAGTTGGTATTTCAAAAAGTTGGTAGATGGATAAAATTACTCTAAGCAATAAAGGCTTGTGTCTTTACTCTCATAGGACAGTTGAAAACACCCCAGTGTCAGTCTGTGCTGGCCGCTTCCTTATTAGGATCAAGCCATACTACCTGTGTAAACTGTGATGGGGTTGGAGTCTTAAGTACACCTCTGTGGCACTGTCCATCTTCTAGGTCCCTTGGTTTTAACTGTCTTCACTGACTCACTTATAGCCATCCAAGGAAGGAGGGTGCTGCCAGGTTTCCACAAGAGATAATGACGCATCATCAAGCACTGCCTCCTTACTCCCCAAGATCAAGTCTGCCAGCTTGAGGCTTTGTTCTTCTTATGCCATTAGAAAGAAGAGAAAGGAAGGAAAAATATGGAGGTTCCACTGGCTGTGACCTGTGGCTGGACATTACTGGTCAAGCTTCAGGCAGTTTTTTCTTGTCAGGTGTCATAGCAGGATCCCGTCTTCATGGGAACAATACACACACTAAGTACGTTCACACCTATCTCATGTATACAATTGATTTAACTCAACACCAAGAGTCCAAGCAGGGCGACTGCTTCTCCGAATCTGATTTCCGGCCAGCTGTACACCCTGCTCATTTATTGTTAATGAGTGTGTTAAGTAAGGCGAGTTCACAGTTGGTTTTCCATTTTCCTGATATATTCTCATGCTTCCATTAATAGAGAAATATATAGCCAACCTCATTCAAACAGAATTTAAGAGAACCCATACCTGGCTTGATCTAAAAATTAATACTCATAAAACAGAATTTTTAAAATGATCATTCTAGGGCTGGAGAGATGGCTCAGTGGTTAGGAGCACTGACTGCTCTTCCAGAGGTCCTGAGTTCAATTCCCAGCAGCCACATGGTGGCTCATAACCATCTGTACTGGGATCCGATGCCCTCTTCTAGGGTGTCTGAAGAGAGCAATGATGTACTCATATACAAAAATAAATAAATAAATCTTTTTAAAAATGATCGTTCTAGGGAGACTCTGGGGTCTTCAGTTGGAGAAGCCAGGAAGCTTGAGAAGGTACAGTTAGTACAGAAAACACTACAAATCATTTTTCAAGACCGAACTGAACAAATGACGAGTTATTTTATATATATTATATATATTATAACTAGTTAAGGGCCCCAAATAATGCCATTTAAAAGTCATTTTAAAAATTAAAGCCATTGAGGTCCCCCAAATAGTGAAAGTCTGTTTTGAAGAAAGCTTCGGCCCTTTAGTCAACAGAGAGGACGATATCTTTTTTAGCTAACCAATTTATTTTTTATTTTATTATATTTTTATTGTTTAAAACAATTTTACATTTTAAATATATTTTGATCATTTTCTTCCCCTCCTCAAGTACTTCCAGATCCTCTCCCCCAGACACCCAAAAAACAAAAAGTAGCCCAATACAACAACAAAAAGCCCCAAATGTAGAATATAAAACATTGCTCCCCGCCCCCAAACTCACCAAACTGTAATAAAATAAGAGCATACACACAAAAAACCCTGTGGGGTTCAATATATGTTGGTCAACTGCGCCTGAACACGAGGCCTGCCATACATCCAGTGTCACTTCACTGGAGAAAACTGCTTTTCCTTCTCCCAGCAGGTATATATGACCATTCAATTGTTAATCTTTATCTTAGTGACTAGGTATTCATTTGTTCATTCATTCATTCATTCATTCATTCATTTTTTTCAATAAAGCAATATAATATATAATATATAATATAATGTATAATGTATAATATATAACATATAATATATAATATAATAAGTCAAAAGCTGTAACATTTAAGTTGGATAAGACAAACTAATAGAAGGAAAGAAGCCCAAGAAAAAGAACAAGAATCAGACACCCACTTGTTTGCACACTCAGGAATCCCATAAAAATAAACTGGACGCCATACTGTACATACAGAGAACCTGGTGCAGACCTGTGCGCTGCTTCACTCTCTGTGAGTTTCTATATACAAGCTTTCTTCATGGATTTAGAAGGCCTTGTGTTCCTGGTGTCCAGATCCCTTCTGGATCACACATGTGTCTCATCTCTTTCCTGAGCTCTGATGGAAAAGATTAGATGGAGGCATCCATTTAGGCCTGAGTGTTCCCAGGTCTTTCACTCTACATAATGTGTGGCTGTGGGTCTCTGTATTTGTTTTCATCTGCTGCAGGGGAAGCTTCTCTGATGATGGCTGAGCAAGGCACCGATCTATGAGTATAGCAGAATATTATGGGTCATTTTATCACTATGTTTTGGAGGGTTTTTTTGTTTTTTTTTTTTTTCTTTATTTTTGAGACCAGTATTGTTTGGTTTTGCTGTAGATCTGTGGGCTATCTAGTTCTTGGTTCCTGGTCACTCATGCAGTGTCAGATATGGCTTCCATCTTGTGGAGTGAGCCTTAAGTCAAATCAGTTATTGGTTGGTTACTCCCACAAGCTTTGTGCCACTATTGCCCTAGTGTATTTGCAGACAGGATACTGTTACTATTGTTGATAAAGGGTTTGTGGCCCACTTGGTGTTTATGATTTTCTTTTGTTAGTGTACAGAGTACCTTCCTGTACCAAATATACAAGAATATAGGGGGTAGAGGCTCCATATAGGCACACACTAATTTGACATCTCCATGTTCAGTGAGTTGTGTGAGTGTTGTCTTCAACAATAAGGCTTTGATGTCTATTTGTAGAGAACAGTCTATAGCCATAGGAACAGCTGGGTTGTTAGGGGTATTTTAGTGGGGCCTCTTTAGCCAACAATTCAATTAGATGTCATCCAATCCCAATACTGGAAGCTTCATTTTGATGGCAAGAGCACTCTGCCTCCCCTATTATTTGGCAATCACTTAGAATTGCTCTCATATATGTGTATAATTTAGGATGTTTCTACAGTACTAGGTCTCCATACTCAAATGCCCCTTAATTTTAGCTGTTTCTCCCCATATTCCCTCCTTCAATCCCCTTCCCCACTCCTGACTTGATCCTTCCATTCCCTCCCACCCCATCCATCCATAATTCTATTTTCCTTTCCTAACATCATCTATCTGTTCCCTCTAGTCTCTTACCACCCCTCTATACCTAGCCTCTCTGGTTCTATGGATTATAGCTTAGCTATCATTGATTTAACAGCTATATCCATGCATAGACACATACATATCACAGTTGTCTTTCTGGGCCTGAGATACCTAACTCGGGATGATTTTTTCTAGTTCCGTTCATTTGCTGCAAACTTCATATATTCTCTCTCTCTCTCTTTCTCTCCCCCCTCTCTCTAGCTGAGTAATATTCTATTGTATAAGAATATGGCATTTCTCCTTCTATTCTTCTGTTGAGGGGCAGCATCTTGGTTGTTTCTGACTAATATGAATAGGGCAACAATGAACATGTCCTTGTGGTAGAATGAAGAGATATTCCTGGGTATAGTCCCAAGAGTGATATAGCTGGGTCTTGAGGTAGATTGACTCCCATCTTCCTGGGGAAATGCCACATGGATTTTCATAGTGGCTGGTGGTGCACTCCCTCCAGCGATGTTTGAGTGAGAACCATATATTATTTTTTTAATTAAGATCATTGATTCTCAACTGAGCATTAACTAAAAGATTTTTCAATTACCTTAACTATCAATATTTTTGATTAGCAAACTGTGAGTAAAGCTTCTTCTCTCTTTGGGCTTCCTTAAAGGTAGACTGAGCTCTTACAAAAAAATTCCATCTCATTCCTTCAGAGAGCATAGTGATACTTAAATCATGAATAGATTCCTCCTCTTATCTGAGCCTCACCCACCACAGAATGTGATCGAAGCTGGGCTAGGTTCTGATTCAAATTTTGCAGAGCAATTCTCAAGGAATTCTCAGAGATTAGGCTCTACAGTAAAACAAGACCCAGTCGAGAGATCAGCATTTACTCTGGGGAACCAAGGGGTGCATTAGGCTTAAAGAGCAACAGATGAGGAGTTGCAAGCAGGAGCATGGGTGGACTTAAAGCAGCCATATTGCACACTATAAGGTCTATACTCAACTTGAGCCATGACTCTTTTTAGTCTCATAGATGCAGCCCTGTGCCTTAGATCGTCTGTGCCTGTATACCCAGCCTTCCTAAGACCACACACATTTGGGGAAGAATTACGTGCAACTTTTTTTGGAGGAATGGTGGGACACTCATAGAACCTTCTCCATCCTTCCTATAAAGGAACATCAACTGTCAGCAGCCCATCTATGTTGATCTTTTGCATGTAGGCATAGCTAATCTGATGAAGATGGTGACACTTTGGCTCAGAGAATAGTCCAGTACAACACTCACAGCAGTTGAATGACTTGATAATCACCAATCAGAAAGTAACAGGGCTGCTTAACCCCTACTACAGACATATTTCAAGAGGCTATTCTGCCCTCACAATTATTTGCAAAGCTGGCTATGTAAATAAAAGACCTTCACCCAAACTCTGTTTATGTTTCAGCTATTACAAAAAAAATTATTGGTAGCTGAGGGTCTTGAAGAACACGTACTTTTGAACACGTACTTTCTGAGGATGGATGCAATTTATCAAGGAAGTGTTTTTAGACTCCCTGTGTTTTCATTCTTGTTAGATCTTTGTCATGTATTGATCAGACCCATGAGTCAGAAACTATTTATAATGGGCAGCTCACTTTTATTGAATGCTTTGTTTGTTATATTCTATTGATCACTTGTCTAATTGATTAACTTATCCTCTGTTTGGTTCTAAGAAGACTTTTGTCAGTGATATTGAACAAATTTTTAATTGAGGGGAAGGGGTTAGCATTGTCCTGGAGCAGAGTTACATTAGTTAGGGCTTCCTGCTAATGTGTGGGTCAGAATGGTAAGATATAATACAGTGCATGGAGATACAGTGTACAGATGGCCAGGGTACCTCTGTTGGAAGGCGAGCCACCCTTCAGACAGCTATTCCCACTTCTCAGCTCTGTAGGAAGACATTCCTGGTCTCAAACAGAAGTAAGATATACTTTGGGTTGTTTGTTTGTTTGTTTATCTGGTTTTTTATTGTTTGTTTGTTTCTGGTTTTTCGAGACAATAGCCCTGGCTGTCCTGGAACTTCCTCTGTAGACCAGGGTAGCCTCGAACTCAGAAATCCGCCTGCCTCTGCCTCCCAAGTGCTGGGATTAAAGGTGTGTGCCATTACTGCCCGGCTAAGATCTACTTTGTTAACCATTAATCCTGATGTCTTACAGTGTCCAAGGAACTCTTGAGAACAAACAGGAGCCACTCATTTCCACTGGAGAAATGGGCTACAGGGTTTGGAAGTGATGTGGGAACTTCTTGTCTAGTGACACCAGTAATTGTCACAGTGAACAAAGAAGAGAAAGGGCTGGGGGAGGGATGGGCTGAGTCTGAGACACATATGCCACTTCTGAGGAACTGGCAACCTGGTGTGGGAAATCAGGGTTGACTGAAGAGAGAAACAGGTAAATTAACAAAATCTTCAGCTACACTCTGATAAGGGCAAACTTAAAGATTCTCATGGTATGCTGAGAGAACAGTTTCTGGAAGAAGATGACTCTGAGGTCTCTTGATGTATATAACACTTGGGCTAAGTTGTAAAAAAAGTTAATTAGGAAATGTGTCACAAAAGATCTCTGTGCTGGTTAGTTTCTCGTCAACTTGACACAAGCTAAAATCATTTGGGAAGAGGGGATGCCAATTTAAAAAATACAGGGCAAGTCTATGGGGCATTTTCCTGATTAGGGATTGAAGTGGGAAGATCCAGCTCACCATGGACATTGCTGCTCTTAGGCTGGTGGTCCTGGACTGTGTAGGAAGCAAGCTGAGCAAGCTAGTAAGCAGCGTTCCTCCATGGTCTCTGCATCAGTTCTTGCTTGCCTCCAGGATTGCCTCCTTGCTTGAGTTCCTGCCGTGGATTACTTCAGGGATAGGCTATGATTGAGACATGTCAGCCAAACAAGCCCTTTCCTCTCCAAGTTTCTTTTGGTCATGATGTTTATTTAACACAGCAGTTGAAAGCTAGGACAGTCTCTGATGGAGAGGGGACAATATCTACAAAGGTCTCCAAAGCAAAGGCAGATCTGATAGACCAGCCGTGCCTGAGGGACTGAGGGGTTTTTAGATGGGTGAAAGATGAGACAGAGAAAACACATCAGTTCTGAGGAACCTGGAGACAGCAGTCTGAGCATACTGCAAGCTAGGCACAGAGAACAACTTAGCTGTGGTAGAAGAGGAGACCATTACCATGGAGTGGAGGAGAAGAGAAATGCATCAGCCCAGAGATCCCAGGTTTCTGCTGTGACTGAGGAGTCTGAAAAAGGAGCCATTTATAAAGGAGAAGAAAGAACTCCACCAAAGATATGAGAAATTCAAGGTCCCTTTTGTCACTCAGGTAGCTGAGAGGAACGTCAACATTGATATTTTCTGCACAGAATCTGATGATCCTGGTTGAAATTCTGATTCATCCACTTAGGCAGTTCAGGATCATGGGCAAGTTACTCAACCTGTTTAGGCCACAGAGTTCCATTCTCATTCAGAAAGTGGGAATCATGATAATAGTTCTTCTCTACAGAGTAGTAGACATTTTTAATTTACATCTTGTGTGTCTGTGTTGAGGTGGGTGGAGAGATAGAGGCCGGTAGATAATCATGGGTACCATTCTTCAGGCTTGATCCTTCTCCTCTTCTACCCTCTTCTTTGAGACAGGGTCTCTCATTGACCTGGAAATAACCAAGGAGGTTAGGCTAGCTGGCCAGCAAGCCCCAGAAATCTGTATTTCTCTGTCTCCCCAGCACAAGAACTGTAAGCACATACCACTGCACTCATTAAAAAAAAAGATTCTGGAAGATTGAACTCAGGTCCTTGTGCTTGCTGTCACTTTACTGAGCTGTCTCTCCAGCCCAGTTTACACTCATATTTGTGCATATACATTCCTCTCTGTCTCTCTCTCTGTCTCTCTGTCCGTCTCTGTCTCTCTGTCTCTTTCTCTCTGTGTGTGTGTTTAAAATAGCTCCTAGCAAGAATGTAATGATAACTTACCCATAGTTATTATCAACTAGTATTATGAGGCTCAGAGAGGGACCTGCACTGATACAGGCAAGGTAGGATAAGGTTTCTGTGACCCCTTGTTAAACTACAGGAAACAATATTTTAGCAAGACCTTTTTTTTTTTTTTTTTTTTTTTTTTGGTTTTTCGAGACAGGGTTTCTCTGTGTAGCTCTGGCTGTTGGCTGTCCTGGAACTTACTCGGTAGACCAGGCTGGCCTCGAACTCAGAAATCCACCTGCCTCTGCCTCCCAAGTGCTGGGATTAAAGGCGTGCGCCACCACTGCCCGGCTCATCAAGACTCTTATCCAAGCTTTTTTTTTAAGCCAGGAGTTTAGCAATGACTTTGGTGTTCTTTCTGCTTCTTCTGTGATGGTAGGGTTCTGAACTTATGACTGTGCCTTTCTCTCTCATCTGTACTGTGCTTGTCTTCACGACTTCTGCTCCTATAATTGCTGTCCTAGCTCTAAGCATCTTGCCCTCATCACAGTGTTCCAAATGGAGGAATTAGCATAGTGGAGAGTTCTAGGTTCAACACAAACAAACCACAGCTGCCTACAGAGACAATCTCCTTTTCCTAAAAGCATATTAAACATAAGCGTTAAGAACAAGTAGGACCAAGATGGCTGCTCTGAGACAGTGTCTTCTGGACAGGATGAGGCTGTTAGACCCAGGAACTCTCAACAATATGGCCACCTGCATAAGATCTGCAAAGACCACACCAGTCTACATGCCCACAAAGATGGATGGAAATTCCCAAAAGCCAACCCTTTGATAAAGAATCAGTGGCTGTTGAGGAAAGGAGAGCTGGTTTTCCTCAGAGACTAACCCCCAATCCTAAGTAGTCAGCCCTAAACACACGTACATGCAGACAACATTAACTGGACTCATTAAGTTGTCTATGTAGCAGCCATAGTTCTAGAGGAAGAGTTATGAATTCAAGAGGAGGTGGTGGTGGTGGAGATAGGGGAAGAGTGGGGAGAGGATGGGATATAAATGATGCAAATTTAGCATTCATGCATGAAACCCTCAAAAACTGTAAATCCAAAATAGACATGAAGGAACTGTGCTTACTTAGGGCCAGCATGTATAACCTTTGGGTTTAACCCCATCTGTTATCTCTCGTCTTGGAGTTTGACAATGCACATTCCAAAACCACTTGCAATTTCACATAAAAACCAAAATCCTTATGGGAAATAAGTGAAGGAGCTCATATATTTTTACTTAATTTGTAGACTTTGCTTAATATTTGAACTTGGTTCCCAATTATATCCTACAATCAATATAACTTCAAAATGCACAAAGTCTTTTGGAGAGCATTTGAAGACCTTTAAGGGGTAGGTCTCTGTTAAGAAGCCCACGTTCATGTCTTAGGTATCTGAAGAGGATCTCTCTTTTTCTCTCCCAGTGCTCCAGTGACAGTTAAAGCATGTACTCTCATCTCTAGATCAACTTCATAAACTAACTCGGCTCAACTCTGACTTGTCCTAAAATTCCTTTGTGGTGTCATCGAGCAGGCCTAACTTGAGTGAGGGTCCCCATGGAGCAGTTTCCTTGTGCTAAAGGTATCAGTGTTGGGATACCTGCCTGCTGTCACTGACCCTTTAAAGCAAGGCAAAAGGAAGAAAGGCCTGTTAGACAAGCTAACACACTAGGGAAGGTGGCAGGGGTGGCATTTATAACAAGAAGAGGATGAGGTAAAACCCAGGACCCTGTGACATCTGAAGCTTACACAAGAAAAAGATCTCAGATGTCAAAGAAACAGGAAAAGTGGGTGGAAGAGTCCCCAAGGGAACCCCAGGAAGAGGGGATGGGAACACATTCTGCAGGAATCCATATGCCAGAGCTTTGGGCAGGGTGAGGCTATAAAGGCTCTGGCATATGGATTTGGCAGTGAGAAGAGACTATTGCTGGAGCCAACTCCATGAAGCCCAGGGTTGAGAAGGTAGCAGTGACCCCTGTTCCCTGCTTGGGAGGACTATGATTTAATCCAGAAATTCTTTTGGTTTGGCACTGTGTGTCAACATTTCAAATGCTCATACCCTTTAATTCTGAAATTTCACAACCAGGAATTAATTCAATCTGCAGATTTGGACAAGTGGGGGATGACGTAGGCACAAGGGTACTGATTGCAGCCTTGTTTATTACGGCAAACACTGAGGAGGGCATTCATCTAAAAGCCCATCATCCAAGATTAATTAAAACAAACCACAGCACAGCTTGGCCGTAGAATGCCAGGCACAGTAGATAAGAGCTCAGTTCCAACAGTCAGGGTTTGAGTTCCGCCTGGCTATTTACCAACTGTTATCTCAGCTCTAGGAAACTTTCTGAAACTTAGTTTCCTTGGCTGTAAAGGGAGCCATTGTGGTGGAGCTTCTAAGGAAACTGTTGAAAATAAATAGACCGAATGTATCTGGCCCATATTATTAGACAGTAATTCAGAAAGACTGAGTAGCCGTGTGTGTATGGAAATAGCAAGCTATTTGCAACATATTAAGAGGAATAAATAAAGTTACAGCAAGACAATGTGACGGGGTTCAGTTTCACAACTAGCTTTTTCTGGAAGGTGAAATCTTGAGTATAGGTCACTTTCTAGATGTGTCTTGGGGTTTGTTTGTTTTTTTAACTTAAGACAATGATATTTAATATCTGATTTACCGGGCCCGCACTAAGACATAGGAAAAGAGGCAGCACAGGGGGAGACACACTGCTTTTGTTTTCTCAACTTTATATGTCATTACACCTGGCACACTACAGGAAGACCATAAATGGTTGTTGAGTGAGTGAATGACAAACAGGAAGTTGTGTTTAGAGAGAAATTTCAGAGCTGGTGAATTCAAAGCTGCACTGGTGAAGCCAGGAGCACACTTCAAGCAAAGTGTTAAAAATGTCACAGAAGTTGGGGTGACCTCTGTCGTCAGAGAGGGTCTACAGCCTCCAGAGACGTGGGCAGCATGGTAGGAAGAGGGATCAACACCCTGGGATCCAGTCTCTGACTCCTCGAGACTCTCCGGACAAGCAGATCCTGAGGGCAAAACCTTAATGTGTTAGTACTGAGGGTGCTGGGAATGCTGTCAGGTCGATTGCATAGCAGAAAACAGTGTAGCTCTCCTCTCAATGGGAATAAAGGAGATTTTATTTTTGAGCTAACTGTGAGTGACCATGGGCCAGGAACATGGAGTCAGAACTCTCCTGAATGACAAGTTCCAGTGTGAGAATGATATCATGATGTTTGTATAGTTACAGAACAAAAGAAAGTTATGAATCAAAATAATAGTGCTTTCTACATATCTTGGTGGAGGTCAACAGATAGGCAGATGTCTAACTTCACTTTCTATTGCTGTGATAAAACACCACAACCAAGGCAACTTAAGAAAGGAAGTGTTTAATTTAGCTTATAGTTTTAAAGGGTTAGCATCCATGGTAGCAGAGCCAGGGAACAGCTGTGAGCTCACATGTTGATCCACAATTACAAGGAGGAGGGGGGAGGGAGAAAGGGAAGAGGAAGAGGAAGAAAAAGAAGAGGAGGAAAGAGGAGAGAGGAGAGAGGAGAGAGGAGGAGAGAGGAGAGAGGAGAGAGGAGAAGAGAGAGAGAGGAGAGAGGAGAGAGAGAGGAGAGAGGAGAGAGGAGAAGAGAGAGAGAGGAGAGAGAGAGGAGAGAGGAGAGAGAGAGAGGAGAGAGAGAGGAGAGAGGAGAGAGGAGAGAGGAGAGAGGAGAGAGGAGAGAGGAGAGAGGAGAGAGGAGAGAGGAGAGAGGAGGAGAGAGAGAAACCTGGGAATCCCAATAGTCTTTTGAAACCTTTAAGCCCCACCCCCTAACAAGGCCACACCTCCTAATTCTTCCCAAGTAGTTCTATTAACTGGGAACCAAGTATTCAAACATATAAGCTTATAGAGGCTATTCTCACTCAAGCCGCCACAGCAGGCTTGTCTACCATCTCTCTCAACTCAGTTCTGAAGGAGCATCACTGGGAAACCTTTGCTGTGGGTTTTTGATGTTATCTGATGGCATTTGTAGCTTTGGGGTTGGTGGAAGCTAATGGTCTTTTAAGTTATTATATTCCAAAAAGTTTTGCTTGGCATACAGATGGATAATCAGTGGCTATTAACGGGTGGGTAGCTCAGGGCTATTTTGGCACTGAATTTGCAACATTCTAACATTCTACAGACACGAAGTTTCAATCAGTCAATCAACCTTGCAGAATCTGTGAGGCTTATTATTCTGGGAACTTTAGTTCACAAAACTAAGACTCAGAAAGGTCAAGTGAATTACCCAAGTTGCCACTGGGCTTGGAATATACCAACCATACCTCTGCCAGGTAATGCCTGCTCTAATGCTAGCTAGCTCTGCTTTCAAAGACAATGGATATTTCTGGCATAAATTAAGTTGTTTTGAAAGGACAGTCATTTGTTCCCTAAGAAACTAGGTTCCCTCAAGTACAATGCAATGGCTCACATCTCCAAAGTTCACTGACCTACCATCACCTTTTCTTTGTAAAGAACAAAGGAATGAGACCCACAATTAATTCACCCACGGCTCCCATTGTCCCCAAAGCTTAGAGCAGGCATTGATTGTGATTTCTATTATTGAAAGCAGGCTTGTTCTCTTGGCAACAAGCAGAGAGAGAGAGAGAGAGAGAGAGAGAGAGAGAGAGAGAGAGAGAGA